>CM051515.1:48329495-49579495 GCA_028015205.1 Mytilisepta virgata
TGATAAAACTGCTCGGACCCATGAGAGTGGAACATTTGCGGCGTCTCCGTCCATAATTTCGAGTGGGATACCGAGTTTGAGAAGTTTAGCAACAACATCTGGAAGTATTCTTACTTTTGCTTTTACCTCGGGGGAGACTTTTGATCTACCTTCTGACATTACAGATTCATAAATTTGTCCTAACTCGCGTATTATATGTTCAAATCCAAATGACGCATCCGCTAGTTTTTGTTCTGCAGCATCAACACGTTCCTTTAACCTTATTAGTTCTGATGTGTTTTGTTTGTCTTTTGCTGACTTGAATGTTGTCCAGTGCATGTGGTATTGATTTATTAAACCAGGCAAAATTGTTCGTGATTTCTCATCCAATCGTATCTTTAACCATTGCATTGAATATGTAATTAGTTCTTTATCATCAATATTACCAATGAGGTAGCTAATAAAGTCTGTTAGAACAGGTGATAAATTATTGCATACTTTAACTTGTTCATCCCGAATAAAATTCATATTTTTCTTTATACGATCTTGTTCATAGATTGTTGAATTTTGTCCTGACTTATTTTGTTGTTTTTGTAATGTACTCCAACTGTGCCACAACTTTCCTTGCATAGGTGTCACTTCATTTTTGATATTGCTTCCTGCTTTCCCTTCAATCTTGCTCATTATTTTCTGCGCAAAAGACTTTCCAGTAACACACTTTGGATTTCCCTCATCACAATATATTCCTGATGACGTTAAGTCAGCCTCATAACATTCTAAGGGTGTTCCTGTATTGCCTATCAAAATCTTTGTTATTGCTTGGCGTATATCGTGCTTGACGTCAGATGCATTTCGTTGTTTTCCATTTTTCATTGTTGTTATAATCTTTGTTCCTTTTATACTTTCACCGATTTTAGTGGTATACGTCTTCAATATTGTTTTCATCTTTTGAACGTCTTTATCTATTTGTTCATTCGTAAGCAACAATACAATATTACATTTACTATTATGGAGAGGAGCCATATAGTTTAAACATTCTTCCTTTTCCATATATTCTACGTTCATCATCACAAAAACAACATTTGATATCTTCATCAAAATGTTCATCTGCTTCTCGTGTTCATGAGCATCCCCTCTCAGATTTAAGAACATGATTACTTTCGAAAGCGTTTCAGATTCCTTACCTGAAGGAACAAACCAAGACGTTTCAATAAGACCATTAGCAACAGTTCTATCAGTAAGTCCAAGGGGGCAATCTCTGTTGAAGAATGTGTCGTGTGTCTGGTCACTTAAAACATCATTGATAAGCTTCGACTTTGACCATGACGGACGCCCCAGGCGTATAAATGCAACTCGGTCTGAAGGATGATCAACTACAGACACCTCGTATGTCTTCTGTTCCTTATCTAAAGACTCTATGTAAATCGTTCGCAAAGGCCACATTGAACAAATAAGCTTTTCAGAGGATAAGAATGGGTAAAGGAAAGGAATAGCTAACTTGCACATGAACATTTTACTTGCCAAAACCTGCTTTAACATGTGATCACAACAGCAGAAAAGTAATAGTAATACATCTTGTGGATTTATGGGTTCTTCATGTTTAGATGATGTGTTGTTTATATTTTCCAAAATGTCATCAAAGGAACTAATTTCGTCCATATCAAATGTTCCGTTATCGTTTGAAGTTTTACGAGAGTAAAAAGCCGCAATATCAGTCTCCCGAGCCCGAAAATCGACCATAATAATCTTTCTTAAAATAAGCCATGGTAGATCTCTTATTTGTAGTTCATCTTTGTTTTTCTCTTCTCTTATTGACATGACATCCTGTATGCTGATTTTTCCTGGGAAAACATCGACTAAACCCATTAGATCCAACATTTCATTTGCAGAATCTAATGACATTGGGATCGATTGAGGACTTGTGTTTGTTAAAGACCCAGCACAAGAACGTTCGGATAACGCTTGCTCCAAGTTGTTTAAGGCAACTGTTTGTACTAAACTAAAGTCTTTATTTCCTTGTTTGAACTGTTTTAAGTAAATCAAAAGTGATTCAAAATCAAAAGGACTTGTGGTTGTAAATTTATTTACCACTTCATTAATTTTTTGCAGTAATTCTGTTCTGAATGGATGGATAAATTCAGTGAAAGCTATTTCTGCCCTATAGATGTCCGTGTCGACTTGAATACTCTTTACTGCCAACTCAAGAAGAAACCCCTGTGATTCTATATTTCCTTTCCTTGAATAAACTTCGAACTCATTGTTATGTCTTTCTGCTTCTTTTATAAATAGTTCTAGTTTATCTATTGTTAAAAGATGCTCAAATCCGAATTTTTCTTTATTATACGACAGTGGCAACAACAACGTTGACAAGAAAACGGACTTTAACCTTTGAGAATGTGTTTCAAAGTGATCCATCAATCGTCTGGTAGCTAAAGCTAGTTCTACAGTTATGTGTGTGTCAATCTTTATTTTTTGTTCCAAAGTACAGTTGTTTGATCTCGCAATTTGCAATGGCGGCAAAAACTTATCTTTAATGGTAGTTATTAAATCATAAATTGACTTAAATTTTGTAACTGTCATGACGCTTGGCAAATCCTTTGATTCCGTTGACGGCATAACCCAATCTAAAAGTTCTGTTTTCCTAGGAAACGTTTTGTTTTCTGCGGGACTTATAAGTTTGCGTATGAAATACCTTACAAGGGACGCATCTTGCTCATTAAAAAAAGATTTCATATTTGCTAAATTTGAAAAGAAATCCGTTACAATTGGTTTTTTTTGCAATAGGTCAATCCAAAATATGTGATTTCCAGTTTTTTCTGAACATTTCTGCACTTCATCTGTTAGCATAGGAAGATACTGAAGGCAAGATTGGGAGAGATTCGGATCATCAATCCATTCGCTTATGCGTATAACAAGGGATTCTACTCTTTCAATCGAAGAAAGTATTCCGTTACTCCTTGTCTTATCTGGTACATGAAGACCACTCATTTTCTCCCAGGCACGTCTCATGGTATTGCTAAGACTTATTGGATCCGAAAATTCTGATCTATGATTCTCTAACAATTCCCATATTCCTTTAAAATCTTTTGAATTAAGCGCGCCTCGATCAATAATAGACCATGTACTATTATAAGATACAAGTCCCAATTTCCATAACGGTAAAGAAGTCACTTCCTGTGGCCCTCCTAACTTGACGACACGTAAATTGGTTCTAGAAAGTTCCGATTCCTCATACGAACCAGCCATGTTGGAATGTCCTTTAACATAATCCCCCGAGACGCTTCCGCCAGCACTAAACCCAAAACCAGAGTAATTTAAAGAGGCAAAAGCACTAAGAGCATCCTGGACCATTGATTTAATTGACGACTTGCTCGATACGGATTGGCTGTTGTAAGTCGCTACCCATTTATATATTCCTCCAAAATGAATGGTGCCAGTGTTAACGTGTGAACCGTAAGTTTGAAAGAACTCCACAAAGTGATCTTGCATCACGTTCACATCTTCAGTGTTTTTCTGTAGAATTTCCAATTTCCTGATATCTTTTAAAGCCTCTGGAGCCAACATTAAAGATTCTGTTTTGAGTTCACAAGAAGCTGTAGGGATGATTGAATACATGACTCTAGAATGGAAATGTTGTTCCTGATGCGTCATGGTCTCTCTTTCTTCTTCCTCCGAATGTGTTTTTGAAAAACCTGCCTCAGCAGAAAATCCCCAGCCACTGCCTTGTATACTTGCTGATGCACTGTACCCCATAGTATCTAAAGAGCGATGAAAAGCATCTGATTTAAATTTGGATGAGAATTCAGTTGTTTCGTCTTTTTGCTGGATTATGGGTGATCTAAGTTTAACATCTATTGGTGCCTTTATCACAGTTTTCCTCAAGTCTAAGCTATCCTTACTTCGTGTCGTCAAAAGGATCCCTCTAAGTCCTACCCCACCACTAGCATTTTCAATAACTTCTGTTGGTGACAATTCATTTGCTCTGCCTACTAGCTCTTTAAGATCCCCAAACTGGGATTTTATGGTATCGATGATATCATCAAAAGACTTGTGTTCTGACGTTTTAATCCAAGCTTCATCAGAAATATTAAGTATATTTCTTAATTTGGCTTCTTCCTTTTTGATAAGGCTGTCCGTACGGTCACGACCTTCATTTCGCATTTTCTCTAGATTCTTTAATAATTCTGCCGCTTCCGTTTGTCTGTTTTGTATATCTACTCTTTGGGTTTTTCTGTAATCTGTATAACCTTCGTCAGAAAGGGATAGTAAAGACTTTATGGCATTTTCTTCCCACTCGTACCTGATTAATTTCTTTAAAGTTTCAAATGTTTTAACACCTACATATTTTAATTGCTCTGGATTTTCTACTCCCACTTTATCTTTGAATACTCTAGACCAGTATTTGTCATCCAAACCATAATCTTTAAATCGTTGTTGCATTGGCGTCATCAGCTGTTGATTTGATGCTGAAAGATAAAGAGGACAAATATACCTAAGAGTAATCCAAAAAAACGTAATCCATTAGACAGACAAAACCCGGGAAGACAAATGAACAACCACAAACACAACAAATAAACACTGAAAACTAAAAAACAACGAAAAACACGAACTACTATAAAAAAACAGGAATTAACTCAGGTGCTCCGGAAGGGTAAACATTTACAGATTGTGAGGATACATTAGCTTTTAGAATTCGTATTTTAGAATGGAAATTCATTTAGTTTTCCTATTACGCTTTTCGAATATGGTACCTTGTGTCGCGCTTGAAGTGTATAATGGCTACTGATAACGTCACATGGCAATATTATATTTAAACGTTCCAATAATGCCAGAGTTGATTATCAGTAGAGTAAGGAAATTAAAATATGTATTTATTACAATTTATTATAAATATGAATCTTGAATTTCCCTGCATGCATAATTATACAATTATAACGGTTACCCTTGTTGGTGTGTGACCCGACAGTTTGTCTCCCAGAGGAAAGTAAGGCTTGCCCGAGGGTGACCTTACTTTCCGAGGGGAGACAAACTGTCGGGTCACACACCAACAAGGGTGATAACTGTTATATTATATCGAATATTCAACTTAACAGCACTCGAAATTTTCCGTTTAGTATTCTTGGAGTCCTTATCGGACAGCAAGCGTTCCATTTCTGCCTCATCCACCGCAAGCAACCTGTTGTCGGACGCCATTTTTTTTGTTTACTGAATCAAGGGAAGTAACTATAAATGGAAACACGTGAGGTTCATGAGGGGATTTCCATGGGGTTTTCTCGCGAGCGGTTGACCTTACTATGCGACCCAACGATTTTCGGTTGACCCAACGAATGGGCAAATATCACGTGACACTGTTTTTACAAATCAGATTAAAGATTTCTATATAATATTATATATGCTGCTGTGATATATTTGAGTATACATCACTGCAGTTGCCTAATTTCTTTAATATTTACATCAATATATTATATTTTGTATCGTTTTATATATCTATCTGGAAAACGTTTCGCGAATACTTATATTCTATTCAGTTGACAATAGACATAAGTTTATTATATTTGCAATTCGTGTGCACATGAGTTTTTGACCTGGTTATAAATTCATGAACATGATGTGGCTTGTATCATTCTACAGGGTACAACGGAATTTCAAATGATGCAACTGTAAAATCAAACCTATTTCGAATTGTTCATTTGCATATACGGTATGTGTGATTTTCTGTTTATAGAAACAATTTCCTTCACCTTTGACCCTGTCTACAATTACATGCTTAAACTGTACAAAATGCACCAGGATACGTTATACCACACAAAGTCTGCTCAAGGTCAGGAAGCAAAAATTTAATCAAAGCACGTGACCTTGTTATCTGTGATCCTATGTGAAATCTCCGGTTGATGAAAGAATGGACTACTGTCTTTGCAACTCACCTCCTGTAATGGAATCTTCGAATTTTGACTGTCTATTATTCAAACTTTCAAGTATTTTCGAAGCTGTCGAGTCGTAACTAAAACCATGAAAAAACTGTGCATGCAAATGTGAATTTTATGAAGCAAAGTGTTTTGCTATGGCGATTTAACATTGTCAAGGGACGTAACTCTGTATTTGAAAAAATGCTGACTTGTCAAAAAAATATGATTAGTTTTAATAACAGAAAACATTTGTCTATAATTCATGATGCTTCGAAGGAAATATGACTACTTTTTATTGATAAATTAGTATTTTCCACATACAGTGTTATGTCCCTTGTCAATGTTAAATTCATTATGACAATACACTTCGCTCTATGAAATTCACTATTGTATATTTCTGCGGTTTCACTTACGTCTCAACAGCTTTGATAATCCTGTAAAATCTCAATTTTATACACCGTGCTGATTTTAAAATATTCCCGATATTCCATTACGAGAGGAGGGGTGCAAAGACAGCAAGTTTTAGTTCAATGTCATAAACGGTTCGGATTTAAATATCCTGAAACGATTATTTGGACATATGATATATTGACCTAAACAGGAATCCTTTTCATCGTCGTTGCTAAAGGCATCGATGAATCGGACTTTGGTTGAATCGCATTTTTGCTCCTAAATGATCAGATATCGAGTTTCTGCATGCGATGTTCAAACAACCTGGTTTTGTCATAAAATGCACGTACATCAACTACAAATGAACAGATAGATGGACGGACAGATGCAAGAATGAAACAAAATACTACAATAAGATGCCTCTGTTGAGCATATTTATTTTAGTACACGCAATCGTCCGATTCGTACCGGATTCGTTTTTCAATGAACCCTTTTTCTAAATTTACGCATGTCAAGATACATATATAAATATAGAACTGCCTTTAATAGTACTTAAATGAATACAATTTTAATTCATGAAACATTCTTCATTTAACAAGCAATACACATCGATTTACCTATCACAATCATTTAAGTTGCATCACAATGTGTAATCGAACATTTTTAAAAGATCACATTTTGGATGAATTTCAACAAAATCCAACTTGATGACACTAACTATTTAAATATTTGCAAATTCATTTTATATAGTACAAATGCTTTCGTATACTTTCTTATCTTGTAAATTTACAGTGGAATTTGTTTTCATTGAAAGTTGAATCCTTGACATGTGATAGTTAAATCTGGAGATGCAATGTCCATGCCTGAGGGCAGTACGGTAATATATTGTGCGTGTTTCGCGAAATAATGAATTGTTTGTAATACTATGGTCTGGCCAAGCCCATGTTCAGATAAGCTGATGCCTTGTAATTAGCTTTTCTCTGAATTTCATTGCTGTTGTAACTGTAAATTAGATCAGTCTACATTTGCAAGTTCATTAAATCTTATATTAATTGGTATATATGACGTTTTTATTCTACCATGGATTTTTCCTCTTGTTTCCTTTATATATTGTGTTCTTTTCATTTGTTTATTTGGTGATGTATGCCTGGTTTTATTGATTTAATAGTTTCGTTTATAGCAGCAATTGTATATTCGATACCTGTTTGTGATGAATTGGTTTCTCCTGTGTCAGATTGTCTCGGTTTCTTCGATGGACTGGAAATGTCAATGTCCTGTAAATTAAATGAAAGGGATACCATTGGATCAAGAAATTTACAAGAGGCCCAATTGGCCTAAAACTGCTCACCTGAATGCATTTGCAGTTAACGTTGTGTAAATGCTAAAAATAATATTTCATGCTTCTAGGCCTTTTCAATAATTAGAGGCAGGCATCATAGCCTTTACTAGACGTGGTGGTCTTTGTGACCTTGAACAAGCCTGAGCATATGGGACGGGTAAGATTAAGATGTGAAACATAAGCAGAACCATGGAACATATAGCCATATAAAATAGAGAAATGTTAGCAAATTGATAAGAATACAAGAAATATCTTGGTATATATGAATATTGAGTGTGATATAATACCGCGGAATATGAATTCGAACATAAGTAAGGGAGCAGCCATTTGATTTTTATGGGTGGGGGGGGGGGGTATGGAAGTAATCTTAAGTCCTGCCTTTTTTCAGCAAAATTTCGAGACTGCCTTTTTTTACTACCCTTTTGTTGTCTTGTCTTCCTTTTCACAAAATTTTGTATCCAGCCTTTTTTTCAAATTCCTTCCATGGCCCCCCTATTAAGATCAAATGGTTGCTCCCTAACTGATAAATTTACTGAACGTAAATAAATTATCGAAAAATATGACAGATAAGTTGAACACAAAAGTTTTTAATCCTTTTTCTTTAAAGTTTCAAGGAGCATAACTTTTTTCAGAATCATCGAACAGCAGTCATGATACTATATAGTTATTAAGGCCTACGTTTATGGACCTTTCACTGGGCATAAATTTTGTCAGAATTATCGATTCAAGATCACCATACAAATTATAGCTGGTCATTCTACCAAATATGAATGAAATCCCTGCAACAATGAGGGAGGTACCAGTTCGAAACACAAGATTGGTGACGGATAGACAGTAAATTACCATATCTCCTCGTCGTGTTCCGGCGGGGATACAAATTATGCATAAAATTTACTTCAATATTGTGTACATTGCAATTCCTATAACAACACATAGAAAAATGTTTTACCAAAGGTATGGACAAAACAAAACACACATATTGACCTTATCATCAGGGTTAGGCGTAGGACCTGGATTCGGCTCTATTCCAGACATTAACAGTAGCAAGCCTATGAACAGCACTGCCCCTAATGTTTTAAGGGTTCGGCTGAAGTTCATATAAACAATCACTATAGATATCGGTTGAATGGATGATGGATGAAAAGCTCCAATTCTGCATCTGTATGTCTGTGTATCCACACCCATAACGGACAGATATCTAAAACAAAACAATATTGTATTTGTACCAATAGCAGAACTGACGGTGCTGTTTTTGCTGGATGGCATATAACGAATAGAGAAAACGTAAGACATGGCAAAATATTATGGCCAAAAGATGTTACTTACTATATATCGCGGGTAAAAACGTGAAGGCAAAATTAGTAACAGCTTTGAATGAGGCGACATTGTTGATAATTATGGCACGCCGTTTTTATATTTATTCAAATTCCAAGATATCTTATTAAGTATTAAGATATCTTTAATTTTTATAAGATATCTTATTTAATTTGAAAGTAAATAAGATATATCTATAAGTTAATAAGATATCTCTATAAGTTTATAAGATATCTCTATTAGTTAATAAGATATCTTATAAATTAATAGAGATATCTTATATTTTAAATAAGATATCTTATATATTTAATAAGATATCTTTATCAACATTTTAATAAGATATCTTATTTAATAAATCAGATATCTTATTTAATATATAAGATATCTCATTTTATTATTAAGATATCTCAATTAGTTTATAAGATATCTTATTTTACTAAATAAGATATCTCGAAATTGAATAAATATAACAACGGCGTGCCATAGATAATAAACGTGTATTAATAGCTATCAGTACTTCCACGTAGCAGTCGGTTGTTCCCAACCTGTACCTAGAGGTTTTGTTATCCCCGCACTTCGAATGATATTTGTAATCGCTCCGTCTGACCGTCCTTCCGTCTGTCCGTTTCTCCGTCCGTTAGATAATCTTGTCACCAGAACTCCTCGTTCGTTTTTAACTTCATGCATTTAATTTCTATACATGATTGTCACAAACTGTATGTAGATGCGCAATAAGGTTTTAGAATTTAGATTTTTCTAAAGATAAGGTCCACATCGGTCGAATTTCGAAAATTGAAAATTTAAACTTATGACCTAAACTCCTCATTCATTTCCCATTTTATCATTTTAATTTCTATACATTATTATCACATACTGTATGTAGATGCGCAATAAGGTTTTCGAATTTTTATTTACAAAAATTGTGGTCCACATGGGACGAATTTCAAAAATTGGAAGTTTAAGCTTGTGACCCAAACTCCTCATACATTTTTAGCTCACCTGGCCAAAGGCGATGTTAGCTTTTGTCATCACTTGGCGTCCGTCGTGCGTCCGTCCGTCGTCCGTCAGTTAACTTTTCACATTTTAATCTCCTCTGAAACCACTGCGCCAAATAGAATTAAATTTGGCAGGAAGCATCTATGTAAGCTCCTTAATAAAGATTGCTCATTTCGTCCCGATCGGACAACAAACATGGCTGCCATGGGCAATTGTTGTTTCTGATTGGCTGAGTTTTAAAAAATCTTCTCCTCTGAAACTCCTGGGCCAATTGGAACAAAACTTGACTGGAAGCATATATATGGGAGGTCCTTTATAAAGCTTCCTCATTTCGTCCCGATCTGACTACAAATATGGCCGCTATTAGCAGTTCTTGTTTCTGATTGGTTGATATAAAATAATTTCTCCTCTGAAATCGCTTTGCCAAATAGAACGAAACTTGACAGAAAGCATCTATGGAGGTTCTTTACAATCTTTCCTCATTTCGTCCAGATCGGGTAAAAACATGGCCGCAACAGGTACTTCTTGTTTCTCATTGGTTAATTAAAAAATATTTTTTTCTCTGAAATCGCGTGCTAAAATGGAATGAAACTTCACAGGAAGCATATATGGGAGGTCCTTTACAAGGTTTCCTCACTTTATCCCGATCGTAATACAAATATAACCGCCATGAGCAGTTCTTGTTTCTGATTGGCTGATATACAAAATATGTCCTCTGAAGTCGCTTGGCTAAATGGAACGAAACTTGACAGAAAGTATCTAATTGGGAGGTTCTATACAATTTTCCTCATTTCATCTTGATTAGGCAACACACATGGCCGTCACGGGCAGTTCTTGTCTTTCATCGGTTGATAATTTTTTTCTTTGAAACCGCTTGGCCAAAGGGAACAAGACTTGATGGGAAGCATCTGTTGGAGTTTTTTTTACAAAGTTTCCTATTTTGTCCAGGTCAGGCGACAAACATGGCCGCCATGGACCATTCTTGTTTCTGATTGGTTGATTTAAAAAAAAAATTCTCTTAAACTGCTTGGCCAAAAAGAGCCAAACTTGAAAGAAAGTGTCGATGACATATAACACAAATCTACAGAACCGCAGAATTGCTTGAACCCAAACATGGTCTGAATGTTCCTCTTAAGATGCTCACCAAGTGTTGTTACTCTGGTGATGCCGATCCCTAATTTAAAGTGGCCTCCAGCAGAGGACTTAGGTTAACATAAGACCCTATGGGAAATACATGCAAAAACCTTCTGGAAAAACCGCCAAATTTCAGAATATGCTGACCTGTAAGCAGAAGGAACTTAATGAAGAAAAAATTGGTTCCTACAAGGCTTACCACTTTTCATAATGATAGGGAGAAGTGACTTCTCCTATTACCTCAATAAAAATGGCTTTCATGCCAGGTAAGCGATACAGGCTCAGCCCTCTGAGCCTCTAGTTGATTTTATGTTTTAATTTCTGTACAGGATTGTCATATACTGTATGTAGATGTGCGATAAGGTTTTAGAATTTTGATTTAAAAAAATTGGGGCCCCGAGGGACCGAATTTCGAAGCTTGTGACCTAAACTCTTCATTCATTTTTCATGTCATGCATATAATTTCTATACAATATTGTCAAATCCTGTATGTAGATGCGCAATAAGGTTTTAGAACTTTAATTTTCAAAAATTGGGACCCACAGGGGTCGAATTTCGAAAGTTGGAAATTTAAGCTTGTGACCTGAAATCCTCATTCATTTTTAACTTCATGCATTTAATTTCTATACAGTACAGTCACATACTATATGTAGATGCGCAATAAGGTTTTAGAATTTCGTTTTTAAAAAACTGGGGCCCACAGGGGTCGAATTTCGAAAACTGGAAATTTAAACTAAAGTCCTTATTCATTTTTCATTTTATGCTTTTAATTTCTATACAATATTGTCACATATTGTATATAGATGCGCAATAAGGTTTTTGAATTTTGATTTTGACAACATGCGGTCCATAGGGGATGTACTTCGGAAATAGTGAATTTAAGCTGGTACCTTAAACTCCTCTTTCATTTTTCATTTAGATTTAGCAAATTTATTTGTATATAATATTGTTCTTTATTTTCTGTAGATGTGCGAAAAGGTTTTTAATTTTTTAAATCTATTAAGGGTTCAAATTTTGGGGCTCTGGAAATACTCATTAATTTTTTGTTTCAGTGGTTTCATTTGTTTATATTATTGTTCTTCACTATGTGTAGATTTGCAACAAGGTTTTCAATTTTGAAATTTGATTCAGGGTTCCAATTTTCAGACTGAAATTGTGAAATTGCTAATTTTTCACTGTTAATTGTTTTTTGACTTGTGCAGTGCGGGGATGGACATCGTTTATGATGGCACCAATTTCTAGTTATTACTGTGCATTGGTGTCACATTACTGATTATGTTTATCTTGCATTAAGCTTATAGTCGAGTTGTGCAGTATCACGGATTTTACACTTTGTACTCTTTAATCTTTAGATTGAATTGAAATTGCTGTTTTTATCGGATAATTATCCCCGCACTTTCGAATAAAGTTCCGGGATATAGCGATTGTCTCCGTCCGTCCATCCGTCATACTTTCTTGTGACACCAACTCCTACTTCAGTTTTGGGTTTAGGAATTTAATTTCTATATAGAAAGGTTGTATACCACCTGTAGATGCACAATAAGTTTTAGAATTTTGATTTTCTAAACAAGGGACCCACATGGGTTGAACTTCGAAAATTTGGAATTCAAGCTTGTGACCTAAACTCGTCTTTCAATTTTTAATTTATGCAATTTATTTCCTTATAGTATTGTCATGCACTATATGCAGATGCGCAATAAGGTTTTAGAATTCCGATTTTCTAAACTTGGGGCCCACAGGGGTCGAATTTAGTAAAACTGTCAATTTAAGCTTGTGACCTAAAGTCCTCTTTCAATTTACAATTTATGCATTTTATTTCTATACGATATTTTCATGCATCATATGCAGATGTGCAATAAGGTTTTTGAATTTTGATAATTTAAAACTGGGGCCCACAATGGTCGAATTTTGAAAAACTATCAATTTAAGCTTGTGACATAAAACTCGTCTTTCAATTTTTAATTTATGCAATTTATTTCCATACAGTATTGTCATGCACTATATGCAGATGCGCAATAAGGTTTTAGAATTCTGATTTTCTAAAACTGGGGCCCACAGTGGTCGAATTTCGTAAAACTGTCAATTTAAGCTTGTGACCTAAACTCCTCTTTCATTTTACAATTTATGCATTTTATTTCTATACGGTATTGTCATGCACCATATGCAGATTCGCAATAAGGTTTCTGAATTTTGATAATCTAAAATTGGGGCCTACAGTGGTCGAATTTTGAAAAACTATCAATGTAAGCTTGTGACATAAAACTCGTCTTTTGTTTTTCAATTTAAACATTTTATTTCTAAACAGTATTATCAAACACTATATGCAGATGGTCAGTAAGGTTTTAGAATTGTAATTTTCTAAAATTGGGGTCCACAGGGGGGCGAAATTTGAAATTTTCAATTTAAGCTTATATGACCTTAACTTCTCTTTCATTTTGAAATATATTCATTTTGCTTATATATAGTATAGTCCTACACTATATTTAGTTGGACAACAGCATAGTATAAATTTACAATATCTAATATAAGTATCTTTGGATTGTTATTTTGAAACTCCTGGGATGATGCCTCTGCTGTTGGACCCTAGGTCCCCGAGGGTATTCGCCAACCCAGTCGTCAGACTTGTCTGACATGATTATTCATTGATTTGTTACAGAAATTACCAGTATTTAGCAAAATTCAAAAATAATAGAAAAAACTAAGGGTTCATTCCTTGTATTGCACATGGTAGATCTCCTTAGCTGAAATTTGGCTTCATGTTTCGGTATTTTTGGTTGAGTACTTCTTGTTTAATATAAGTTTGGTTTTTGGTCTTCCAAATGTTTCGGTTTTAATGCTGCTGATGAGAGGTAACTCCTTGAAATGCGTCGTATACAGCATAGTATAAATTTACAATATCTAATATAAGTATCTTTGGATTGTTATTTAGAATATCGATTTTTAAACCGGGGTTCACTCAGGTCAAATTTCAAAAATTTTCAGTTTAAAGCTTGTGAACTAAGGTTTTTTCATTTTTCATTAGGTTTATTGATTTAATTTCTTTATAGAATGACTGCATAGTACTTTTGGATGGGAATAAGGTTTTATATTTTTGACTATGGGTAAGTGGCCCAACTACTTACAGGGAGTTCGGGGATCACTGTCGATTCCGACAGTATAGATTTCTAGCTATGATTTATTTAAACATTGTGTGTGAGTGTGTATATGCGTGTGTGCGTGCGTGTGTGCGTGTTCTTTGTTGTTGACTGACCTCCGATCAACCTTGATTATTCATAATTATTTATTTATTGAAATTGTACATCAAGCTAGCAACTTGCTCTTGCCAAACATGAAACAAGTCTATATGTATTTTATCACCAAACCACACGTCTTTTATCTATGGGTATTTCACAATTCTGTCACTGATAATAACACATATCGCCATCCTATTTAAAATAAACAAACTATTTTTTCCCTTATTTACTTGTTTTTTTTTGCCTTTCACCACGTCAAGTAAAACGTCCCTTCAAGTCTTCCTTATCTTACATTCCACACATTACCATGTATCTACTGTTATCCGATTAAGTTTTATCTACTATCGTTTTGAAATACCGCTTCATTCTCCTTACTCCTATACTACTAGTACTATTTCATATGCTTTAGTTTACTGCCTTTCCTTACCAAATGTAATGTTTGCAAGCTTGCAGCTGGTCTGCAGCAAACCTGCTGCAAGCAAATTTGTTTGCAAGAATCAAAATTATATGTTCGCAGATGTTTGCAGGTAGCCGTAACCTTCTTGCTGCAATATCGCACCAACAACGCGATAAAGCAGAAAAACTCATTAAACCTGACTAGTTTCCACTTCCCGTTAGTTTAAATTTGAAATTGGTTGGAATGACCATGAGCTAAGTTGTTCTATAAATAAGTGCATAATTTGAAGAAACAAAATTCATTGTTGAATGTGTTATATATATATATATATATATATATATATATATATATATATATATATATATATATATATATATATATATATATATATATATATATATATATATATATATATATATATATATATATATATATATAATGTATAATTATGGCAATTACAGTTGCATGCATGTATAATTAAAAACTGAAATCAATAGAAGTATATATCCCATATCTATAATTTGTATAATATAACTGACTTCATTTTTTCTTAATTTAGGACAATTAGCAACTAAATGAAATGGTTGCTAATTTTTATTGTGAATTTACACATGCATGCAGACAATTGTGTCTTCACAAACTGAATTCTTCCAACAAAGACTTCAGACATATCATAAGTGACAATTAATGCAGCTGAAATATTTATGTCCACCTAAGCCATTTATTTCTTTATTTTCCTATAATACAATAGCCACGTTTTGATGATCATTGCCAAGTTTGATAATCCATACAAGAATTGATGTGTATTATGTGTATAGAATTATTTTTATACATATAGTGTCGTTCCTGCAACCGTGTTGCGATGTTCGCAGAAACATCGCAGTAAACCATATAAGGCTATCTATGTTTGCCGCAGATCTGCTGCAACCAAATTTTGTATTGGTCAAATTCTTTCTGCGACCTTGCTGCGATGTTCGCAGAAACATCGCAGAAGCCATATAGTTTGCGGCAAGTTTGCGACAATACTAATTTGCATGGTTAACATATTGCAGCACGCCTGTCGCAAAAATTTGCTGCAGACTTGCCGCAATGTTAAAAAACATTCACGGGAAGGCTTTTATTTCGGTAAGGGTTGACGTCCCATGTCCCGCAATAGAATTTTGGGAATATTTTTGAATTCAGACCATGTATATTATTTTAAAGAAGCTGGTATGGATAAGTCTTTTAAAAATTTAAAATTTTCATTGAAAAATAAATTTAAAAAGGTCACACATGAAAACTAAAAATCTATTTTTTTTAAATAAATTAACATCTTTTACTGATAGTTCAAAGCTATTCTTTATAGTAAACTTAATGCATAATTGAAATTAGAGAATTACCATTTGCTTAAAACAAGTTTTAAAATAAGACAACTTATAACCAAATTTAGGGTTAGTGAGCATCCCCTGGCAATTGAAACAGGTAGTTATAAAAATGTTGCAATAAAATCGATGATAAGTTTCAGTTTTTTACTGAATGTAAACAAAACTTACTATAAAGAGGCCAAATGTTTTCTACGATATGTAATACTGTTCCATCATTTAATGGAGATCAGCCACTCAATCAACTGAAAGCGCTTCTGAATCCAAATATTGAACTTTTACGGAAATAGGTGACTTTATAAAGCAATCTATAGAATTGCGAAAATGAGGTCCGTGTCGGTCAAAGTTCTCCACTTCATCTAGATGTATTATGTTATTGTATTTTATGTAATATTATGTTCTTATGTGTTTTGTTTTATGTTTGCTTGACCCATATGGTTGTAACGTTGCAAATAAAATTATTATTATTATTATTATTATTATTATTATTATTACATTATTCAAACTTTCAAGTATTGTCAAGGCTGTTGAGTCGTATCTGAAACCATGAAAAAAAAACGAAAATATGAATTTAATGAAGCATACTGTATTGCTATAGGGCATTTAACATTGTCAAGTGACGTAACTCTCTATGTGAAAAAATGCAAACTTATCATTAAAATGTGATTAATTTTAATAACGAAAATATTGTTTCTAGGTTGTTAGGAAATTACGTTTTTATTGACAAATAACCATTTTCCACATAAAGAGTTATGTCCCCTGGCATTGTTAAATCCCTCTGTGGTTCCTGTTAAATTTAAATACTATACATCGTCTGGATTTCAAAATATTCCCGAAATTCCATTAAGGGACATGGGGTGCAAATACAATAAATACTAAATGTTACGAATTAATAATTCTACAAAGTTTGACTGACTTGCAATTTTAACGACTGCCCACACGCACACACCATCACACATACGTGTATTTATATTAGGAATACTTACCTCGATAGCAGCAGAGAAGACGATATTGTAGTAACAATAGCTCTGGGATTTTGTATAGATTAACTTCCTTGGCTTTATAGTTTGTGTAGGAACTGATATATTTTCTGAATATATAGAGCAACAAAGACGGAAAACCCCACCCTTACAAATATTTTGTAAAACTTGTGATTAACTGGAAAAGACTATCTGATGATAAAAATAAACCTTTATTAACACCGACATCTGTGACTCATTGATTAATCTCGGTTAAAAACGCGTTAATTGTATTTGATGTATTTTGAGTAAATGATGGAATTAATATGCTTAAGACCTAACTGGATGCGTCAAAACATAACTAGAGGCTCTCAAGAGCCTGTATCGCTCACCTGGATTTAACTTTTCCATGAAGATTTTTAAATGAATGTTCCTATAGTGTCCTATGTTAAACTAAGTTCGGCTGTGGCAGCCATTTTGGTTGACATTCCTGGTCATCACACATATTTCTGAAAGAGGATCATCCAAGGTCCATTGCTGTCAATTCTGGTCCCAATTGGCACAGTGGTTTCAGACAAGAAGATTATTTAATGATTTTTCCCATAGTGTCCTATGTTAAACTATGTTCGGCTGTGGCGGCCATCTTTGTTGACATTCTGGGTCATCAGACATATTTCTTAAAGAGGACCACCTATGAACCATTTCTATCATGTTTGGTTCCAATTGGTTTAGTGGTTTCAGACAAAAAGATTTTTTAATGAATTTTCCCATATTGGCCCATGTTAAACTAAGTTCGACTGTGGTGGCCATCTTGGTTGACAGTCCAGGTCATCGGACATATTTCTGAAAGAGGACCATCTAAAGACCATTGCTGCCAAGTCTTGTTCCAATTGGCCATGTAGTTACATAGGAGAAGATTTTTGAAATTCATCCCGCCTTTTTCTATTTTTAGTTACAGCATCCATGTCGGTTGGAAGTCGGGGATCCGGACACATTTTTGAAGGAGGTCACCCAAGTACCATTCCACCAAAGGTTGGTCCCAATTGGCCCAGTGGTTTTCAGAGGAGAAGATCTTCAAAAGAAAGTTGACGCCGGACGCCGTCTTCAAACAGAAAAAAAAGAACTGCCCATGGTGGCCATATTTGTAGTCTGTCGGGACGAAATGAGGAAATTTTATAAAAAAAGGACCTCCCATTATATTCTTCATGTTAAGTTTTGTTCCATTTTGCTGCCGATTTAATCGATCGGGATTAAATATAGAAATTTTGTAAAGAACCTCCCATAGATGCTTCCTGTCAAGTTTCGTTCCATTTGGCCAAGCAGTTCCAGAGAAAACAATTTTTTTAATCAACCATCTATCATGGTTCCAGAACACCAAATCAAACATCTATTAATCACTTTTGCTAAGAAACAATATTGACCAGTTTTGTAAACCCCCAAATGTAACATCTACGAGATCTATGCGAAACTAACAAAAAAAAAACTACTTAAAACAACCCCTTTTGCCCCTATCTAGGCCACAGAAGCCCTCATTCAAAAGTATTTATACACACCTGCTCATGACACAAGACAATATTAACATGATGAGAAAACCTTCAGATAAAAAAATGAGGAGTTAGTGTGACAAAATGAACAATGTAAAGTTGCAGCTGAAAAAATGTAATCGACCCAATGCCAAAACCACCAAGAACACATGGTAATATACAAGCCCCGGACAGCGATCCGTCTTCCTACGCAAGACTTAGTGAGGTACGAATACGTCTACCGCTGTTTGGAGCTTGGGTAATATAGTGACAGATGAAACAGGATAGCACGAATATAGTAAGACCATTGACTGTAAAATTCCCAACTTTCGACAGGCACCAAACCCAACTGCTGAAATGAGATCCAATGGTGTAGATCAACTAGTTTAGTGCATATCCAACCATCCTTCTTATTTTACAACAAATTGTCTCAAACACACAAACATTTAAAAATTTAAAAATTAACCTTCCTTTACTAAACAATACTTCGACAACCAGGCACATATCCGTTATCCACAAATATGTGTAAATAAGTATTTTATTTACGTACGTTTTTAAGTTTTATATAAAAAATATTTGAAACGGATATATTCGAATTGTACTACGTTGAGCTGTAGGCTAGTTAAGGGACATTGTTTAAAGAAGTTTGACCGGTATTCAGAGGGGACAGTTATCAGGACCCATTCTCCTCTGGCAAAGGTTTAGTATGGATCATCATTGATCCCGTTGAGCATTACCAGTCAGTGTGTCAGTGTGCAAGGAAGAGACTGCTAAGGTTAAAGATTGTACAAGTTCCTTCAACCATTTGCAGGGTCTTATAACCTTATCGTCATACCTCATAAATACAATGTTTTAAATAAGTTTCCCACGCCTAATATGACAGTTTACATTATTACCAATTTTACAGGGCTTGAGAACAAGATGCGTATAGGGGGTCCTTTCCTTGTGTAATAAAATCATAGCAAGAAACCTAACCATATTTTAACACAACCTCTTGATATGTTTTATGGAATTTACCAAAGAATTTCCTGAATTTACATCTACGTTAACCGTAGATGTAAATTCATAGAATGGAAGTTATTAACATAAGAACAAGCACGAGCGAATAGTACTAGTTGAGAAATGTAAATACCGTAGCAAGGAGCTCGAGGAACATCTCCATCGAGCCATGGAAAATGAACAACAGTCGAATCTCGTTATCGAAGTCGTTCGGACTGCAAAAATTTGTTCGAGATAGACGAAATTCGACTTAACAGGAGCTGCTCAAGTGCATTGTATAACATTTGGGACTACAGACGAAATTTGACTCATCCGGAAATTCGACTTAAGTGTGTTCGAGATAACGAGAGTCAACTGTATTGTAAATCCAAAATCCTCCCTGATTTCATGCCCGTTAATTATGCAGTATGCTGCTCCATTTATTAAAAAGGCTGGTCGCTGAGGAGAGTGGACTCTACAACTGCATGATTAGTACATATGTATATAATGTCATACTTTTAGTATTTTTATAATGTTTCTGTGTTCTTATATTGTTAATTTTATTAATTTTATGTATGCCATCAACCCCATTGGAATATAATTGTGCATTCAATAAACATAAATCTTACTTTCTATTATGCCAGTTTGTGTAATCTTTAGATTAAGATCTAAAAAGGAGGCATGAGTATCTGAAGAGTTAATTTTAATTAAAATTAATTCTTTTAAAAGAAAAAAATGCAGGGATGTATTTTCAAAGTCTGGATTATTAAGATTTTAATTGTCATCAAGCTACAAGCAATAAGCGAGCAATAAATAAGCTCAATTTGACCCCTTTTTGTCCCATCTTGGCCCCAGAAACCCAAATCAACTACCAAACTTATTTATCTACTCGTTCCAGGGAACAATATGTACAAGGTATGTAAGCCCTCACTCGGTGACATACAAAAGAAGAGTTTGCATGACAAGCTATCAATTTGGCCCATATCTTAGAACTAGTACGCCAAATCAACCCTCCAAAATATTTATGCATTTCTACTCATGCCAAGGAACAATATGCAACAGGTTTAAAAAGCCTATGATGAAAATGTGTGATATGCAATATATCAGCTAAATGTGGTACTTTTGGCCCTATCTTGGCCCCATAACCCATAATCGACCTTTCGAACTATGTATACGCATCTACTCAAGCCAAGGAACAATATGCAAACGATTAATAAATCTTCTGATGAAAACAGTAAGTGGAGTTCATGAGGTAAGCAATAAATAACCTAATTTGACCCCTTTTTGCCCATATCTTGGCGCTGTAAACCAAACTCAACCTTCCAAACTATTTATGTATGTCTATTCATCACATGAGAACAATATATGCTCAAGGTTTGCAAACTCTGAGATGAAAAATGTAGGAGGAGTTTGCATGACAAGCCATAAATCAGTTATATAATCAGTTTGGTCCCTATTTTATCCCCAGAACTCGAAATCAACCTTCCAAACTATTTATGCACAACCATAGATCCCAAGTAACAATATTCACAAGGTTTTCAAACCCTCAGATAAACAAGAGGCTCCCAAGAGCCTGAATCACTTACCTGTTATATTTTGTGTAGATCTTGCATCAATGATTATTTTTGCTATTTAATGTATACTGTCATAATTTTCTCCTTAATATTGACCTGTACAGTTAAAATATAGAATCATGAACTCAAATAGATATGGTTGCTAGGGACTTTCTCATCAATAGCATTGACTCTTGACTTCCATTTTGACTTATATAAGTAAATTGTAGGGTCCTGAAACCAAATATATATGGTTGCTAGGGACTTTTTCATCGGTTGCTATGGAATTTTTCAATGACCTTGACTCCTGACCTTTCTTTTTGACTTTTATGGGTAAATTATAAGGTCCTTAACCCAAATATATATGGTTGCTAGGGACTTTTCATCCGTTGCTATGGATTTTTTCATCGGTTGCTATGGACTTTTACAATGACCTTGACCCATGACCCTCCATTTTACTTGTACAGCTACATGTACCATTTAATTTATATCAAGTTATGCTCTAAACATTTGTGACAATATGTCAGACCATATTTTCTGTTTATATGTAACTAATCTTTCAAGGGTAAAAACTCCCATAAGGGGTCAACTGACGATTTTGGTCATGTTGACTTATTTGTAGAACATTTTTTCTGTTTACAGTTTGTCAGTATCTATAAATAATATTCTTCAAGTTAATAACCTAAAACTGCAAAATTTCCTTAAAATTAATAATTCAGGGGCAATAACCCAAAAAACAGGTTGACCGATTCGTCTGAAAATTTCATGGCAGGTAGATCTTGACCTCATAAACATTTTTACTTCCTGTCATATTTGCTCTAAATGCTTTAGTTTTTGAGATATGAGCCAAAAAGTGCATTTTCACCTATGTTCTATTTTTTTAGCCACTGCAGCCATGTTTCTCGATGGACAAGACAATAAACCATATAATTTATACTAGATACCCTAAGGATCTGTCAGCTTAAGTTTGGCTGAAATTGATTCTGCAGTTTCAGAGGAGAAGCTTTTTTAAAGTTTAGAAAGATGAAGAAAAAAATGTGAAAAATTGTATTTAAAGGGCAAAAACTTCCATAAGGGGTCAATTGAAGATTTTGGTCATGTTGACTTATTTGTAGATCTTTCTTGCGGAACATTTTTGCTGTTTACATTTTGTTTTTATCTATAATAATATTCCAGATAGCAACCTAAAACTGCAAATTTTCCTAAAAATTAACAATTCAGTGACAATAACCCAACAAAGTATTGACTGATTCGTCTGAAAATTTCACAGAAGGTAGATCTTGACCTGATGAACATTTTTATCCATGTCAGTTTTGCTCTTAATGCTTTAGTCTTTGAGATATAAGCCAAAAACTGCAGTTTACCCCTATGTTCTATTTTTAGCCATGGCGGCCACGTTTCTCGACGGACAAGAAATAAAACACATACTTTATTCTAGATACCCTAAGGATCATTCAAACTAAGCATGGGTGTATGTGGTTCAGTGGTTTCAGAGGAAAAGATCTTTGAAAAAGTTTACGACTGACGACGGACGACGGACGGATGATGTACGCCAAGTGATGGCAAAAGCTCACATGTCCTTTTAGGACAGGTGAGCTAAACATATAGGAAGAATTTGCGTGACGAGCGATAAATCAGCTTTAACCCCTTTTGGCCACTGTATCGAAATCTAAAGATCCGCCAACTCTTTACGTTCTTTGAAATTTTCTATCTTGAACGGGTGGGTGGCGGTTATTGATAATTAACGTCGCAGCTATTTGCGACTAACTCGAAATTTCATATTTAAAACCTCAACGTTATGTATTTGTGCCATGTGCTCGTAAATGGTCGTTTAGTGTAAGATACTAAGACAGCATGTTATAGTTTAGCATGCATATCATACTACAATGCAGCCTCTCCAGATCACAATATATTAAATCTGCAAGTCATCTGAGGCAACGCTATCGTACCAAAACCTCGGGCGGATAATGTAACAATGGGGATGGGGTTCGAAAATGCTGAAATAAAATTCCGCCACATTTTACACTGAGGATTTTAAAAAATGCTGTGAGACAAGTACGGCTTAGGCTCCATCGTAACTTGCTATGAGGTACACTTGGATGTTCATTGAATACTGTAAATTCGGAAATTTTTGCGTGCACTTATTATTGCGATTCTTCTACCTAAGGCCAAATTGCGAGGTTAAATTATTGCGATCGCCGCCCGTGTGAAAAAAAAGTTTATTATTGCGATCCGAGCTCTGGTAAAACTTGAAAGTGGAAGTTTTATTAATATTATCGTTTTAATTAATGGTTTTAGAAATATTTAGAATTCAAAATGTTACTATATAATATGTAATAGTTGTCCAAACAATAACTATACAACACCGGGGTAAACTACTAAATATCTACTAATTAACCTGTCTCCGGATGTCGGCAATCAATGACCAGAAACTTACCTGTGTAAATGTAAACAAAGGGAGACATATCAAGAATAAATCGGTCATGAAAATATGCATTAAAAATGCGAGTTTATAATATTGCGATCCTCAACCGATCGCGATATTCGCAATAATTTCCATATTTACAGTATTCCAGTGACAGACTAAATGAACATCTCAAGTAAACCGGAATGATAATTAAGCCTTTTCACTTAATCTAAGTTATGAGCGACTGCAGATGTTTCAGTATTTATAATGTGGTATCATATAATTATACTGCTGCTACATCAGATGCTCCGATATTCGTGCGTACGAATGATATACTGCTAAGTTTGATGAAATTGCTATTTTAAACGGCTGTGTATTCGAAAACTCCACACACACATAGTTGGATGAAACACATTTTTGAATATTATATACAAATACAAATACAAATATTTTATTAGCACAAACTCATTATCAACAATAAATGGTTGAGGCTCATGGCGTATTAATTATATAATAGATTATACATAATAAGTGTTGTAAACAATGACTATATTAATATGTAATATTGACTATGAATTAAAGACAAATTGACAGTTCTATAGAGTTTGCTCAGCTTTACGCAGGTTCAAACTGTCTGAAATGAAAGAGGAAGTCAATCTTAGAATTGTATATGAATTGTTATTTAATAAAAAGTTTATATTATTTTCATTTTTTTCAAATTTTGTAGGATCATCGATTATATTTGAAACTTTTTGGTAAAATATGGCCCTTTTAGTTGAGTATTTTTCACAATGTAAAAGAAAATGTTTTTCATTTTCAATTTGACCAGAATTACATACAGAGCAGTATCTCTCATTTCTGGGTATATTTAGATGTCTCCCTCTTTCAATCATCAGTGTATCAGCACTTATACGGATCTTACATATTGCAGCTCTGTCACTTCTGTTTCTTAAAATATCAACATAGGGGGGTCTTCGACCCATTATGTAGACGCTCTTGAAAAAGTCTAACTTCTTAGATTCAAGTATGTTTGCATTTTGAACTTGCAAACATTGGTCATTAATTCTTTGTTTAATGGAATTTAAATTACCTTTAACATAATTAAAGTTATTAATGATATACGACATTCCAAGTCCATTTAAAAGGCTCTTTATCTTTATGACCCAAGGGTTTGAATCTACAGATTTAGTGAATATATCATATACCAAAGAATTTTCCGTAGAAACTATATGGTTCAGGAAATTGAATATTGAATATAATATTTTATTTTTCAAGGGAATTCTATTAAGTTCGGCTCGACATCCATCATTAGATGCCTTGCAATGAACCCCTAATATATCTGATAAATTTAACATGAAGTTTTTCGAAGGGGTCAGAATCTTTAAAATTTGAGTCCACCCCCCAAATTTCACTACCATATGTAAGAATGGGAGTAACTAAACAATCAAACAATTTTTCAAGAAGTCTACATGGGTTGTTGAGACCTATAGTTTTCTTTGTCTTATAGTATGCCTTCCTGGCTTTTTCCATTAGAGTATTAACAGCAAGACAAAAATTGCCATTATACTTTAAAATAATACCTAAATAGCAATAATTTGTAACCGTTTTAAGATTTGCATTATCATAGGTAAAATGGTTTAAAAATGTCTTGCCATTAGAATTAAATATCATAATTTTTGATTTGTCAGTATTAACTTGAAGTTTCCATGATGAACATATTCATGTAAAATATCAAGAGAATTTTGCAGACCCTCTTTGCTTTCAGATAGCAAAACAATATCGTCTGCATATAAAAGAATGTTCAAAGAGGTATCCCCAATGGCAACTGGATCCGTATGTTTGTTGTCAAGATTACCTATTAGTTCATTTATAAAATAGTTAAAAAGAAGGGGACTCAATACGTCGCCTTGTTTAACACCCCTTTCTGATAAGAATGGAGGGCTAAGCCCATTAGAGAATTTTATTCTAGATACTGTATCAGTATACATTGAATGAATAACATTAAAAATTTTATGGGGGATATTGTGTTTTATGAGTTTAGAAAATAAACCAAGTCGCCATACGGTATCAAATGCCTTTTTTAAGTCTATGAAGGCAGCAAAAACTTTTTTCTTTTTTTGTCTATATTGATCAGCTATGGTCTTAAGAGTGAATATGTGGTCAGCTGTACGACTTTTCTCTTTAAAACCAATTTGATTTTTACTTATTAAATTTTTGTTATCCGTGAATTTTACTAAACGTTTATATAAAACCTTATTGAAAAGTTTACCCAGGTTGGAACTAATAGATATACCTCTATAGTTCCCTGGATCAAATTTGTCCCCTTTCTTATGCAAGAGAACAAGTAAGCTTTCGTTCCATATTCTCGGAAATTGACCAGATTCAAATATGTTATTAAAGAGTTTATGAAGTGGTTTTATTAAAATGGGAATTGCATTTTTCAACATTTCATTTGAAATCATGTCGGCTGATGTACTTTTGCCATTTTTAATTAAGCGAATAGCTGTTACTATCTCTTCAATTGTTATCTCTGAACTCAAGTCATCTGTAACATCTGATAGATTATACTTCTCTACCAGAGAGTCAAAATCTTTAATAATTTTAGAGTGAAAGCTATTGTGGTTTTTGTCACAGCTATTCAATTTTTTATAAAACTTGATGAAATCTTCTTGTGGTAAAGATTCATTTTGTTGGTTATTACTTTTTTGTCTACTTAGTTTATTCAAAATGTTCCAAAACATCTTTGGGTCTTTTTCACATGAATAAAGTTCTGAAAATATATCTTTTTTGTATTTATTTTCTTCATACTTACATAGACGTCTAAGTTTAGATCTAAAATTTATGTCTGTATTCAGAATTGTGGGGATGTTTACCAACTAACTTTTCATAATTTTTTACTGTAACACGAAGTTCGCGGCAAGATTCAGAAAACCAAGGTCTTTTTGACCTATTTTGGTTTTTATTTCTGACTGGGACTTTCTTAACTAGTTTTGCAGACTTTAAAGCATTTTCATATAGTATTGCATTAAATGATTTTACTGCTGAATCAGTCTGTGAAAGTGGATTTCAAAAACTGATCAAATTTGTTTTTACTCTCTATACTGTTACTATTTCGTGTGCAGAGATTAATTGCTTCAGGAGTCCATATAAATTTATTTGGGATAGGATCCAACTGGCATTGGGGTGTATTTTGAGGCATAATAAAACCTATTAATAAAGAACAACTTATTGTACAATGATATGACAAAGAAGTGAAGTCATGTACTTCAAAATAACCAACTATATGTAATAATTCTTTAGATACAAGCATATAATCCACAACACTACAACCATTGTATGTAATACAAGTGTGTTTACCATGTAAATCGCCTATGGTTCTACCATTTAGTATTCTAAGGCCCGACTCCTTACATAAATTCAGTAGATACTTTCCACTATTGTTGACAAGTTTGGTGTCAAGGTTATTCCTTGGTATATTTTGATCAGATATATATTGTAAATCATCTTGATTTGAAGTACAAGAATTATCAAAGGCAACAAAATCAGGTTTATTATTAGTATAGGCATTGAAATCGCATTGGACTATAATGTGCCCTAAACTAGAGTATTTAACAACATCAGCTAGTAGCTGGTCATAAATGGGTTCTAACCCAGTAACGTTAGCGCTAGAATTTCCTGGAGACATGTAATACTGTAGCAATATATATGTCCTTATCTAATTTAAAAAATTTATGATCCATTTTGATCCAAAGGAAATCAGTGTGATATTTTGGTAATTTCTTGATGCCTTTTGAAAGGGAATTTTTAACAAAAATATTAATTCCACCAGAATTGCGTCTGGCTTTATGATGTTTTTTTTTTCTATTATTACTATCAACAAAGCAGAAACCTGGGATATTTATTTCATTTACATCAACATCATTTGTCCAAGTTTCAATAAAGCTTATAATCTGAAACTGTGAAATAATTTTGTTGAAATGGGGGTCATTGGTCTTGTCAGTGGTGAGACCCTCAATATTCCAAACAGCAGTTTTTAGTAAATTTGTGAACATTTTACAATATTGATTTTATATATTGTTGTTATATCTTGCCCCTATGAGGGCCCGTGGTTGGAACAATAAATATTCTAAAAATATATATATACATATATATGCTATTAAGAATACTTACATCGATAGCCGGTAGTAACAACAGACTTTTGGATCTTGCAGAGATTGACCGCAAACTGATATATTTTCTAAAAATTGGGAGCAACAAATAAAGAAAACCCCGTCCTACACAGGTTATAACATTGATGCTAAAAATAAACCTTATAATCATATCATACGGAAAAAACTGACCTAATATTGTTGTAGGCGGTATGTGATAACTTTCTAAAAATTGTTGAGTATCTACGGAGCCCCTTGGTGACATATTTCGGTGGGTTATGGAGTCTATACTATACCAACGGCATTATTATAATAACAAAAAATAAACGCACTTCACTAAATTTGAACGTGATGCTAATGTTTTCATAATTCCATGAACACCTATAAATATCACCATCACCCCCAAGTAATTGGTATCGTTTGTTTTTCCTTTAAAGGTAAACAAAATTTTCGAACGGTCGACATATTTTTAAAATAATTAAGTTGTTAATGTTTTATCCAAAACAGTCAGGAACCAAACTGATCAGAATTTTGTTTTTAAATACAATATTATGTATAGAAATTGGAAAGTAAAGAAATCTGAAAAATTCACAAATGCCAGAACCAAACCAAGTATACACAACAACAAAACACAAACCTGAAGCCTATTGCACATGGCACACCCTATGCAAAATATTGGATAGTGTGGTTAACCGGATTATGGCGCGCCAAACCTTCTCACTTCTCATGTAGCCAGAGGTCATCAGTCACGTTCATTTAAAAATTCATTAATAATCCATCTTACACTAAACAATGGATTATAATAGCAGTGTCCAATGTAAGAATATATATAAAAAATATATGAGGACTTGTGCATTAATCAATGTACTAAAAGCTAGTTTAGGTATGATTTAAAGAAGTCCATCTGATAAGCAGAGGAAAGAGAAAATCAAGACCCATACATATGGCACGCCGTTGTTATATTTATTCAATTTCGAGATATCTTATTTAGTTAAATAAGATATCTTATAAACTAATTGAGATATCTTATAAATTAATAGAGATATCTTATAAACAAATAGAGATATCTTATAAACTTATAGAGATATCTTATTAACTTATAGAGATATCTTATTTAACTGGTTATAAAGAAAGCTTATTAAATATATAAGATATCTCTATAAGTTAATAAGATATCTCTATTAGTTTAAAAGATATCTTATAAACTTTATAAGATATCTAATAAAGTATGTGTTTAAAAGATATCTTTATAAAGAAGTAAGATATCTTATTAACTAATAGAGATATCTTATTAAATTATAGAGATATCTTATTTACTTTCAAATTAAATAAGATATCTTAATACTTTATAAGATATCTCTATTAGTTTATAAGATATCTTTTTAACTAATAGAGATATCTTATAAATTAATAGAGATATCTTATAAATTAATAGATATCTCATTAAAAAATAGAGATATCTTATTAACTTAAAGAGATATCTTATTTAACTGGTTATAAAGATATCTTATTAAATATATAAGATATCTATATAAGTTAATAAAATATCTCTATTAATTTATAAGATATCTTATTAACTATATAAGATATCTTTTATATAGTTAATAATAGAGATATCTTATTTACTTAATAAGATATCTTATAAACTAATAGAGATATCTTATCAACTAAAGGAGATATCTTATAAACTTATAGAGATATCTTATTAACTAATAGAGATATCTTATTAGCTAATAGAGATATCTTATTAACTTATAGAGATATCTTATTAACTTATAGAGATATCTTATTAACTTATAGAGATATCTTATTTACTTTCAAATTAAATAAGATATCTTATAAAAATTAAAGATATCTTAATACTTAATAAGATATCTTGTTAAATAAATAAGATATCTTGGAATTTGAATAAATATAAAAACGGCGTGCCATACATACTCATCTGGCGAGTGGTTTTGGATGGTGCACAAAATACACAAAATTATGCTAGAGGTTAGAGGTTGTATATGGACCTAAAACCATGCATAAAGTGTGTCTTAATATATCTTTATCATACCTCATGTAAGCCAATCGCTAAACGATAGTTTTATATGAAGTATAAAAAGTATAAAATTGAGAATGAGATATTTCCTGAATTACAAAGTCATAGTAAGACAATGAACCATATTTTAACCAAATTTTTATAAGATTTACCACAACAACACAAAAAGGGGCAAGATAAGTCAACATAAATCCATTCATGGCTTGTTAAGACTAAGAGTGATTCATATTTTTATTTCTTGTGTATTGATTGAGAGTTACCGTTAACTCGTGTTGTCCAATAGCTGCTTCATTGATAATCCCACCACTTTATTCATTACTTATATGCATAATTTATATATCACTTTTTTATATAAATATGATAGTGTAGTATATTTCAACCATAAGTCCTTTCAATTTTATATTGTATTGATAAATTGGATAATATTTCATTTGTATTAACTACAAATCTCATTTAATGTTTACAATAAATTCATAGAACATTCCATTTATCAGGATCCATTTTAAGTTTGTATTTAAGCAATGTAAACAATAATCAAGCTCACTCAAGATGATGTAAACACAAAAGGTAAGTTTAAACATATTCATGGCATTTAAGGATACCTACATCGATAGCCGGTAGTAACAACAGACTTTTGGATTTTGCAGACACTGACCGCAAAGTGATAAATTTTCTGAATATATAGAGCAACAATACGGAAAACATCGCCCTCTATATTTACAAGGGTTATAACAAGGTCACTAAATGTAACCGAGAAATGTAACAACCAAATCATAGTGGAAAAGTCCATTTGATGCTAAAAATAAACCTTATCTTTTACGGAAAACACCGACCTAATATCGTTGGAGGCGGTCTTTGATAATTGCTAAAACTGTTCAATATCTACGGAGCCCCTTTGGTGACAGATAGCAGTTTGTTGTGTAAACATATTTCGGTGGGTTATGGAGTCTATACTATACCAACGGCATTATTATAATAACAAAAAATAAACGCACTTCACTAAATTTGAACGTGATGCTAATGTTTTCATAATTCCATGAACACCTATAAATATCACCATCACCCCCAAGTAATTGGTATCGTTTGTTTTTCCTTTAAAGGTAAACAAAATTTTCGAACGGTCGACATATTTTTAAAATAATTAAGTTGTTAATGTTTTATCCAAAACAGTCAGGAACCAAACTGATCAGAATTTTGTTTTTAAATACAATATTATGTATAGAAATTGGAAAGTAAAGAAATCTGAAAAATTCACAAATGCCAGAACCAAACCAAGTATACACAACAACAAAACACAAACCTGAAGCCTATTGCACATGGCACACCCTATGCAAAATATTGGATAGTGTGGTTAACCGGATTATGGCGCGCCAAACCTTCTCACTTCTCATGTAGCCAGAGGTCATCAGTCACGTTCATTTAAAAATTCATTAATAATCCATCTTACACTAAACAATGGATTATAATAGCAGTGTCCAATGTAAGAATATATATAAAAAATATATGAGGACTTGTGCATTAATCAATGTACTAAAAGCTAGTTTAGGTATGATTTAAAGAAGTCCATCTGATAAGCAGAGGAAAGAGAAAATCAAGACCCATACATATGGCACGCCGTTGTTATATTTATTCAATTTCGAGATATCTTATTTAGTTAAATAAGATATCTTATAAACTAATTGAGATATCTTATAAATTAATAGAGATATCTTATAAACAAATAGAGATATCTTATAAACTTATAGAGATATCTTATTAACTTATAGAGATATCTTATTTAACTGGTTATAAAGAAAGCTTATTAAATATATAAGATATCTCTATAAGTTAATAAGATATCTCTATTAGTTTAAAAGATATCTTATAAACTTTATAAGATATCTAATAAAGTATGTGTTTAAAAGATATCTTTATAAAGAAGTAAGATATCTTATTAACTAATAGAGATATCTTATTAAATTATAGAGATATCTTATTTACTTTCAAATTAAATAAGATATCTTAATACTTTATAAGATATCTCTATTAGTTTATAAGATATCTTTTTAACTAATAGAGATATCTTATAAATTAATAGAGATATCTTATAAATTAATAGATATCTCATTAAAAAATAGAGATATCTTATTAACTTAAAGAGATATCTTATTTAACTGGTTATAAAGATATCTTATTAAATATATAAGATATCTATATAAGTTAATAAAATATCTCTATTAATTTATAAGATATCTTATTAACTATATAAGATATCTTTTATATAGTTAATAATAGAGATATCTTATTTACTTAATAAGATATCTTATAAACTAATAGAGATATCTTATCAACTAAAGGAGATATCTTATAAACTTATAGAGATATCTTATTAACTAATAGAGATATCTTATTAGCTAATAGAGATATCTTATTAACTTATAGAGATATCTTATTAACTTATAGAGATATCTTATTAACTTATAGAGATATCTTATTTACTTTCAAATTAAATAAGATATCTTATAAAAATTAAAGATATCTTAATACTTAATAAGATATCTTGTTAAATAAATAAGATATCTTGGAATTTGAATAAATATAAAAACGGCGTGCCATACATACTCATCTGGCGAGTGGTTTTGGATGGTGCACAAAATACACAAAATTATGCTAGAGGTTAGAGGTTGTATATGGACCTAAAACCATGCATAAAGTGTGTCTTAATATATCTTTATCATACCTCATGTAAGCCAATCGCTAAACCATAGTTTTATATGAAGTATAAAAAGTATAAAATTGAGAATGAGATATTTCCTGAATTACAAAGTCATAGTAAGACAATGAACCATATTTTAACCAAATTTTTATAAGATTTACCACAACAACACAAAAAGGGGCAAGATAAGTCAACATAAATCCATTCATGGCTTGTTAAGACTAAGAGTGATTCATATTTTTATTTCTTGTGTATTGATTGAGAGTTACCGTTAACTCGTGTTGTCCAATAGCTGCTTCATTGATAATCCCACCACTTTATTCATTACTTATATGCATAATTTATATATCACTTTTTTATATAAATATGATAGTGTAGTATATTTCAACCATAAGTCCTTTCAATTTTATATTGTATTGATAAATTGGATAATATTTCATTTGTATTAACTACAAATCTCATTTAATGTTTACAATAAATTCATAGAACATTCCATTTATCAGGATCCATTTTAAGTTTGTATTTAAGCAATGTAAACAATAATCAAGCTCACTCAAGATGATGTAAACACAAAAGGTAAGTTTAAACATATTCATGGCATTTAAGGATACCTACATCGATAGCCGGTAGTAACAACAGACTTTTGGATTTTGCAGACACTGACCGCAAAGTGATAAATTTTCTGAATATATAGAGCAACAATACGGAAAACATCGCCCTCTATATTTACAAGGGTTATAACAAGGTCACTAAATGTAACCGAGAAATGTAACAACCAAATCATAGTGGAAAAGTCCATTTGATGCTAAAAATAAACCTTATCTTTTACGGAAAACACCGACCTAATATCGTTGGAGGCGGTCTTTGATAATTGCTAAAACTGTTCAATATCTACGGAGCCCCTTTGGTGACAGATAGCAGTTTGTTGTGTAAACATATTTCGGTGGGTTATGGAGTCTATACTATACCAACGGCATTATTATAATAACAAAAAATAAACGCACTTCACTAAATTTGAACGTGATGCTAATGTTTTCATAATTCCATGAACACCTATAAATATCACCATCACCCCCAAGTAATTGGTATCGTTTGTTTTTCCTTTAAAGGTAAACAAAATTTTCGAACGGTCGACATATTTTTAAAATAATTAAGTTGTTAATGTTTTATCCAAAACAGTCAGGAACCAAACTGATCAGAATTTTGTTTTTAAATACAATATTATGTATAGAAATTGGAAAGTAAAGAAATCTGAAAAATTCACAAATGCCAGAACCAAACCAAGTATACACAACAACAAAACACAAACCTGAAGCCTATTGCACATGGCACACCCTATGCAAAATATTGGATAGTGTGGTTAACCGGATTATGGCGCGCCAAACCTTCTCACTTCTCATGTAGCCAGAGGTCATCAGTCACGTTCATTTAAAAATTCATTAATAATCCATCTTACACTAAACAATGGATTATAATAGCAGTGTCCAATGTAAGAATATATATAAAAAATATATGAGGACTTGTGCATTAATCAATGTACTAAAAGCTAGTTTAGGTATGATTTAAAGAAGTCCATCTGATAAGCAGAGGAAAGAGAAAATCAAGACCCATACATATGGCACGCCGTTGTTATATTTATTCAATTTCGAGATATCTTATTTAGTTAAATAAGATATCTTATAAACTAATTGAGATATCTTATAAATTAATAGAGATATCTTATAAACAAATAGAGATATCTTATAAACTTATAGAGATATCTTATTAACTTATAGAGATATCTTATTTAACTGGTTATAAAGAAAGCTTATTAAATATATAAGATATCTCTATAAGTTAATAAGATATCTCTATTAGTTTAAAAGATATCTTATAAACTTTATAAGATATCTAATAAAGTATGTGTTTAAAAGATATCTTTATAAAGAAGTAAGATATCTTATTAACTAATAGAGATATCTTATTAAATTATAGAGATATCTTATTTACTTTCAAATTAAATAAGATATCTTAATACTTTATAAGATATCTCTATTAGTTTATAAGATATCTTTTTAACTAATAGAGATATCTTATAAATTAATAGAGATATCTTATAAATTAATAGATATCTCATTAAAAAATAGAGATATCTTATTAACTTAAAGAGATATCTTATTTAACTGGTTATAAAGATATCTTATTAAATATATAAGATATCTATATAAGTTAATAAAATATCTCTATTAATTTATAAGATATCTTATTAACTATATAAGATATCTTTTATATAGTTAATAATAGAGATATCTTATTTACTTAATAAGATATCTTATAAACTAATAGAGATATCTTATCAACTAAAGGAGATATCTTATAAACTTATAGAGATATCTTATTAACTAATAGAGATATCTTATTAGCTAATAGAGATATCTTATTAACTTATAGAGATATCTTATTAACTTATAGAGATATCTTATTAACTTATAGAGATATCTTATTTACTTTCAAATTAAATAAGATATCTTATAAAAATTAAAGATATCTTAATACTTAATAAGATATCTTGTTAAATAAATAAGATATCTTGGAATTTGAATAAATATAAAAACGGCGTGCCATACATACTCATCTGGCGAGTGGTTTTGGATGGTGCACAAAATACACAAAATTATGCTAGAGGTTAGAGGTTGTATATGGACCTAAAACCATGCATAAAGTGTGTCTTAATATATCTTTATCATACCTCATGTAAGCCAATCGCTAAACGATAGTTTTATATGAAGTATAAAAAGTATAAAATTGAGAATGAGATATTTCCTGAATTACAAAGTCATAGTAAGACAATGAACCATATTTTAACCAAATTTTTATAAATTTACCACAACAACACAAAAAGGGGCAAGATAAGTCAACATAAATCCATTCATGGTTTGTTAAGACTAAGAGTGATTCATATTTTTATTTCTTGTGTATTGATTGAGAGTTACCGTTAACTCGTGTTGTCCAATAGCTGCTTCATTGATAATCCCACCACTTTATTCATTACTTATATGCATAATTTATATATCACTTTTTTATATAAATATGATAGTGTAGTATATTTCAACCATAAGTCCTTTCAATTTTATATTGTATTGATAAATTGGATAATATTTCATTTGTATTAACTACAAATCTCATTTAATGTTTACAATAAATTCATAGAACATTCCATTTATCAGGATCCATTTTAAGTTTGTATTTAAGCAATGTAAACAATAATCAAGCTCACTCAAGATGATGTAAACACAAAAGGTAAGTTTAAACATATTCATGGCATTTAAGGATACCTACATCGATAGCCGGTAGTAACAACAGACTTTTGGATTTTGCAGACACTGACCGCAAAGTGATAAATTTTCTGAATATATAGAGCAACAATACGGAAAACATCGCCCTCTATATTTACAAGGGTTATAACAAGGTCACTAAATGTAACCGAGAAATGTAACAACCAAATCATAGTGGAAAAGTCCATTTGATGCTAAAAATAAACCTTATCTTTTACGGAAAACACCGACCTAATATCGTTGGAGGCGGTCTTTGATAATTGCTAAAACTGTTCAATATCTACGGAGCCCCTTTGGTGACAGATAGCAGTTTGTTGTGTAAACATATTTCGGTGGGTTATGGAGTCTATACTATACCAACGGCATTATTATAATAACAAAAAATAAACGCACTTCACTAAATTTGAACGTGATGCTAATGTTTTCATAATTCCATGAACACCTATAAATATCACCATCACCCCCAAGTAATTGGTATCGTTTGTTTTTCCTTTAAAGGTAAACAAAATTTTCGAACGGTCGACATATTTTTAAAATAATTAAGTTGTTAATGTTTTATCCAAAACAATCAGGAATCAAACTGATCAGAATTTTGTTTTTAAATACAATATTATGTATAGAAATTGGAAAGTAAAGAAATCTGAAAAATTCATAAATACCAGAACCAATCCCAGTATACACAACAACAAAACACAAACCTGAAGCCTATTGCACATGGCACACCCTTTACAAAATATTGGATAGTGTGGTTAACCGGATTATGGCGCGCCAAACCTTCTCACTTCTCATGTAGCCAGAGGTCATCAGTCACGTTCATTTAAAAATTCAATAATCCATTTTACACTAAACAACTGATCATAATAGCAGAGTCCAATGTAAGAATATGTATAATAAATTGCTTCGCTGAGCGCAGCTGGATACGACCGCAGAGGTCCAACCCTGAACAGTTGGGGCAAAAATGGACACAATATTCACGCTTGATACAGGTCTGAATTTGGATTGTAATTAAATATTTGACACATAATCGGTTTCTGACACAGAATAACTGTAGTCAAAGAACTTAGAATTGGACATATGATTTGAATTTATATTCAATTTTTTGCTTTTTGTGCAATACAATATGCTGTTGCGAATTGACCCCTCCCCCCCCCAAAAAATAAAATAAAATTTAACCCCTTTTTTTGCTTTTTTGCAATACACTATGCTGTTGCGTACTGATCCCCCCCAAAAAAATCCTTGTACTCCCTCCCCACCCTTTGTTTTGCAAAATAAAAATTTGAAGACATTTTCTTTTTAATTTCTGAAATCTGAAATGAGAAAAAATTGCCTCCCCCACAATTTCTTATTTACCCCCCCCCCCCCTTCCCTTTTTCCAAAAAAAAATTCTTTCCCTCAAGATATGGTCATAATCCCTATTCAAATTTCTCATAGAGTTTGCAAACATAATTACCCATTTAAATATATCATAAAAGTCTTAAAATAGAAAATGACATATGGACAAAATTAATATTAATTAATAGTAACTTCTAAAAATAAACTGACAGCTATAAATCACCCCAAGACAATCTACATTTCTCTATACATAATTTACAAGCAGTGTGAGGGAGGTAATTGAATCATACACAACATTTTACTTTAAATGTGTTTGGGTTACCTACCTTACACCAAGATAATAACCAAACAAGAAAAATGATTATTGAGCCCTTTTTTGGAACCTAATTCTTAAACTGTTGGGACCAAAACTCCCAAAATCAATCCCAACCTTCCTTTTGTGGTCATAAACCTTGTGTTTAAATTTCATAGATTTCTATTAACTTATACTAAAGTTATAGTGCGAAAACCAATGGTCTTCGGACGACGACGACGACGCCAGACAACGACGACGACGCCAACGTCATACCAATATACGACCGCAAAAATTTTGCGGTCGTATAAAAATTATATGAGGACTTGGGCATTAATCAGTGTATTAAGCTTTACTGAAAGCTGGTTAAGGTATGATTTAAAAAAGTCCACGTGATAAACAGAGGAAACAGAAAATCAAGACCCATACTCATCTGGCGAGAGGTTTTGGATGGTGCCCGTCATGCGAGTCAGCGTGGAATACTCAAGATTATGCTAGAAGTTAGAGGTTGTATATGGACCTAAAACCATGCATGAAGTGTGTCTTAATATATCTTTATCATACCTCATGTAAGCCAATCGTTAACGATAGTTTTATAAGAAGTATTAAAGTTGTCAGTATACAAAATTTTACGAAGTTTGAATACAAGATATCTCTAAAATTGAGAATGAGATATTTCCTGAATTACAAAGTCATAGTAAGACAATGAACCATATTTTAACAAAAGCTTTTATAATTTTTTTTAAGATTTACCAAATTTTTTTCTAAGTCTATGATAACGGTATGGGGAATCAGAGGTTGAGAAATTGATAAGTATAAATTTCCATAGCATGGTACGTGCTCTAGAAACATCACCATCCAACTAAGAAAATGGAAACCAAAATCACCCTTTTTATCATAAATTTTAGTTTGGACTACTAGAATATTATTTTTAGTTGTTATATCAAGGTCTAAAATGACGTATACATATGTGTCTGAGAAATTTGTTTTAATAAGATTATAATTCAGAGATCTGGATTCAAAATGCCACCAAGGTTTCTTATCCGTTGGGCGGTACCCTTCAAACATCGACACGCATGGCAGACATGGGTTGGCAATCATGTTACTCCATGTGTTCGCCCATGTGTTAGATAAACCGTACAAACGACAATAGAATATGTAAAAAGATTATGAAATGGTCGTCCCGCACGTCTTAAGAAGTCTCTAAAGCAGTTAACTCTATAGACATGGACAACCTTCTTCAGGATTTATGTAACTCAACACCGCATGTTGTCAGAGTACTCTCGGAAAAACTAAAAGATAAAGAAGAACGCGAGTGGAAAACTGAACTGTTTAACGACCGCAAAAATATAAAAGGAAATAAGCTTAGAGTCTATAGACTATTTAAAGACAAACTTCACACAGAACCATACATAAGAATGGATATCCCACATGCTCATAGGAGGTGGATGGCCATGTTTCGCGCCGTTTCGTTACCGCTAACTGTTGAGACGGGGCGCTACTCCAAGCCGCCGTACCATTAAATTGCAGAATATGTAAATTCTACAACTCATCTGTAATCGAAGATGAGAGACATTTTTTACTACATTGCCCTCTATATTCGGATATGTATTTTTACCTTTTAGAAAAAGCAAAGGGAATTCATATTCAACCTTTTTTTATCACAGTACATTTTTCAGTGTTTTAATAGAAGAAAGATGTTTTTTATAAGTTTATATCTCGGTTTTATTTATGTCGTATTGAGTTTTTTACTACTACTGTTAGAGGTACTGTATTTGATACTAGGATAAAATGTTGGTCTCACACTCGTAGTGTGTGAACCCCAAGTTATATTATGCATTAACTCTCTCTCTCATAACTATATATAGAGTGTCTTTTAAACTATTGTCATAAAAAGGGAGTTTTTACAGTTTCAGCATTACAGGAAAATTTTTTATAAAAAAAAAATTCGAAGAATGTGATTTTTAAAGTTCTAAAGTTAGTAAATATTTTATAATTATGTGATAGTTGATGTTGTACAGTAAAACAATAAAACAACACAATTCTATGAAAAATATGTGGAAAATTGGCATTTGAATCATGGTAACAACTCACAAGGTAAATTATTTAAATAACATGATGTGTAATTAACTATGTTAGTTCAAGAAAAGTGTTTGTAAATTGCGTATTTCAGTACACAGACTTAAAATTGAGATGAGTCGTTATACTAACACTCCAAGAGAGGTCAGAATATGTGATAAATGCCCCCAACATATGATAGAGGACAAAATTTGCTGCAATTAAAGTATGAGTATATTCTATGGAAAGCCAAAGGGGTCAAAATTCCAACATTGATATTCTTAAATTGTAAATATGTAAATCCGTAATTATGAAATTCCAATTTTGCAATTATTAATTTGTAATAGTGCGACTCGATAAATAAAAGTCCGAGAATTGTAACTCATATTTGACAACTCTGCAACCATGTAATTCGAAATTCTAACATTGCAGCTCCAAACTTGCAATATTGTATATTTGTAATTTGTACAATGTCTGGTTACAGGTAATAAACTTACCAGTCTCAATAAATAATTAATTATTTTACCGATATTTACTTCTATCTATTTTGTTTATTTTACAGGAAAAGAGTCACAAGTCCATTATATGTGTTGACTTTTCGACTCGGCTATCTATTCAGTACTGTAACAAACGTCTTACCATTTTTTCAAAGTTATATTACATGGGATACTCAGCTCAATGAAACCATCAGATCTTTTTGAAGTCAAGTTACAAGTACCAACCCATACGAACAATGTTATTTTGGTGAGGTGTGAAAGTTGGGATTTGAGATTTTCTTTTAAATAATCAAGTCTGTTTTCAGCACTTGCACCGGGATAGCACCAAAATTTTATATATGTTTCTGGATTAATTGATACCTGTTGTTGCAAACTTAACCCTTTACTGTCAGATAACAATACCTGTATTCTATTTGGTGTAACTAACGGATCGGGGCGAACTTTGTAAATTTGATTTTTTAATCTGCGGTCACTCATAGTTTACAAACCTGGAGCACATGGTGAAAAATTTCAAAACGAGGTCCAATAAAAGAAGAAAGCAATATTTTTCGAAAAATTGTCAAAAGACATAAAATAAACAAACAATATACAGCTTTACAATAGCTGCTTGCTTCTTTAGGTTCTCCACCATCTGAGGAATCAGCTCTGCCTCCTGATTATTGGGGAATATACAAAACAACAATTTACTTCTCCAATTTCATAACATCTATTTTAACCTATTTACATGAATATCTATATCTACAGATCAGAATCAGAATCAGGAATACGCAGATTCCGTATTGTTACATTTCTCAAGAGCAATTACGGCAAAAGGGGAATAACTCGAGATAACTTACCGGCAACTCTCTGACCATGCAAACTACGCCTTAACAATACTGTGTGTTTTATTTATGAAGTAAGTTTGTCACTGCAGATCTTTGGATGGTTTTCTAGTAAAGTCTAGATCTAATATATATTAAATTAAGATTCACTATAAAGATGTGTGTATGTTTGAATAATTAAATTAATGATTAAGTGAATTAACAAAGGGTTGCATTTGATTTGCGTCTGGATTCTAATCAAATCAAAATAAGCTATCAGAGATTGGGTGCATTTTGTTTACTCTAATCATGTTCGTGATTAGTGATAATAATCTTGATAGTCTCGTTTTTAATTACTTGTCATGAACATGATGATGAAATAAAACTATCATTGCTAGAACTTCGATCGTTTCTGATCAAAGATGGCGGTCAAATGACTGATCCTGTCACCACCAATATTATTTGGATAAAAATCGATGATATGTTTTGTGTTTCTCCTCCACCTGTAGGAGGAAATTTTCTACAACACGAGAGCAGGAAAAATGGCCGAATCCAAGCAGCTTGTGGGACTCTGGGGAACCATCAATAACCACGTTTATTCCCAGTGAAGAAAATGTTGAATACATTGCATAATGAGTTGATTTTGCATTTGTATAAAAATATTCATAAACATGTAATTTGCGTCTGCCATTTTTAATTTGATCATAAATATATTCAATTCTGATCATAAAAATGATCATATGAAATTGATAATGTCCATGATCAAAATTTGAGCAAGAACATGATCAGAATAAAAAAAATTCACCCATTGTAACATGTATTTTACAGATTTAAAGTACATTTTGTTTACCAGAATATGCCTGTGTCATATTTTAAGTGTATACTCTGGGAAAGAATTAATCAATAAGCTTTTTGTTAAATATTTACAATTGTCATTATTACTCTTTATAAGATACATATTGAGCAAGTATTATTCATAATCCTATGAATAATAATGTGACGTCTTTATTGTTTCGACGCCTCCATTTTTTTCCGAAACGGTATTTTCAAGACATAAGTTAAATTCGTAATTATGTACCAAATATTTTTTATTTTTTTTATTTTTCTTTGAATTAAAAAATTGTAAATATAAGAAATGAAATTCATTTTGTTAGGTGACCTGAGCCGAAGGCTCAAGTGAGCTATTGCGATCCTGTTTCGTCCGTTTTCCATCATCTTAACTTTCACTTAAACGAATTCTTCTCAAGAATCATTGGTCGGATTGTATTCAAACTTCATACACTTTGGCCTGGACAAAGCTCTTTCAACTTTGCGAAAATATTTGACCTTGGCCTACTTTCAAGGTGACAATGACCTTTTATGTGAAAACCTTTAAACGACTTCTGATGATGAACCGAAAGGCCTAGAGACATAAAACTTCATATATAGAAACTACATATTGAGTTTGCGAAAAGATTTGACCTTGACCTATTTCAGGGTCACAGTGACCTTGCATAGGAAAACCTTCAAACGACTTCTTCTTCTGAGCCAAAATTCCTAGAGGCATGAAACTATATATATAGAATCTGCATATTGAGTTTTACCAAGTTTGTGAAAAGATTTGACCTTGATCTAATTTCAAGGTCACCTTGATCTTAATAACGACTTCTTTTTGTTAACCGAAAGGACTAGAAGCATGAAACTTCATATAATAAAATCTAAAGATTTGACCTTGACTTGCTTTCAAAAAAAAACTTTAAACGACTTGTTCTTGTGAACTGAAAGGCCTAGAGGCATGAAATTTCATATATTGAATCTACTTATTAAGGTTTACCAAGTGTGGGAAAAGATTTGAACTTGAATGTCATTCAAGGTCGCAGTGTCCTTGTATGGAAAAACCTTTAAACAGCTCCTTCTGATGAACTGAAGGGCCTATAAGCATGAAAGTTTATATATTGAATTTACATAATGACCTTACATGGTAAAAAAACTTTCAAAAGTAATGTTTCTTGTGAGCAAGTAAACATAGAAACTTGAAAGTGTGAAATTCTACTAACTTTGTGGAAAAAAACTTAATAGTGACCTTTCTTCATTGTGGAAATGGCCATGTATGGTAAAAAGTTTTGTGTATTTACAAGTAGTTTTGATAATTCAGGTGGACGCTTTCAGGCTCATGGGGCCTCTTGTTCTTACTTAATGCATGATGAATAATAGTGGCCATTCTCAAATTGAATGAACTGCATTTTGTTTTTTTTAAATATCCACAGGATATACATACTTTTGGAAGGTCAACGTCGCTGTTGATAAATCTTTTGCCTTGTTTCAGTATTGGTAGATTTGATGGTTGTTGGTTGTAATGGTTCTTATAGACGCGCTGACAATTTTTCAGTCATTCCAATGATACTCAAGTTTATTAATCTCTAAGATTAATTTTATACACAATTTCATGTGGTGCCTGATGTGCTGGTGTATTCATGTTCTACCTTGTACTAGCCAAGCTTAGCCAGTTTTATAGTGCTAATTCATAATGCTGCAGATGAGCATCACACACCACTCGGTTACATTATACTGACGCCGAGCCAACCAGTTAAGACCAACGTCAAGTCAAATCAAATTTCTCAATCTTGTTCTAGATGGGAGTCAAATCCACAGCGGTGAGAGACTAACATCTTGACCACTCAACCACTGCAGTCCCCAGTAGTATTGGTAGATTTGACACATGTATACATTTTTTGTCTCTAAAATCTCTATTACCAAGAGATAAAAATCTATACCATATGTTCACTGTTGTTTTCACCCCTTTTTTAAGTACATCTGAGACAGGCTGACAAAGGAAATGTATTATTTTGTATGAAGTGGCACCTTCTGATATGTTGCAGTCAGATTTTGATACATTTTAAACACTAGTAGAATATTTTAAAACAATTTTTAGCTCACCTGGCTATGCCAGGGTGAGCTTTTGCCATCACTTTTCGTCCGTCGTCCGTCCGCCCGTCCGTCGTAAACTTTTCATTCAAAAATCTTCTCCTCTGAAGCCGCTGGGCCGATTGGTTTAAAACTTAATAGAAATGATCTATGACATGTCCTCTACAAACGATCCTCAATTTATTTTGATCTGACATAAAACATGGCTGTCGTAGCTAAAAATAGAATATAGGGGTGGATGTGTTGTTTTTGGCTTATAACTTAAAAACCGTTACAGATATCAAAAATCTGACGGGGTAAAATTGATCAGCATGACAAGATCTACCTACCCTAAAATTTTGAAGGAAATTCCAAAACCCATTTAGGAGTTTTTGCCCTTTTTTTAGCAAATTTTCAAAATTTTTTCATTAGAAAATCTTCTCCTCTGAAATCGCTAGGCCGATTGGTTTGAAACTTAATAGGAATGATCTATGACATGTCCTCTACAAACGATCCTCAATTTATTTTGATCTGACATAAAACATGGCTGTCGTAGCTAAAAATAGAATATAGGGGTGGATGTGTTGTTTTTGGCTTATAACTTAAAAACCGTTACAGATATCAAAAATCTGACTTGGGGTAAAATTGATCAGGATGACAAGATTTACCTCACCTGAAATTTTGAAGGAAATCCCAAAACCCATTTAGGAGTTATTGCCCTTTTTTCGTCAAATTTTCAAAATTTAACATTTTTCGTCATTTATCTCCAAAACTATTTGAGATAGAAGTGAAATGTAAATTTGAAAAATGTTTGCCATGTTGAGATCTACATACCCTGAATTTTAAAGGAAATCCCAAAACCCATTTAGGAGTTATTGTCCTTTTTTGTCAAATTTTCAAAATTTGAACATTTTTGCATTTATCTCCAAAACTATTTGAGATAGAAGTGAAATGTAAATTGAAAAATGTTTTCCATGTTGAGATCTACCTACCCTGAAATTTTGAAGGGAATCCCAAATTCTATTTAGGAGTTATTGGTTTGTGTAATTTGAGGTCAGGTTCTGTTACATTTATTTAAGGTTCACCCTTATTCCTGGTCAATTTTATCAACTTCCTGCCAGGACTACCATCATCAGGGAACATCTTTTAACATTAAACCTTATGAAAAATAAATCTTCAACAAATTTTCCCTGAACAATTGAACCAATTGCCACAAAGTTGGTCAAATAGTTAATTGTCCAATGAAAACCAGACTCCAGGTGAGCGATACAGGCTCTGGTGAGCCTCTTGTATCATATACAATATTGTTGCATATTTATAAAAATAGTGTCTTTCAATGGAAAATTTTGTTGAAATTGTAAATTTTATTTCTTCTGACTATTTTGAAACTTTAGGTCAAAACTCCTTCGAATTTATCAGCATAGTCTTTATCAATAATTACATTTAATTGTATGTTATACAAGTAAAGAGGACAAATATACCTAAGGAGCAATAAAAAAAACGTAATCCATTGGACAGACAAACCCGGGAAGACAAATGTACAACCTCAAGCACAACAAATAAACTAAGAAAACTAAAAAACAATGAAAAACACGAACTCCTATAAAAACCAGGAGTGAACCCAGGTGCTCCGGAAGGGTAAGCAGTTCCTGCTCTGTATACGGCACCCGTCGTGAAGTTCAACAAAGTCAATCCGGTGGAGGCACATGAAATGTTACGACTGTGCGAACAGGTCCAACATCATCTTAGATATTGAAACACTGTAATGGTCAATCAATTCGTGTTGACGATCGTAAAATTTCCTAAGTGATGACATCAACTTATCCCTGATAAAACCCTGATTAAAAAGCTTTTGTGACAGCAGTAATCCTCTCTGTCGAAAGTCAGGGTAACTCACGCATGCCCTTGAAAATCGGATAAGCTGAGAAACGTAGACGCCATACGCAGGCGATGCTGGTATATTGCTACTCAAGAAGGGAAAATTAACAATAGGAAAGCTGATGTCATCACGTTTGTCATAAAGTTTTGTCTTCAAAGGTCCCTCATTGTCTACTTCAAGAAACAAATCGAAATATGAAGCGGATTTGGTTTATCTATAGTATCCTTAATTCCAAGCTCACTGGGATGAATTAGATGTAGAATATGACTATAATATAGTAAATATGACCATATTTTGTGTCTATATTATAGAGTTTGCAGGTTATTTGTAAGAAGTTTACCTAATTTTATGGCAACATTATGCAGTTCACCCAATACACACAGAAGCTGTATCCTATACAAGTCAAATGGATGATGATTTTTTCGCATATAATTTACGTAACGAGTTGCCACTCCCAAAAGCTTAACCAAAACAAAACACCTGTGTACCTATCACTGTGTCTGACAATTCTACAAGATGGACAACTTAACCAAACACCTGTGTACCTATCACTGTATATAACCTGTCATTGTGTCTGACAAGTCTACAAGTTTGACAACTTACCCAAACACATTTGCTTACCAATGTATTATATACATGTACCTGTGGGCATGTCTGCTACGTCTACAAGTTGGAAATCAATTATCTTTTGTTACTTTATATACGGTACCATTAACAGTAGAAATTCAAGTGGCAGTTTAATTGAACACAATTGATGTTGAGACTCTTACGCTAAAATAAAACTGCCAATGGTGGGCATATATATACTCCGATCGGGATGAAAAAAGAGGAAATTTTGTAAAGAACCTCCCATAGATGCTTCCTGTCAAGTTTCGTTCCACTTGGCCAAGCAGTTCCAGAGAAAAGTTTTTAATCAACCAATGGGAAACAAGAATTGCCTATGGCGGCCACGTTTTTTGCCCAATCGGGACGAAATGAGGAAAATTTGTAAAGAACCTCTCATAGATGCTTTCTGTCAAGTTTCGTTCTATTTGGCCAAGCGATTTCAGAGATTTTTTTTACATCAACCAATCAGAAACAAGAACCCATGGCGGCCATATTTGTAGTCCGATCGGGACGAAATGAGGAAAATTTATAAAGGATCTCCCTTATATGCTTCCTGTCAAGTTTTGTTCCATTTGGCCAAGCAGTTTCAGAGATGATGTTTGAAAACACAGCCAATCAGAAACAACAATTGCCCATGTCGGCCATGTTTATTGTCCGATCGGGACGAAATGAGCAAACTTCATAAAGGGCCTTACAGGTGAGCTAAAAATCTTACCCTTTCGATTGAGTTTTAAGTTCACGCGAGTTAGTGCAATCCGATGTTGTCGGTCACCTGTCGTCTGTCCATTGTCAGTAAACTTTTCACTTAACTTCTCCAGAACCAGTGCAGTGGAAGGATTGTACTCAAACTTCATGCCCAAGTTGCCAGGACCAAGCTATTTCAAATTTGTAAAAATATTTGACCTTACCCTTTATTCAAGGTCACTGTGACCTTTTTTGGAAAAACCTTTAAATGACTTCTACTTCTGAACCTAAAGGTCTAGAGGCATGAAACTTCATATAAAGAATCTAGCAGTTTTACCCAGTTTGCAAAAAAGATTTGACTTCGACTACCATTCAAGGTCCCGGTGGCCTTTTATGGAAAAACCTTTAAACGACTTCTTCACTTGAACGTAAAGGGCTAGAGGGATGAAATTTCATGTATAGATTTTTACAAATTGAGTTTTAAAAAAAATTTGCAAGATTTGATCTTGTCCTTCATTCATGAATGGATGAATTATTGTTTAACGTCCAGTGGCAACCAGGTGCATATCAGGACGAGAACATGTTGATATGATAATGAATATGATCCCTGCTTTGTACTAGACCGACACGCTAAGTCGGATTTTTAATGTGCTAGCTCACGAGGTAACCGTCCGCAGGAAGACATATCACTTCACTCGGACACATTATACGGACTCCGAGCCGACCAGTCTTTGCTCTTACTCCTAGATGCCGCGTGCTTGGCGGAGAAGCAGCAAATACCAATTTTAATGTCTTTGGTTCGAACCCGCGACCTTCCGCACTCGGGGCGAGCACACTACCACGAGACCACCGAGGCGGTTGACCTTCATTCAAGGTCACAGATTCATTATTTTATGAATTGAAAGATCTAAAGGTACTTCTCAGTCTTTTGTTGAAAATTTCATAAAAATTGTATGAGAAACACAACATTAATTTTTTGAAAAAATGTGAATTTGTATAGAAATCAATGGGAGAAATGAAGGGATGAAATAATTATGGCCAACTCCTGTAATGAAAAAACCTTTGTGAGCACGCTCACATACCACATGGTCACTGGGCAAACAAAATCTCACCAGACTCTACAAAAGTCAATTGATCTTGTGGATATGCACATCTACATATAAATCCTCATTATCTATAGTTTCATGAAATTATATTTCGGCCAAGTTTGAAAGGCACAACTCTTAGAAAAAACATTAAATCCATTTTCTGTCGGTATGCACATCTACATAGTATGTCCTTGTTAACTACATAGTTTCATTGAATTCTGTTGTGTGGTTATAGGAGTTGAGCTCACAATAGGACCGACAGATCAAAATTAATATACCCCACACAACTTCGTGGTGGGATATAATTACACTATTTGAATTTCCGTTTTGTTGCCAAAAATTTTTTAATTTGTCAATTTGAGATACTGTTTACGGTACTGATACATGAAAATAATGGTTTGATGTGAATGCCACTGCCATGTGTTATATCTGATCAATTATACTGTATTGAGGGAACCAGTTTTGTGTAACATCTATTACAGCTTTTAACCCACTTCTTTTTAGCTTGCAGAAAGTTAATGGACTTTTTGAAGATATGCATAAAGGAGTATTGTGTTATTCGAAGAAAATTTTCCAGATTTTTCATCTTTGAACTTGGTAATTTTACACAAAAATATTTATGTAAAAAAATCTTTTTCACACCTTTCTACTAAGAGTTCACACTGGTCAAGTAGTTTCCAATATCTCAACATATATTTATAAGACAGCCTTACTTGTAGAATAATTCCAACAAATATGGTTCTAACTAGTTAAAATGTTAAAGGAGAGGATTTTTGAATATTTATTCAATTTTGCTACAACTCTTTTAATTGTAAAACGCAGATTTCCCGACCTTGAATCTAATATGAAACACAGACTAGGATGCAGAAGATGGAACTAAAATTAAGGCCACAAGTTATAACAATTTACATACAAAAACTTGGAACTGGATATAATTAAAGTGTATAAATGGACTACCCGGGGTTGGTAAATCTTGACAAGTTAAAAGTCAAGTATAATGTTTGTATAACTCCTTTCCTCTCCTCTCCAATATTTTGTTATGCTGTTACTATATTCTTAGAGGGCCTGTTAATTGGACAAATAAACATTATCTCATATGTACTGAAAGTTACAGTCACAGTATAATGAAATAGCTCATCTTTGTATTGAAGTCCAGTCCTGATATACATATGGTTACTCAAATGTATTTTTTCAGCCGCAAAGGTCTTGTCATACAGTGGGCACATGCCACATATTGAAAATTGTACTATGACCTTTTTCACATTTTAGTGCCATTTCAGAATTCTTTTCTCATTGACACTTACCCACTTATCCATATATCCTTTCATTCTGGAAACATTAATTTTGGATTAAATTAAACAATTGCATTTTCCATTGGTGGTTATTAATTGACAGGACCTTAAAATATGCCAAAACCAGTGGCTGCCATGAACCTGTATCGCTCACCTGATATTTCCATTTGTTCATTGCTAAAGGACCTTGAGATTAACATCCATGTTTGGTTTTAATCCATTCAGCGGTTCTCTAGAAGAAGTTTTTTGTATGTATTTCCCATAGGGTCCTATGTTAAACTAAGTCCCCTGCTGGCAGCCATGTTGGTTGACAGATTGGCACCAAAGTAACAACACTTGGTCAGTACCTTGTAAGGAAGATTTGTGCCATGTTTCGTTTCAATCTACATAGTGGTTCTCTAGAAGAGGTATCAAAATGTGAAATGCGAACGACGGACGTAAAGTGATGGCAATAGCTCACATGACCCTGAGGGTCAGCTGAGCTGATAATGAGATTTTATCCCAACAAGACACCTGCAAACCAATAAACCTACCACAAGTTATCTTAAGAAAATGCTTTCATCAAAACTTCACAAATATTGCATTCAACTGCTTTCAACATCTAATTTCCCCATGATCATTAATTTTTGTCATAACTTAAAAAAAGGGAACTATTTCCTTTAGCTTTGTTTATTAAATTTATTCATCATCTTCTGATCTCAATCTAGCATTTGGATTGGTCACTTTGATAGATAACTGCTGGGCACGCTCAACAATTTCTTTCCTTTTTCGACTTGACACATTGTGTGCAATTTCAGCTGCAAATGTTCTGTTTTGCATCAACAAGACTTCTAATTCCTATAAATGAAAAATGATTGTTTTATTGCATATTTATGGCACTATTACAACCACATCACGACACATGACAATTCTCAAATGTTACTATATATTTAATTGGATATTGTCTGGTTTGTGCATACCCTTTATCTCTAAAGGTTTTGTATGATTACAATTATCATTAGCATAATTAGCCATCAGAAGTAAAACATGGCACATTTGTTGCCTAATCCCATCAATCACTGCCAGGTTAAGAAAGTGTCTACCCCCTTGGAACGTAAACCAATTTAAAATCCTAACAACAGAAAAACTTCAATTAAGTGAAAAAAATCTTTAAAGAAAAGCTTTGTTAACAAGATGAACTGTGAACCCTTGCTCACTAGTGATACCCCGCCGCAATAAGATCGAAAAATAAACAAAGTTGTCGAACAGGAAGTTGATGTTGCCTTGGTCCGAAAACAAATCCCACGATATTGCATACCTATAGAAGGCTTGTGACAAAATATCAAGTGGCTGTGATGAGTAGTTGCAGAGAAAAGTGTAATGAAAAAAATTGTTATGGACAGACGATGGACGCACAAAAAACCACAAAGGTAAAACAGTATTCCCCCCCCCCCCCCCCTCCTTTGGAGCAGAGGTATAAGTATAGGAGCAGTATCCTATTACATGCGAATCAACGTCAATAACACCGAGCCCATTGCTCTAGGAGATGTTGTACTGGAGGATATAACAGAATTCCCCTCTCTAGGTAGTGTCATTGATACAATAGGAGGCACAGATAGAGATATCAAAATGAGGACAGGGAAAGCCAGAACAGCCTTCAACATGCCAAATAAAGTATGGCAGAGAGATCTCGAAATCCACCAAGATCAGGATATTCAACTCAAACGCAAAGGCAGTCCTCTTTTACAGCTGAAACATGGAGAACAACTGTTGCCTCAGACATGAAGATCCAATCATTTATCAACTGATGTCCAAGAAGAATCAAACAAATTTTCTGGCCAAATCGCATCACCAACCATGACCTCTGGGAGGATACAAACAACTTCCACCTCCCATGCATATTCGGAAGTGAAAGTGGACCTGGATAGGACATATCCTCAGAAAAAGTCCAGGAAGAATCACAAGACAATCCCTTCAATGGAATCCACAGGGAAAACGACCTAGAGGCAGGCCAAGAAACTCCTAGAGAAGGTCAACAGCAGAGGAGATGAAGAAGGCAAGCTACACATGGCATGAGCTTGTTTGCTGCATGCAGAACAGAGTAAGATGGAGAACAATTGTTGGTGGCCTATGTTCTTCCCAAGAGTAAACAGGCTTAAGTAAAGTAAGTATCCTATTACAGCTGACCATGAAAAATTGTTCATCAAACACCACCATCATGTTTTCGAGAAATAATTCAATTATCAATTATCCAGACTGGACTTGATCATGTTGAATGCGTTTTTTCCTTTTTAAATTGTTTCAGGATTGTTGCTGAATCAATATTTATCTCTGTGCTTCTATCGGTAAATCAAAATACTATCTTCACTTAAAACATTTTTTTTATACATTTTCCAAGAATGCCAATTAAGAGGGGACCAAAATTATCCTTTTAATATCCTACCTTAACGTTATGTACAAGGAACTTTTTAAAGCCATCAGGCATCAAGTGTCTGGTTTTCTTGCTTGATCCATAACCAATGTTTGGCATCAGAAATTGCCCCTTGAAACGTCTCCTTACTCTATTATCAATACCCTTAGGTTTCCTCCAGTTGGACTGAAAAATAGTTAAGTATATAAATACAAAGTATATCCAACTTTTCTTAAACTTGGGTCAAGTAAGTAAAGTTTCATGCAATCAAATTGAGAGCTTTCTCATAAAACCATCAAGTGTATATATGGATGGATGGGTGGATGAATTATTGTTTAACGTCCAGTGGCAACCACAAAGTGCATATCAGGATGAGAACATATTGATATATGAATATGAACCCTGCTTTGTGCAAGACAGACATGCTAAGTGGGGTTTTTAACTTGCTAGCTCACGAGGTAACATTCCACAGGAAGACATCAACCAATCAAACACGGTATACAGACTCTGTTCCAACCAGTCCTTTGCTTTTACTCCTAGATACAGTGTGCTTGGCAGATAAGCAGCAAATACCAATTCTAATGTCCTTGGTTTGACCCAGTTGGGAATTGACCCACAACCTTCCGCTCAACCTGCATCACACTGTCCTATTTTATTGGTGCAGCAAAAACCCCTTTCCATGTACAATAAAATTTAAAGTTTACTTTTGACACAAAAACATGTCTCCCCCTTTCCTTCTGTTGTCAATCTTCATTAAATTATCGGGTCATCCGTAATTGTCAACATTTTTCACAAGTTTACAAAGAGCACTCTTGTACTTACTCGGAATTAGTGACCTTTATACCTATTCTTTGAAGCGTATGCTAAAATTATGGATGACCCTAAGTGAAAATGAAAAAGTCCTTGTTTTGCTATGTGAAACCCAAAAAATCAATCTGATCTTATTAAAAGTCCATAATTGATAACTATTTATTACACAACAGATGCTTCACAATGAAATATTTACCTTAACTTTAACATATCTATCAGACTGGTGTCTGATGAATTTCTTAGTCCTTTTCTTTACTTGTTTATTCTTCACAAGAGGCCTGATAGCCATCTTGGTTATCTGAAAATTAATGAAAAATTTATACCTTTAATACATTCGTTAGGGACTCCATGCGTAAATTAAGTATTGAATAAACTGTTGACACAGAGATATGTCTCACCTGTTGGCAGAAAATTCGGAAAAGACAGTCTGATGGACAGCAAAATTGCTTAATTAAAAGTCACTAGACCATGACCTATGAGACGGGGCATCAAAATGGTCGACTAACTGAGATTTACTGATTGTAATGCAACTTTATAGAAAACATCTTTGATCTATCACAAGTAGTTCCTATCAAACTGAAAAAGGGCAGAAAACTTAACAATTGTTGAAGCCGATGTCGTCAATGCTGGAAAAGCAACACCTATGTCTCACCTTGACAAAAATGTTGTCAATAAGTTCCCAAAGCGAAAAATCCATTGCGAAAGGCTTAATTGAAATTGATCAACAGACTCAAAAGTTGCTTTGCTTTGAAACTGACAGAATTGAGGGAAAGTTTGGAAATCTTGGCAGAATTGTTAGAATTTCACCAAATGAAGCTTTTTATTAATTGAAATATCTCTGGTTAAAATTAATTATTAATCAATACATTAATAAAACTCCACTCTGTTATTACTGGAACAAATTTCAGTGTCAGATCAATAAAAATAAAAATGACAGATATATTCAAGATACCTAGAGGCCTGTATTGCTCTGACACCTGGACTATGTCCATCTTGACTGGCAGCCTGGAACATTGCTGTCAAGCCAACTGGCTCACTGATTTCAAACAAGAAGATCTTATAAGTGATTTTTCAAATTAGGTCCTATGTTAAACTTTTTTCAACTCTGCCGGCCATCTTGGACCCCCTAAGGTTCCAAATTAAACAAAGGTTCCACTATACAATTATCATTTTATTTCTGTTTCGTTTCAGAAAATATGACTGTCAATTTTTCAAATGTTTCAACTGATGGGTAAAATTTGCTGATAATTATGATTTCTGACCATTGGGTTTCAGACAAGAAGATCTTTCAGTATATTCCCCATAGCGTCTTGTTAAACTATGTTCGGCTCTAGCGGCCATCTTGGATGACGGACTCGGTCATCAGATACAATTCTGAAAGAGGACCACATGAGGACTATTGCTGCCAAGTTTTCTTCCAATTGGCCCAGTGGTTTCAGAGAAGATCTTTAAAGGAAAGTTTACGACGATGGACTGAGAATTTAAATTCTACCAAAATGGCATACAATTATCCAAAAGATCTATTTCCTTTGGACACTCATTCAGTCATTGTGTTGAACTTTTCACATAAATGTAACTTTATCTGTAGGGTCAGAGGCCAATATATAATTTGGTGAAAGACCTCTCCAGGTAATTTTAGTTGTCTGATTACACTCTACATAGTAAATTCTATATCCTAGGAATTAATAATTGTGAAGAGTATGCAACGTTCTGTAAGAATATTTATATCAGCATCTTACATCATTTATCTAATAACATTATGGTTGACTAAAATGGACCAAAAGCATCAAATTTACGAACTGTATACAATGTATGCATTAAGAACAAATACTTCCTTACAGAAAGTGTATAAGCATATTGTAACAAACATTGATTAATCATAATATACAAGTGCTGTGCTGGGCCATCATTCTTTTATTTATAGCAGAAAATTTCTTTTCTTGGAAATCATCAAAATTCTTATTACAGGTTAAAATTAGCCCTAAAATGCACCACTTTTCCAAAGATGATGCTTCATTCTTTAAGTTGTAAGAGTAAGTATAACCACTTAGTGATTGATGGCAAAAATTGCTGGGTTGTAATTACCCATTCCGTATCAGAGATTAGGCACCCATTATCTTTAGGGTTGGAATGGTCCATGCTAAAAATTATGTCTATTTTGGGGTATAGAATATGCAAGATAGTGCTTGTCTAAATATTTCAGTACATGATCTACACTTTTAAGCAAAAATATTTGACTATCATTTCTTTTTTTAACTTAGTCAGGCAATAAATGCTGCAAAGCCCCATCTTAGTGACGAATCCAAATATAGGTAATGGCGATCACCATAAAAGGCTTGTATCTGCACGTGATTTTCTGTATTGTTCACCTGTGAAAGTGGCACAACAATGGAATTCGTGATGTAAATCGACTGAGATAAACAGACATGTATTCAAAAGCTGTTGAAGTAAAATAAAAATATAGTATACATTTAATAATGACAAGAAAGTAAAAATAACCCCTCAGTTAAATTTGAAATAAAAAAGCCATCAATTTACTTTCCATTAATACATATATTAAAAGTGCAGATTCCAGTTCATAAAAAAAAAATATGAAGAAATCTAGGCCTTGTTTTCCCCATTTCTGAGACTGTTTTATCTTTTTCTGTGGAGTTAGGCCCAACACTGCTACTACGATTAAATTTTTTTTTTTTAAATTTGCATTGTAGTAGCGCAATACTTCACTGTGCAGTCATGTGCACTGGCATTAAGACGACGATTCAATGTTCTTTTCAAAAATTCTTTCAGGCAGACATTCAACAGTGCAACCTATTTCCGCGATACATATGCATGGAAGTAGGTTTGGTCTACATTACGAACACAGATTATACTGTCATATTTTGCCATGAATTAATTTTTTACCGTGCAGAAAATATTATAAAACTCAGGACAAACCATTTTCCGATACCTTTTGTAGTCATTTTTACCACTTGTACACATGTATTTATCGTAAAAGTAGAATTTCAGAATTTCTCAATGGCCAAGGCCAATTTCTTTGTATAACTTTTGAACTTTAATTTGAATCTCTGGCAATGAAACGAATATAGTAACGCAAAACAATTTATATATAATACATAGTCATTGTCGGAAACCATAAAATTTATGTCATCAATGAATAGATACATGTAGGGGCACAGAAGGTAATCAAGAGAAATATTTGGCACAGAACCTTTGAAAATTTCTAACTATTTCCAAAACTTATTTTGGGTATTATTCATAATCTTTCTACAAACTATGTGTTTAAATTGTGCACGCATTACGTTGTATTATCAATGTTTAAACTAAAACGTTTTGTTTGTCGTAACTTGTAGCATGTGCTGTTTACCACTTTCTTCTCGTAGTAACCAAATCTTGACGAAAGTGTGGATAGTAAAAAAGTGTGGGTTATACAAGCCTTTTATGGTAATTGTTATTGCTCTCTACAACACACAGAAAATCTCGTGCAAAAATAAGCCTTTTATGGTGATGGCTATCACCCACATTTGGACACGTCACTAAGGCGGAGCTTTGCAGCATTTTTTGGCACGATAATATTGATAAATACTGGTGCCATTTCATCATGTTTTTCTTCTTTTTGGGTACAAATTAAAGAATCAAAAGGCTTGATGGATCACTTTTTGGATATTCAGGTCCAATGATGTATTGAGATACGTCTAGAAACTAGAATTGAGCAAAGCTCACAAATGTATATCCTCTGCTCTGGCTACAATAATTTAAAGAAATGTGTAAGTCCATATTTGTCTATAGGAAACCCCAATAATCAAAATAGAAGTTGTGGACAGGGCATGCATACCCCCCTCACATTACATCAGGGACAGCACTGGGCTTCTCCAATGTCGCAAACTGCAATTTTTTATTCAATCTGGTGACAGAATTTTATAGTTGCCGATATTTCTGGGGACAGAACCTTTTTGGAAAAAAAATATGGCACTCAAGTGAAAACATTTTAAAATGACTAAGAAACATGCATTTAATGTAGGTCAAACCAAAATGTCGTTGATCTGTTTTCGGTTTCATAAGGCGATTGTAGTGGTACATGTACATCATTAATATCTCCATAAGTTTCAGAGAAACGGACCTAAACGCAAAAACTAAATTTAAGATACATGTATATGAACCAGATTCAGAATAAAAACTGACTCATCATTTTTTCTCAGACGAGGGAAAGTTTTCATCATCACGACTAGGCTCAATAAATTGTACCTTTCAACAGTTCTTATTTCTGACAGTAAATTGAAATGTAAGGGTCAATTTCTTGACTTTTTTCATATTCTGCATCAAGTAATTTCCAAGCTAATTCCAGACCCTCCAGTGCTAGTGAATTAAGTAGAGATAAACAAATTTTCAATGATTAAAAAACTGTCAAGAAACTATACCAACTGTACCTTTGCATGTATTCTTAAGAATTTTTTTTTATTTCTACAATCATGATAAAATGTTTGGGCCAAAAAAAAAAATATGTGTGTTTACGGTCACCCGACCGACCCTAGTTTTATCGTCCCGACCCTAGCCTTTTTTATCGGCAAATTTCTGAAATTCCGGAAATTCCCGCCTTTTCCGTCACCGGTACCGGTATTTATCGTATTAAACAACAATGGCGACCTTTAGTACCAACACCGCGCCGCCAGCATTTTGTCGCTAACTTTAAAACAGTGTCCCCCATTTAAAAGCAGACAAAAATGTCATAGCTCCGTTAAACAATTCAAAAACTTACATTGATATACATGTATTCAATAAATATCACGATAGTGACGATTGTCATTTGAAAACAATGAATCATGTAAAGTAATGTCTCCAAATAATTTTGAGATTACTCCTACATTGTCAGTCGGGGAAGTAGTGCCATTTTCCAGTGTAAGACAGTTTACTTCCACCTGTTTGAATGAGCTCTAAAAAAAAAAAAAAAAAAAAAAAAAAAATAAAACCGACCTACCGACCCTATTTTTTTTCAGCATGTGACAGTAAACTCACATATTTTTTTTTTTGGCCTTGTCTGGACACTTGTCCGTGGAATGGTTTTTCAATGTTTGATTACCTTAATAAGAATCGTCTAGTCACTTGTGGTGAAAGATGCAATCAGCTTAATCTTTTAGGAAGATGATTCTAACGTTTACTTTCAAAATGCAAAAAATCCATTCCACGAGCTGAGGTGTCCCGACACTAATTACATAAAACCAAAGTAAGTGTTTAAACTGGAATACCATGCTAGTTTACAAGAACCAGGGCATCATCAATTTTTGCCAGAAACTTATTAACAATCCTAAAAGAATCGAGTCTCGAGGAAATTGGTCCAACTCCAAGTCACATAGACCGAATAATTCTGCCGTTCACAATAGGTAATTTTTAAATATTTTCTTTAAACTTTTATCATTATGACTTTTGCTTTTTCATTTTTTATAAAGGCATATAAAAAACAAAAAGTCATAATCATATATTGAAAAATTTCCGTTTGAGCGGCAGCATTATTTGGTCTAGTAGTCACAGACCTCTCACTTGTCTTGTGCAACCTACTGCATTTTCATTTAAAATTTAAGCCGAAAAATAAATAATAATGACTGCCCAGCAACTGCCAAGTCTCATTCTGCTGAGTGACAGAGAATGATGATGGTATAAATTCTTTACGTATAGCCATGAACAAATTTTAATGACTGCCCTTTTCTATAATCCAATTTTGATTGAATTGTCTAAAGGATTTACAACATCTACTTCAACAGCACGGATAAATCATTACTTGTCTGATTCAAAAGAATGTCAAACTTTTAAAAATTCATAGTCATTTCATTTTTTTTTAGGTATATGATAAGGATTAGCACTGATGTTTAGGTTAATAAATAAAACTCATACTGTTCTGTTCAAATTAAACGGAAAAGGAAGTTAAAAAGGAACGAGAACTCTGATAATCATGGTCCATCTCTAAACCAAAACCAGAGAAAGCAAGATATCGGTACGTTCTATAATAATAATAATAATAATAATAATAATAATAATTTATTTCAGACATAAATAGTCCATAGTTATATACAAATATGATGAAAATTTTAAATATACAAGATGAAAAATGAAGAATTAAAATACCAATAAATATAATTAGAAATTCTAATGTTGATAACATGTCAGTCAAAGTTCACATAAATTTCGGTATACCATTTTCTGAGTAAAGACGAACTATACCATAAATCACTACCAAGAATAGTAAGAACAAGCTGATTATCAGACTGTTGCAAACGTTTATACAAACTATAGATAGTTTTACGTCTCATTTCCTGAAAACACCTTACATCATTTCTGACAAACATACCACTAGCACTATAGTCGGGGAAACACAAAAATGATCAAAAATATGATCATCAATTTCATAAATACAACTTTACCTCCAATTTTTCCATTCTAAATAAGATTGGATAACGAATTCTTCGGTTTTTACCGTATTGTCATGACGTTATGTTTTTTTTTTGTTAGTAAAAAAATATATTTTCAAATATTATGTTAAATGGCCTGCACCAACTCTGAAGAATTACCACAGCCTTAGTGATAAAGACAAATACTTATATCTAATGAATAATGATAATGAGATCTTATTAACTAGAGTTGTAACATTTATACAAAAATGTCTTTTTGATTATTTATTTCATACTTGATTCTGTTGTCACGGCTTTTTATCTGTAGAACTATTATAACTGAGCTATGTTTGTCAAACCCATTGTGTTTTGTGGTTTCACAATAAATATTGTTGTTGTTGTTTATGTCCCAAAGGAAAAATAACAACTTTTTAAGTGACAAGAAATGAACAAATAACTTAAAGCGAAGACCGATTTGATTAAAACTTTTGAAGCCACTGTTACTATAGCCATTAGATGCATTTTGCTTAATGAACAGATCAGCAGATGAAGCTCGTTTTTTCCCGTTTTCTTTATTTATTTGGTTATATGAGTTTTAAAGTGTTTTTTGTTGTTGTTTTGTTCGTAAGTTCCCCCTCTTCAGTGGAATTTACGACCGTGATGTTGGTCTAAAAGATTATTTACATAAGACATCTATATTCATGGTTCTCATATGTTAAAAACATATGCAAATTTGATGATATAGATCTAAATGAAATACAAGATGTCCATATTTCTCATAAAAATACCTTTTTAAATAAAGAAATTAGAGAAAAACTAAAAGAGAAATATGAAAACAGGATTTTTTTGAAAAACTAAAATCAACTACAGACAGCAGTAAAATCTTTCTATATAGTAAAATTAAAACAAAATATGAAATCAATAACTGTCTTCTTAATAACGAGTTTGAAATAGAAAACTTAAACTAGTATGTAAAATGCGTGTGTCTGACCATTTTCTTCAAGTTGAAAGAGGAAGGCATACAAGAATTAAAAGAGAAGATGTAAACTTTGCCATTTAAATGTAGTTGAAGATGAATATCATTTTTTCTTTACATGTCCAAAGTATACTATACTTTGCGATGTAAACTAAATGCAGGCATAGCAAGTGTCTGTCCTGAATTTGATGAATATGATGAAAGTAACAGATTAAAATTAATTCTGTCATTACCACAAATTTTGCAGTATACATTTCCATTCATTAAAAAGTCTATAGAACTGAAGAGGGTGGACTCTACACCTGCATAATTGCAGTTAAATTATTGTTTGTTGTTTTTTTGGTTGTTGTCTATATGCCTTCAACCCTTCGGGGAATAAACTCGAACTACATTACCAGCCTTTTTCTTCGCCTGAAAAAAAAATATTCCTCAAGAAAAAAAATTAAAAAATTAAAATTTCGCTCGCTCGCACCCTTTTTTCCCTAAAAATTCCAAAGAAGTAAAAATCAATTTGATATGACCCGAAGGTGAAAAATTTTAAAATTGATAGAAGAATCGAATCACATGTCGACCCATATGTTTTATTAAAAATGCCATTTTTTAATTTTAACAGTACCACCAAAAACAGAGATCGAGAAGGAAATTATATCCAACAGTGCACTGCAGAATTCCAAACGATTTTTTTTCAATTCAATTCAAAAATATTTTATAGATATTGGATAAAGAAAATACAATTTATAAAATAATATATAAACATCTACAAAACATACCAGTAATTAACCTGTTATAAGAAATTAATAAGTCCAGATAAGGTATAGAAGATATATTATACAAATAGGTAACACAATTACATGTAATAAAATAGGTAACACAATTAATACTATTGGACTGAATAGACAACATCAAATCATAACATATTTTACTGGTAAGGTAACAATGAAAATTTGGGAAATCCATCCTATGTATACAATTTTACAATTCTAACAGAAAACGAAAAAAAAATCATACAACAAAAGTTATACAGATGCTTCAATGTTTTTTTAAATAAAATATAATAAGATAAACATGTGTATTGGTTTATACGTCACTTTCGAAACAAAAAAAGTGATCAATTGGAAGCTATGAAACTATTAAGCTATTAAATAGATAGTAATAATAATAATTTGCAGAATAGTATCAGAAGAAAAGGAAAGAAAGGAATGGGATTAAGAAAAAAGAAAAAGAAAATGAATATCTTATAAATATCGCTAATTACAGAAAGAAGTAATTCGGAGTTAGACGAAGCGTCTATGGTTGCTTCTATATAGTGTTGTAATATACAATAGGAATATGAATATAAAAATGAGGGATCGTTTCACCAGAGACGTATAAAATAATAATACGTCTCTGGTTTCACGATGTCATTATTAAATATTTCTCTTAAACTTGCTAAGAGTTGGTATGGATTGGACAGACGAATTTTTGTATGAGTATCCTTTTTTCAGATAACCATTCCTCGCATGTATCACCCTTCTTTTCTTTTCAAATCTGTCATACTATACATGTAGGCCCATATTTTTGTCTCTATTTGCTTGTTTGATTTTAATAATTGCTATTCATCTGAGAGCGGACTTCATAAGTTCGAAAAAATTGTGTCCAATTCTGTTTGTTTCTTTCAAATAATATCATTATAAACCAGTTAAACAGACATTTTGCAATATATTCCGCCTTTCTCATTTTCTCCTAACTTTATTGACAGTTCGTCACATCCTGTTCTGAAATATTTTGCGCATATTGATCACGCATCTGGAACTCAGTAGTATTTATGTCGACTGCATCCAAAAGTAAAATTGGCAGCAGAATTTTGTTTGAGTACATGTTATATTTTGCACAAAGCAATCGTCGCTACGATCGCCAGAAAGTTTATTAATCGTGGCATTGTGCATACCTTGTTTGCAAATTCACAAACCGTCTTTTGAGTCTGAAACGACCCGACGGTATTTCAGAGAAAGTAGGACAACCTCGCTTTCATTTCTATGGATGTCTTCGTGAGAAACCATCATGTGGACATAATACAACAATTTGTGACAATGTCATTATGCTTTTGACATAGTAATAAGTTTTGCATATTTCATATTAAACACGTAACTTTACATATGCAGAAACAAGAGAACAATCGGGCGTTGTCAAAATACTACCAGCAGTTGATTGCAGTTTATGATGATAGTAAAACGTAAAAAAAATGCCATTACAATAGAGTTGATGATCTCATAGTGATATCATTCCTTGAAGTTTTGCCCACTTGAATTAGATGACTGTACCTACAAAAATATTTTACAAACATTCTTGATTGACAACACACAAAATATCAATATTAGGAAAACCAACAGCAAAGATTGGTTTCCTTGAACATAAAATAGATACATGTTGAATATTTAAAATTTCCTATGAAGAGTATACCTGTTGTAAACATGTGAGTTAAGTGTACAGAGGAATATTACATTGTCATTTTTGAACTTCCTGGATGCTGCAGAAAGTTGCATTATTAAAGGTAAAAACCGACAAAACAATTATTCAATAATTGACTTTTCCCAAAACAGTGCTTATATTCATTTAGACTACATATGATAACCTTGACAGCTGTGATGATTTGAAGCACATGTCACGGAAAAGCAAACCGGGGAATTCCGCTGCTGCTGAGAGATTGGCAGATTATACAGGTGAAACAGCTATGCCATTTCCAGGTCCTGGAATGGGAACCTCTGGATCGGGATCTTTTGATCATGAGGAATATGCTCATGGAGGAGTAACCATGGTCAATGCTGCTAGTGATACAAATGATTTAGATGACATGTCATGTTCGCTTGATGAAATGGATATAGGAAAAGACATATCAAAGGTATTGATATTTTATTAAATCAGACAACAACAGAATATTTGATTTGATTTTTATCACTTCCTCAGAAGTAATTGCATGACTTTGAGTCAGTACTTCAAAATTTTACAGGTAACAAATTTTACATAGATTTAGCTACTTGAATTATTCCTACAGTTATGTATATATGCTCATTTATGCAAATGTTTTAATTAAAATTAAAAAAAAAACAGTCTGAAATGGGATTATGGGGAAAGGTTGCAAGTGAGAATTTGAATGTAGATTTTTTGCCAACTGTCTATATTATGGTTTTGCCTATTGCTGTATTACTTAATATGTCTGCTTGGATAACATATCACATGTGTAAACTGTGCTTTCATCCAATAAATTATTTTGATTTTGATTTTGATAATATGAAATTAAGGCTTTTTCAGTTTTCCTGAAGGTGAAACAAATTCTTGGTCAATAGACATAATAATACATACTATACAGTGTAGATATATCATAGATATTTAATAATGACTCAAAAACTTGTGCAGTTATTTAAGACATAAAAAATTTCTGCAGTCATTGGACTTGCCAGATATGGAGAATAAAGTACTCCCTACCCTGCCCCATATTTTTTAGTATGAGTGTATATGAATCAATAGTTATTAACTATGGAACATTTCAAAATACCATAAGTCCTTTTTGAAAGGAAAATTGTTTTTGAAGGGAAACATTTCAGTTGTTATTTTGTAAAACTATACTGTAGTTTTGAAATAATGATAACTGTCAATTCTAAATTTCCCACTCTTTTTGAGCTCACCTGGCCCAAAGGGCCATGTGAGCTTTTGTCATCACTTTGCGTCGGTCGACCGTCCGTCCATCTGTCTGTAAACTTTTACATTTTTATCTTCTCCTCTGAAACCCCTGGGCCAAATGAACTGAAAGTTGGTTTGAAGCATCTATGGAAGGACCTTTGTAAAGTTTGAACATTTTGTTCCGGTTGGACAACTAATAGGGCTGCAATGAGGAATTCTTATTTATGATTTGTCAAAATTTCAAAAATCTTCTCCGTGAAACTGCAAAGCCAACTGATTTGTAACTTGGTATGAAGAATCTATGGAAGGACCTTTATAAAGTAGGCATATTTCGGTCCAGTCGGACAACTAATATATATGGCCGACATGATGAATTCTTATTTCTGATTGGACAAATTTTAAAAATATTCTCCTCTGAAACTCCTAAGCCAAATGAGCTTAAACTTGGTATGAAGCATCCATGGAAGGACCTTTATACATTTTGCATGTTTTGTTCCAGTCAAAGAACTTATATGGCCGCCATGATGAATTCTTATTTCTGATGAGTCAAAATTAAAAACTCAGGTGAGCTACATATGTATACAGGCTTAATTTTCTTGAGCCTCTTGTTCTTTTTTGTGATGCCATCTGAAGGCCCATGATTAGTTCTATAAAATCTTGTAAAAACCTGTAATGTCAGCTTCATTAATAAAACTTTATATTAGACTAAATAAAATTAACTAATAGTGTCCTGTAAATAAGAAGAGCACTTACACATCCACTTCTGTTAATGATTCAGAAATACATTTATTTATCCAACCCTGAATAACTAGGCTGAGTTCCTTTGTCAAATAAAGTTATTGAAATAAGATGATCCTCCGGTAAAATTTTCAGCTATTACCACTACTGATAGCCAAATAGCCACAACTGTAAACATGGGGACTCGACGGGGGAAAAACTGCTTTAAAAAAGATCTTGTGATTTTTTACTTGTGGGCAGTCTTTTTCCTATCTGTCGGTACAGGTGGAGCCAAATTTTTAGTTCTTCCTTTATTACCTAAATTTTAAACAAATGGGTTCCAGGCTCTTGGGGGTTGAAATTTAATACATATATTGTAAAATCATTCATTCTCATTTTAAATAGACAGAGTATTAAAAATAAGAAAACCATCAAAGTGAAATTTTGAGTTTTTTGTGTAATTGCAACAATTAAAAAGAAACTTCCTTGTTGCTTTTACAAATTTTAAAACTCAATTCTTGATAAATAAGTTAATGCCTCCAGTGAACAATATTCCAAAGCTATATAAGGATGGAAACAAAAAGTATGAAAATACAATATGTATCTTCTGAAAATTTGAGTGCTTCAGGAACAGGGGAGGTAACTCAGGAAATTGAACCGAGCAGTGGACCTCTGCAACATAGAAACTTGAAATGAAATTTCATAAAATATCATTAGGGCTAGTTGAATATATTTTGTAGATTGTCATCTGCTATGCACAAGAAAAATAAGATGGAGGGATTTTTTTTTTCGCTAGAAGCAAGACTCATTATTACTGCCAAAGAGCAAGAAATTACAACAGCAAGTTAACCAAAATTTGATATTTTCATCTAGTTTCATGAACAGATATAGAAAAAAAGTTCTGAATATCATACCTTTGTAATTAATTTTTGATAGAACTTTGGCACATGGAACACCAAAAGGACAATTTAGCAAAAAAAATGGTTCAAGCCATACAGAATTAGAGATTTTGATGCGAATCACAAATATATTTCAAAATATTGATGACTTCCACAACTGGATTGATCTTGATTGGATTAGCCCATGCCAAATATAATGAGTCTAGGATTCACCTACACTACATATACAACTTTGTATATAGGCCAACTAAAATTATGTTCGGTTCTGGTTATAAATGTATGCTTCAAAAAATACAGGATTTTTGTAAGTTTTTTTTTAAAATAAACGAGCAAAGCATCGAGGAATGTTATCATGGAAACATGCATTTGATATCTTTTAAAAAAAAAGATAATTCTTGTTTATTTGGACTTGTAAAATACATGTAGTTTGATACAACCAGGAATGCTTTGAGTTATTTAGGTTTGAACAAAGTTCCACAATGTGTGTTATTATCAGAAGAAAAATGTAATAATTGTTAGAAATTTATACTTAAGATAGAAAAAAATAAAGAAAAGATTGTGCTGGATAACCCTTTCTGTCAGCAATGTACCGTATAGTACTATAGATTGCTATATAAACAAATATGTGTTTTAATAAGGATAAGTATTCACATGTTTCAGATAGTTGAAAATATGAATATGCATTATGAAATCAGATATTGATACTTAATTCTTACTAGCACATTGCTCCAGTTACTATTTTTCATAATTTTTATAAAATGTATGTGCCTTACCAAGAATAAATAAATTTTTATAAAAACTGCTTACCAGGAAAACAGGATTTTGTCCATGTAGATAACTGTGAGTATACTTGATAAACTGGGATGTGAAATTCCTGAATTATTTCCTTGTTTAAATTATTGGTCACTTACAATGTACAATTATATATAATTATATTACTATGTTAAAACATTGTTTTTTTATAGTACTTTATGAGGTCATGTATATGAAGTGAAAGGTCAAATAATTATATCTGTTTAAATGTTTTAGAAAGATTGGATTTTTATGAAATAGGGCTGGCAAAATTAAATATTCAAGTACTGTATACAGATACATGTACTCGCATAGTCTTTTGATCAAACTTGGATAAATTAACTCTGGATACGCCTTTAATGATTAAGCAAGTCTTAAATACATATAAATTTATGTGGGAAACTTTGGTAACAAACTGTCAAATTATTCTGTATATTTGAACATTGAAGTTTAATTTAGGCCTTGTAAAGTACTAGGTGAGGGAGAGATTTTATTAGATATTTTATAGCTATAACAATATTATGATTTATATTTACAGTATTCATTTCTTTCGGTTATCTACAAAATTATAAAACTGATGTTTGCCCTTTTAACTATTCCATGATATTGTCAGCTCTAATTGAGCTACAAAAACACATCCTTACCAGCCCTGTGTTGCAAGGTGAACGTTTGTCATGCTTGTTTTGTACATGTATGAGCATTCAAGTGCTGTACTGGAGTGCTTGACCTTTCTATTGGAGTACTTTATATTTATTAGTAATGAAGTGTTATTTTTGATAGTTGTGAGATTGGATCATGAGAATTCACACTATAGTGGATGAAAGTCATCTCTGATAAACTAAAATGTGTTTGAATGTTTCATTTACATTTCAGCATCCACACGACAAAAAATCAAGTTCTGGAAGTATTGGATCATTGGACCCAATCAGACAGAAAGAAGTTACAGTCAAAACACCTGGACAGAAAAATCCTAAACCTACAGTCAAGAAAGCTACACTGAAAGCTGATCTTGTAAGACATTTATTTAGGAATACATAAAGATGCATGTGCACATTACAGGGATTTAGCTAGGATTTTTAGACAATTACTCACTTTTGCGTGATTGTTAGCAACATTGGAAACTTTGATACTGACCAGTAACTTAAACGGGTCGCTGTACTGTATCATGCCAGTTATTAGCATGTCTTGCTTAATTTTAATGATTGCTGCAAAATAACGTAATGAATCCACTTTGAATATCATTCGACACTTTCAAAATAAATTTGGCAATGACAATTTTCATTTCCAGCTCAAAAATAACAGACCATTTTCAGCAGCAGAGTTACACGTACTAAGTTCAGATATGTGTGGAAATATGTAAAATATACACATAAGTCATTTTGACTAGTACTAAATTGAAATGAAACAGGTTGTCAGCAAGCTGATGAATTACAAGTACATATATCTGTTGTCTCGCTCTGGGTTTCAAAGAGTCAATACCTTTTTATTTTTATTTTTTACATGCTCGTGATCAAGACCATATTGGTCGAAATGTTGGGTATTTTTAACTTTTTAGTTTGTTGTTTTTTTTTACGATTTTATATTTGGTTTTGTTCGACTTGTGTATTTCATACATTTTAGTCGTTTTACGCCCCTTTTGACAGCTCACCATTTCCATTTATTTTTCTTGTTATCATATACCTGTTGAATCAATACAACCTTAGATAATATGCAAAGAGATATTACAATAGCTGTTTACATTATGATGGTTCAGCTGGTCTGTACCAGAATCTGTACCAGAAGGCTTATAAGAAACATTGAAGTAGTAATGTACATACATGTACCAGTTTAGTTGTACAAACTTTATGGTGGAAACTTGAGGATTTGTTTACATGTTAAAACTGTCAAATTTTAATAGCCAAAAGTTTTTATGCATCAGATTCAGTATAGAAAATCAAATAAGTATGAATACCTAGACAAGAAAATGGATTAGAAGTGTTGCAGTATCTTTGTTGTATTTGTGACATTTCTTATGACAGGATGTAGCCAAAGAATTTAAAAAGTGCAAAGAAGAAGAGGCAAAGAGATTAGACTTAAGCAAGTCACAGGTGAGTTAATGTTCATAAGGCCTTAGATAATTGTAAAAAAGAAATTGTTACATTTTGAGAAAAATGTGTGTTTTTTTCAGATATCTTTATGTTCAAGTTTTGTTCAAGTCCTCTTTAGATAATGTAACAATATTATTCATTAATGGACAGATTTTGTATGGTATTATACCATTTCATTATTATAAAGAGGTACTAATACATGTATATATAGTATAAAACTGAAATTTGATTGCTATGTTTATATTATGCAGTTTGATTTAAAATGATTTATTGTAATTTCAGATAACAGTTATTCCAAGTCTTGTTAAAGAGGTTTGTATGATTTGTAGATTTTTAGCTCACCTGGCCATCAATTGGCGTCCATCATCCTTCCGTCCGTCTGTTAACTTTTCACATTTTAATCTTCTCCTCTGAAACCACTGGGCCCAATAGAATTAAACTTGGCATGAAGCATTTATGTAAGGTCCTTTATAAAGTTTCCTCATATTGACCCGATCGGACAAAATACATGGCCACCATGGGCAATTGTGTTTCTGATCAGTTAAGTTTTCAAAAATCTCCTCTGAAACTGCTTGGTCAAATGGAACAAAACTTGACAGGAAGCACATATGGGGGGCCCTTTATAAAGTTTCCTCATTTCATCCAGATTGGACTAAAATATGGCCGCAATGGACAGTTCTAGTTTATGATTTGCTGATAAAAAAAATCTTGTCCTCTGAAATCACTTGGCCAAATGGAATGAAACTTGAAGTATCTATGGGAGGTTCTTTACAAATTTAGTCTCTTCATTTTGTCCCGAACAGGCAACAAACATGGCCGTCATTGGCAATTCTTGTTTCTCATTGGTTGATTTAAAAAAAAAAATTTTCTCTGGAACTACTTGGCCAAAACTGTCTGCCAAACTTGATGGAAAGTCTTTTATGAACTTTATTTTTTGTATCCTGATTGGATGACAAGCATGGCTGCCATGGGCAATTCTAGTTTCTGATTTGCTGATTGAAGAAATCTTCCTCTCTAAAACTGCTTTGCCAAATGGAAAGAAACTTGACAGGAAGCATCTGTGGGAGGTTTTTTACAAAGTATCCCAATTTTGTCCAGATCAGGTGACAAACATGGCTGCCATGGGCAATTCTTGTTTCTGATTGGTTGATTTAAAAAAAAAATTCTCTGAAATTGCTTGGCCAAATAGAGCCAAACTTGACAGAAAGTGTCTATGGCATATAACAAAAATCTGCAGAACCACAGAATTGCTTGAAACCAAACATGGCCTGAATGTTCCTCATAAGGTGCTGAACAAGTGTTGTTTTTTTCGTGCCAATCCCTCATTCACGATGGGAACCAGCAGAGGACTTAGGTTAACATAAGACCTTATGCAAAAATCTTCTGGAGAACTGCCAAATTTTAGAATATGCTGACCTGTAAGTAGAAGGACTGTGATGAATAATTTGGATCCTACAAGGCTTAATACCACGCTTCATAAGCTCCCGAAGGGAGCTATTATCGTAGAAGGGTCAGCTCTCTGAGCCTCTAGTTTCATAATTCATCTTGTAAATCTGTTACATTCAACAAAATTGGAACACAAGCTTGTTTGAAACTCAAATTTAGGACAATCAGACTTCTTTTAGTGCAAAAGCTGCCTCTTTATAATGCTTTGGGAAATAAAGTATGGGTGGGAGGATCATCTACTGTGCCCCATATACCTCAGCAACTGATTTCTTGGTAAAAAAGTAGTTACTTTTTAATGCAACGAGGGACAAAAATAAATATATGTATACGTGTACTTATTTAGAATGAAATATATAAATATCTTCTTTTTTTTTTAAATTGCATGTAAAAACTGCTATTAAAAATATTGTGTGTAATAGTTAAGAAATAATTCACGGAGACTAAAGTTTATCATTGTTTTACCACGGGCTAGTCATTTATGCCTTTTATTTTACCCTAAAGCTAGCGAAGGGTAAAATAACAGCATAAATGACCAGCCCGTGGTAAAACAATGATAAACTGGAGTCTCCGTGAATTAGTTCGATTCTAATAGGACAATTACGGTGTTTTGTTATATGGCCGTGACCTAAGGTGAACTCTGATTTCCGACATATTTGGCTATTCCGGTAATTTGACACACAACGTCACAAGTGCAACAAACCTGTTCGATGCGCTGTTTTGGTTCTGTTTTTCTGTTTAGATGCATGGATTTTCACGAAATGAAGAGGAGTTTTTTACACAACGGTAATCTTACACATGATGTGTGTGTACATTATTTTTCAAAAATACTTCTGAATCCGTATGTGTGGTGTCTTCAGGGAGGAATTCCATGTTGCCCAATTCCTCGCCAGAGTGAGAATCCCTCATGAAATCTCTCTCAAATAGGCACAATTCGTGTCTGAATTTCTTTAGGACGCGGCCTAATGATAATGATTGTAAGCGATTTTTTTTGGGGGGGGGGAATCATAATTTTAATTAATTAATGGTTAAAAACTTTTGATAAAACATTGTTTAAGTCCGTTTATTATGTTTTGTTATATTTATTTAACTTTTATTCGCGCTACATCAGAATGAATAAAAATGTATTTATAACAACTACAACGACATTCATAAACCCTTATGCTAAATATAGAAATTTAACCAACGGTTCTCACAATTGCAGAAATAACAACCAATCAAATTGAGGGGATAAACGATTTCCAGTGGGAGTAAGTGCATTAGAACTGCCAACTAAGCGTGTGCAGCTCATATGGCAACTAATGTTTTACCAGGCTTGTGGTCCCAAAGCCTTTGAAGGCCGTCATATTAGAACATGTAATATACATGTATACAGGTCATCAGTCATGGTACTGTATAGATTGTAAATTGCCTCATGATACATTTTTGTTCTTTTACAGCTTACACAGTTACAGGAATTCTATTTGTATGGAAACAAGTTAGGGACATTGCCATCAGAAATAGGATATTTAACAAATTTATCAAAATTAGGATTAAGTGAAAATTCATTAACAAATTTACCAGACTCTCTCGAGAATCTGAAACAGATCCGTGTTCTTGATCTCCGACACAATAGATTGAATGAGGTATGTATGTGCACATATCAGTGTGTTTATGGAGAAGTAATGTAGTAGATATGGTGGAGTTAAACACATCAGTGTGACCTAATCTTTCCCCTAAATCCTAGTAGCATACTGTGAAGAAAAGATTCGTTTTAATGAAATTTATTGTGGAAATGTTTGTTTAATTCAAAAGCAAAGAAGACCCAGAACATGCAGAAGTAGCTTCATGGTCTTGAAATTAAACCTTATGCAAATTAGAAATGAAAACCAACAAAACAGATTTTCATATATCATTTTCGAAAGAAGGATCATTCTTAAAATTTCTGTTATGACACACCCTTGTAGAAAGTGAAAACCGATTAATTGATAATTACTCTTATAAACATGAAGAGGAATTGAAAACTTCACATTTATGTCCTGTTTTATATGGTTAGATTTGCCTCTGTTGCAATTGGCTACATTAGTATGGTGCCCAATATTTATTGGTAAAGAAATCCACAAAAGAGAAACACAAACAGTCTGTAGTAAAGCTGGCAGTTACTTTCAATTAATATGATTCCAACGGACCATGCCATGAGTTGGATGGATGGATGAATTATTGTTTAACATCCAGTGGACCATGAGTTGGATTTGTACTCACAACCCCATGCTGGTTATCATTAGTAGCTACAACAAACAATCTAGACCATTTGGCCCTTAAATTTGTACAAAGCATGCAAAAGAGGAAGCCTAAATATTCTAAGTATTTGGTTTTATTCTGCAGTTGGAAATACTGCAATGTTTGTAAATTCATACAGTTGTATTGGTTAAGTATATAATAAGACTTAATGAAATAATTAACTATAGTTATGGTAACAATTAATTTATATTTCATTGATAAATTGCAGATTCCAGAAGTAGTTTATAAATTACGATCATTAACAACGTTATTTTTGAGATTTAACAGAATCCGACATGTAGATGATGCTATTAGGAATTTAACAGTGAGTAATTTATTTATTTATGTATTGGGGTTTAACACCACTTTCATTTTGCTAATTTTTGAATCTGAGAAAGCAAGACTGTGGAAAGTATCAACATTGGACAGGAAGATACATGTAGGCAGTTTTTGTCAATACTATTGTTTATTGTGGCTCATTTTTATGATAATACTCATGAAAAATCATCAGTTGACAGGAAAACTGTTAATATTTGTCTGGTATGATCAGAATCAAACACATCTTGCCTTGATCTAAGACCCAACCAGTGTTAAAAATCTTGACTAACTTGGCTAATAATCATGAAGTTTTAGAACAAGGTACCTAGACCACTTAGCAACTGAGCCCCGTCGGAACTGTCAGTCTAATTTAAAAGTATTTTCTAAGAAAGTTAAAATCTGGCTTTTATAGACAATATAATATGTTTGATTTGATTGAGTTTTCTCCTTTATATATTTAGTTTGATTGTATTAGTATGACATAATCTTGTGATTGAGTTATTAATAGAAAGGTGAAATAATTGATTTAATTAATTAAAAAAGTGAGTTGATTATGAAATTATACAAATTTGAATATATATTAGATACAGAGTTTCCACAAATTTCATTACTTCCCTTATTTTGACTTGTGTTTTGAATTTACTGACACCAATATATTAACATATTCAGTCAAACATGGTTTAACCGGTATCTGTTAGGACAAAGTTAAAGTTGCTGTATAAGATAACCATTAAATTAAGATTCACATTTAAATGAGGGGAAAATCTGATTTTCTTTTTCTGGTAGTAAAGATTGTTTGCCATATCATGGTCAAACTTTAAAAAACCTAGTAGTTCGTTTGAAGAAATACAATGTTTTTTCTGCAATCACCGTTTTATTAACAAAGTGGTTTAATAATTTGAGAGATAATTAAGCACCATGACTGACTGAAGACTTGAAAGTAAATTAATGATGATTTTAACAATTGTGGAAAGAAAAATGACTGCTAAAGTTGGGCAAATGTTCAAGTTGGGATAACATTTCTGTTGGAGCTGACAGTGTAAAAGAGGTGAATGCTTTTTGGGGAGAATCCAAGATGACCTTCAGGGCAGGTTTGACTAGTGTAGTTTGGTGGTTGAAAAATTTATGAAAGTATTAATACTCAAAAGATTGTCAGAATCCAAACTTTTTTCTTAGAGACAAAACTTCGCATTCTAAAAGAAAGAAAAACATTTTTACAACTAGAATCAGATAAAAATGGTTTGAGAGTTAAGACAGATATCTTGATGCATTTTTATCACAAAAACAAGATAAACTTTGTTAAAAAGAAGTCACTGTACCAGGGCATGAAACTTGAATGTCATTGCTACATTGGCAATTATTTTACTTTATTTTCAGAATTTAACAATTTTAAGTTTACGAGAAAATAAGATACCAAAGCTTCCACAAGGAATAGGACAGTTAGTCAATTTAGTCACTTTTGACATTTCACATAATCACTTAGAACATCTACCAGAAGGTAAGTGTGTTTGTCTAAGATATTTTTAAATATCTGAAGAATAACGTTTCAAAACTTCTTTATTATTCACTGAATATAGATGTGACTATCCTGTTCCACCTTGTATCCTCAAGTTCCTATGTCAAAAACAGAAATTCTCCTTTTAAATACTTTGAGAAATATTCCAGAGGAAATGAAAAAAAAAAATAAACTGGCGAAGGATGATAATGATAACAATGAAAATTTCCACAAATGTGTATGTAAATTGAAGGAATAATGTGTTCCTTGGTGAATAATGGTATCAACATGAAGCCAAAAAAGATCCACCTTTTAAATACTTTGAGAAATATTCCAGAGGAAATGAAAAAAAAAAAATAAAACAACATATCTTAAAAACAGAATCTCTGTTTTAGATTTCTGTTTTTGACATGATAGGAACTTGAGAATACAAGGTGGAACAGGATAGTCACATCTATATTCAGTCCTAAAGTTAAGAAGTATTTCTCCACCAACCATGTAATTTTCTCACCTGTTCTCAGTGGATCAGAAACGTTCTTTGTACTTGCTATACAAGTGATTTAATGGACAATATGGAAAGGAATTGGGTATTAGGAAAAGAATACAGTCAGCATGGTCACATTAAATACATATGGATGGCAATTCTATAACGAAAAGTGATAATAGAATTGATTCTTTTATATCATATGACAGACGCCACTTTTGGTGTTCATGCAGCTGAACATTATCATTTGGCATTTAAGATAAAAATGTTATTAACATTTCCCTATCTGCTAATTAGAATGATTGTCTTGTCGTGCACTGAAATCAACGCCTACTTCACTTTTGGGTTTAGAAATTTAATTTCTATATAGAATTTATGCATACTACCTGCAGAATATGGTTTTAGAATTTTGATTTTCTAAATGTGGGGCCCACAGGGTTTGAATTTCGAATTCAAGCTTGTGACGTAAACTTCATTTCTCAATTTTATGCATTTTATTTCTATGCAGTATTGTGATGCAGCATATGCAGATGTGCAATAAGGTTTTAGAATTTCATTTACTAAAATTGGGACCCACAGGTGTCAAATTTTGAAAATTGTAAAATTAAGCTTGTGACCTAAACTCCTGCTGTAATTTTTCAATGGATGCATTTCATTTCTATACAGTCACGATTGTCATGCACCATTTGCAGATACGCAAAAAGGTTTTATCATTTTAATTTTCTATAATTGGAGCCAATAGGGGTCGAATTAAAAAAATTGTGAATTTAAACTTGACGTAAACTCGTATTTATTTTCAAATAATACATTTTATTTCTATACAGTGTTGTCATGCGCCATAAGGTTTTATAATATTTAATTTTCTAAAATTGGGGACCATAGGGGTCAGATTTCAAAAATTGTCAATTTAAGTTTGTGACATAAACTTTTCCTTCATTTTCCAATGTTCCTTCGTGTATGATTGAAGTTATAGAACCGTAATAGGTTTATAACCACCCTCCATTAGCTGTGCTAGTGGAGTACTCCTTTAGCTCAGTTGGTAGAGCAGTGGCAATAAATAACTGTACATTTTATAATGTAGAATGACATTAAAAAGAATTGTTTCACACTAAGTAGAGATAATTTGCAACAAGAAAAAGGAGAATTTTTGCTTTTCAACAATTTTTGTCTCGCCTGCGACGAAAGTCGCTGGAAGCGAGACATAGGTATAGCAATCCGGCGGCGACGGCGAAGGCGACGGCGACGGCGACGGCGTTAACTTTTTGTAAAACCTTAATAACTTTTAAAGTATAATACTTACAATGTTCATCTTTGGTCCACAGGTGCATGAAGTGATGACCATTTCAGCAGCACATTTTTAGATGACCTTGACCTTTTTTTCATGGTTCAATACCCACATAAACATTGCGACATAGTTTTACATTCAAATCCTTTTCTCAGAAACTATAATACCTAGAGTTATTATATTTGGTCTACAGTGAGATCTATATGGGTACATGCCAGTCTGACACCTGTCATTTGTCCTTGACCTCAATTGCACGGTTCAGTGAACTTCGAAAATCTGCGACATAGTTTTACATTCAAGTCCCTTTCTTAGTAACTGTAATGTTTAGAGTCATCATATTTGGTATATAGTAAGATCTATATGGGTACATGGAAGTCTGACACCTGTCATGTGTCCTTGACCTCAATTTCACAGCTCAGTGACTTTGTCAATTTTTTCTTCTAAAGTCCATTTTTCTGCAACTACAATGAATAGACTCATCATACATGGCTTATAGCAAGATCTGTATGGGTACATGCCAGTCTGACACCTTTCATGTGCCCTTGACCTCAATTTCATGGTTCAGTGACTTTGTCAATTTTTTCCTCAAAAGTTTATATTTCAGCAAGTGCAATGACTAGATTCATCAGATATGGTCTATAGCTAGATCTATATGGGTACATGCCAGTCTGACACCTGTCATGTGTCCTTGACCTCAATTTCATGGTTCAGTGACTTTGTCAATTTTTTTCTTTAAAGTCTATTTTACAGCAACTACAATGAATAGACTCATCATACATGGCTTATAGCAAGATCTGTATGGGTACATGCCAGTCTGACACCTTTCATGTGCCCTTGACCTCAATTTCATGGTTCAGTGACTTTGTCAATTTTTTTCTTTTACAGTCCATTTTTCAGCAACTGCAATATCTAGACTCGCCATATATATAAGAACTTGCCCACCTCATATTTTCAGATTGATCACTAATGTTTTAATTAGGGGATAGACAAACAGGAAGGGGGGGGGGGGAGAAGTATAACTTTGTGTATAAAGTTCCATCTAGTTTTTTCTCTTCGAATGGCATACCTAAGATAATTGATACAAAACTTACATGATTATGTATATAATCTATTTGAGAAAAAGTATTTTGTTGATCATAAAACCAAAGATCTTGTTTATTAAATTTCACACATAAATAATTTCACAACCCTCAATAGCCCCTGGCAAAATTGTGAGAACTACTAAAACATATCAAAACTATTGATCTATTGATTCATGACTTTGTAAATAAGTCTGTAATGTAATGTTAATTTTTGTGTGGATGTCCTTTCAATAAGAATATTTGGATTGATATAAATATAAAAAGGATAAGTATATATTTAAACTTTGTTTCAAAATTGTTATATTTGTTGACACAAAATTTTATATAAATATGGGTGGTTCTGAAATTTAAAATTAGCATACAAAAAAGCCATTGATTTATCACTTGAATGCCGGTTCTCGAAGAATTGACATAAAATGAGCGATGGTGCGCGCAGTATGGTGCAATCATCAAAATTTTGAGACAATTTATTTATCTTTTGGTGGTTTGCACGAAATACTTAAAATGCACAGTTTGATGATCCATAGAAAAATTATTGATTGATTAGTTATTGTTATCCCCTCGCCCAACTGAGTTGTGGAGGGTATATAGTATCTCGCCCGTCCGAGTGTCTGTCTGTCAGTCCGTCCGTCCGTCCGTCCAAGTGTCTGTCCGTTTGTCCCACCTCAGGTTAAAGTTTGCATTATCTAAGATACTACATGTGCTACATCAATCATCTTTGGTCAGTAGATCCGTCTTGGAGAGTGATGCTGCTTCAAATGATAATTGGATCACTCTGCCCTACATTTTCTGCTTGAATGACTCAGGTTAAAGTTTGTGTAAAGGTTCATATCTAAAATACTACATGTGGTACATCAATCATCTTTGGTCAGTAGATGATAGCAAATGATAGCATGGTCTTTGATAGTGCATGTTATTCTGGGTCAAGCGCGGACAGGCGAGACATCTTTTAGGGTCCACACTTGTTTCAGTATGTGAATTTTTTTTTATAATTACAGAAATTGGTAACTGTGTAAATTTAAGTTCCCTTGATCTCCAGCACAATGAATTAATGGATATTCCAGAAACAATAGGAAATATGAAGAATTTAAACAGATTAGGTTTAAGGTTAGTAGTCATTCATCTAAATAAAGTATTAAGAAAGTATTGGAAGTAGAAAGTTTTTTAACTGGATTTTTAAAAAGAAAGCCATTTGCTAGTTTGGTGATGTATGGCAGCAGGAACATCTAAAATTATCTGAAATACTTTTTATAGTAACAATTACAAGTTATTACATACTTCATTTCAGATATAATAACTTAAGTAGTATTCCAAAGTCCTTAGCGAACTGTGTTCACATGGATGAATTCAATTTGGAAGGAAACAAAATATCCCAATTACCGGTAGGTATATCGTATTTTCTCTTTAGTGCCTTCATTGTGTTTTCAGAACCAACAAAATACACGTGCTTTGTTGGAAAAAATACAATTATTTAAGACAGGCCTTACTGTTATGACATTAGTTGTTACTTCTCTTTTCGAAAGAGTTGTTTCAAAAAGATTGACAATTTAAGTGGAAAGAACAAAGGATTAACAAATTCAACAAAAATTATTATACATTATATCTTTGATGGCTCAATCTCCCAGGTATTTTCAAAATCTGTTCGAATTATCGGTAGTTTGAGTTACTGAAGTTTATTCCGGTAGGGAAAATTTCCAGTGCCATACATTTACGAGTTTGTAAAGCTGATAATTACCATGAAATGTTTTAATCACTAATTAAAAGAAATTATAAGTTCTTAATTACATGGAACTGAAAACATTTATCTGTCACACTAATCTATTGTTATCACATGTGTGATTTTTTTTCTCACACAGGTAAGTATCAGGTAACATGCTTGTCCATTTACTTATTTAGTTTCCCCATGGTAAATTGCATAATTTTATCATTGTCAGAACCAAAGTTTTTGTTTGTCTTCAAGAAATCAGGGGCTTTTATGACATAAAAAAATAAGGTGAAAATTGACTGGATTTACAAACAATTCGAGAGATTCGAGTTTGACCTACTGAAGTACGACCTTATATGTTTATGTTAAAATACAGAGAGATCTCAAATGTTGTACCCCATTTGACTAGATGACTTCAATCCATTGTGTTCAGTTTGCTTTTGAAAAATTTATGAAAAAACTAATATTTTTTAAGATATAATTTTATTTTACAGGAAGGACTGCTGTCAAATTTGACAAGATTGAATTCCATTACATTGTCGAGAAATGCTTTTCAGTCCTATCCATCTGGAGGGCCAGCTCAGTTCTGTTCTGTTTATGTAAGTACAAGAAACAAGTGAAAAAATTTAAAGCCAAATATTTGATGGTGTACATGTATTTTTAAACACTTGGAATTATTAAGATAATAGACTTTATCGAAGAATTGACACTTTAGTTGTGTGATGTGTATTTATTATATTTTGTTAGATCAATTTTTGAGGTAGAAGTGAAACATACGGTACCTGTCAATTCCATGTTATATTATGTCTTTAGTGTATTGGTTCAATTCTAGTTTATTACATACAAGTATAGCTTTAAATTTGCTATAAACTGTTCCATTGAATCATTTTCTCCATATTTTGAAACCACTCATCAGATGGTAAATATTTTTCTCTAATTTTCAGCCAATTTAACTGTCTCTCGGCCCATTGTGTAAAGATTGATAATCTCACTAGTGACTTTTTTGTTCTCGGATATTGATTGGTTGAAATTAATTGTGATTCACATTAATCTGATGCCTTTGATCACAAATGGAATATTAGAGAAACAGCGTCTTACATTTTTACTCGTGGATTATCAGATTTCTTCATTCTCGATAGTTAAATTACGGAATTTTAAAAAAAAATTCATAATTTAACTATCTCGACTGCAGAAATCTGATAATCCACTCGTAAAAATGTAAGAAGCTATATATGTCTAACCAATTGTCATGATATGGTAGGCATTTTGTAGGTACATCATATCAATTATATAGTTCCATATTCATATTACTATACACAATATAGTTTTGAAATTTTAAAGTAAGATTTTACAGTTTAAAAGTTACATATACATGCATGTCTTTTTTAAATTTTATGTGAATTTGTTGAGGGTCTTATAATGGAAATAATTTTTATTTTTGCAGTCAATAAACATGGAACACAACCAAATAAATAAAATTCCACTGGGAATATTTTCTCGAGCGGCCAGTCTAACGAAGCTCAACATGAAGGATAACCAGCTAACATTCTTGCCATTAGGTAAGGTATTACAGTCAGCATTTCAGCAATCTAAGTATTCATGTAGATTGTTTTAACTTCTTATCTACCACAGGCGATCATACAGTTCACTACTATACACTGCTGATTAGTTAGCTACTGCAGCTGATTTGTAGGTTAACGACCAGAGATAATTTGCAGTGTGAGAATTTTTACAGTGGTGTTATCAGTACTCTAATTAAATGTGTAATTATTCAGCAATTACTGTATAGAAATTAAAAATAAAACATGCATTAAACTCACAATTGTTTGAATTTTTATATTCCTGATTTTAATCCAATTATGTACACTAATTAATCCAATAAAATATGTTGAAACACAAAATTTTGTTATAATTATATTCAATATCATAAAAATTCCAATATATATTCCAATTTATATACATGAATAATACAACAGCTTCACTTTAACAGTTCCTCATGGTATTTGAAAAAGCAGTCATTCTTAATGCAAAGTTTGACATTGCATTGTTTGCATCCAATTGAAACTTCATGTCTTTTATTTTGCTTGAGACATTGTTTGCATCTGCCTGGTTTTTGAAATTGAAATGGCCAGTGTGCCAGTCCACAGTTTCCAGTCACTGGTGGAGCTTTTCTTTTCCTTACACCTCTGAACTGCCCTATCATCTGCTGGGCCAATGCTTTTCTGAATTCCAGTTGAGACAATTTAGTTTCTGTATTTGTCCTGGAAACTCTCCTATGATTTGGCGATTCTTGCATACAAATCAGGGCATTTACAGTGGCAAGATCGAAACAAAACCAGAACAAATACTTGTACCATTTCCTGGCTTTTCTGCAAGTTGAGTACTGCATCCTTTTTTGGTCAGCCAAGTCTACCCCAAACATGTATTTGTTGTAAGCCTCAGACACAGCTGGAGCATGGACATCTTGGAATGTGCCATCTTTTTTTCGCCTTCGTACAGTTCTTGATTGAGTAGGATCACTGTTTGTACTGAGATATGTTACAATCTTTTTGTCTTTCCAGGCAGTAGCCACCAGATTCCCCTTTTGCATAGTTAGTGTCTCTCCTCTTTCCTTAAGCTTTGCCCCCTTGATAGCTTCAGGCATTCCACGGCGGTTGATTCTAACCGTGCCAGCACAATATATCCTGTCTTGCAAAAGCTGTTCGAACAACTCTGGACTTGAAAAAAAATTGTCCATGTATATAACATGATATTTGCCAACCAGATTTCTGGACAAGTCTTTTACAACCCTTGAACCCAGACCTTCCTCAACTCGAACACCAGCTACACGTCCTGTATAAACTTGGAACTCATGCACATATCCATTGTGTGGGGAGGCACGTTCCCAAACTTTGATTCCAAATTTTGTGGGTTTAGCCGGGAGGTATTGTTTGAAAGACAGCCGACCCTTGAAGCAATCATGCCCTCATCAATGGATTGCTCTTTATGTGGCCTATAGTTTTCTAAGCAAGTTGTTGTTAACGTATCCAATACAGGTCTAATATGGCAAAGTTTATCATGCCCTGGTTGTCCTCTAGGAGGATTGTTAGAAGTGTCTTTCATGTGGAAATATCTTGAGATTCTTTCGAATCTTGTCCTTGTCATGATTGTTGGGATACTTGGAATCTCAAAGGGCCATTGTTTTTTCCATGCCAAAGCATAATTAGGAACTCCTAATACTGAAAAAACCACATGGATACCCAAAAAAGCCATCATCTCAAGTGCAGTTGTTTCAACCCACACTTTGTCAGGTTTTAATATGCATTTACGTGCATATGAATTTGTTTCTTCCACTAATTTTTCTACAAGTGCAAAAGGAAAGAATTTGTGAAAGAAATCTATTGCTTTCTTTTCCTTTTCGAGATTAAAAGCTGCCCCGAACGGTTGTGAAAACTCTGTGACTGGGGGTTTATACAAATTATTTGTCCAAATCTCGTTATCCAACTCCGGTTCCTCGTCCTCGGATGACTCGCTTTCTAGTTCCGACAAACTAATATCACTGCCGACACTTCTAACTTCACTTTCGTCAATATCAGACTGCGAAAAACCTTCAAATTCTTCATCTTCGTCGTCCAATTCAAAGAATGAAGCCCATTCATCCGCCATTGTTTCAATCGCATTCCGCAAACAAAAACACGTGTAAAAAACAATGTATTTTAATGTGATCATATTACTTTTTAATGAAAAAAGAATGTACGAGGTGAAAGTTTATTCATTTGTAAAACCGAATTTGATTGGTTCATTTCGGGATTCCCCTTAGGTATTGTCCAATCTAAAGGGTTTTAACAGTGGTATATTTTACGGAAATATCCGTCACCGCGACTGCGCATGTTGTTGTTTACAGCGGATATATCAGTCACTGCGAATACACAGGTGATACGGCAAGCGGATTTATCAGTCACTACGAACTAAACGGTGTTAAATACCGCGTATATATCCGTCAGTGGTAGATAAAGAGTTAAACCTTTATCACTTTTGGATGGAAAAATTGAACTGATACTCTGGTGTATATGGTACGCCGTTTTTATATTTATTCAAATTCCAAGATATCTTATTTATTTAACAAGATATCTTATTAAGTATTAAGATATCTTTAATTTTTATAAGATATCTTATTTAATTTGAAAGTAAATAAGATATCTCTATAAGGTAATAGGATATCTCTATAAGTTAATAAGATATCTTTATTAGTTAATAAGATATAAAGTATATAAGATATCTTACTTCTTTATAAAGATATCTTTTAAACTCATACTTTATTAGATATCTTATAAAGTTTATAAGATATCTTATAAACTAATAGAGATATCTCTATAAGTTTATAAGATAAACATACTTTATTAGATATCTTATAAAGTTTAAAAGATATCATATATTTAAAAAGATATCTTTATAACCAGTTAAATAAGATATCTCTATAAGTAAATAAGATATCTCTATAAGTTTATAAGATATCTCTATTAGTTTATAAGATATCTTATTAAGTAAATAAGATATCTCTATTAGTTAATAAGATATCTTATAAATTAATAGAGATATCTTATTAAGTATTAAGATATCTTTAATTTTTATAAGATATCTTATTTTATTTGAAAGTAAATAAGATATCTCTTTTAATAAGATATCTTATAAAGTATATAAGATATCTTACTTCTTTATAAAGATATCTTTTAAACAAATACTTTATTAGATATCTTATAAACTAATAGAGATATCTTATTAACTTATAGAGATATCTTATAAACTAATAGAGATATCTTATTAACTTATAGAGATATCTTATATATTTAATAAGATATCTTTATAACCAGTTAAATAAGATATCTCTATAAGTTAATAAGATATCTCTGAGTTTATAAGATATCTCTATTAGTTTATAAGATATCTTATTAAGTAAATAAGATATCTCTATTATTAACTATATAAAAGATATCTTATATAGTTAATAAGATATCTTATAAATTAATAGAGATATCTTATATTTTAAATAAGATATCTTATATATTTAATAAGATATCTTTATAAACATTTTAATCAGATATCTTATTTAATATATAAGATGTCTTATTTAATAAATCAGATATCTTATTTAATATATAAGATATCATTTTATTAAGATATCTCAATTAGTTTATAAGATATTTTATTTAACTAAATAAGATATCTCGAAATTGAATAAATATAACAACGGCGTGCCATAGATGTAGATTAGAAAGATATCAACAAATGCTAATTTAAACCAGTCAAAAATGTAGATTTCCAAATAAATGGGATTTTATTTAAGAAATGCAATGGAAATTTGCAGTAATTAAGACGTGTATTGAAGTTTCTGCTAGTAATATTCTATTAAACATTTACCGAAATCTCATTGAACAATTTCAGTTGATTTTCTAAGGTTTACAAGAATAAATGGATACATCAGTTTCAGAATGTGCTGTGTATATAAATAAAACATATCACAAAATACCAAAATAAATTTGATACACTGTATGGCCATTTCGTTGACTGACAACTCATCAGCAGTGCTTGAGATCAAAATGTTGGAAATCTGGTTAAAGATATCATGATGAATTAATAAGCACAACCATCAAAAATCAAAGTGATTAAAATAAACAGGTATCGAAACTCAGCAAAGGGTTACCTGTGCATCAAAAGGAGAGTCTTAGAAATTTCTGGTAATTTTTTCAAATTTTGAATATAACATGTACTAGAATTATATAAATTGATTTGGTTGATGAACTTTCGAAGCAATAGATCTAACACAAGTGTCTGAATTAGAAGTATATAAAGTATGGAAATACGACCTGCACCTAGCATTTATGTAATGATATTCTACCACCTTCCTTTTTGGATATTTATTTATTGGCATGTTTTCAAGACTAAAGTTGAATTTATTATCAAGCAAAAAATATATGCTAAATATTAACATATGTGCCGCAGATAAATTTTATTGGTAGATATCTGCCTTTACTATAAAAGGTGTTTTTTTACTATTTTCCGTTCAGCTGTACAATTTAATGCCTTCTCGTAGTCAAATATTGCACAGTTGAGTAACCAAATATCAAACAGCAGATGCTATATTCACCGAGACTTTTATCGCAATCTTAACTGTGTGTCATGTAGATTTAATGTGACAGGAATTATTTTCACACCTATATGTATTTGGATTTCTCTGCATTACAACAGAAGAAATTAAAATAAAGACCGTCTTCGTTGTTCTCCGGAGTTTGTCAGTTACGATTTTTGTCTCGCCTGCGACGAAAGTCGCTGGAAGCGAGACATAGGTATAGCAATCCGGCGGCGACGGCGAAGGCGACGGCGACGGCGACGGCGTTAACTTTTTGTAAAACCTTAATAACTTTTAAAGTATAATACTTACAATGTTCATCTTTGGTCCACAGGTGCATGAAGTGATGACCTTTTCAGCAGCACATTTTTAGATGACCTTGACCTTTTTTTCATGGTTCAATACCCACATAAACATTGCGACATAGTTTTACATTCAAATCCTTTTCTCAGAAACTATAATACCTAGAGTTATTATATTTGGTCTACAGTGAGATCTATATGGGTACATGCCAGTCTGACACCTGTCATTTGTCCTTGACCTCAATTGCACGGTTCAGTGAACTTCGAAAATCTGCGACATAGTTTTACATTCAAGTCCCTTTCTTAGTAACTGTAATGTTTAGAGTCATCATATTTGGTATATAGTAAGATCTATATGGGTACATGGGAGTCTGACACCTGTCATGTGTCCTTGACCTCAATTTCACAGCTCAGTGACTTTGTCAATTTTTTCTTCTAAAGTCCATTTTTCTGCAACTACAATGAATAGACTCATCATACATGGCTTATAGCAAGATCTGTATGGGTACATGCCAGTCTGACACCTTTCATGTGCCCTTGACCTCAATTTCATGGTTCAGTGACTTTGTCAATTTTTTCCTCAAAAGTTTATATTTCAGCAAGTGCAATGACTAGATTCATCAGATATGGTCTATAGCTAGATCTATATGGATACATGCCAGTCTGACACCTGTCATGTGTCCTTGACCTCAATTTCATGGTTCAGTGACTTTGTCAATTTTTTTCTTTAAAGTCTATTTTACAGCAACTACAATGAATAGACTCATCATACATGGCTTATAGCAAGATCTGTATGGGTACATGCCAGTCTGACACCTTTCATGTGCCCTTGACCTCAATTTCATGGTTCAGTGACTTTGTCAATTTTTTTCTTTTACAGTCCATTTTTCAGCAACTGCAATATCTAGACTCGCCATATATATAAGAACTTGCCCACCTCATATTTTCAGATTGATCACTAATGTTTTAATTAGGGGATAGACAAACAGGAAGGGGGGGGGGAGAAGTATAACTTTGTGTATAAAGTTCCATCTAGTTTTTTCTCTTCGAATGGCATACCTAAGATAATTGATACAAAACTTACATGATTATGTATATAATCTATTTGAGAAAAAGTATTTTGTTGATCATAAAACCAAAGATCTTGTTTATTAAATTTTTTGATGAGGTCAGTTTCTGACATATGGCTTTTGTCCTTGACCTCAATTAATTAATTGCTCAAGTAATCACATAACAGCTTTCGCATGTCTGTTTCAAATGTACCATAATGGTAGGCAAATGATAGCATGGTCTTTGATAGTGCATGTTATTCTGGGTCAAGCGCGGACAGGCGAGACATCTTTTAGGGTCCACACTTGTTCCCTCCTTTGAATATCCCTTTGGTATTTCTTGACTTTACATATCATTGTTAGAGACATGATTGAATACAATAATTTTTACAGATATTGGTACATGGGTAAATATGGTTGAACTGAACCTTGGGACAAATCAACTGACGAGAGTGCCAGATGACATTCAGAATTTAGAGAAACTTGAAGTCCTCATACTTAGTAATAATTTATTAAAGGTATTTATATTTTGCTATAGCCTCAGATATGGGCAGTATCGTAGCAAATTTATAAGAGAAAATCTTTTCAGTTTTATTATAAATATATGTATACATATATTCTAATGACCTTGAGACATTTGTAACCCAATTTTCTAATGGAAAAATCTATTAATTTGACAGTGTACAGTGGGCATTTGGGTTATCAAGCAGTTGGAGGATTCCAGACAGTAATTAAGGAGAATCCAGTGAGCTATGATAATGATAGCTCATGTTGATTAAACTTCAAATATTATATGCCATTGAACTCCAAAATATTAGTGTTAATGTAAAGTTAGGACTTGTGATTTATTTTCCCATACAAAGAGAAATTCTCATGCTAGTGAGAATAATTAAGAATTTAATGTTAATTGCTATTTTTTTTTAAACATAAATATATCATAAGTTATTTACTTCCATTGTAGAGATTACCTCCAAGTATAGGGAATCTAAAGAGACTGAGGGTTCTGGATTTAGAAGAAAATAAGCTAGAATCACTACCTCAAGAAATAGGTATGTGTAACTTATTGTGCACAGACATTGATAAGCTATTTCCATCACTTGATGTCCATTGTCGTTGTAAACTTTCCTTTAAAGATCTCCTCTGAAACCACTCGGCCAGTTGAGACAAAAATTGGCAGCAATGGTCCTTAGGGCTCCTTTTTTCAGAAATTTATCTGAAGACCCAGCCTTCCATCCAAGGTGGCCCAAAACCGAATGTAGTTAACAAAGGACCCTAAGGGTAAATTCTTTCTGAAACAAGTTAGTCAATTGGAACCAAGCTTGTCAGCATTGGCCCTCAGACAGTCCTCTCTTCGAAATATTTCCGATGATCAAGACCACCATTGAAGATGGCCACCACAGGTGAAATTAGCTCAACACAGGACCCTATGTGAATATTCATTCAAACATCTTGTCTAAAGCCACTTAACAAATTGGAACTAAAGTTTGCAGCAATGGTCCATAGATGGTCCTCTTTCAGAATTATTTATCTGATGTTCTGGACAGCTTCCTAGATGGCAGCGACAGGCACACTTATTTTAACATAGGACCCTGTGGAATCTTATCTGAAAGTATCGAGCCAACTGGAACCAAATCTGGCATTTAGATGGTTTTTTTTCAAAAATGTATCTGATGACCCTGCCTGTCATCCAAGATGGCTACCACAGTCGAACATAGTTTAAGATAGGACTCTATGGGAATATTCACTTAAAATTCTTTTTTCTTTTTGTCCAACCCAGTGAACAAATTGGAATGAAACTGCAACAATGGGCCTTGGATGGTCCTCTTTCAGAAATAAATCTTGACCCTTCCCACCCTCCAAGATGACCACCAGAGCTAAACATAGTCTAACATAGGACCCTCTGGGAATATTCACCTAAAAATCCTCAAATCTGAAACCAAAGAGAAATTCAGAACATAATTATGCAAAACCTGTAAGTGAGACAGTTGACAACATGACAGCAATGTTCCAGACTCCATCCAAATATGGACATAGTTAAAACAATTTATTCTGCTTTAAGTCTGCAAATATACAGGTGAGAGATGCAGGCTGCTGGGAGCCCCTTATAAGGGTTATTATATCATATATATATAATAAAAAACATTTATGGATTTTTGAGGTTAATATGATGTTGATGTTGAACATAAAATCTCACAATGTTAGCTTTTTCAGTCAATATAACATCATATTGACCACCTCTCATATCTAAAAAGATCATTCATGGTTTACTATTATCAGAAAGTGGTACACATAACCAACACATTGCAAAATAAGCAAAGCATCAAATGATTATAAACTGTTAGATAGTCTTCTTTTATTTAGGAATTTATTCAAATTTTATTCAAATGATTTAGCATTGTTTGCTTTTATTCATTTAAATTTCAGATTTATATTAAGATTGTCCATATAAAAAAAATGTATGAAACAGAGACTGAAGTTATAGATGATAAATGGGCCTTGCTGAATATTTAGAACATGCCCACCCTCCTTTACAAAATTATGAAGTAGAGATTTTTTTTATTAATACAGGACAGTTACCAGAATTGACCAGATTAGTTGTCCAATCAAATCAACTGACAAGTTTACCTAGAGCTATTGGGTAAGTTATATATAATTATAACCATGTATATCATATATGTTTTTCTTAGGAGTTTCAACATTTGATGTAAAGCTGGAATATTAGTTCTTTGGAACCTTTTGGTTTGACCAGTAAATAGAAACCACATTGATGAGCCTATTTCATTTAATCATTTGTCTACAGATATTCTGTCAGATTTAAAAAAAACAAACATGGTTTGCTGCAGGTACATTTTCTATTCTCTCGGATAGTCTTTTTGTCCATCCGTCCGTCACAATTACTTGTAGACCCATCTCCTCTGAAACTGCTGATCAGATTTTGTTCAAATTTTGCAGGAATGTTAATCACCACATGTACTTGATTCTATCACACGGCCATTTTGATTCGACAAATTTTACGGGAGTTATGGGACTTGAACTTTTTTCTGTATTTGACACTATAGGAACACTGTGGACACAACTCCTCTGAGACCGCTGATCAGATTTTGTTCAAATTTTGTAGGATTGTTAGTCACCACATGTACTTGATTCTATTGCACCACGATTTTGATTGGACATTTTTTAAGGGAGTTATGGGACTTTAATGTTTTTGTGCATGTGACACCATAGGAACACTTTGTGGATGCAACTCCTCTAAGACCACTGATTGGATTTTGTTCAAATTTTGTAGGATTGTTAAACACCACATGTGCTTGATCTTTTGCTGCCATTTCAATAATACACATTTGTATATCTTGTGGGGCTTCAATTTTTCTCTGCGGAGGGGGACATATGGCTACATGTAGCAATCTTGTTAAATTTTTTTCTGTTTTTTTCTTTTTGGCTAGCAGAAGCACAGTGTTCAAACTATTTAGAGAATGACAACACATATTACAACTGATGTACATGGCATGAAGTTGAAACATTCAATCCTGTTGTATATCTGAATGTTATTATGCTGTTACCTAATATGATCCTGGTCCGCTAGAACACTCAGTGAAAGGGTTAAACAAGAGAAATGTTTCAAAATGTCTCCACAGTCTGTCTAATTTCGTGTTATGGTATTCATCAATACAATACTGTTCATTGTCATTTGGGAATCTTAGTTCATATTTCAAAGATTTTCTTGGTCAGAATGTGTGATTATTCTAGGGGCAGCCTTCTCTGGTTTTTCACTGTGAATGTGCATGTATATATGCTCCCCATTTGAACAATGTAATTTACACTTAAATATTTAGGCTTAATTGATGTGATAAAGGATATATATATTTTTAGATGTCTGTCCAAGTTGGAGTATCTTGGTGCTGGAGAAAATAATCTCACATCTCTTCCTGCAGAGATAGGTTTGTATGGCAAACTTTAAATGTAGGTTAAAAATTTCTTCTGGTTAATTGTAAAACTCAATAAGAATATGTGAATTTTATTCATAAAGGAGTCTTTTAATTTCTGAATATTTAATTTGTTGGCTGCTTTTGCCAAAATTTGAAGAAATAAAGCATTAGCATGCCAAGAAAATATATTTGAGAATGATTTTAATTATTCACAAATCAGAAAAACAGTTATAAAATATTTCTGGATTCATTTCGGAAACATACTAAAATTAAAATACTCCATCAAATATTTGATATCCCATTTGAAATGGTAAAATTGTTCAGTAGTGATTATTTCTAACAATGATATTGTTTTATAGGATCGTTAGAGAACTTGGAATCCCTTTATATAAATGACAACCCAGATCTTCACAGTTTACCGTTTGAGCTGGTGTTGTGTGGAAATCTACAGATTATGAGTATAGAGAATTGCCCATTAAGTCAGATTCCACCTGAAATAGTAGCCAAGGGTCCCTCACTTGTTATACAGGTATGTTTATTGTGCATCTTATTTTTTAAACTGCAGATGAAAAAAAGAAAGTGTCCACAAAAAAGATCAACCAATGACCAATTTCACATTGTTCGTTCAAACTGCAACACATATAAAGGAGAAAACCTTTGTCTATACTTCAAGCATGCAGTCTTTGACATTAAAAAGCAATCCTTAGATTTGTGAAAACAAGGCTATGTGTTTGAAAATGTTTTAAACTTGAAAATAGTAACTTGTGTATGCATTTCCTAATTGCAACTGTCTTAAAGTTTTTGATTGACCCATTTGGGTGAAAATGTAACATTAATTAAAATCTAGTGTGTACTACAAAAAACATAAACATTGTTTCAGGAATACACAATCTGTATGTTTATTCTTCTTTAAGCTACAAATAATTGTGAATGCAACATTATTTTCTACTATATGTGTCCTTTTCTGACATCTGTTTGCCTTAAGTGCCAATCAGATACCTTATATAGGACTTGTTTTCTCTTAAAAATGAGTTTGAGGAGAAAAGTGTTCTTATACGATCATGTTTTTTAATCAAACATTTTTAATTTAATTCATTCATAAGGCCTTTTATTTTTAATTAATTGGTTTACAGATTTTTTTTTTAAAAAATAGGGTCGGTCGGTCGGGAAAAAAAAGAGGGAAAATCATGTACTTTTGAACAATCTTGATTATATTGCCAAATGTACAAAGGTTGCAAATGATCAGTTAATTCCCTCTTTTGAAACCCAAATGTCAGAACATCTATCATGAAAGGTGTTGTTCAGTAGACCGTTCCCTTTTCAAGGGATCCGACTCGTCAACTACAACATAAAATGAGTGGATTCTATATCTTACGGAATCAAGATACTCATACAAAACGAACTTAAAAGCCGCATGGATTCTATTAAGAAATTCGTTTCATAAAACTTGTTTCGGAAATTGATATCAACTAACGTCTGTAAATAGATTTTTTTTTGGATCATGTTTACAAGTATTTTATTGATGGATAATCTATTTTTACACGAATTGGAGTATAATCTTTTATGAAATTTTTATGCAAAAAGGATTTTAATTTATTTTTATTTTTGGGATGGCTGATTTCAGAGCGTTGGCGGTAATAAAAAACCAAAATTTCAATTTAATTTTTTTTCTTCAAATCGGCAAAATCGGGTCGGCGGATCCGTAAACCAACTAATTAAAAATAAATGGCCTAATACAAAAATTACATATGTCTCCACTCACACATTTTATGTTTAATTTGTAGTACTTGCGTATACAGAGTCCGTACAGCTGTCAGATGTAGCCGAATCATCTGTGATTTCCATGGAAACGTGGTGCTTGGAGGGATACATCGTACATGTTTTTGTTTTTATATAAAGAAAACAACTGTGATGAAAGTAGGGACCATCTCAAAATAGAAAAAAGCATCTTATTGGTGCACTATACAGAAGTTTGCAATAATCTTTGTTAAGGATAAGTTTTCATGTGCAGTGTTTCTGGAACTAGAGTGCTAATTTTCATGTAATTATTGCATACATAACAGTTAATACATTTTGAAGTGATATTAAGTGCTTTTTTATTGACATTCATTTACATATTTATATATTTAAATATAGGGTAATGAAGATGAATAGCAATGTTTGTATTATTGTATTTTGGTACTTAAGTACACACAGATGCATACTATCTGGTAAATACATCCCTTTCTTAACAAATCATATTTAGTTCATTATTTCACTGTATTGTACACAAGATTGTTCATTGAGATGGTTTTTAAACATAGAAGAATGAGTTAGGATAACGTGTTACTGTTGATCTGATATATTTTCCTGTCAAAATCTGCAGGATTTTTTGTTTGTTATGAAAAACATTAGTCAGTCATCTCCCTTTTCCAGTCTATCCAAGGGAGATAATTCTATTCTTTGTGGAGACCCCTTAAATAGCAATATCTGAGGTAAACTGTCATTTTATGTAGTCTGTGAAACCATTTCTAATTTGATTTTCAAACAGAAACAATCTGGTTGTTTGCTGAAGTATACAATGGACTTTTGATGGGCTTCAAATAATTAAACCAGATAAGCAGTTCAAATTCACGAGACCAATTTATACTACTCATAAACAGTTGAACCAGGGTTACTTGAATAACATTACACCATGGTTATCTCTTCTTACTTTTAAAGTCACTTCTCAAAAAATTTCTATTCTTCAAAATTGGATGAGTTGAACTACCCTATAGTGAATGTTCTGGCAAGTAAAGTTCTACTGTAGATATGTTTTTGTTAATTTTGGTGCTTTAATATTTTTAATATGTTGCCATACATTTGTTTATATATTTTATTGTTGTTATTTTTATTTTTTGCAATAATTTGATTAGATATGAATTGTACTTACATTGAGTCCATTTAGTCAGACATTTCTGTTAAATGATTTTTATGATAGATTGAGGGAGATAAAACAAAGACAGCTTTACTTTTTGTCTATTAAAGACATACAAAATTTTATTAAATGGCTAAATACTGAAAGACAGATTGATTTTTTTTTTAAATGATTATATGGTTTTTTTCTCAATGTTTGGAAAAAAGGTGTTATTTATAGTGGTAAACAAGGGAGACAGCTTCATGTGATTTAGTTCATTTTTTTGCAACTTTAAACGGGACCTGAAGACACATTGCTAACAAATCAAATTACTAGAAATTTTAGCCCATATACCATATATTGAATTAATTTCTGAATCTGTATTAAATTATTTTATTAATTTTAGTAATCTGCAAGGAAAAAATGTTGATATAGATTAATCTGAAATATTTCATGAAATTAATTGCTTTTTAGTAAAACATTAATGTTTAATGGTATTAATTATGGGATGAGATTAACACATATGTTAATTATAAGAGAGAAAATTCTTCTCTAGCAATTGTACTGTTGAATAATTGAGATTAGTCCAAAATTTAAAATAGCTGTTGGTTGCTGTTATTGGTTTTTTGTTGTTTTTTTCTTCACTTGTAAAGAAGTATGAATCACAAGATTATCATTAATGTTTTCAGATATAAATTTTCATTTCATCCATTATATAAAGAAAGTTAATTTCAAGTTATAGAAATTGATGCAGAGATTTAGATAATATTTTGAGATGGTCCCTGAAATCTTCCTTGCTGAATTCAGTATTGTACATGCATGTTGTGTCCTGTCTTTGCTTTATTTTGTGATCGTAACCATGGTGATGTAAACTTTAGAATGGATTATTTATTTCACTGGACTCCCGAGAAGTACGACATCTGTGATGCTAGAAAACAAAAAACCAGTCAGATCATGCTTGACATATTCACTGCCAGCAAAAGAGACCTTGACCAAAAGACGAATAGCAGTCTTGTGTTAAATATTTTTATGTCATGACTTGGAAGAAATGTGTATAAAACTGGCTGACTTTGAACTGTTAATTACTGATCTGTAAGAAAATGTAATATTATTTTTAATGAAAAATTCTGTATTACATAGAATTCCACCAAGGCCTCTTTGATATGGCTTGAAAAAAGCCAAGCATGTTTTGATTGATAGGAAATGAGTGATATTGTGTCAAGGAATCGTGTAATGAAGCGATTCAGAAAATATACATTTGTAAAATGCAAATAGATATCATTGTTTTGTGATATTAATTTATGTTAGAGATGTGTAAAGTAATTTTCTTGTTTTTAATTGATGGTTTATATTGTGTTGAAAAGTCACCAGTGTTTTCCAAATATGGTTTACTATTCTGCAAACAACAGACTTCTAGACATTTGGAATAATTTGTTCATTTGTGACATTAACATCACAGGAGAGACGAATTTTTTCATAGCATACCTTTGGTGCATTCTAAAATTTGTATGATAAAGTATTTATGAGCCCTTTTAATATACATGTAAAGGCCATTTGAGCTATCGTCCTCACTTAACATCCATCATTGTGAATTTACCTTTCAAAATCTTCTGTTGAATCTCTTGGCAAATAGTTCTGGAACTTGGTATGAAATATTTATAGAATGATAACTATGAGGTCTGCTTATTTCATCCCAATAGAACAACTAGTATGGCAGCAGTATCCAGTAATTGTTTCTGATTGGTCGTAATTTACATGTCCTCTGAAATTGCATGGGATAATTTACCAAAATTTTGTATGAAGCATCAGTTGGATCTGTGAAATTTGTCGATACAACAGCAGTGTCCAGCACTTAATTCTGATTGGTCACAACATTAAAAAATCTCCTCTGAAACGTCTTGCTCAAAGTAACAATCTCTGGTCACAATATGAAAAATCTCCTCTGAAATTGCTGCTCAAAGTTACAATATCTGGACATATTCTATAGATCATGATATATGTTGTCATTGTTAATATAATAATAAAATTGACATCAAAGTTTTATCTAACCAATACAGGCTCCTGGGAACTTATAGTTCATTTTGAAATTCTTTTGTTGTTTTCCAGTTAATCTTTTTGCAATTAAAATACCTTTTAACTGGCACATTCTTCCAAACTGATTACAGGTAGTTTTTATATAAATATTTAAAAAATGTGCAGTAAGGACTGCTGAAAGTCACATCAGGACAACACTGTTTAATAAAATATCTACTTCTCTATATCAGTTTTAATACTTTTGGTGGCTGTTAATTTATCAACAGTGTATTTATTATAGATCTCCTGGTTTCTATGGTTATATTAAAACCCAAACTTATTATTAAATACATATTGTGTTCACATGCAAAAGTTACAAAATCTCAAAATCAGTTTCCTAAAATTATACATATTTGTACTAAATCATAATTAGATAAACTCAGTAAGAGGACAAAGTCTTAAAAATGAAGTTTTAAATTTGTAAAACACTGGTAACTTTAGTATTGAAGGAAGGCTGGAATGTTGATAGACTGAACATATTGTTTGGTCTTCATATCATTATATATGATTATCATCAATATTAAATGAATGTTAAACAGTTATTCTTATTTTTTGTGAATTAGTAGAAATTCACTACTTTGTCACAATAAAATAGCCCTAGTATAAAGGGGACTATAGATTTGGACTCTGTCCATCCGTCAGTCACAGTACAGTATTCTGGAATTTATTTTTAGAAAATGATTAACCAATAGATCTTATTTTTGGTATGTGCGCTTATAATGATGACCTAACGCCCACTCGGATGATGGGTGGGGTCATCAGATGTAATTCTGAAAGAGGACCACCTAAGGACCATTGCTGCTATTTTTTTGTCCAACTGGAACGTATAAATCGCCTGATGTCATTGACGGTACAACTTTTCAAATCATCAAGTCATTAACAGGGTTCTTTGAATGTCACTGACAGGGTATGATTTTCCAAATTTCTGGGTCATGAACAGGTTTCTGGTTTGACCACCACAATTGGCACATATATACCCTCTTTTTAATGGAGTAAACCCCCCCCCCAACGAGTCAAACATACATAATGGGAAAGATCATTTTGTTTGAAACCTGTGAGCAAATTGGAACTTTATAGCAATGTTCCAGGCTGCCATTCAAGATGGACAAAGTCCAGGTGAGCGATACATGCTTCTCGGAGCCTCTAGTTTCTCATTAGCGTGGTTTTTCTATTACATAGTTCATGGTTTTATGAAACTTTATACAGGAATGCTGTTCCTTGTTTATTTGCAACTAAGAGCTGGTCTGTAGATCTGTCATAGCTTATTGCCCAGGGTTGGATCAGTTTGTCTTTGGTGGATAATAGTTCTCTAAAGTTTTGTCCATCAGGAGATATACCAACAACATTGGAAGTTTGAGTACCAGCTACATACACATTTCCTTGGTTGTCAACAGAGATCCCACGAGGTTCTATTATTATACTTTCTTCCTCGAATTCCCATTTAACCTGACCACTGAGATCATAACAGGTTACTGTGTTGGTGTAATTGTTGGTATGATATAGATTGTTTTCATGTATTGCAATGTACGAATAATTGACCTGTGTGAGGTTTATACGCTTTGTTACTGCTTTTTCAGTCAAATGCAGTGATTTAATATTTTTATTATCACAAAAGAATAATGCATGGTTTTTTTCTGCCATCCCAAAACTAGTTGAATTTATCTTAACAGTTTCCTGAACTTTGTTACTGTTTATGTTAATGAATGTTATACAGTACCCAGGATGGAGACATGTCACTGCTAGAGAATTATTGTATTCCACATAAGTAACATCAAATGGACATGATGGTATTCTGAGTGTAGTAGTCTGAGTGCCATCAGCATTTATAAAAATAAGTCGTTTTGTACTGTCATATGATGTGAATACCAGTCTACCATCAGGGAGCATGCAACAACCTTTAATGTCAGAACTATCAACATTCAGGGTTTGTTGTAACTGTAATGTTATGTTGTCAATGGTTCTTTGTTGACAAATCTGTGGTACCAACAACTGGGCTTGTTGATTTTTCTTCTTTCTGATTACTACATTAGAACCCTTTGTTTCAACAGCAATATTTCCAAACTTTTTAACACATGTCAGAATATCTTTCATTGCAGCATTTATTTCTAATGAGATCACTTTTGGTTCCAGATTGTCACTGTTTACTAATGAATCTGTGTCAGTTTCAGTTTTACCAATATCACTTTGAACTTGTTTCATGGAGAGGTATGCTTGTAAGTCTGATGCATATTGCTGTATATTAGAAAAGTTGACTTTGATTTCTTTGATATGTTTTTCCTTTTGCCTCAGGTCACCAGCCAGTTTCTCTATATTTTTCTTTTCAGTTTGTTCCACATTGTGAAGCTCCTTTACAATGTCCTCTTGCAGTTTATCCAAATGATAATTCACTTTTGCTCGGAATTCATTGATTTCTTTTTCAATCTGTATTTTGCTGTTTTCAAGTGACACCAAGTTGTCCTCTTGATCTTTTAGAATTTTTTGAATATTTTCAGCAAGTTCATTTAGAATTTGCCGAGTTTCATGGAAGGCATTTGACGTCTTTACATTTTTAACAACATCTTCAATTTTGGAAATATTCTGACAAGGTTTATGTCTCTGCAAACCACAAGTTCTGCAACAAGGAGAGTCATGGTCCTTACAGAAAAGTGTGAATCTTTCATCATGTTCTCTACAGAATTCTTGAATTTCCTGTATATAGGCTGGTAATTTGTGATAATCATCTATTGGTGTTGTTGTATGATGTCTGGAGAGTTTTGATAAACGGTGATGATTGCTGCAGTCTGTGCAGAACCCTTCATCGCAGTCTGAACACCAAACGACCGCTGGTTTGGAAACATGTTGAAGATCACATATACCACACACTGATGTAGAAGTAGCCATTAGACATTTATACCTACAAAAATGTTAGAAATTAAAGAAATTTAATTATTTGAATAATTTTACTACTGAATCTTTATTAAAACCTTTTAATAATTATATGAACAATAGAAAGCAAGTCTTACTTATATCTAGTCACATTGATGTGTGGTCTTATTTATATCTAGTCACACTGATGTGTGGTCTTACTTATATCTAGTCACACTGATGTGTGGTCTTACTTATATCTAGTCACACTGATGTGTGGTCTTATTTATATCTAGTCACACTGATGTGTGGTCTTATTTATATCTAGTCACACTGATGTGTGGTCTTACTTATATCTAGTCACACTGATGTGTGGTCTTACTTATATCTAGTCACACTGATGTGTGATCTTACTTATATCTAGTCACACTGATGTGTGGTCTTATTTATATCTAGTCACACTGATGTGTGGTCTTATTTATATCTAGTCACACTGATGTGTGGTCTTATTTATATCTAGTCATACTTATGTGTGGTCTTATTTATATCTAGTCACACTGATGTGTGGTCTTACTTATATCTAGTCACACTGATGTGTGGTCTTATTTATATCTAGTCACACTGTTGTGTGGTCTTATTTTTATAAAGTTGCTGTTCTTTTTGTATCCTCAAGTAATCTTTGTTTTCAAACACCAGCACAACCCCCTCCCCCCATTTCTTCAAATGATGAGCAAACTGATATTTACCTAATTCACCTGCCTGTTGTAAACCCCCCTTCCCCTTCATATCTTCAAATGATTAGCAAACTGATATTTAAGTTTATCTACCTATTGTAAAACCCCCTCCCCTCTGATGTCTTCAAATGATTAGCAAATTATCTACCCGATGTAAACCCCCCAGTGAACTGATATATACGTTTGTCTACCTGTTGTACACCAGTCTTGATTTCACTTCTGATATTTTAACATCAAGTTATTTAAATCTGAACACAAAAGGTAATAAAATATTGAAGCAAAAGACGTTAAAGCTGGAGAACAAGTAGTCTTAGCAGGAAGGTAAATACCTCAGTCATATGACTTCATACCATGTGATATAAATTAAAGAGTGGGAATATTTAAATTGCAGTTCATATATGAATTACAAAAATGAGCAATATTTAAGTATTAAACCCATTTAAATTTTAATTGTGTTAGATACATTGGTTACTTTTCCTTAATTATTTTATGATGCAAAAGATGTGCACATTTTGTTGATTAAAGAATCCTCAGTTTTGCTAAAGGCCAAAAATGTTTAAAGTGGATGAGTAACCAAAAACTTTGACAAGAAAATTCAAATACCAAATGACAGAAAAGGTAAAGCGAAAGAAAAAAGGACAGAGCTATGCAAGAGGGAGTTACTCCTTATAATTTTCACACAATCTTAAATTTTTATAATGGTAAATTTAAAGTATACATTTCATACCAGCAAAGTACTACCAATCATTGGGAACTTTGAATCCACCAGCACCAAAAAATTATACGAACTAAAATTTAAATACAGAGTATTCTCCCCCTTAAGTTATATCACATGGTAAGAATTCATTCGTATATATGACTGAGGAATTACCATCTTGCTTGTACTACTAATTGTTGTCCAGCTTTAAGGCAATCTGTTTCTCAACATATCCAGGGGAGATAATAAAATGGCACCCATGTAACCTTTTTGGGAAAAAATAGAGACAATTACAATCTTTCTTTTTTCTGGATTTTCATGTTTGTCATTCCAGAGTTATGGGACTTTGTTGATTGGAGTAAGCACATTCCTATTTCATACAATAGCTCAAGTTATGTTAGACAGACAGATTCCTATAATTTGTTGGGATTGATCAAGCAGAGCTATTTAAAATCATTATTGGGTTCTCTTGAAAAAGTCAACATCAACAAAAGAGGACAATTATACCTGAGGAGCAAGCCAAAAAAAAAAAAAAAAAACAACCACAAGCACAATAAATAAACACTGAAAACTAAAAAACAACACCAACTCCTATAAAAACCATGAATGAACTCAAGTGCTCCGGAATGGTAAGCAGTTCCTGCTCCGTATACGGCATCCGTCGTGAAGTTCAACAAAGTCAATCCGGTGGTAGTCACAAATTGGTCCAACATCAACTTAGATATTGGAACACTGTAACGGTCAATCAATTCGTGATGACCGTAACATTTCCTAAGTGATGACATCAACTTATCCCTGATAAAACCCTGGTAATCCTCTTTGTCGAAAGTCATGGTAACTCATGCATGGCTTTGAATATCGGATAAGCTGAGAAACTTAGACGCCATATGCAGGCGATGCTGGTGTATTGCTACTCAAAAAGGGAAAGTTAACAGAAAAGTTGAAGTCATCACATTTATCATAAACTTTTGTCGTCAAATGTCCTTCATTGTCTTTGAGAAATGTAAGCTTATTAATAGATTGAAGTAACTTCATTTTTATACCCCAAGGGTCCAAATAGTTAAATTATAGTAAAAGTGGGTTGTGATATATTTGTGAAAAGTTATTTGTTATAGATGCAAACTGTAATGCTAAGCATGCTTTTATTTTGCATTTTGAGGATTTAAAGGGCCAAAAAAGGGAAAAGAGGCCAAAAAGTTAGATTACAGTAAAAGTGGGTTGTGATATATCTCTGGAAAGGTTATTTGTTACAGATGCAAACTGTAATGCAATGGAAACTGAAAATGTTAAGAATTTTTGTTTACAAATAAATGTGGGGTGCGGGTATAGCTGTCGTAGCTCTTGTTTTGCTTATTTTTTAAAGGTGAGTTTGATAGATTTACTGCATATATTCTAATAAATTATCTGTATTAATTCAATACCATTTCACAAGTTTTTTTTAGTAAGTTTGATATTATATCTAAGTTTTATGTACAATGTCATGAATTGTTTGTAAGATTTATTTATAATAAGATTAGTACATTGTAAGAAAAACCAATCAGAAAATGAGATTCCAGAAAACAACAAAATATCCAGAATTGGAATGTATATAGACCTGCAGGCTGACACCCAGTCATTTCTTACAATACAACTTATGACTTCATACCATGTGACCTCAAATTAAAAAGCAGGGATTTTTAAATGGCGTTTCATATCTGAATTGTAATAGTGAGTGAGTGGTAAAGTTTAAATGCACTCGTTTTAAATCAATAATACTGGTTTTAAAAGTGATTATTTTGAACGAAACTTATTTTATTAAAAAAATAGCTAGATATATGACAGCAAGCAATATCACTCACCAATAATTTTTTTATCTCAAGCTATTTGTAATAATTGGTAACAACAGTTAGCCTTAAAAAACAAATGTGAATAATATTTAATATTAATTTGGGCAGGAGTCTGTTTTCATAATTTTTTGATTACAGAAATTAATTTGAATATTGTGAATTTATCATTTATTTTGCAAATTAGATTTAATATGCAATATGTATTGTAAATTAAACCAGTCATTGTACAGACTTGTATCAAAGCTCAGCAGCAATGTCTTTAATCTTGCATTTGTTACTATATCAGTTATTATACGGAGATGTACACGAGAATCCGGGGCCGATCTCTTATATATCACAAAGATTTTGAAAGTATTACTAATAGATCTGACTTAGAGATCCAAGGTGTCTGAAGATATGTGGTTGGAGGTAGCCACGAAAACTGGTAATATACTACAGGTCTCAACTTGAATGTGGGACAAATTTCTGGGAGAATTACGACCTTATGATGAGCATGGCAATGGACCTGTATCATGGTATTGTAGGAGATTACAATATTGATTTTATGACCATTATACCCTCTGAGGTTTCAGATGTATTGTTTCTATATGGTCTGAATAATAAAATTCAGACACCTACTCGATTTGGTAACTCGAGTCCGACCCTTTTAGACCCCGTTTTGATCAACGATTCAGTACAATATATAGAGATTGGCACCTTATCTATTGACAGATTGATGCTACGTATATAGTAGTAAACTGTGGATATTCCACTAACCACAGTTTTACGAGAGACGTGTGGTTATATAAGCACGGTAACTATCCATTGTTCAGAGAGCGAGTTCAGACAACATTTTGGTCTGAACTCATTGATGACCCAGACGATATTGATGACGCTTGTAAGTTTTTCACCCAGCGTTTTCTTGAGATAGCTGACGAGGGTAAACCCACTAAGACAGTTGTGATCAGACCCAGTATTAATGACTCATTGTCTGAACTGAAAGCTACAAATAGCAGGCAGTACTGGAAGACTATTAATTTGTTACTAAAAGGGGAAGGACAAACATATGAGTTGCCGCCCTTGAGAAAAACGTCTGATGAAAATTCTTCAGCATTCGATTCTAAGGAAAAAGCCGATATCCTCAACAAATATTTTTGTTCTATTTCTGATTTACAAGATGATGATGTTGATCTTCCAGAGTTTGACGATAGAGGTCTAAATACACTGACCAACATTATTATTACGGAACAAGACATAGTTGATGCAATTTCTGTCTTAGACCCAAATAATTTTGTTGGTCATGACCTTAATTAGCAACAAGATACTAAAGGAAGTAAAGTATGAGATTGTCAGACCACTCCTTCTTCTCTTCAACAGATCCCTGAGAGATCGTAAGTTTCCATAGATATGGAAGTTAGCTCATGTTATACCGATTTTTAAGAAGGGTGACAGGTTGCTAGTTTTTAACTATCGCCCTATCGCACTTCTTAGCACTGTTAGTAAAGTTTTTGAGAAGATTGTATACAAAAATGTTTATAATTTTTTGATAGAGAATGCCCTTCTATCAGAGCTTCAGTCGGGTTTTCTACCGGGACATTCTACTAATCATAATAGAGCTAATCCACGACTTTATGCTTGCTCCTGATAACCACGAGCTTATCTGTTTGATTTTTCTGCGATGTGAGCAAAGCATTTGATAGAGTTTGCATTCAAGGTTTACTTCTTAAGCTTGAGCGATACGGCATAAAAGGGGATCTGTTGAAGTGGATCATGAGCTTCCTTTCTGACCGTGAACAGCGAGTTGTCACCAAGAATACTCTCTCTACTCTAGGTACTTTAAAGGCTGATGTTCCACAGGGATCTATCGGGATCCCCTGTTATTTTTGGTGTTCATTAACGACATTGGTGATGAAGACTTTTTGCTGATGACACATCTATCAGAGAGAGATCTTATGATATTGAGAGCCTTAAAAATATGGTAGAAATTGATCTTGAAAATATTTGTAATTGGGCTGATAAATGGTTAGTTAAAATGAATCAGGCTAATACTGATATTGTATATTTTTATTGTAGATATATACCTGATGATCTTATTTTTAATGTTGGAAATGTATCTATCAAACCCGTACAATGTAACAAACACCTAGGTATCAATATTAGTTATAACTGTTAGTGGTCAACACGCATTGATTGTATTGTTGAGAAAGCTTCGAGACAAATAGCTGTATTCCGAAAGCTTAAATATCATCTATCTAGATACTATTTGGACAAGATTTATTTAACCTTTATTCGGCCACTTCTTGAGTATTCTTGTGAGGTGTGGGACAACTGTACACAATCTGACTCTGACTGTCTAGACTGTTTATAGCTTGAAGCCGGTCGTATAGTTACAGGTCTTACCTCATTTTGTAATCTTTCATATATTTACGAGGAGACGGGATGGGATACACTTTCTCATAGACGAGAACAGAGAAAACTATCTTTGTTTTATAGGATAGTAAATGGGGTTGCTTCCTAATACAGTTGCTCAGGGTCACAGTTATAACTTGAGAAATGCAGATGATTTTAGTGTTCCGTTTGCCAGACTGTCAACTTTTCAAATTCGTCTTTTCCATCCACTACTAGATTGTGGAACAATTTAGACCTACGGATTAAATTCGCTGCTAGTTATAGCAATTTAAAATTTTTACTGAGAAATAATTATGAAGTAATCAGGCCACCTACTTTTTATTCTTGTGGCATAAGAAGAGCAAATATTTTACATACTAGATTAAGAAATAATTGTAGTAGCTTAAATATGGACTTATACAGATGCAATTTTATTGATACTTGTGCTTGTGACAATTCTTGTGTAGAAAATTTTCAACATTATTTGATGAACTGTATGCAAAGGTACAATTGGAAAAACTTTTTTCTGATATCAGAAACTTGGGCCTTGTGCCAGACATTGGTGTAAATCTGAATGGGTCTGCACCACATGATTATGAAATTAATGTTAAACTTTTTCTCTCAGTCCAAAGAAAAGCGATTTAGTTTCCAATAACATACGTTTCAGACGATGACATTTTCGGATACCTTTGGTTTTTCTCTATTTGAAAATCTCTCTCCCACTTTTTATAATACCCAATTCCATATTCTGACAAAATCTCAATACTTGAAAGACTTATTTTATTCAACACTGCCCTTACTATGTTAGCCAAAGTTACTGTTAAATGCCAGTTTAATATTGTTTTTTTTCACCTTTTATGTTGTCAATATGTGTAATTATGTACTTTTTTATGGAGAGGTAGGGCTCAGACTTGTGGTCTGGTTCCACTGTAAGTTGCATAACTTGTAACCAATCCAATTGTCTTGTTGATTGACAACAAAATGAGTTTAAACTAATAAGGCCAACGAAAAAAAATGAGTGTGGTTCTGGTTTCCCTACCTACCTTATTTTTTTCACCTCACCTAAAGATTTTTTGGACATATTTCAATTAGCACTGTTAAAGTAAGAATGTCTCTACCATAGACTCTATGTTAAAAAAAATTCTAAAAGAAAATGTCCTTACCTACCTATCCTATTTTTGAACTTGATGTAACAGGAACCTCACTTATTTTTCACTGTGATTTGTATTAAAATCATTCCAAAACATTTAAAGATTTTTAATTATTTAACAATAGAATTCAAACATTACTTGAAAGTGGGAGTTATTGCATGTTATTATGTCAAAAAATAAAATATAGATAGGACTGTATTACCAAAATATATGTACTGAAAGATCGAGGAATAGGAAAAAAGATAATGAATAACATGACACTTTCATTCATATCATTGTGTATGGTTAAATTGGGGCTCTTTGGTGTGTACAATGCACAAATTATATTTAAAATTTGGGTTGTTTTTAGTCCCCTACCGGCAGCGCTCCATTCTTCTGTCCATCCATCAGTCATTCGGTCAATCCATCCGTCCGTCCATCAATCACACCACTTTTCCATACTTTTTACTCACCTGTCCTAAAAGGACATGTGAGCTTTTGCTATCACTTAGCGTCCGTCGTCGCTTGTCCGTCGTAAACTTTTGCAAAGATCTTCTTCTCTGAAATTACTGAACTATTTTCAGTCAAACTTAAGTGGAATGATCTTTAGAGTATCTAGTAGAATAGAAGTTTGTGTTTAATTTTCTTAACCGTCGAAAAACATGATCGCCATGGCTAAAAATAGAACATAGGGGGAAAACTGAATTTTTTGGCTTATATCTCAAAAACTGAAGCATTTAGAGCAAAACTGACATGGGCTAAAAATGTTCATCAGGTCAAGATCTACATGCCATGAAATTTTCAGACGAATCCATCACCCTTTGATTGTTAATTTTAAGGAAATTTTAAGCAAAACTGTTCAACAAAGTAAGATCTACAAATAAGTCAACATGACCAAAATCGTTAATTGACCCCTTAGAGGAGTTTTTCCCCTTTAAAGACAAAGGCAAAACTGAAAAGAAGAAAAAAATGTTTATGAAGTCAAGATCTACCTGCCATGAAAGTTTCAGATAAATCGGTCAATCCATTTTTGGGTTATTGCCCCTGAATTGTTAATTTTAAGGAAATTTTGCAGTTTTAGGTTATTAACTTGAATATTAGTATAGGTAAAGACAAACTGTAGAAGCAAAAATGTTCAGCAAAGTAAGATATACAAATAAGTCAACATGACCAAAATCGTCAATTGACCTCTCATAGGACTTTTTGCCCTTGAAAGATTATTTACATGCAAACAGTAATTATCAGTAAAAATAATTGTCTGACATATTGTCACAGATTTTTAGAGAATAACTTGAAATGAATTAAATAGTAGCTGCACATGAAAAAAAAGAAAGGTAAAGAGTCAAGGTCATTGAAAAAGCAACCGATGAAAAAGTGCCTAGCAACCATATATATTTAGATTCGTGACTCTATAATATAGCTGTACAAGTCAATATGGAGGCTCAAGGGTAAAAAAAATCCATAGCAGCGGATGGAAAAGTCTCTAGCAACTAGATATATTTGGGTTCAGGACCGTACAATTTACCTGTTCAAGTCAAAACGGAAGGTCAAAGAGTCAATGCCATTGAAAAAGTCCATAGCAACCGATGAAAAAAAAAACTGGCAACCATATATATTTGGGTTCAGGATTCTATATTTTAGCTGTACAAGTCAATATTAAGGCAAAAAATGCAACGTTATACATTAAATAGCAAAAATAATCATTTATGCAAGATATACACAAGAAATAACAGGTGGGAGATTCATGCTGTTGGGATCCTCTTGTTACCTGGTTTATAGGTCGTGTGGGCTTATGTCACCACTTTGCGTCCGTAAACTTTTCACACTTTGATTTTCTCTGAAACGACTTGAGGGATTTTAACCAAACTACATTATGAAATGTTTTAAATCTTTGCAGTATTGGTAACAAATATACCCCCACAAACGATCCAATTTTTGTTGAGATTCATTCACTCAACATACACCTGAAACTGTTCAAAGTTTCCATTGAATCCATTTGGGAAAGAGTTTGTTTTGTCATTTTCTCAGGAACTAATGGGCAGATTTTAACCAAAGGAATGATTTATGGAAGGACCTCTACCAACTCTCTACCTTCGGATGGCCAACATGGCTTCCAGAGGCCATCTTTGGTTTTGATTGGCAAGTTTTCAAAAATCTTCTTGAAACTTCATTATGAAATATTTTGAAACTTTGCAGGATTGATGACAGTACCCTCTACAAACAGTCCAATTTTGGTTGAGATTCATCTGATCAACAGATGGCTGCGGCTGTTCAAAGTTTCCATTGAATCCATATGGGAAAATATTTTTGTTGTCATTTGCTAAGGAACTTATGGGCAGACTTTAACAAAAGTTGGCAAGTATCTAATATGGAAGGACAGAAGCAAATGATTTTTTAGCTCGCCTGGCTATTGCAATCACTTGGCGTCCGTCGTCGTACACTTTCCATTAAAGATCTTCTCCTCTGAAACCACTGGGCCAATTGGAACAAAACTTTGCAGCAATGGTCCTTAGATGGTCCTCTTTCAGAATTATATCCAATGACCCTGCCCGTCATCCAAGATGGCGGCCAGAGCCGAACATAGTTTAACAAATGACTCTATAGGAAATTTACTTCAAGATCTTCTTGTCTGAAACCACTGTTCAAAATATGGATACTGAATCCAAAATCGATATTACGGAAAAGGGGAAATCGTGGAAAGGCAAATGCGTGTTACTTAGCCCCTATACTTTACTAACCTATTCAGTAGGTTGGATAAGCCCAGAGTAAGTAATTTAGGTTCACCGTGAAGTTAAAACCGAAGATTCATATACTTTTCCAATACAAACCCCGCCAATTTAATTATAATTGGGCATCATGTCTAATAAGTAGGTAATTGATTAATTAAATCCATTTTGGTAATCTTGAGTTGACGAAAAGGTTTCTTCCCATTTATCCAACTTTTGAAATTTGATATTCTCACTTATCCAACTTTATATTTCTTACCTTCTGTGTTGTTTATATAGTACTAATAAGGTGTCAGGTAAATAATTGTGACACGTAATTTGTTCTAGTTTTCATTAACAGACAGAAACATAAATTATTCAAATGGTTGAATAAGTGAAACATACAAAAGTTTTCTTTACAAAAATTTTATTTTTAAATTAAAAAAAACATTGATAAATAGTATTCACAATTCAGTTTTATATATGGAGTGCAGTAAACCCCAAAGAAAATGATATATACTTTTAGCAGTCAGCTGATATTTTGTTCATAGTATTTCTTATACTGGTGACTTTCTTTGGTAACTGTTTCATAAATAAACAAAATTCTTCAGCGAAATTTCAGAACCACACATTTTAATGCATAACTTAAGGAATTTTTCCATCGTGAATTCCATCAATCTACGCAGGTACTTATGGCAAGCCGTTTTTATATTTATTCAATTTCAAGAAATCTTATAACGTTAATAATATATCTTATAAAGTTAATATGATATCTTATAAAGTATATAAGATATCTTGTAGTGTTAATAAGATATCGTATTGAATTTGAAGTTAATAAGATATCTTATATACTTTATAAGATATCTTATTAACTTTACAAGATATCTTTGAAACTAAATTAGATATCTTGTATAGTCTTTAAGATATCTTGCATCTTTTTAAAGATATCTTTTAAACAAATATATTATGAGATATCGTGTATAGTTTATAAGATATCTTTAAAAGTGTATAAGATATATTATTTACTTTACACGATATCTGATTAATACGAGATATCTTATAAGCTATACAAGATATCTTATATCATTGATTTATCAGATATCTTATTTAGTAAAGAAGATATCTTAATTAGTTTATTAAATTAGTTTATAAGATATCTCATTCAGTATATAAGATATCTTATTAAATTTTATAAGATATCTTGAAAGTGGAATAAATATAAAAACGGCTTGCGATAGTATGATACTTAATTAACGCTTTAAAGATTCATCATAACAAATGGACAAATCTGGACATGTTTAAACCTAAAAAAATTACTCTGAGCACATACTTATATGTGCAGTTGAAAACATTTTAAGGCCCAGCCTCCCCTAGATATATAAAAGTTAAAAACATTTTATGTTTCAGAAGGATAAAATCTTTTTTGGATTTTGATGGGCATTTCGTAACTGCAGAAGGTATTTTACATATTTGTCCATTTGTTATGATGAACCTTAAATGGAACTATTTTCTGATTATCCCAAAAAAAGCGGAAAAACCAAGCTATCTAAGCAATGGAAACACCGTGCAAGGGGATTATGTGCCAAAATTAGATCAGATGAAGTTACTGGCAGAGGATGATAATGATAACAACGTGTATGTAAATTGAAGGAATAATGAGTTCCATGGTGAATAATGGGATCAACATGAAGCAAAAAGATCAATCTTTTAAATCCTCTGAGAAATATTCCAGATGAAATAAAAAAAAAATAATAAAACACTATATCTTAAAAACAGAATCAGTGTCTTAGATTTCTGCTTTTGACATGATAGGAACTTGAGGATACATGGTGCAACTGGATATGCGTTGATAGTCACATCTATATTCAGTCCTAAAGTTAAGAAGTATTTCTCCACCAACCACAGAATTTTCTCACCTGTTCTCAGTGGATCAGAAACGTTCTTTGTACTTAATATAATTTTGTTATAAAAATAAAATACTGCAGAAAGAAAAAAAGAACAATCACCCTGAAATGATGTAATAGACAACATGGAAAGGAATTGGGTATTAGGAAAATAATACAGTCAGCATGGTCACTTGAAAGACATACGGATGGCTATTCTATAATGAAAAGTGATAATAGAATTGATTCTTTTGTATCGATCATTTGAAATAATATACGAGAAATCATTGATTCATTATTGATTTTTAAATATATTTCCTACACATATAAGAATAAAAATATGCTGCATGCTAATTGGCAATATACATCTTCCTGGTAAACGTTCGGAAAAATATAGTAGCAATTGATCAGGTTTGACATGTCAGAGATGTTCTTGTGGTTTATGATAAGTCAATCAAAACTTGGTTCAATAGATTTGGTCCACTGGGTTCGAGTTCACGCATTTTGTGGTGAACATTTCATCTGTCAGAAGATATAAATTAAAGGTAAGCGTTAGATTTGCAAATTGTATTGTATTTAATTAACAACAGGTCGTGTATAAACTTCAAACTTTAGACTTTTTTCGCAAAGAAAATAGTGACTCACTAAAATAAAAGGATATAGACTCCGGATGGACATTCAAAATAAGAAAAAAATTTAAATTACCTATAGTTGATAGAAAGATCACAGGTAAGATATAATTCTGTAAGAATATACATTTTTATTATAACTAGAACTGTCCTGAGAGGGACTAACACCTCCCCTTCCCCGCAGCAACATGTCTGTTATGAAGCCTAAACAAGTTCAAATCATATTTTTTCAAAGTAATCTCCCAAAAAGAAAATCCTGAAAATATGTACATCTCCATAATGAGATATAACACCCCATAAAGTTTCATGAGAATCAAGCAAGTAATGTAGGAGTTGCGGAAAACACATGGAACGAAGTTTTGTTAAAAAAAAATGCCTAAGTCCAAACAGCCGTATCTTTTACATTTCTTGCCCAAGCAGAAATTTCTGACAATACTCACATCTCCATATAGTGATCTAACACTCCATTAAGTTTCATAAGAATCCTGCAAGTGATGTAGGAGGAGTTGCGGACAACGTTATTTCGGACAGACGGACGGACAGACAGACAGACAGACCGAAACTTATATACCCCCCCCCCCAACTTCGTTTTCGGCGGGGGGGTATAATAAAGCAGTATAAAACTTTCGATACTAGCCCGAGATTGATACTTTAAACTAACTGTTACAATAATGTTGATTGAACTGTAAGGAATATCTCCCGTGTGCAGATCTCAGTCCTTAAATGGATTTAGCTTAACCATTTTGGTCATTTGTTGGCATTTTTAATTTTCTCTTAACTATTTTGATTATTTTCTTTTGGTTTTAAACATTTTAGGTCTTGAGCACAACTGATTAGTCGTAAATTGACGAAATTTGTAAACCCTGTACATCAAATTTGGTATCAAAGATATTTAGTAGATCTATTTTATGCGTACTGTATTCTAAATTTTATGATGTATGTAAGTATTATTCCGTATAATTCCTATACCGATACAATTTCTCGTTAAAATAAACCTTGAATTTCACTGCATATATATGATACATCTTAATTTGTGTAATTCTTGTTAATCTTTTTTTCTCTCTCCATATTTTGTTTTCTGGTGACACATAAATTGGCGATAGTAGTTTAAATCAGTTCTTCACCGTTCTATAGGAACAACCATCATATTTTTGAGAAGTCGGAAAAAATCCATTATCATTATGTGCATCGTCGAAAAATTTTCACTCGAAAGTGCTGCAAAAATAGGTCGTGGATGCAACATTATTGACTCCCCTACACCCTTAAGATTAAATGTTCCTTCCCCTAATGTATACGTTTGATTCACATATAAATATACTGTTCAGGAGATGTACATTATTTGTATTAAATGAACCAAAAAAAAAAACTGAAATCTATACAGTTTCATTTTCATGTTCTGATATTAATTTCACAGCACCAGCTTCTTTGTGTCAATAATGAAATGATCCAAAAACGATACAGAAGTCCTACTTATAAAACTTAGGTAGGTTTCAAAGGTGAAAATTAATACAATTTATCACATGTTTTGTACTAATATGTACGTTTTTGCATGTCCAATAATAGCCGGAAGTTGGAGTCGGTTATTTGTCCTCGGGGCCAATATCGATATTGGCCCTCGAAAATCCATATTTGCCCTCGAAAATCCGTATTGGCCCTCGAAAATCCGTATTGGCCCTCTAAAATCCATAATTTTGTTTGTTTGTTTTTTTTCTCTCCATTTTTTAAAAATCTAAAATTCTTTTTATTTTGTTTAAATATGTGATAAATAGATCATTACATGGCATTTTCCATATCGGCCCTGGTTTCATCCCTCGACCCATATCGGACCTCGGGCTAAAAGCCTTCAGTCCGATATGGGAGTCTCGGGATGATATGTGTACAGCACGGGGAAATATTATATCATTGAGTTTTGTTATAAGACGTATACAGCACGGGGAAATATTATATCATTGAGTTCTGTTATAAGACGTATGCAGCACGGGGGAAATATATCATTGAGTTTTGTTATAAGACGTTTACAGCACGGGGAAATGTTCATGATATCATTGAGTTTTGTTATAAGACGTATGCAGCACGGGGAAATATTATATCATTGAGTTTTGTTATAAGACGTATGCAGCACGGGGGAAATATATCATTGAGTTTTGTTATAAGACGTTTACAGCACGGGGAAATATTCATGATATCATTGAGTTTTGTTATAAGACGTATGCAGCACGGGGAAATATTATATCATTGAGTTTTGTTATAAGACGTATGCAGCACGGGGGAAATATATCATTGAGTTTTGTTATAAGACGTTTACAGCACGGGGAAATATTCATGATATCATTGAGTTTTGTTATAAGACGTATGCAGCACGGGGAAATATTATATCATTGAGTTTTGTTATAAGACGTATGCAGCACGGGGGAAATATATCATTGAGTTTTGTTATAAGACGTTTACAGCACGGGGAAATATTCATGATATCATTGAGTTTTGTTATAAGACGTATGCAGCACGGGGGAAATATATCATTGAGTTTTGTTATAAGACGTTTACAGCACGGGGAAATATTATATCATTGAGTTTTGTTGAACATATGGAAACTAAGGAGTATCTTCCTCACATAGATTGTTTCGTGGTTACCCTTTTCAATACAGATATAGTTTTTTGATTACATATCCATGACGAATTGTTTTTATAGACTAATCCTCACATCCTATCAGGAGAAAACAGCACTATATTTAGTGATAGATAGGGCAATGATTTAAAAAAAAATAACAGTAAGATAATTGTATATAAAAATAGTATATAAAATGTGTATTTAATTTCTAGGAGTAAAATCGCTACGTTTCCAACAACACCCACTGCTAGTAATGTTACTGATAAGAAAGGGGGATTCACAATTGAAAAGTTGAAAACATCAGTATATATAAGGCTTTTAAATCCATATCAGGACGAGAACATGTTATATAAGGATAGGTATGGCGTGGAAATGTTTTTTTTAATTTAAAGTTCAATGAAGTAGATAAAAAGCAGGTATTCTGTAAAGTTAGGATGTTTGAGACAAATGCATTATCTAATGGCGAAAACTGAAATTAAAGGAATGGGCGAGGTTCCTTTCTTCAAAAATTGCGTCATAGTAAAACAAGACCAGATCGAGCAAAAGTAGCTTAATGGAGGAACACTACACTTACTATTTCCTTATATTTGTTAATTATGCTATTATTGAACATAACTAAATATTGGTTTGACCAAAAATAAATAAATAAATATTTTTTAAATAAACCAAAAAAAAAGAAGAAGAAAATATTCAAAAAAAAAGAAATCTATGATCATAATTTGGTGAAAAAAAAATCTCATGCAAAAGTGCGACAATAGATAAATAAATCAATTAAAACTCAGCTTCATAGATGCTGCGGAAAACACTCAAGGATCCAAGATAACTTCCCTTTTCCTGCCATTAAAATCATATGGCAGAACTTATGAACGTCTGTTGAAAGACCTGTCCTCTAAACTCAACATAGATGTTGTCGTTGAGAAATTCCACATCAGTCTCCGAGTACTTTTTGTTAGAAATAACTTTAAGATCGTTAAAACTAACGGATGTCCTAAGGCGGCAAATACGAGCAAGAATAAATGACTACTAGTATCTGCCTGATCCAATCTGAAAGTTTTTCAACGCCTTCATTCTCCCTCCTGGCCCATTGTCTCGCATAATCCTCAAACAAAAAGGTGATTACTTACAATATTTGTGTTCGTTTATGCTTTTTTATAGCTATGTTAGTAAGAGTTTAAACAATATGGAAGACGCTACCAATGGATCCATCAGGCAAGAGATGTAAGAATTTTATAAATAAGCAAAGGATAGTACACCATACTTTTAGAATCGAAACTCACCTTTCTTCTTTTATTATATGAAATATCTTTACCAAAAGACATATACAACTGGAATCTACATGATGTAATAAATGAAATAAAATCATAATGTTAAAATAACATATATATATATATTTTTTAAGAATACTCTATATTAATTGACAACTGAAATTACAATTTTAATCACATTTATGATATCTTTACTTGCAGCATTAGCTATAATTTTGATCTGTGTGGCCATCGTGGTTTGCCTTTATCTGGCTCCTATTATTTTATCCACGATAAGTTATCCGAAAATGACAGTACCGGATCCATTACCTTACAACAAAGTCCAACACATTGTTTGTTTCGCAATTACTGGTAGATTAGGTAATAATATGTTCCAGTTTGCATCGTCCTATGGAATTGCAAGATCAAAGGGAATGGCAGTCGTCGTCCCAGATAATTTTGAACTTTTGAACATTTTCAAGCTGAATGTAAAAGTAATAAAAAGGGGCAGCAAAACGTGTGACCCTGCGTATGTAATAACACGTTCAGAACAAAAGGCATGTGCATATGATAAAAAGTTAGTAAATTTTACAAATATTTCTAATGTTCGATTAGCTCTGTATATGGCGTCCTACCTTTATTTTGATAAGTTTAGCAGCGAACTGAGAAAACAATTTACCTTCAAAGATGAAATTCAAAATAAAGCAAATAATTTGTTTAAAACATTTTTGCAAACATTCAATATCACGTCCAGAAACAATAGTACTTTGTTAGGTGTTCATATTCGTCGGGGCGATTTGGTCAATAATTCTTTTGGCTATACAGTTGCCACAAGAGAGTATTTGTATAAAGCCGTCAGATGGTATGAAACAAGATACAACAATATATATTATCTGGTAATTTCTAATGGAATGAAATGGGCAAAGGAAAATATGCCCCGAAATATATCAGTGTTTTACCTAGAAGGTAATACAGCAGCAGTTGATATGGCAACAGTCAGTTTGTGTGATCATTTTATTTCCACTGTTGGAACATACAGCTGGTGGAGCGCGTGGTTAACTGGTGGGAATGTGACGTATTACAAATGGCCGTCCAGAGAGGGTACTCCGCTTCGACGCGTTTATAGCAAAACTTACTCTGATTTTTTTTATCAAAATTGGGTTGGTTTGTGAGGCAACACGAGGATACTACAATGGAAAACAAAGAATGATATACCCTGATTTAAGATGAAGGAAAATAATATTCGTAGGAGTACTTTTAAGGAACTGAGAGAAAATTCTGAAAAGTAAGGCAAATATGAAAATTTAAATTAATTGGAGTAATCAAGGAAAATATAATTCCGGACCTACTACTTTGAAGTCATTGTAGAGGAGTGGAGAGATTTCACTAGGCCTAAGTTTTTTTTAACTCCTAGGGCAGTTTTCAAAAATTCGTCTAATTTGTTCGAAAATGACCAGAACATTTCCTGATATGTAGCGTCTGAAGATCTAATAATTGCCACGAAATATGTACGTAAAAATAAACTACATAGCTTTTGGAGACAGTTGTAACACACATTGCATTGGCAGTTTTCTGAGCCCAAAATTATCTGGTAAGCAAAAAACTACTTGAACTCGGAGCTATTTTTATAAAAGCAAACAATCTGTCGATATACAGATACATGTACTTAGCAGGAACTTATCTTAAAAAGGCACGGATCTTAGAAATTCACTTTGTAAGAAATTATAATTTTGTTCACCAAGAGAAGCGTGTATCGCCCTCTGATTCCTCTTTAAACAGATACTATATGTCATTTTGTTTTACTTATTTTAGTCAATCTAAGAGTTATTATATATTTTTTTGCTCTTGGGGAATTATGTCTCCCCTTCGACATTCGAACTTTTTTATATTTTAACTAGGCCTATGACATTTGTTATGCTGGTGTATGTTTGATAGAGTCTAATGCCACTTTCTATTCATTTGTACAATATTATTGTTTTTAAGTTTTGTTGGTGAACGGAACTGGAGTACACTGACTTTCATTGAGTAATTGACACACTCTACAATATACCAATAGTTCAAATGCACCTTGTCATTAATGCAGACTACTAAAGCAAACCTTGAATACTTACCATAGTGGTGATGGGCTTCAGTTACGTTTACAGGTAGAGGTTACCAGCTACCGAAATTACTCTGTCATGGAGGCCGCCTGTCATCAGTTGTTGCAAAAACACTCAAAATAAAATACAAATTATACATATATACATCCAAATAAAAAAAAACTGAAAAAACTATGCTATCCGGAACATTGAACTAAATGAAGGGGAGACATAGGTTTTAGTCTCTAGTTTTTTTTGTTTCAAAAATTTAATCAAAATAGTTGTTGAATTTCAAATTTATCGACTGACTCGTTTAAAACACAAGCATGTAAATGGTTTATGTACAATATTGGTAACAATAAAGAACATTGCAGGGTCTATTTAAAATTTTTGATCAGACTTTATGTTACGCTTCATAAACCTTGAAACATATTGGAATTTAGTGATTTTTTTTATGATGGATATATACTCCTTTTTGTCCATTTGGACTTAAAGACTTGTGAACTATTTCTGCATCTTATATACAACAAATAAAATACTAAATATAGTTTTGACAATTCTTTATTACTATATTTCACATGTTTTCTGAGATATTTGCATCATTTAAAAAGTACATTTCAAATACTGCTAAAGTTACACCGGAAGTCAAAGTCATAAACTTATGATCTACATGAACATCACTATGACGCGGTTTCTGCGTCAGAAATATTTATTTATGCTTAGGCATAAATATTTATGCCTAGGCATAAATACTTATGATTAGCCTTAAATCGATTTATGCCTAGGTATATATAAATCGATTTATGCTTAGGCATAAATAAATATTTATGACGCACATACCGCGTCATACATCACTATCGGTTTAAATTTCATTTCACCAGAAACTATCGGTCAATTAATTACTGATTGTGCGCACTGGTATTCAATATCTTGTATTTTGTTACTGGCATCCTAATGGTACTTAAAAATTTCTTAATTGTAAAATACTAGCCCGAAATTTTAAATTAAGTGTTCCAAAAATGATAAAATTTGTGAAAACTGGGGAGTATTTTCGTTAGCCCTTTCCGTCATTTTGACATTTTTTGAATTTGCTCTTCAACCTTTTGGTTATTGTTTTGGTTTTCAACATTTTAGCCATAAACACAACAGATGAGTCGCAAGTCGAAGAAAAGTGCATATATATATTGTGCTTCAAAATTGGTATCAAAGAATTTATTAAAACCTTATGAAAAATAAGAAATATCCATTAAGTGCTTTAAAAACTGTTTTTATGTAACAAGAGCTATCTTTTATGGTTTGTGTCTTTAATAATATTATTATTTAAACTAAGACTTCAACATTTTGAATCATGTATAAATTTCGGTCCTGGGCACTATCAACAAATGTAATTTGTTGAGCTATCCATATAAAATGCAATTAAATCAAACGGTAGACTTGTATTACATTGTTGTTTGCTGTTATTGGGTCAGGGGAAAATAGGACTAAGAGCTAAGTATTGTATATTATGTCATACGTAAAATATGTAAAACTATTTTTAGGAATTAAAATTCATTTCAATTTATTCATTTTACATGGTGGTCCATAAATCAATCATGTGACAATTTATAGGTAGTCAAATATATTACAGTGTATTAGTTTTGTTTCAAGGGCTGATTGCTGAAGTTAACATGAAAAGTAAGAAACTAGGTTCATTTCCCTTTACATGACTGGAATGGTGACAGATTGTCATTTCGATGAAGTTACAGCCAACGTATTGTCCGAACTGTAAATTGATTGAATAACTACCATGAAGTAAATTACTAAATGTTGATCGTGAAAGAGGATTCAAATTCAATCACAGGGTCATTTTGCAGAGAAAATTCATTCGGTAGTTGATAAAAAATAAAATGGATAACAGAAAAGGTCAAAAATGACATACAAATCAATCAACCCAACAGAAAAAACAGAGGACAAAAAAACATAAGATAGTCCAAAATACAAACACAACAGAGAGTCAAGATAGCCTTGATATAGACACTGAATAGTGGTGGGGTTAAACCGGTTTTATATGTACCCAAACCTCCCCCTTATCTATCAATTTTATCATTACATGCAAAGGTAACAGTGATTATTGTATTGCCATGGGATAAACTTATCTAAAATAACTGGAATATCTCATAGTTGTTCTCTGCTGTCTACTCAAAGAACTGAATACAATTTTTATTGTTGATACGTTGTATATTGAAAAATGCACATCCAGCCTATCAAAATTGGTCTAATAGAATCTTTATTTCTATCAATGATTGAATATAAAGATGCTGTTAATATATTCTTTGGTCCATGACTTGCCTTAGACAGTAAGGTGATGGGCTGTTTTCCAGCTAGCCTCGTGGTCATTAAGATTTGAAAGTCGTACCAGAGAATATTTATTGCCGACATTAAGTGTATTATGGCTAATTTCAACAGCTTAGTTGCATTTATTACCTCCCCTATATACAGCTTTATCCTTACCTAGTTATTTCTCTTATCTTCTTAGCCATTTTGGATTTAACATTTTTAACCAGATATTTCAACGAAAATAACCCCACGGAGGTTATCAGTTTGCAGATGAACTGCTGACTGCCGATTGAGACCTGGTGGGCGAACTCGACTTTGCTGTTACACCCACAGCTTCTTATTGGTTATTGCTTTGGAATACGACTCTTTGGGGCTTTATCTGTTCAACGGAAACATGATTTTTTGCAGTTTATTGAAATTGTTATTAGTAGAACAATGATGCGTTCAAACAGCTGGGGGCGGGGGGGGCACTATTGGTGAGGGGGTCTGACATTTTTGAAATTTTGGTGTAAAGTCCTGCATTGTCAGACATTTTAAGCTAAATTACAGACATTTTGTGGTTTCGTAATACATTGCATAACATGGTCTTAATGACTTCATATAAGAAAAATCTATGTATTAAAACTACACAAAACAAAACAAAAAAAAACCAAATTGTATCATTTAAAAAGGCTGGTGACTTGATTAGGACGAACCAATAAAAACTTTACATTCTTCATCACAACAATATAGTGCCACAGTATGCGATCAGTAACTTTAACGACTTGATATAGAAATATGCATTTCTATCATTAGAATTAAGCATATGTAGATATTGGTAGTTTAGTTAATTTAATCACATTTTACTGCAAACTAATCAAAATAATCGGACACAAGTTACATAAAGTGATACTTTAATTAAAAGACCATAAGGAAATTGCTCAACGTTTGGAAATACAAATTCATCTTTTGAATGTATTGCGTATGATTGATATCTCCTTACAAAATTGGAAACCAAGCAGATTCGGATTTTATTACATATTCCTTTATTTTCAAGGAGGTTCTAAACAAATCATTAGTTCGTGCAATTTACATGCATTAAAATCAATCAAAATACAAAACTAAAATACTCCTCCGAATATTTCACCATATGACAGACACCTTTAATATATCTCAATTATAACGACAATCAGACATCGATCAATGGGATAAACGAATGACATTGACTTTTAAGGATTTCTATGATAACAGTTGTCATAAAGTTACCAGAATCTATAACCCAAGGCCATCTGTTTGGTTTGTGAAACCGAAACTGAATATTTGTCTATAAGGTCTTGTATCTACCGATGAATTTCTTAAGAAAAAGGACGAAGTGTTCTTTGTGAAAACCTTGACTCATCAACTTCTTGCTCAGACTACGGTGACGTTTTACAAATTCTGAGTAGCTGTTGCAAGTTCTTGCATATCCTAAGCGGGTGAAGTAGGTATATTGCTGCTAAGGTGTGGAAAATAATTATTTCAACATTATAGTCGTCACGTTTGTCATAGATTCTGGTACTGAGATGACCACTGGAGTCAAATTCGAGGTACTAGTATTTGTCTAAAAAAGAGGCAGAGAAAGTGTGTAACTAGGATATATAAATGAAATCCAATTAGAAAGGTCTGGAGTATTAATTGAGAGAAGATCATCTATATATGTGTGTGTGTGTGTGTGTGTGTGTGTGTGTGTGTGTGTGTGAAATTAAATGACCGAGCCTCTTTGGTCTTCTTGTCCTTAATCAAAGTTTGAAGAAACTCCGACTCGTATGAATGTAAATATAGATCGACAAGTGGAGGGGTACATTCTGTTTCCATAGGAATATCGACAATTTGTTGAAACATCCTACCTCCAAACACAACAAATATGTTATCAATGAGGAACTCCAGCATACTTCTTATCTGTTCCTCCGTGTAAAATGTTATTAAAAAATTAATGGTTAATTTTGACAAAATAGGCTGGGCTGTAGCCCAAAACAATGTATTTGTATCGGATTTTGCCGTTCTTAATGACAAAGGCATTGTGGATAATTTGTTTCAAACGGGTTTTCAATTTTTCATGCTATATGGTAGTGTAAAGAGTGGGAAAATCAAATGTTTTAATAGAACTCATCTTAGAGAAGGACCGAGATAAAAAAAATTCCAGAAGTTCTTTAGAGTTTTTTAGAATCCACATATGCTTTATGCCACTACGCGCGTAAACAGTATCACAGTATTTATGAAGTCCCTCTTTCACTGCGGATATAATAATGATTATTTAAATTCTTTGATACAAATTTTGACATATAATTATGCACTTAAACAGAGGGATTTGAACTTATCGAAATATTAACAAGATTCTTTCCACGCATGAACATGCATATATATTTGAAATATGGGATAGGCTGTGATGAGGGTTGACCTGGAGAAACTCCTAATATAACCCGAAACATTGTAGAACGCAAACCTATAGTACAATACGCAAAGATGCCATCTATACCATGAATGGGTAGATCTATTATCATTTATATAAGAATGTCATTCCAAATAAGACACTTGGTATAGGAACAATACCAATTTCTTATTTGTCATACTTTTTTTAAACATACCTGAAACTGCATGGCCGATAGAACTAAAATTTCATATGAAACATCGGTTGCAGAGCCTCTATGACATTTTAGGACATTGCAGCAGTATCCAGCATTTGTTTCTGATTGGTCAGAATATGAGAAACCTCCTCCTCTGACACTGCTTCATTGCCTAAACAAACTACATGTATAATCTCTAGAAATAATTTGATATCTGCTGGGACCAATAATACATTAATTAGTTTTATTAGCAACAATCAATGAGAAAGGAAAAATTTTGTTCCCAGACATTTAGGAGGCAACTAGACATTGAACCCGCGCGAGCGCGGGAAAATAAGCTTTTTTTTGTGGTGGCCATATTGACTATAAAAATTTGTTGCGGCCATGCCATTCATGGAACAGGAACTCAATATGGATGATGTGGCAGGCTTCCATAAACTTTCCTGTCAAGTAGGTGGTATCAACTGATAGTTTCATGTCTATTTGTGCTGCATGTAGTATTCTTAGAAATGAATTTTAATGCAGACTTTAACCAAAGTCAATGAAGCGTGAAATGTAGGTCATCGTGACCCAATTGTCATGGCTGTTCGTTACTACCGAAGATGTATCCACTGATGCAGTAGACTGTATGCCACGTAGAATTACCAAAATGGACCTTAAGGTGCCATCAAAGTCAAAATCTATGACGAAAACACAACCACATAAATTGTCAATATTTTTATTGTTATAATTAATTCTGAACTGGAACTTGATGAAAAGCTTTCATTAAATACACATTTCATAATGCATTACCTTTTTCCTTCGGAATAAATATGAAAATGAAATTGTAGATGTAAACATTTCCTTAGTGACGGATGAATTTTTCAAAAGATGTCGTGAGTTAGTTAGAGCATATTTTTGGAAAATAATTGTTCCAATTGTTCCATTGTCATCATGGGCAGGGCAAGCGAGGCTTAATTTCACAAATATATCCAATAATCAGAAGGTGAAAGCATTTTTAGTGTGTGGCTGCTTGTGTTGTCCACGTTTATATTTATCAAAGATGTCCGAGATAAATTTCGTCATTAATGATAAAGATGACCATTTGTTAAAAATATTTTTATCTAGGGCTTACAGTAGAGATATATTTAGACAGGTCACATGACAAATAATTTAAAAATAGATAATGGTTGGTTTTATCACTTTGTGCAAGGTAAACATCCGAGCAATAAAAAAACAACTAAGTTAGGAATTCCTCTGAACTTTACTTTACTTCTTCATTATCTTCAAAGTTCATAACCTTTACAGTTAGGAGAAATTGCGTTATTGTAGAAAAACAATCCTGAATACATAAAGCGGAAACATCCCACTCGAAGGAGAATGTTTTTAATTTTTTTTTATTCTTCTTCCGTAATTTCAAACAGAAATACATTAAAAATATGTGCATACTTGTTTATTTAAATCAATGTGCTAAAATGATGCCTTCGAGAACCTTCTAAGGGATACGTTGGGAGAATTCATATCGGAAAAGTGCATACAAATTCCATTTGCACATAAACAAAACTGTAGTTTAAATTTATAAATGCAGATTGTCAAATCCGATAATAACCTTTATAATCTGAACTATACATCGTTTATTTTGAATCACGCGTTTTGCCGCCTATTCGGCTAATTCGTAAATTTAGTATTATAGATGCCATCACTTGACGTCCGTTGTCCACCGTCCGTCGTCGTCGTCATTTTACATTTTAATCTTCTCGTCTGAAACCGCTCCAACCAAACTTTGCATGAATCATGTATGGAACTTCTCATTTTGTACCAACTGGCCAACAAACATGGCAACAAAGAATTTCTCCTCATTTTGTACCAACTGGTCAACTAACATGGCAACAAAGAACTCCTCCTCATTTTGTACCAACTGGCCAACTAACATGACAACAAAGAACTTCTTAGTAATACGGCCAATTTTCAATTTTTTCCTCAGAAACGACATTGCCAGTTGTTTTGAAACATGATAACATAGATCATATAGGCACTCATGCTGGGCTTATGTTAACAAGGTGATCCTCTAGTTTAATTCGGTTTCTCTTGAGATTGACCAGTATTATCTAATTCTCGGACGGTTAGGGAAATTTGATATCACATCGTGTACAATGTGGTATGAACTAGTGATATAAAAAAAATTGATTTGTCAACGCGTGATTGTGTAGGTAAATTAGTATATTATGATTGGTAAACAGTTTTGCTACACAATGTCGCCATATTTGAAAGCCATCGTTGCATGGCAACATTTGACGACAGAAAAATTAACTTTAAGATTTCCAGTGGGTCGGACGCCGAATCACAAACAAACAAATATTCCTGAAGAATCATAAGAGAAATAGGTTTAACAGCTCGTAAAAATTAGATATCAACTTTCGTTATTTAATTTTGACTTATTAATTAACTCGCCAAAGGCTCGTTTAATTATTATATCCAAATTAAACAACATCGATTTGATATCAAGCGATCTCGTGAAACCTATAAGTACAAGAGCCCAAATGTTTTCAAAATAAACTTATATAGTATTTAGTTGTGATGTTACATTGATTGATAAAAGGAAAAGCAGTATTTACTTAAATACATTGACAATGCCTGAGCCGGAGCCTCCATCATATTTTCTTCATGATTAACATGATAATGCCTGAGCCGGAGCCTCGATCATACTTTCTTCATGATTAACATGATAATGCCTGAGCCGGAGCCTCGATCATACTTTCTTCATGATTGACATGATAATGCCTGAGCCGGAGCCTCTATCATACTTTCTTCATGATTAACAATTCTGTTTACTTCATTGCAAAATACGAAAAATAAGTAGATGAACCTTACCGTATTCCCTTAAACTAGTATCTACACTAAGATCTAATAAACACTTTTCGATTTAGGTTTTTCAAGCTTTCAACTGAAAATTTGAATTCTCTCTATTATTTTACAATGTAAATTCTACATAATAGTTCTAAACAGGTAGAGGTATATTACTTGTTAAGTTGTAGATCAGATGACATCGGGCTTCAAATTCTTCGGTTAGGTTTCCTAAAGTTTTTCTTATATGGTACCGTACTTTACTCATGGAATTCCTCTTATGCAGTGTACTGCTTATAGCAGGTATAATTTTGCCATCATCCAGTTTTCATTTTCAAAGACCAATTTATTAGTCTAAAAGCGTGTATACTCTTTTACTATAGTTCAATTTCATTGTATACAGCTAACGTTACATATACAGCACAAGTATGGAACAGAAATTTATTGAGTCAATTTTTCCTCCCATATACCCGTATAGCAAAGTATGTTCCACAGTTGATTGGTGCATACTTTTATAGTAATTATAGTAAGTGATGTCTTTATTTACAGAGGGTAACACATTCAGCATTAATAAGCTAATCTTCCCTGAGGCCCTCAATTAAAATATAAATTAATAAAACACACAAAATAAATTAATCTAACATTGATACAATTTGTACAAAGATGAGGCCACATAATGTAGACCATTTATATATATAATCAATAAAATTATATGCATTTAATATAAACATTGAAACATTAGGATATCGCGCATTCCAATATTATGACTATAACATCTATAATTTAACAAATTTAGAAAGCTTCACGGAGATTTATGTAATCTGTATAATTTATTTTGACGGTTTCTATATTTTAATTCAAATTTAGGTCTGTTGGTAAAGAATTCCATAAAATAATTCCAGAATAGTAAAACTTTTCTTCATAAAATTTATATTTGGACGAGGTACAAACAAGTTTCCATATCATGAGCTTAGCTTTGGTACTCAACTCATTAAAATCAAAATAATAAGTACATGTATGTGATAAAATGATAATTACAAACAAATCACGCAAAAAATGATTTAAAATTCAAATCAAAGAGAGAATTCTTAGATAATATTTTTTTTAAGAATGTACGATTTTTTAAACACTAAAATAAAAAAAATAAAAAAATAAAAACTTTGCATCTAGATTTCTTTAAATTGCAGATGTTTTTAGGTAATTTATCATAGTAAATAAACTGATTGATATAATTTACCTGTCCTTTTATCAAGGTATTTTTTACGAAATAAACTATAATAACTAAAACAACATTCATGCTAATTATGTTTACACAGGACATGTGGGCAGAACAGGAACTGAAATTTCAAAAAGGGGGCAGAACATGACAAACCATACACACTATCAATCATTAACACAACTTGCTTTTGCCCCCGGTGATACAATTTTTTGTATCGAATTTGTTTTTCTAAAGATATCAAAAGTAAATTTTATTTGTAAATTTCCCAAAACAGTAGCATCATTGGTAGCAAAAAATTTATACAATCTTCAGGTCCATGTCTTCTTTTTATTTCCAATGTTAATGTGATAATTTTCCGTAAGTCCTCCTTGCAGTGGATTTTGGTGATCTAAAATGACTGGATTTATTTAACGTTTATACAATCTTTTGGGTAATAGTTATCCCTCTGTAATTTTTGGAATCTGATATGTTGCCTTTCTTTTTTTATTTAAATTTTCAATTTTAGTAGGTCTGGAAAACATAGTCATCAAAGGATACATTTATAATTTTGAATAAGTGCATAATAATAGGCATGCAACACGACTTAACACATCTACAGCTTTATATATATAAACTGCTTACGTTTATAATAACAAATGTTGATCATTTGTACATATCATATTCTCATTCGATTAATTGTGAATGACCAATGTCACATTACTACTCCATTTTCGACAATGCCGGAAAATATTTCAAAGTACGAAATACTGATCAAGGCATCATAAATAAGAATGAGGTAATACCTGTAAAGAAGCGTATGAATATGAACAGAAATGCTTCCTTGTTGTACCCGTTATTGAAATGGTGATAAAGAGAACAAAATACCTATCAACTGAACAAGAAAAAAGGGAGAACAAGATGGAAATACGAACACAACCAATTTAGTCGTATTAAAGAAAATAGTACGATTGGCATATAATTTTTTTTTTAAGTAATTGATAGTAGTGTTTATATTTCCCATTTTGTAACTTAGAAATTTCCAGATATTATAGATACATTTTTAAATTTCTGACAAATATTATGGAATATGATAAATTGAAATTATTTAATTTTTTAGCTATTAATAATAAAACTGATAACAGGAAAGGTCAACAATGACTAACCAAACTTTATTGTGTTGTTGTTTTGTTTTTGTGTTTTGTTTTTTGTTTTTTTTTTTTATATATAATATATTCAATGCTATCAATTTTAATGCAAAAAGTATGCACATTCCCTCGATTTACGACTCATCATTTGTTCCAGGCTGAAAATCTTGAAATCCGGAACATTTATCCAAATGTTGAAGAACACATTGAAATACACAAAAAGACCAAAAGGTAAAAACCTAGATTTTCAAAACAGTTTGACCTTTCATAACAGTAAATTTAATAGTTCCATCTCAGCAACTGAGCTGGTGATATTCTTGGTGAATTAAAGTCTACGAGGAGTGGCGTCCACTTATTTGTAATAATCAACATTATAATAATGGTGCACGTGTAAATTGTCTTTATAAAGAATGTTCATTTTTATTTAGGTTGTGTGTGTCCGTTCTTCCCTTTGTCTGTTAAACTTTCTTGTATCATACATTGTATACGCATGTTCAATTTATTTTTTGATATATGCATTTCGGCTTTATGCAGTATTGTCACGCGCTCTATGTAGATGCGCAAAATGTTTTGAAAGTTTGATTTTCAAAAATTTAGACCCAAAGGGCTCTTTGATTTCTTAATTTATGCATTTTATTATTTGTAAATGACAGTACCTTTTAATATTTTCCGTGATCCAAAAAATGAAAACATCAGAAAGATAGCTTTCTTCCTATAATAATATTTCTTCCGTATGGCGATTATGACATAGGCGTTCTATTGTTTACATGTTTATTGAAGTAAGTAAGTCAACGGGCAATGTTTTTATGAGAAGGTAAAAATATATAATATGTGTATTTTAAAATAGTTAAAGTTGTTCATAAATTATATTCTATTAATTATTTGTTTTATTTTTTCAGTTTAATTTTTTTGATAATTGTAAATGATAATGGGAATTTTTTTAACCAAAGTAAACGGATGTTTCTTTTATTATCCACATATTTTCGGAGAAAATCCGGTTGTCCGTCCGTCCGTCCATCCGCCCCGTCACACTTTTTGTGACATAAACTCCTTCACTTTTGGGTTTAGGATATGATTTCTATATAGAATGGTTGTATAGTGCCTGTAGATGCACAATAAGGTTAAAAAATTTGTTTTGTAAACTTGAGGCTCACAGCGGCCTAACTTCAAAAATTGTGCTTGTATAAGCTTGTAGCGTAAATTCCCTTTTCACTTTTCAATCAGAATCGCCATACATCATATTCCGAAACTTGGGACAAAAAGCGTCAGATGTCCAAAACTTTGAATTTAAGCTTGTGACCTGAACTCTTCTTTCGTTCTTCAATTCATGTATTTTATTTATTTACAGTATTGTCACACAACAAACATGTGTGTACGTTTATGAGTAAAAAGGTTTTATAATTCCAATGTTGTTTTCAAAACATCAAATTCAGTAATTTCATTGGCTAACAGCAATTTCGATAAAAAGTTTATAACTTGATAAATTCCTTTCATGACGTCGGGCGTATGAATACGTACGCATGCAATATAATGCATGAGGAAAATGTTAATTACAAACAGAAAACGTCATATATCTGCACTAGTTGGAATTATAAGTAATAAAGGTTATTTTTACAGAATTTATCAATGTGTAAACTCGGGCTTATCACTCACAAACTTTGCATAAAGTCCTATGGACTTTATTTAGTTTGTGAGTGAATCGCCCGAATTTACACATTGATAAATTCCTTCAAAATAACCTTTATTACTATAATAATTTTCAATTAAATTCGAATTTTGAAAATGATGAATTTAAGCTTGTGACTTAAACATTTTTCTAAACCCAAATTCATTGGCTGTTCCTTTTATTATTCTTAATATTACTTTTATTTTGACATCCATTTTGTTGTTTATTAGATTGACAAATTAGTAATTCGTTGCTGTTTCATAGTTGTTTTTAATAGTAAGTGTATAATTAATTTTTTTTTTAATTTTATAATAATTTACAAAATATATTTATTTTACAGACAAAGGGAAGAACGGACACACAAAAACTTTAACCTTAATTTGTGATAACTTTCCTTCCATTATTAACTGTAACTTTGATTGTAGTAGTCCTCGTAGTTTTACTAAGTCATATTATTTTACCCACGGTTAATTATCCAGAAATTACTGAAACACAGCCACTGCCGTATAACAAGACAAAACACAATGTTTGTTTGGTGTTTGATGGTAGACTAGGTAATAACATGTTCCAGTTCGCTTCGACATACGGAATCGCAAGATCAAAGGGAATGAAACAAGTTGTCCCTTATAATTTTGAACTTTTCACAGTTTTCAAGCTAACTATAGAAGTAACAAAACAGGGCAGCAAGGTATGTGATCCTGAGTATGTGATTACATGTTTAGAATGGTTTGGATGTTCATATGATGAACAGTTAGTAAAAGTTGCTGATGTTCGATTAAAAATGTACCTCGAGTCATATTTGTATTTTGATATGTTTAGCAGCGAATTGAAGAAACAATTTACGTTTAAAGATGAAATTCAAAATAAAGCAAATGATCTGTTTAAAAGTTTTTGCAAAAATTCAATATCACGAGAAACAACAGTACATTGGTAGGTGTTCATATTCGTCAAGGGGATTTTCTCAACCATCGTTCTGGATATACAGTTGCCACAAGAGAGTATTTGTATAAAGCCGTCAGATGGTATGAAACAAGATACAACAATATATATTATCTGGTAGTTTCTAATGGAATGAAATGGGCAAAGGAAAATATGCCCCGAAATATATCAGTGTTTTACCTAGAAGGTAATTCAGCACAGTTGATATGGCAACAGTCAGTTTGGGTGATCATTTTATTTCCACTGTTGGATCATACAGTTGGTGGAGTGCTTGGTTAACTGGAGGAAATGTGACATATTACAAATGGCCGACTTGGGAGGGTACGGCCCTTCGTCATTTTTTTAAGTAAAAACTACACAGATTTTTTCTATCCACATTGAATAGGACTTTAATGCAGGAAAAAAATGAAATGATATATTGCTTGAAAAAAAAATTTCGTCGGAAAAACGTGATAGAAAACTATGGTATATGGACAAATAGAAATGGAGAAAGAAAAAACTTAACACAGGGTAAAGCAAAAATAACAAATAAAATGCTTTTTGAGAAATTAAGAAAAAGAGAAATGTGGACATATTGCATTGTTGTGTGTTCGAATGTTTTGGTTCGTGGCGTAATGATTGCAATCTTCTTGAGATTTGATTTCTCTGTAGATAATGCTGTCATCAGCAAAGAGTCTTAATTTGCCATGTGTTAAGTATTCAGAAAAAATCATTGATATAGATGAGAAATTGTATGGGTCCCAGTACACTACCCTGAGGTACACCGGATGTAACTGAAATAGAGGAAATACCGTTTATTACTACTGTTTGTGTTCTATTGGATAAGAAAGCGTTGATCCAATTAAGTGTGTTTTTTTCTTATACCATAGTAATTTAGTTTGTAAAGTAGTCGTTGGTGAGGAACTTTGTCAAACGCTTTAGCAAAGTCCATAATAATGAGGTCAGTTTGTATGTTACGATTGTAACTAGATGAAAGTTCTTGAATGAAGTCAATTAATTGTGATTCACACGATCGTTTTTTTTCTAAAACCATGTTGTAGATTATATAAGATGTCATTTTTTTTCTAAATGTGACATAATATTACTTGTGATGATGTGCTCCATGATCTTACAGCATATGCATGTTATCGAAATAGGTCTATAGTTTACAGGTTTATATTTTTCACCTTTTTTAATGCTGGAGCGACATTAGCATGTTTCCAGTATTTCAGTGTTTCTCCTAGAGACTTACTGAATATTATTATAAGTATTGGTGCTACTTGATCTTTTAGTTCTTTTAGTACTCTACCATTTATATTATCAGGACTACAAGCTTTATGTGGGTTAAGTTTAGATAGTAACTTTGTGACTCCTGTTATGCTAATAGATGTCCCTTTGGTATTTCTTAACTTTACCTATAATTGATTCATCCTTCATTTGTTCATTTAGAGTTTTATTCACTGAGTCACAGTGTAATTACATGCTTTGCAGTTGTATGGATTGCCAGTTTCCTCAATAATTTGTATTTCTTGATCAATTAAAATCTCGCAGTGATAATGGTACCAATATTTACAGATTCCACAAGCTACAGATATAGGCTTGTCGTCACAAACAAGATTGCAAAGTGGGCACAGAGGAAATAATGTAGCTTGACGGTTTTTTTCAGGGGAATGACATACGTTTTTCCTATACATCATTTTATTGTTTTTGTTGGATGAGTCTACATTACTTTTAACCACTCGAGTTTCCTTCATCGAGATTTTTCTCAACACCCTTTTGCTTTTTCTCATTGTTTTGTTGCAAGTAATCTTCCCAATATTGTCTTATTAAATTATCTCACTAAAATGTTTATTAGTCTAAGACACTCGGTAGACTTGATAAGAATTGAGATACAAAATTTGTCATGTATCTTTTATTTCCATTCAATAAGACTTAGGATGTTGTCTTTAGATACTGAAATTCATCCTGATTCTATGTCTCCCTTCTTTTGAGTTGTTTGTGTTAAATCAATAACCAAGTTTTCTGACTGTTAATAATTAAGGGTTACTGTCTCAAATTCCTCACACGCAGGAACGAACGAGGATACAAAACCATGACTTTGGAGGATGATTGTCATCGATCGACACCGTTACAATTTTAGAAGAAAAAAAACAAAACAAAAACACATGCATGGATGTACAGTTTGCCGGTTTATATATTATGTAAACAATTTTAAAGTTAACGATATCATGTAAGTTTCATGCTTTTGGTGTTTTCTTCATTGTTTCACATTTACGTGAAAACTGTGCACATGCACGAAATAACCTTCAATGCATACTTCAAAACAATTCTTTATCGGAAGATGATCGATGTAGGTGATAATTAAAATCAAATGAATGTCTCGCAGTTTTTAACCAATGCAAAGAGGGAGTATTTCTAGTCAACAATTCCGAGTGTTTCTAAACAGAGGTAATATTAATATAAAAAAAAAATGTCGTTAGCGTTTTTATTTAGGTCCCATTACGGTCCGGAAATGAAGATTACTAAAATTTACGAAACAAACAGAAATTATCATCTCTGTGTAGAAGTAGACGCCGTTATATTATATATCTTGTATGTTTTATACAAATATATCGGTGCCCTCCAGTTAAAGGTTAAGCCATTTCAAGGCGGCGATATGTTTGACCCGCAAAATATGATGTCAGAGGTTTTTAGGAACGAACGTGGATACAAAACCCTGACTTGGCAGGATGATTGTCATCGACCGACACCGTTACAATTATCCTCTCTGTGTAGAAATAGACGCCGTTATGTTATATATCTGGTATGTTTTACACAAATATATCGGTGCCCTGCAGTTAAAGGTTAAGCCATTTTCAGTAGTATGCAAGAACCGAAATACTAGCGACTAAGCCATTGATGCTTTTTGGAACGACTAATTATAAACGATTATAGTTTTATCGTAATATTACTTAAACCGCGATTAATTTAATTTTCACACCACTATGTTCAAATATACTCAAAAAATTACCCAAAAAGCAAAAAACCCAAACCCACCTAAGGACAAGCCACACATAAAAGGTAATAAATGTTCTTTTCAAAGGTTAAACAATTTATAAGAATAAACACTACAGTATTAGCATCATATAAGAACAGAAGTACACGGGAAATGAGGTAGTGGAAGTTTAGTCCAACAATAGAAGCATCCACTGTCTGTAAGTAAAGTCAAGAAATACCAAAGAGATATTCGGAGGGGAAAATCGAAACAACTGACAAACTCCGGAGAACAACGAAGACAAGACCAAAACAATACATGCACTACAATTAAAAACTAAAAACATATGAACAACATGGACCCCACCAAAAAGCCGGGGGTAGACTTAGGTACTCCGGAACAGTCAGCAGTCTCTGCTTCTTGCAGGACACCCGCCATGCTGTCCATGTCAAATCCGGTATGAGGAAGGGACAACATTAAGGGAACAGGTCCATTTTCATTTGGGACACGGTTTTTTCATATGGCTCCTCGAAACGGATTTTTCGACATTTGCATACTTTATCGGTTTGAATGTTGTCTTATCACTGGACGGACAGATATAATTAGAAACTAGAACTAATGAAATTTCTTAACTTTGGTCAAGCACATGTTCCGAAGAAACAATTTGCAGTTATACTAAGGAATTTTCATTTTAAAGAGGAGAAAACTCTTCTTGAGAGATTTTTCTTGAATCATATGATTTTTTTGTACGTTTTCTTGGACGGTTCAAGAAGAAATTGTATTATTCTATCATTTAGACTTTCAAAATTCCAAATATCCATTCCACGAACTGAGGTTTCCGGACAGCAATGGAAGCAACAAACAAACAGCAACTACTTTTGAATGTCTAATGAGCAATATACATATATGTTGCGACAAGTTATTTGATCTCTTTGTCATGGTCAAAAATGTTCAAAACCGAAAAAGTTATCAAGTTATTTGTCGTCTGCACGTATTCACCCTTTTTGTGGAGGGAGAAAATAAAAGAATGCGCATAGAATTAATAAGAGCCTTGTTGAACAGAAATGCAGATGTTAATGCAAAGGATAATTTTGGAAGAAGTGCTCATGCTTATGCTTTCCTTAAGAAAGACAACGAGGTCGCTCATTTGCTGGAAGAAGAGGGATCTGCTGGGTGGACATGTGTGACATCACGGAAAATGGCCCGTGACAGTATATTAATGACATCAACGGCACTGAGTTTCCATTTTCAAAGATGGGAATCGAATGACTTTGCTCAGAATCTTAATTGATATCTTTCAAAGTTTGTGTTTCGTTGGTTACTGCACCCTTGGCTTGTCCGGAGGGCTGCTTGTAGAATGTTAACTCTACAAAACATAACTGGACAGTTACACTTGAGAAAATTATAAACTCTGTACTGAAAGTGCTTCGAAATTTTGTTTTGTTTATTAAAGGAATTGAAATAAGATTAAAATAAAAATTTATAACGAAATGCTGATGGTAACTAGTCTTTTTAGGTAAGTGTTGCTTTTGCCTTGAACATGAACTTACTTATAAGGTTGCTTAAATATGGAACCTGAGGCTCTAAGTAACCAGAATTGTCAACATGAAATCAATATGCAACTATGACCTGTTCAAGATGAAATTTTAGACCAAATGTTGAACATCCAGACGCAGTTTTGTAATTGGATCCCACAAGCATCATTATGTCGAAAAAAATTGCGTTGAAAAGAAGGAGATTTTCACTCGACTTTTTTCTTTGTACTGCTTACTCAAAGTAGCAAAATGCCTTCACACAATTTTTAGGGAAAACATCTGAGAATCATTCCATTAAAATGAAATCTCAGTTTACTAATTAGTTACACAGGAAAAGAGCCGTTCCATTTAAAATTGGTATCAATTTGACCTTAAGTTTCAGAGAAGATTGTGTTTTTATTTATTTTGTATTTATTTTATTTTATTTATTTCTTTTCTTTTATTTTATTGACTTCCAATGTAACAACTGTAGAAGGCTTATGGCAAATGTTATTTTAGAAGACGTGTTAATGAAATGTGGACATGAAAAACTAAATATCGAAAAAATAATACCAAAGCCGTAAGACGGTATGCATTTCAACAAGTCCAAAAACACGGCAAATTCGTGAAAACTCAAAGACAGCAATAAAAAAGAAATACAACAAACACACCCAAAAGAGTAAAAAAATAGCTATCAAATCAGAATCAGAATATAAGACAACTAAAACATTTACACACAAAAACAGGGATTGATATCAGGTGCTCTATCAGTCTTCACATTACAGGTGAGTAAAATCCGATTGAGTGTCAAGTCAGGTAAAGGGTCATTTCCTGTAAGAAGAGAAATCTATATGAAGATATCTATTTTCATTTATGAGAACATCGTATCGATCAATCAAGTAGAGATGACGACCGTAAAATGTGTCGAGTCATGATATTAACACATTCTAAACATAACCTTGTCTAGGGAGTTTATTTTACATTAACTTCGTTCTGTCAATAAAGTCAACGCATAACATGTACGAAATGTTGAAGACGTTGGTATATTAGTACTAAGAAAGGGGAAGCTCACAATTAGGAAATTAAAATCATTACGTTTGTCATAAAGTTTTGATCATAGTCTCCTTTTGTCGTCAATGTATAAATGTATAAATACAGCTATGATGCTGAAGTGGTCTCTTTATTATCAAATTCATCATAAAAGTTATTAGTATTAAGAGTACAATATCAATAAAGCGGTAACTTAAATTAAATGTCTTCTCTTTATATTGTGGTAAATTAGCTTAAATGTGTTATTTCGAACGCAACTATGAAAAGACGACACCAAGCGGCGGGAATTTCAATCACTTCGAATTTAACTGTCGAAGTCATCGCCTGTACAACATTTAGGACAGGTGAATTGATTATGTATATCATTTTCATTACGCCAACACTAAAAATACGACAATATTTTAGTCGATCTTTCCTGTTATCAATTTAATTGTTAACTTGTATATACTTAGATTCTTTCGAAAATAAGATCAGATTGTATAAACCGGCGCACAATTTGTCTCCATAGGAATTCCAATTTTCTGCTGAGAAAAACTAAACTGCAGCCTTGAAGAGTTGATCCATCGCTTTTGCGAAGAAATACGAAGAAAAAAGATAGATGTATTTTATATGGTAGACATAAGACCACTCAGAATGTAAAATATACGACAAAAGGAGGTAACATACGAAACTCCATGCAGAACGTGATGACTTGTTTTCCAATTGTCAACTTCCTTCCGCAATATTTGAGGACACCGGCGTATGGTGTTTTACCTTTCTCAAAGTATTCTCTATTCCTGTGGCCGGTACAGTGATTTCCTAGACAAGTCCAAAAACACGGCAAATTCGTGAAAACTCAAAGACAGCAATAAAAAAGAAATACAACAAACACACCCAAAAGAGTAAAAAAATAGCTATCAAATCAGAATCAGAATATAAGACAACTAAAACATTTACACACAAAAACAGGGATTGATATCAGGTGCTCTATCAGTCTTCACATTACAGGTGAGTAAAATCCGATTGAGTGTCAAGTCAGGTAAAGGGTCATTTCCTGTAAGAAGAGAAATCTATATGAAGATATCTATTTTCATTTATGAGAACATCGTATCGATCAATCAAGTAGAGATGACGACCGTAAAATGTGTCGAGTCATGATATTAACACATTCTAAACATAACCTTGTCTAGGGAGTTTATTTTACATTAACTTCGTTCTGTCAATAAAGTCAACACATAACATGTATGAAATGTTGAAGACGTTGGTATATTAGTACTAAGAAAGGGGAAGCTCACAATTAGGAAATTAAAATCATTACGTTTGTCATAAAGTTTTGATCATAGTCTCCTTTTGTCGTCAATGTATAAATGTATAAATACAGCTATGATGCTGAAGTGGTCTCTTTATTATCAAATTCATCATTAAAGTTATTAGTATTAAGAGTACAATATCAATAAAGCGGTAACTTAAATTAAATGTCTTCTCTTTATATTGTGGTAAATTAGCTTAAATGTGTTATTTCGAACGCAACTATGAAAAGACGACACCAAGCGGCGGGAATTTCAATCACTTCGAATTTAACTGTCGAAGTCATCGCCTGTACAACATTTAGGACAGGTGAATTGATTATGTATATCATTTTCATTACGCCAACACTAAAAATACGACAATATTTTAGTCGATCTTTCCTGTTATCAATTTAATTGTTAACTTGTATATACTTAGATTCTTTCGAAAATAAGATCAGATTGTATAAACCGGCGCACAATTTGTCTCCATAGGAATTTCAATTTTCTGCTGAGAAAAACTAAACTGCAGCCTTGAAGAGTTGATCCATCGCTTTTGCGAAGAAATACGAAGAAAAAAGATAGATGTATTTTATATGGTAGACATAAGACCACTCAGAATGTAAAATATACGACAAAAGGAGGTAACATACGAAACTCCATGCAGAACGTGATGACTTGTTTTCCAATTGTCAACTTCCTTCCGCAATATTTGAGGACACCGGCGTATGGTGTTTTACCTTTCTCAAAGTATTCTCTATTCCTGTGGCCGGTACAGTGATTTCCTAGACAATCTGCTTTCGACATTGGACATGACGATGAGCAGTATGGCCAGTGTCTTATAAGATACATAAACTGCATCTCACCTCTGTTTACCGTTCTTTTGAAAGGTATTCTTCGCTCATTATTGTTTTGTTCTTTGTGTGGCATTTTTGTTGTTTGATCTCATCCTTTCATTTACAGTCTCGGTTTTGTCTTTGTCACCAGATGTATGATTGTTAGATGGCCATTCGGATTTTCCTAATCTACGTTAAAAACTTTTTCTTTTGCACTTTCTACTTTACCTTGTCAATTCAGGCTTATAGTCGTCTTGTTCATATCCATACTTTGATTAAATTTTTGTTTTTTATACACCAGAGAGTCTGGGCATATAAGAATTATGTCGGTAATGTGCAAAAATGGTTACCCCTACCTCTCTTTGCTCTTCGGCTTTTTTGTTCTTATTAATCATTGTTATTGTTTCTTTGAAGAGTTCCATGTTTTATTGCTGCCCATTTCTGTTAATCCCTTGTAACATATTTAATTTAAAGAATATATAAACAATAAGGATTTATTATAATTTGTTCTCTTTTCAATTGCAGTAAAATGTTATCATCATATTCCCTTTTAGTCTTCTCAGAGAAGAAAATAAAACTAATACAATTGGAAAACAAGTCATCACGTTCTGCATGGAGTTTCGTATGTTACCTCCTTTTGTCGTATATTTTACATTCTGAGTGGTCTTATGTCTACCATATAAAATACCCCCGGTACATCTATCTTTTTTCTTCGTATTTCTTCGCAAGAGCGATGGATCAACTCTTCAAGGCTGCAGTTTAGTTTTTCTCAGCAGAAAATTGGAATTCCTATGGAGACAAATTGTGCGCCGGTTTATACAATCTGATCTTATTTTCGAAAGAATCTAAGTATATACAAGTTAACAATTAAATTGATAACAGGAAAGATCGACTAAAATATTGTCGTATTTTTAGTGTTGGCGTAATGACAATGATATACATAATCAATTCACCTGTCCTAAATGTTGTACAGGCGATGACTTCGACAGTTAAATTCGAAGTGATTGAAATTCCCGCCGCTTGGTGTCGTCTTTTCATAGTTACGTTCGAAATAACACATTTAAGCTAATTTACCACAATATAAAGAGAAGACATTTAATTTAAGTTACCGCTTTATTGATATTGTACTCTTAATACTAATAACTTTAATGATGAATTTGATAATAAAGAGACCACTTCAGCATCATAGCTGTATTTATACATTTATACATTGACGACAAAAGGAGACTACGATCAAAACTTTATGACAAACGTAATGATTTTAATTTCCTAATTGTGAGCTTCCCCTTTCTTAGTACTAATATACCAACGTCTTCAACATTTCGTACATGTTATGCGTTGACTTTATTGACAGAACGAAGTTAATGTAAAATAAACTCCCTAGACAAGGTTATGTTTAGAATGTGTTAATATCATGACTCGACACATTTTACGGTCGTCATCTCTACTTGATTGATCGATACGATGTTCTCATAAATGAAAATAGATATCTTCATATAGATTTCTCTTCTTACAGGAAATGACCCTTTACCTGACTTGACACTCAATCGGATTTTACTCACCTGTAATGTGAAGACTGATAGAGCACCTGATATCAATCCCTGTTTTTGTGTGTAAATGTTTTAGTTGTCTTATATTCTGATTCTGATTTGATAGCTATTTTTTTACTCTTTTGGGTGTGTTTGTTGTATTTCTTTTTTATTGCTGTCTTTGAGTTTTCACGAATTTGCCTTGTTTTTGGACTTGTTGAAATGCATACCGTCTTACGGCTTTGGTATTATTTTTTCGATATTTAGTTTTTCATGTCCACATTTCATTAACACGTCTTCTAAAATAACATTTGCCATAAGCCTTCTACAGTTGTTACATTGGAAGTCAATAAAATAAAAGAAAAGAAATAAATAAAATAAAATAAATACAAAATAAATAAAAACACAATCTTCTCTGAAACTTAAGGTCAAATTGATACCAATTTTAAATGGAACGGCTCTTTTCCTGTGTAACTAATTAGTAAACTGAGATTTCATTTTAATGGAATGATTCTCAGATGTTTTCCCTAAAAATTGTGTGAAGGCATTTTGCTACTTTGAGTAAGCAGTACAAAGAAAAAAGTCGAGTGAAAATCTCCTTCTTTTCAACGCAATTTTTTTCGACATAATGATGCTTGTGGGATCCAATTACAAAACTGCGTCTGGATGTTCAACATTTGGTCTAAAATTTCATCTTGAACAGGTCATAGTTGCATATTGATTTCATGTTGACAATTCTGGTTACTTAGAGCCTCAGGTTCCATATTTAAGCAACCTTATAAGTAAGTTCATGTTCAAGGCAAAAGCAACACTTACCTAAAAAGACTAGTTACCATCAGCATTTCGTTATAAATTTTTATTTTAATCTTATTTCAATTCCTTTAATAAACAAAACAAAATTTCGAAGCACTTTCAGTACAGAGTTTATAATTTTCTCAAGTGTAACTGTCCAGTTATGTTTTGTAGAGTTAACATTCTACAAGCAGCCCTCCGGACAAGCCAAGGGTGCAGTAACCAACGAAACACAAACTTTGAAAGATATCAATTAAGATTCTGAGCAAAGTCATTCGATTCCCATCTTTGAAAATGGAAACTCAGTGCCGTTGATGTCATTATTATACTGTCACGTGCCATTTTCCGTGATGTCACACATGTCCACCCAGCAGATCCCTCTTCTTCCAGCAAATGAGCGACCTCGTTGTCTTTCTTAAGGAAAGCATAAGCATGAGCACTTCTTCCAAAATTATCCTTTGCATTAACATCTGCATTTCTGTTCAACAAGGCTCTTATTAATTCTATGCGCATTCTTTTATTTTCTCCCTCCACTTTCTGATCACAAGCTATCATCAGAGGTGTTACTCCAGTCCTTAACTTACAATTGACGTTGACACCACCTTCCACCAATATCCTTGCCAATTTGAATCTTTTATCTGAAATTGCCCTCAAAAGTTTTCCCTCTATTTGGCGTCTTTCAAACTCATCCTGGAATATTGCTTCATCAAATACTTTCTGAGTTTTTCTCATTGTTGAAAAAATGCCGCAAAATTCTGCAAAAAGTTTCTCTCCTGCAATATTATTATTCTTACTATTCTAAGTTAAACAGTACTTGTGAACACTGTTAATTAAAACATTTTATTTAAGATATTCGCCTACACAAATGCAATGTCCATTCAGACAGAAGCGGCTCACGTGTTATAAACGCCAGCAATGTTTCTAGCTGAGATTTCACGGTTTTTTTAATATTTATCAATCCCACAAAAAGGGTGAATACGTGCAGACGACAAATAACTTGATAACTTTTTCGGTTTTGAACATTTTTGACCATGACAAAGAGATCAAATAACTTGTCGCAACATATATGTATATTGCTCATTAGACATTCAAAAGTAGTTGCTGTTTGTTTGTTGCTTCCATGGCTGTCCGGAAACCTCAGTTCGTGGAATGGATATTTGGAATTTTGAAAGTCTAAATGATGGAATAATACAATTTCTTCTTGAACCGTCCAAGAAAACCTACAAAAAATCATATGATTCAAGAAAAATCTTTCAAGAAGGGTTTTCTCCTCTTTGAAATGAAAATTCCTTAGTATAACTGCAAATTGTTTCTTTGGAATATGTGCTTGATCAAAGTTAAGAAATTTCATTAGTTCTAGTTTCTAATTATATCTGTCCGTCCAGTGATAAGACAACATTCAAACCGATAAAGTATGCAAATGTCGAAAAATCCGTTTCGAGGAGCCATATGAAAAAACCGTGTCCCAAATGAAAATGGACCTGTTCCATTAATGTTGTCCCTTCCTCATACCGGATTTGACATGGACAGCATGCCGGGTGTCCTGCAAGAAGCAGAGACTGTTCCGGAGCACCTGAGTCTACACCCAGCTTTTTGGTGGGTTCCATGTTGTTCATATGTTTTAGTTTTTAATTGTATTGCATGTATTGTTTTGGTCTTGTCTTCGTTGTTCTCCGGAGTTTGTCAGTTGTTTCGATTTTCCCCTCCGAATATCCCTTTGGTATTTCTTGACTTTACTTACAGACAGTGGATGCTTCTATTGTTGGACTAAACTTCCACTACCCATTTCCCGTGTACGTCTGTTCTTATATGATGCTAATACTGTAATGTTTATTCTTATAAATTGTTTAACCTTTGAAAAGAACATTTATTACCTTTTATGTGTGGCTTGTCCTTAGGTGGGTTTGGGTTTTTTGCTTTTTGGGTAATTTTTTGCGTATATTTGAACATAGTGGTGTGAAAATTAAATTAATCGCGGTTTAAGTAATATTACGATAAAACTATAATCGTTTATAATTAGTCGTTCCAAAAAGCATCAATGGCTTAGTCGCTAGTATTTCGGTTCTTGCATACTACTGAAAATGGATTAACCTTTAACTGCAGGGCACCGATATATTTGTGTAAAACATACCAGATATATAACATAACGGCGTCTATTTCTACACAGAGAGGATAATTGTAACGGTGTCGGTCGATGACAATCATCCTCCCAAGTCAGGGTTTTGTATCCACGTTCGTTCCTAAAAACCTCTGACATCATATTTTGCGGGTCAAACATATCGCCGTCTGGAAATGGCTTAACCTTTAACTGGAGGGCACCGATATATTTGTGTAAAACATACAAGATATATAATATAACGGCGTCTACTTCTACACAGAGATGATAATTTCTGTTTGTTTCGTAAATTTTAGTAATCTTCTATTTCCCGACAGTAATGGGACCTAAATAAAAACGCTAACGACATTTTTTTTAATATTAATATTACCTCTGTTTAGAAACACTCGGAATTGTTGACTAGAAATACTCCCTCTTTGCATTGGTTAAAAACCGCGAGACATTCATTTGATTTTAATTATCACCTACATCGATCATCTTCCGATAAAGAATTGTTTTGAAGTATGCATTGAAGGTTATTTCGTGCATGTGCACAGTTTTCACGTAAATGTGAAACAATGAAGAAAACACCAAAAGCATGAAACTTACATGATATCGTTAACTTTAAAATTGTTTACGTAATATATAAACCGGCAGATTGAACATCCATGCATGTGTTTTTGTTTTGTTTTTTTTTCTTCTAAAATTGTAACGGAGTCGGTCGATGACAATCATCTTCCAAAGTAAGGGTTTTGTATCCTCGATCGTTCCTGCGTGTGAGGAATTTGGGACAGTAACCCTTAATTATTAACAGTCAGAAAACTTGGTTATTGATTTAACACAAACAACTCAAAAGAAGGGAGACATAGAATCAGGATGAATTTCAGTATCTAAAGACAACATCCTAAGTCTTATTGGATGGAAATAAAAGATACATGACAAATTTTGTATCTCAATTCTTATCAAGTCTACCGAGTGTCTTAGACTAATAAACATTTTAGTGAGATAATTTAATAAGACAATATTGGGAAGATTACTTGCAATAAAACAATGAGAAAAAGCAAAAGGGTGTTGAGAAAAATCTCGATGAAGGAAACTCGAATGGTTAAAAGTAATGTAGACTCATCCAACAAAAACAATAAAATGATGTATAGGAAAAACGTATGTCATTCCCCTGAAAAAAACCGTCAAGCTACATTATTTCCTCTGTGCCCACTTTGCAATCTTGTTTGTGACGACAAGCCTATATCTGTAGCTTGTGGAATCTGTAAATATTGGTACCATTATCACTGCGAGATTTTAACTGATCAAGAAATACAAATTATTGAGGAAACTGGCAATCCATACAACTGCAAAGCATGTAATTACACTGTGACTCAGTGAATAAAACTCTAAATGAACAAATGAAGGATGAATCAATTATAGGTAAAGTTAAGAAATACCAAAGGGACATCTATTAGCATAACAGGAGTCACAAAGTTACTATCTAAACTTAACCCACATAAAGCTTGTGGTCCTGATAATATAAATGGTGGAGTACTAAAAGAACTAAAAGATCAAGTAGCACCAATACTTACAATAATATTCAGTAAGTCTCTAGAGACAGGAGAAACACCGAAAGACTGGAAACATGCTAATGTCGCTCCAGCATTAAAAAAGGTGAAAAAAAATAAACCTGTAAACTATAGACCTATTTCGTTAACATGCATATGCTGTAAGATCATGGAGCACATCATCACAAGTAATATTATGTCACATTTAGAAAAAAATGACATCTTATATAATCTACAACATGGTTTTAGAAAAAAACGGTCGTGTGAATCACAATTAATTGACTTCATTCAAGAACTTTCATCTAGTTACAATCGTAACATACAAACTGACCTCATTATTATGGACTTTGCTAAAGCGTTTGACAAAGTTCCTCACCAACGACTACTTTACAAACTAAATTACTATGGTATAAGAAAAAAACACACTTAATTGGATCAACGCTTTCTTATCCAATAGAACACAAACAGTAGTAATAAACGGTATTTCCTCTAATTCAGTTACATCCGGTGTACCTCAGGGTACTGTACTGGAACCCATACAATTTCTCATCTATATCAATGATTTTTTCTGAATACTTAACACATGGCAAATTAAGACTCTTTGCTGATGACAGCATTATCTACAGAGAAATCAAATCTCAAGAAGATTGCAATAAATTACAACAAGATCTGGATGCTGCAGCAAGGTGGGAAGCAGATTGGCTCATGGCTTTCCACCCAGACAAATGTACCAAACTCACAATATTACATAAAATGAAACCATATATACAGGAATACATCCTTCATAACCACATTCTTGAATCCGTTACATCTACTAAATATCTAGGCGTTACTTTGCAATCAAATCTAAAATGGAACCTTCATTATGATAATATTATATCTAACGGAAATAAATCCTTAGGATTCCTTACAATAAAAATATCAAACATAGATATTAAATCTAGAGCATACCAAGCAATAGTCAGACCAAAGCTAGAATATAGCTGCAGTTTATGGGACCCTCACACAAAAGATGCTACACAAAAAATAGAAATGGTTCAAAGACGAGTAGTTAGGTATATTTGTAACAACTACCACAACACCGGTAGTGTTACAAATATGACAAACAACCTAAATCTTCCTACATTAGTTGAACGCCGTCTGAAAACACGCCTTATTATATTTTACAAGGTCATCCATGGCCTCATTGCCATACCATCTGAAATACTGATACCAAGCGATAGCAGAACAAGACAAAACCATCCAAATACTTATAGACACATACGAACTACAAAGGAAACATACAAATGGTTTTTTTTCCCACATACCATCATTCAGTAGAACATGCTACCATTAGCCACAGTTCAGGCAACCACAGTTGATAGCTTTAGAGCACACCTTACACCAGGTGTCCTCTGTCAACTGGTTTACACCAGATACTTAATTTTGTAAATACTGATTTTAATCACTTTTTTGTAATTTACAAGCACATTTTTGTTAAATTTATATACTATTTCTTGGCATTCACAAGAGAAATAACTTTTGATAAATACCACGCATGTGCAACTGACAAGTAATCTTCAGTATCCTGAAGTTTTGTTGTAACATTGAAGAAGAAGAAGAAGGGGGGAAAAATCGAAACAACCGACAAACTCCGAGAACAACGAAGACAAGACCAAAATAGTACATGCACTACAATTAAAAACTAAAAACATATGAACAACATGGACCCCACCAAAAAAATCGGGGGTAGACTCAGGTGTTCCAGAAGAGTAAGCAGTCTCTGATTCCTCCAGGAACTTACAAAAACTGCTCGTGTTGGCTGCAAAAAAGATAGTTACTGGAGCTATATATAATACTTCAAAACCAAAAGTCAAAATTTTCAGGAGGTGATACGTGATATCTTTCAACTATGTTCGAAAGGAAACTTGCAGACCTTATTATTGTATTCTGAAATGCAATGTTTTGGATAATATTAGAACAATTTATTTGCAGGAGTTGCAAAAAAATATTTCCTTAATTGGAAAACACCGCCAATATTATATAGAGAATACTTTGGAATAGATGACAATTTGTTACAAGTAATTTTACACCGTAAATACTGCCTTTTCATATTTCAAAGAAAATCAAGTTAGAAGAATTGAAACCATCAGTAGAGTAATGCGCTGTAGACTTTTCCACAGACCGCCCAATTTACTACCATGAACTGATGTTGAATGAGAAACAAATTTACTACCATGAACTGATGTTGAAGAAGAAACAACTTTACTACCATGAACTGATGTTAAAGGAGGAACAACGTTTCTCAGCTTATCTGATGAATTTAAGGGCATGCGTGAGTTACCCTGACATTCGAAAAAGAGGATTACTGCTGTCGCGGATAAGTTGATGTCATCACTCGGGAAATTTTACGGTCGTCATCACGAATTGATTGACCGTTACAGTGTTCCAATATCTAAGATGGATGGATGGATGAATTGTTGTTTAACGTCGAGTGGCAGCCAGGTGCATATCAGGACAAGAACTTGTTGATATGATAATGAATATGATCCCTGCTTTGTACAAGACCGACACGCTGAGCCGGATTTTTAAAGTGCTAGCTCACACGGTAACTGCCCGCAGCAAATACCAATTATAATGTCTTTGGTTTGACCCGGCCAGGGATCGAACCCGCGACCTTCCGCACTCGAGGCAAGCACGCTTCCACGAGACCACCGAGGCGGTTATCTAAGATGATGTTGCACCTGTTCCCACCGTCGTAACATTTCATGTTTCTCCACAGATTTGTGACTTCTACCGGATTAACTTAATTTGTTGAACTTCACGACGGGTGCCGTATATGGAGCAGGAACTGCACATGCTTACCCTCACGGAGCACCTGAGGTCACTCCGGGTTTTTATAGGAGTTCGTGTTGTTCATCGCTTTTTAGTTTTCAGTGTTTATTTGTTGTGCTTTTGGTTGTTCATTTGTCTTCACGGGTTTGTCTGTATAATGGATTCCCGGGGGGTTATCTCCATTAGAAATGGTAGTATGTATGTGCTGCAAAAAAAGGGCCCTTTTTCACACGTGGCCTGTCATGATCAGGGTTGGTATTTTTACCCTTGTCAATAACAGGATTACTTTTTCATAATTTTATCATTGTGAAACGTGTAATTATAAATCACTTGTCATACACAGGGTCTGTTACACCTTTGTTTTAACTAAAATTTAAGGCTAATTACTTATATATCGTTATCAGGGATCATCAGTGATGAGTTGTCATGACGGCCCATATTAATTAGCGAACACTCTGATCTTATCAACAACAACAACAACAACAACATTTATTATTAGAAACCTCAGACACACAGGTGTACAAGAGGACATAAAGTATATACACACATACATGATAACAAGGCACATGCAAACATACAAGTACTAAAAAGTAATAACAATACAAAGGTTAATCATTCGAATTGAAACTAAATATTTTAATATGTAAATAAAAGATCCTACTACAAGATTTTGACTAGTAATTTTAGAAACGTTGCCAAATTTTTATAAAGTTCAACATGGCAGCTTATCAATAAGCCGTGTAATTTGTACTCACTTGGATTAACAGTATAATACCGTGGTATATATTTTTCACGGAGTAACTTTACTTCTTGTTTTTGACAAACGAAAAGATAGTGGAATTCATCCCCCAGTCCAGTCCCACACAAATGACAAATTCTCTCGTATTTTGGTTTACCATTCCATCTCCCTGTTTCAATTGGAAATTTAAAGTTTGAACATCTAAATTTTGCCACCAAAGTTCGATCACTTGTGTTAAGCCTTAGCAGATAGTTTTCTAAACCAAATTCTTTTTTATATTCGGAATAAAATTCGCCTCTTGATGAATTATTCATTTGGGAGAACCAGTGCTGAATAAATTGGTCCTTTAATTGTCTTGACATTAGGTTTTTTAGTACTTGTCTATCTATTGGGATTTGATCTTGCCAAATAAAACTTAATCCACTGTCATCCAAGATAGATTTAACATACGAGATCCATTTGAATTTTAATGATTCCTTTAAATGTAATTTCAACATAAGTTTATACATTAAAGATGACAATTTTTTGTTATCAAAAAGTAAACTATTCCAAAACAATATCATTTTTGATTTTATAACATTTTCCATTGAAAATCTTCCTAATTCTCCATACACCATGTAGTTTGGTGTGCTATTTCGGACTTTCAGAATGTTTTTACAAAACTTTAGGTGTACCTTTTCTATATTATCTTTATTTTCAAATCCCCATACCTCTGAAGCATACAGCAATACTGGACTTACTAAGGAATCGAATAGTTTTAATTGTAAATCAATCGGTATACTGATATTCTTTATTTTTCGATACAGAGCAAACAGGGACTTTTGTGCTTGGTCAACAAGTTTTTTCCGAGCTGCACAAAAACTACCGTTGTAATTAAAGAGTATTCCAAGGTAGGAATACGAGTCTACTATTTCAATATTTTCTCCGTATATTTTAAAATTGTCCTTATGTTTTGTTTTTCTTTTGCTAAAGATAACTACTTTTGTTTTCTTTATATTAACTTTAAGTTTCCATTTGTTGCAATATGCTTCAAAACAAGTAAGGGTTTCTTGCAATCCTTTTGCAGTTTCAGACAATAAAGCTGCATCATCAGCATATAGTATAATAAACAATTTTACATACATTTGCAAAGATTCTTGACACAAGTTTGAAATGTCTTCAAGACATTGGATATTGTTTTGAACAAAATAATCCTCCAGATCATTTAAGAATAAAGAAAAAAGAAAAGGTGATAGATTTTCACCTTGTTTGACCCCTATATGTGATATAAAGAATTCTGAACAGTCATTTCCTTTCTTAACACAAGTTTTAATGTTTTGATACATGTTATAAATTACTGTAAAAATTTTCCCTTTTATATTTGCTTTTTGCAATTTTTGCCATAAACCTGATCGCCAAACAGTGTCGAAAGCGCTTTTAAAATCTACAAATGTACAATATAGCTTTTTCCCGAATGATAGATAAATGGTTATCAGAGAATATAGAACAAAAATATTGTCAACAGTTGAGAACCCTTTACGAAAACCTGCTTGAGATTTAGAAATAAGCTCTATCTGTTCCTCTGTACATATCTGGGTCCGATCTTGAACCTTTATTTTTGAAAAGTGTAATCATTATCCCAGTAGACCAGTCTTCAGGGACAAATCCTGTATCTAGAATTAAATTAAAAAGTCTTATGTAAACCGGCATGAGGTCATTGATTGTATACTTTATGTATTCATTTAAGATTTTATCACTCCCAAAAGCCTTGCCGTTTTTCAGATTTGACACTACTTTCTTTATTTCATCTTCGGTTACAGGACAGTTTAAAATTTGTTCGATATCATTCGTAATGTTTTCAAAATCAAAATCTGGTTCTTCATCGTTTTCGGCATCTTCAATCTCATTTAGTTTCTTAAAGTGTTCAAATAATGTTTGTAGAGATATTTCGTCATTTTTTTCATTTTTATGCTTATTTCCAAGATTATTAAGAATTTTCCATAAAGCTTTTTGTATCTTTTTGGGATATATTTCTCAATTCATTTTCCGTTTTCAGTTGATATTTCTCAAAAGCTTTATTTAAGGTAGATTTGTGCTCTTTACTTGCTTTTAGCATTTGCCGCCTATTTTCAGCATTTTTCAAAAAACTATATCTTTTACGAGCTTTATGAAACTTCTTTCTCGTTATCGCACATTTTTTATCAAACCATGGTTTTGAATTATCGTGTTTATATTTTTGACGTTTTCTAAACTTCCCAAAAATATCATCAGCCGCGTCAGTAAAATTTTTACTAATTTCATTTACAATATCATTTACCTCATTACGATTTACATTTTGACTTGAAGACAACTCATCTAGTTTGTCAACGACCCTCGTAAGTACACCGTTAGGATCACTATGAATTCTATTAACATAATCAGATTTTCTCTCATTTTTCCATTTGACAGAAACTTTTTTGTCTTTTTCTTCTTTCTTTGTTAAATTAGTATGATTAACTTCAGCCTTGAGACAAAACTGTATCATGCAATGACAGTCAGAATACAAAGGATTAAAATCATCGATTTTAAAATTAATTACAACGGGAAACAAATTAGATGATAATATTAAATAATCGACCACAGTTGAGTCGCTACAAGTCCGTTCACCTATATTTTTATCTGACCCTAATCTGGAATTACCGATATAAAGATTATTATTTTTACAAATCTCCAGCAGTTTGTGGCCATAAGTGCTAGGTCTACTAGTACACTTTGATTCTCTTCTCAGTGGAATATTATTTTGCACTAAATTCTCAAAATCATATAAGTATTCAATTATTTCTGAATCATAATCTAAATCAAAAATATCAACAACAGATTCATCAGGAACAATGTAATCAGGCAAAGTACCTGTTTTGGAATTGAAGTCCCCAATTAAGGAAACGTAATTTTTTTCTACATCCAACAACGTTATTAACTCATTTTCTAGTTCATCAAAAGCTTCTATTGTAGAATATTTAGAATTCTCAGGTGGTATATAAACACATCCAAAAAGTATATCAGTATTAAGCGATAAGATCGATTTCGAAATTTGAAACCAAAGAACAAACTGACTTTCAGTAAAATGAAATTTAATGTGTTTTTCTAATGCTTTTTTGTATATTACTATAATTCCACCTGACGCTCTTTTAAATTTTTGTCTATTTTTGGCAAAATATTTATAGTTTTCTGGGATTTTTAAGTGGTCTAAATCTGTTAGTTTAGTTTCAATAAATATACAAATGTCATGATCACATATAACATTAATGAAATCAGGTGACAATAATTTCCTCTTCAAGCCACATACATTTAAACAACAAAAATTTAAGTCATGAGTAACAAGGTTACAACTACAATTAACAACTTTATTGTTACATAAATTTAATCGAGGTTGTCCTCTTGCACCCCATCCCTATCTAGAGGCTATAGAGTTACCACCTCCCGGCGGTGCACAGGGGGACGGACCGTGACGTTGTCGTTTGCTTGGCGGGCTATTGTCTGAAGGTCGTCTCGGTGTTGATTGGTGTTGTCCGGATGCATCACGCTCATCCTCTAAAATAGTTTCATCAATGACGGCAGGCTCCGGAGTATATAGTTCATTGTCAATGTATAATCTATCGCGAACTAGTGTTACCTGTCGCCTCTGTTGTTTAGCCTGTCTCATAACTGGATATAGCTTCCTTCGCTTCTGTTCTATTTCCGGCGGAAATTGTTCACGGATTCCGTAGGGTTTTCCTTTTAGACGGTTTGCAATTCTAAGTACATATTCAAGGTCCCGATGATGAATAAATCTAGCGACAATCGGAGCTCTCCTGTAATCACCGTTCGTTTTTATCCGGTGGACGTTGCCAAAATCTATTTTATAGTCAACGCCTAACTCGTGATACAGGAAACAGCGCAAAAGATCTTCTGTATCCTCATTAGCAACCCTGTGTAGGCCAGTGAATATAAGGTTATTTTTCATTGACCTGCACTTTAAATCTAAGAGTTCTGCCTTAATAGACTTTATCTCCTCTCCCTCTATTACCGGCTGAATTACAGGATGAACAACAGGCATCTCTTCGAGCTTCTTGATTCTAGCATCCTGGAGTATAATTTTACGAGTATTTGTTTTCACTTGTCCATTTACTCCATCAAAGAGGTTGCTGATGCCTGAACAGCTGTTCTCGCACTCGGACAGCTTTTTCTCAAAGTCATTCGTTTTAGTCTCTAAAGTTCTCACTCTTGCCGAGACAGATAGGACACTCTGCTCTAAAACCTCGAGACGTTTTTCAATTTTTTGTTCCATACTTTTCATTCTGTTGTCAATACCCGTAACAATTTGTAGAATTAAATTCAAAACGGAGTTATCATGGGAGGCATCTACTATATTCCTACTCTCCTCGATCAACCTCGACGTATCTGTGAGTGACATTCTCAAAATCTGATTGGTTGATTACAAAGGTCGTATACTGTTCATAAGGTCAAGTTTACTACACACAGCTGATTTTACAACTAAGGTTCAAAGTCCAATCTCATTCAACCCGACGAGTTGTAATTGTTATTCTGTATTCTATTGCCCTAGGGAATCAAGACAGGTCTCAGTGAACTTTACTAACTTATGTTTTCTATATTTTTTCAGAATATAACTATAATAAGGGTAGTGGATCACCAAATTCAAAATTTGTCATGTATCAAAGATAGAAAATATGATAATATTCACTGTTGCGAACTTTGGTGAAGAAATCCCAAGAATAACTATCCGAAATCCATATGTTTTCGTCGAGCAGAATAACACAACATCTTACTTCAAACCACGTGTATCAGAGTACACAGTGGGTACGATTTTGCAAATCATCATCAATTAAGTCATTAACAGGGTTACCTTTGAACATTGAATGTTACTGACAGGATATGAATTTCTAAAGAACAGGGTCCGGTTTGACCATTACAACTGGCACATATATATCCACTTTTTAATGGAGTAACCCCCCTTCCCCGGAAATGAATTTCAAGTCGTTTAAATTGATTTGGTCCTTCAGTATAATTTGTCCTCTTTATATGCAGATGCAAAGAACACTTTGCTGGAAAGTGTGGGCACTTTTAAATAATGGTTCACTAGTAATGATACGCAAAATTTTGATTTCATAATGCTGTAATTAAATACCTAATCACTTTTGGGGTTCTGTGTCCGAGTCAGAAAAATAGCTCCGGACACAGAATCCTAAAAGGAATTAGTAAATACCCTGTGATTATTAACCAGTCAGCCGTTCTGCAATGTTTACACTATTCTAGGGATCGTGAGATAAATAAGAGGTAACAAAATTAGAAACGATGTAGCGTAAAATTTACAAGTCCGTAAAAAATGGTAGTTCCGTTTCCGGTTTCCTGTTTGTCTTTCAAATTTTACGCTGTTTACTGTAAATTTCGCAAGTCGTAAAATTCACAAGCTAGTTAGAAACACAAACCATTCTGTTAATTTTAACATATATACAAAGGACTACAAACCATTTACACAATAATTGAATGAATTAGAACTTACTTAACTTATGAATGAATGAAATAAATTATAAATATGCTTGTGGCAGCTTTGAAAAACAAAAAACATCGGCGCTCAGGATCGCGGCGTTGCTTTGTTGGTTTTTTTAAAGCTGCCACAATCCGTTTTCGATATAAAATTTGAAGTCAGAAGCAAATTTCTTAGGCCATAAAATATGCAAGTCTCCCCTTTATTTTCAAAATATCAACATGTTTGGAGATGAAATGCTTCAGAAATTGATGGGGAAAGGAAAAAATGTTTTTAAGTTTATCCTATCGTTGATATCACTTGATATATTTTCATTTCTGTGTCTGATAATTTAATTACCATTAATCAATTTATGTAACTAACTAACTAACTAATTTTATTCAGTCTAAAATCCATTACAGAGGATCATCACTGAAAAGGAAACAACATTCTACAATAGACAACATATCATACAATAACAAAAGACACGGAACACATAACATTCATATATAATTATTATGACCTAACCAATCCCTCTGACGAATTTCGAGTCTTCATACAATCTTCCAAGAATGAAAATAATCTGATTAGAACATCAGTTTCAGACGCATTCATTAAATATTTGAATTTTTCAAGTATATTCAAGTTTCGGAATTCGAATACAATTTCAGATATATCTGCGAAAAATAAGTGTCTTGAATTTTCGAACAAGTCGCACTCACAAATGAAATGGAATTCATCTTCTATTTTATTAGCATTACATGATTTACAGAGACGTTCATTTGGCGGAGTTTTTTTGTATCGCCCCCTTTCAATTTCAAGATTATGATTTGAAATTCGCAATTTAGATAAAAGTTTAATATGTTGCCTTGGTACATTCAGTTGTGTATAGGTTTCAGGTTTATATTCTTTTTTCAGTGTATTATATGTGCGGAGTTTGTTATGATCATCAGAAGAGAGGATGGAAAAGAAGTATTTGTTGTATCTTTCTTCAAATTTCTTTCTTAACGCATATACGAGCTTGCCTTCAGACATAGTACCCTTATTATTCCACACATGAATAAATCCCATTGTTTTGAACAGTTCAAGAATATGTTTGTTAAATGAACTCGGGCAAGTTTCGTCAATGCATTCCGCTGTTCTAGATGCTAATTTATCGTTATTATCAGAATCTTTGTATAGATATAACCAGTATTTTATAGACTGTAATATGACAGAGATGGATATTGGATAGCGGCCTAATTCAGCCATTGAGGCTATATTAGAAGCATACCTGTTTACCCCTAACACGAATTTACAAAACCCGATATGTATTTTTTCCGGGATAAAACTGAGGAAGGAATCTTCTAAGGCGGTATTTTTATCGGAAGTGAGTTTTTTGTCTAAATTTAAAATATATGGTCCCCACAGCTCGCTTCCATATATTAAAACTGGTTTCACACACGAGTTAAATAATTTAAACATTAGTTGGGAGTTATTGTGATGACTCTGGAATTTCCGCTTTATCAGAAAAATTACTTTTAGTGCTTTTTTCTTCAAATTATCTACAGCGTTAGTAAAGGAGCCCGATGCTCTCATTAAGAGACCAAGGTATTTGTACTCTTGCACTGTTTTTATTGGCGTGTTATCATATGAAAGATTAACATTTTTAAGTAGCTTCCCTGTTTTATTGAAGACTATAACTTGGGTTTTTTCGGTATTTACTTTTAAATTCCATTCTTTACAATACAACGCAAGCGTAGAGAGGCAATTTTGCAAACCCTCTTGGGACTGAGACATTAAAATAATGTCATCTGCGTACATAAGACAATTACAAGTGGTGTCGCCTATAGTAATCGGTTCACAGTTAGGACCTAATCGGTTTGGGAAATCATTCATAAAGAGATTAAAGAGCAAAGGACTTAATATGCATCCTTGCTTTACGCCTATGTTTGAACAAAACGGATCTGTTAGACCAGATTCGAGTTTGATTGAGTATGTTACATTTTTGTACATATCCTTTATTAAATTTACTAAATTCCCATTGATACCTTGTATGTATAACTTCAGAAATAGATAGTCTCTTCTAACAGTATCAAAGGCTTTCTTAAGGTCAACGAAGCAGCAATACAGGCGTTTTTTTGCTCTAAACATCTTATCGACTATAGCTTTAAGAGTATAAACATGGTAATCGATCGGTTATTTTTTCTGAAGCCTATTTGATTGGTATGTAAGATATTGTTCTCGGTTACGAATTTGTCTAAACGGTTGCATAGAATTTTAACAAAGAGCTTGCTCAAGCAACTTGAAATTGCTATACCTCTATAATTTCCAGGGTTTCGTATATCACCGGATTTAAATATTGGCTTAATCATGCTTTCGGTCCAGCTACTAGGAAAAACAGTGGACTTTAATATTAGATTAAATAGTTTACAAATGCACTGAAGCAAGTCTACATCACAATGCTTTAACATTTCATTACTTATACAATCAAACCCAACACTTTTATTGTTTTTCAAGCTTTTGACAGCTTTTGAAATTTCCTGCATGGATATTTCATGGTCGAGATTGGAGTTATAGTTATTCAGATTTTCACACAAAGTTTCGTCTGTTAATTCATTGTCGATGTCGACATTTAGCAGGTTTTTGAAATATCTACACCATTCGTCAGAGGGAATGTTTGAACTCTGATCACCGCCATCTTCGGACTGTTTGAATTTGTTAATTATGTTCCAGTAGGCTTTGGGATTTTTATCTTCCATATCAAGAAGAGTGTCTAGTATTTTTGCCTTATACTTTCTTGTCTTTTTTCGCACAAGTCTCTTAAATTGTTTTTTAAGCGAATAATACATTTTTATTTTCTCAAAATCGCACGGGCTCTTTGAGATTGTGCGCGACATTTGTGTTAAATTTCTGTACATAGCCTCGCATTCTGAGTCAAAACTAGGATTTGAACGTTTACGTTTTCTTCTTTTACCGTTTCCCTTTTTATTAATCGGGATATTGAGTTCTATTTTTATTTTATCAGTTACGATATTAAAAATGTTGGTAAGATCATATGTAGCTTCATCAACTCCGTTTTTGTCTTGGTTGAGAATTTTGTTTTTGAAACTATCAGTGGCTGAAATTTTATCGTTAGAATTCATTAAGTTCATATAACATTTTTCGACTTTACAATCCCATTTAAGACCCTTCGGTGGTGTTCGTCCGAGTTTTGGGTTAAACACGGCATGGCTAAGCGATAAACACAAGTTGATTGGACAGTGATCAGAGTGTACAGTGAAATCATTTACAGTAAAGGAGCTAACATCTTTTAACATACAATTACTTACAATACAATAATCAACTACAGAGCTACCATTATATTGATGGGAAGTAGGTTTGCCTATTGTGTCCCCTAATGTTCTGCCATTTAAAATTCGGCTTCTTGTAGAAATGCAGAGGTCTAATAAGTTTCGGCCATATTCGTCAGTTTTTATATCTTTTTTTAAGGAAAATCTCCTCTTAAGGACATTGTCAGCCAAATATGTTGCAGGGAGAAAATCTTGAAAGTTATCATTTTGATCATCTATTATATAGTCCGAATCGTTTTCACTTATATGGGCATTTAAATCCCCCATAATAACAGTTTCACCTAAGTTTGAGTATTTGCTCATATCTTGTTCTATTTTTTCAAAAATTGTTTGATTATTCCTATGTGATTTTGAGTAACTGGATTGAGCGGGTGGATTATAAACAAAACAAATATAAATATCTGATGAATATCTAAAAAATGCCTTTTCTAATCTTACCCATATGAAATCTGGGCTATCGGTTTTGAGGAGAGAGACTCCTTTAACTATTTCATGTTTTACATAAACTACTATCCCACCATGTATAGTTTTTCCTTTTCGTGGTCGGATTTTTTTACTTAATAAGGTGTATTTATCGAGGCATAAAATATCATCTTTGTCGGCTTTAGTTTCTAGCAAACACATTATATCAGATTTTATGTTTGAGCAAAAATCTCTATCGTTAAGCTTGCAAAACCTACTTCCATCTTCTCTATAAAATAAACCATGAACGTTCCAACAACCTATAGTAACCTTCTTTTTCAGCATTAAAGCACTAGTAAACAAATAATATGGGATATGGGACTGAACAGCAGCACAAATACATTAACATGATATATATGAGTGCGGAAACAATTAACAATAGTGAAAATTTCTTGAAAATGTAACTAATGAAACTTTTATAAAAGGAGGAATGTGTTGAATTTGTTGTGTCTTGATAAAGATTGAGTTCATAAATCTATTAAAATACATTTATAATTAAATAATGTTACAAAATTAATTTTAATAGTGGTTAGAAGAGAGATGTCATCTTGATAAAATCAATTAAAGTTCTTTCCTCCAAAAAGTTATAGGATAATAGATGTAAAATGTGGATTATGTAAAATATATGACTAGATGTACGAAAAATGAGTATTGCATCAGTAAAAAGTTTAGAATGAGGTACATGATATGAAAAGGATTTCAAGTTTCCTTGAGACTAGAATAAAAGATATGTATGAAATAATAGCTGTATTTGCCTTATTTTTGCCAAGTAAACAACTACAGTACAATAAATTAACATATTAAATTCTATTTTGACCACTATAAGACACAGCTATCAACAGTATTTTATTCGTGTTTATAAAAGCCCTGATAATCTACAATTCTTTTAAATTACATATACACAGTCAGTACACATAAATGAGTTCCCGCTTAGAAATTTTCCTATAAATTACATATAAAACTACAATTTTTTTTAATTTTGTCCTCGAGTTATTAAACATTCGGGAATTAATCTTGAGTTATTTGCTCAAATGTTGGTTAAAAGTATATTTTCCTATCAATTGTTAATATAACGGAAACGGTTTGTGAAAGTGAAACTTCCAATTTTTACACAGGAAGTGCTTTAAATATTTGCACATGCGTGCTTGCATTTTTTACGGAACTTGCGATTTTTACGATACAACGACTCGATCAAGCGAGAGAACAAGGGGAAATAAGTCAAAAGCGCGCCAATATTAGTGGTCGACAGAGCGCATCGGTCAAAAATGAGAATGTATTATTCGTCATGTCTTCCCGGATTTCCTCAAGATTAACAGATTCCAACGGAACACGTTCAATTTAAAATGTAAAATGGATCAGTTCTGCAATGGAACACCGTTATGGGTAATTCTAGATATGGTCATTGCATGATTATGATGGTAGAAAAGTCTCAATTTATTCATGTATTTTATTTTATTTTATTAAAACCTTAGTTTTTATTATCAACAAACCAGGGAAAATTTAGCTTATCATATGTTGTCACACATATACATTTGTTTTAAGTAGTAAACCCCTGGTCTCCTGTGAGTCTAAGAGATAAGGAAGTGACAATTATTTAAGTGAATTGCCTAATTGTAGTATAAAATTAGTGTGTAGTGAATATACCAGATGACGTCGTGGCATTTCCCACAGTGTTTCACGACAGTTGGACTTCAACTTCAAACTTAGCATTTTACACATCTAAAGGGGATTGCAGGATAAAGACAATATAAAGTCATTGTCGGAAAATATAAAATTTATTTGGGCTTGCAGCGAAACATGGGGGAAAGACTCGCTAAAGCTTGCCTTTTCTCATGTTTCTAAAGCTTGCCCAAATAAATTTTATATTGGCTATGTATTGTATATTTGTGCGATTTAGTTTAAATATGTATAAAGACTGGCTTTTAAGTCATCTTAGCATCAGGTAAAACCCCAAGCCCTCCATACATATTATGTGACATACCAGTTTAATTGTTTTGAAAATGTAATCTGCCTTACAAAAATTTATATCTTCGAATCTTTAATACTGGCTGACTTAAGTAATTAAATATATTCAACTCAATACATGTTTTCCATACATGTTAAATTTCAGTGGTCATGCATTGCCTAGAAATGCCAATTATTAACATTATTTTATAGCTATCATACATGTATTGTAGGATTTGGATAAAACATGGAATGGAAATTGGCCAGAGTTTACAACATGTTTCCGTAACACCATATTGATATGGGTTCCCCATGGATGGTTATTGATAACATCACCAGTTTATTTATATTATTTGTTGACAAGGCAAACAGTCAGAGGACAATGGTCCTGTATTACATATCTCAAAATGGTTTGTATATCTTTCTTCATAAAAAAATCTAAATTCCCTGTACGCTGTTTTCATCACTTTTTGCTCATTGCTTTTGTAAACTTTAACATTTTCATCAGTTCTTAGGATATTAGCAGATGAAATTTAAATCAAGCATATGTGAAGAAATCTGTTATTTTAAGTAAAAGAGGATACAGTATGCAAATTTGTTTTTAGGAATGCCATATCATATTTATGTAAAATAATGAAGAACTTTTTTTTAACATACTTTTAACTTGTATGTGTGGTTTCCATTTTTGTTGTAATGCATGATAAACTTCATTTACTAAAGAACTTTGTTATAGACATGGATCACTACCTTTTGCAATATAAAGAAAACAGAGAGCAGAAAAAAACCACAAAGATATTGATCCACTACTTTTCATTGATAAATCATATACTGAAAAAGTCCATTTAGATTTTTGTAAATATATTCTGTGTACTAAGAAAAGCTCCACAAATATTACAGTCAGGGCAGAATAAAGACAACCACCTTTGGAAAAATTTATATTTACACAGACCATAACCTATCTAGCAAGACTATATACTGAAAACATAAATCCTCTCTTGAAAGAAGCTTTTAATCTAAGGAAGGAATTACATTCCCAAAATATATATTCATGGTATACATATGCTGAAGACATTGTCCTAGAGTGTACTAAAACCAAATTAGAAAACGTTAATAATACAAAAAATGTTCAAAAAATTAAATTAGAAGTCAAGACGGCTTTTATGAAAGTTACAATACTTAATATGAAGCAAAAATTCATAATCTAGAAGAAATTAACAAATTATTTTTACATAAACAATTAAAAATATCTTTAAACAAAGAATACTATTTATCTTCGGAAAATTTTGAATATCGAAAACTTATCACGAAGTTTAGAATTAGTGATCATAACTTAGAAATTGAAAAGGGCAGATATTATAAAATCCAAAGAGAGCAACGTTTGTGTAAAACATGTGAAATGATAGAAGATGAAAAACATTTCATATTAAATTGTAAATTAAATGAAGCATTACGACAAATAACTTTTCCAAATTTTTCTGCCGAAGATTCTAATTTAACGGATGAACAAAAATTTGTCTTTATTTTGAACCCAGTCTCCTCCCAGCAAGTAAAAAACACTGGTTCCTTTATAAAACCGTATTTGAAACTGAGGTCAGGGGGACTAGTCACTTTTTGCTTGTTTGAAGTTTTTGTAATGTTCAGTATTGGGTATTTGTTAATCTGTTTTTGTCACAAACTTTATGTTTAATGACAATAAAGTAATTTGAATTTGAAATGAACATCACTTGTGCAGTTATGGTCATATAAACATCTATGATGGGCTTCAGGATTTAATTCAGTTTTTACGTCCTGTATGGAATTACTACAAGGTAAATTTCAGATGCTTTTTATCGACCTCTACATGATGGGAGGATTATAATGAGTTACAAATGTAATGGATTTAATCTAGATAATGGCTAATAGTTTCACATGATAAATAATTAGTTTGGTGCTTTATGAACTCAGATAGTGAAGGAATACAGGCTTGTCTCTCGAATGTGACCTCTTAAAAAGTCAGACATAATTCTGTGCATGTTCATGAGTATCTAGCTGGTTTTTAATTGGAAATTTTAGTGTATTGCAGTTTGAAACAAGTCTAAATTAAAATATTATCAGGTAATTCAGGTAGCCTAAACTTTTCTACACTACACCAGTCTTTCTAAAAGATTTACAAGACGGTGAATTTTTAATTGCATTTTACATTGTTTTTAGTTTTATGTCAAAAATAAGTTTTGATATACAAAGTGACCTACCATCATATTACTTGGTGTGAGGTTGCATCTCAGGGAGTAATACAGCCTCCTACCAAAATTAGGTCACTCTGACCTTCTTATTGCGCTTCATTAACTTAGGTTAAGTTTTATGTGCGAGTTCAGCTCTCCAATACCAAGCGACCTACAGTCATATTACTTGGTGTGAGGATGCATCTCGGGAGTAACACAGCCTCCCACCAAACTTATGTCACTCTGACCTACTTATCATGCTTCATTGACTTAGGTTATGTTTTACATCCGAGTTCAGTTCTCCAATACCAAGGGACCTACGATCATATTACTTGGTGTCAGGGTGCATTCCGGGGAGTAACACAACCTCTGACCAAAATTAGGTCACTCTGACCTACTTACTGTGCTTCATTGACTTATGTTAAGCTATACATCGATGTTCAGTTCTCCGATACCAAGCGACCTACAATCATTACCTCTGTAAGGGAACATCTTGGGGAGCTACACAGCCACACACCAAAATTAGTGGGGGAACGAGGCGAACATTGTAATCGTAGATTTTTGGTTTATGACTTGTATAGAAATTTGAACAATTTTAGTATAGACAAACGGTTTATAAAGGGCACCTCTGTATATTAAATTATTGTCCTTAAAGAACACTGTTAAAGTTTCTCTTTCAAAAAGAGTGCTTTTAAAATTAACCTCTGTATAAAGGTCACCTGTCCATTTAGGGCACATTTTGCTATGGCTGAACTTTATACACAGGTTTTACTGAATACCAACACAATTTTGTATTTTCCCAGATTATTGCTGTGCTCTTTGTGGCACTAGCATCCATTGATGTGGTTGTATCAGTAGATGCTTTAAAGTCTGAGGGTGAATACTGGAGAGCTTTGTTGATGGCACCTGTTATAGAATTACCCACATTTGTAAGTATTTGAAAGGCAATAGAATAAAAAATGCAAGTTGATAATTGTAAACATGTCTGGTTTATATATCCTTTAGTGACTTTCACACATATATTGAAAAATTTTGCAGGAAATTACTTCAAATTCTATTTGAAATATAAATAAAAATTTCAGTATATCGTTTCTTTCCTGTATTTATGGTAAATCATTTCCTCAGGTACAAAACATAAAACTAGATTGAGACAGTTGGAGACAACAGTTATCCTGGCACTCCCCACATGTATTCATGTGCACCACTTTCACAATCATATCTTTGGATACAGGCCCAACGTTTGGCAAAATCAAAAAACTAAAACCTTACTGGGCATCTGCATACATTGTATGAAAATACTGTGTAGAAGTATAAAGCATAAGGCGAAAAATGAAAAGGGAGTTTTGGTCAAAAGCTTAAATTCACAGATTTTAAAATTTGACCCCTGTGGGCCCCAATTTTGGAAAATCAAAATTCTATAACCTTATTCCTTGTGTACAAAGATTTTTACTATAAATTTGACCTGGCCTGTATTGAGTACTGTAGTTTTTTTGTTTATATAGAATCTACGTAATGGCTACTGATTTTGAATGTCGCCTTCATTCCCGACTGATTTATACACATTTTTTTTTCAGTTACTGTTGATGTTATACATTGCACTGGAAAGATACAAAGGTTTTGTGACATCAGGTGTGCTGTTTATTTACTTTACACTATTGTTAGTGTGTAACATCATCCCTTTCTACTCCAGGATTATAAATAAGGTAATACATGTAATAATAAGTTTGATAAATAAAAATACGGAAAAGTGGATAATTTCTTTGCATTTGAGAATACACAACTGCCCCTAGATTTTATCAGACTTTTCCCATTGTTCTATAACATGTGAATATAAGGCTAGCAGTGAAAAAGACAAGTTGATAATTGTTAACATCTCTTGATTTATATATATTTTAGTGCATCAAACATATACTCAAAATGTTGTAGGAAATCACTTAAAAATCTTTTGGAAATATCAGTAAAAACCTCTTCTTCCCTTTTCTTTCCTTTAATCATAGTAAATCATTGCATCTTACAAAATCTTAAAAAATTCCTCTTATTTCCAAGTGTTGTATGATTTCATTTGGGAAGATGTCATATTTATGCATAACAATTTACAGATGATTCACCCCAATTTCAAGACGCATCAGATATAGTTCATTTCAATACATTTTCATTTTGTCCCAACCAATTTTGCAGCATCCTTAACCTGTATTTTAATCTCAGGGTTGAATAAATAGAGAACTACAAAGCTCTGACCAAAATATGACTGGTTTCTTGGAGTTGAACTTATAAGACAAAATAAAAGAACTATTCTAATTATAAGTGAAAGGTACGGCCACAATAGGACCTGCTTTGCATAGGCTGTTAGGACTTTCCGTACAAAAACTTGAGATGCCACTGTAATTCTGATGTCTGTGATGCTCTCTTTTGAAAGTTTGATTTATTTTAAAAAGACATTCAAGTAAAAATATTTATGCTAGTCAGTTGTAGTTACATATTACAATGCATAACATATAGCACTGAGGGTGTGAGGGGTGAATGTTTATAGGGGTTAAGGCAGGGACATGCTCCTGTCTAGTTTATACCAAATTTTTTTTCCAGGAGTATAAAACTAATGTACTTATGTCGGTGGTATTTTATACGTACTATAGTCTCACATTGGTTCAGTGGATTCTACATTGTATAGCAGAAAAACTACCTCATTCCAGGGTAAGTCTGATGAATTTAAGATTAGGAGACAACTGTATTGTATTTTATGGTTTGTTGACTGAAATAGAAAATTTAACTTGTGCAAATATCCTTTTATCTAGATTTGTTACATACATATATTACTAGGTAAACTTGAATGGTTTTATCTTCTTTACTCTTTGTTAGAATATTTTATTCATATGGAATGCTGTGGTTATTTTGCATTTTACACTATTATATTTTGGGACCTTTAGTGTTTATACGGTAAATGATTTAATGAATGATTGAGGTTTTATACTACTGTCTGCCGGAAAACCTGGAGAGAACCAATGACGTACTGCAAGAAAACTGGAAATCGTTGTCAATTAAGGTCAGGGTCAAACACACCTCACGATTAGCTTGTTTCAAAATAAGAAACTCTTTGTTCATTAGTACCTTGTCAATTAACATCATGGTCAAATTCACCTCATGACTAGCTTTATTCAGAATCGCAGACTCAATGATGATTAGCACCTTGTCAATTAAGATCAGGGTCAAACACACCTCGCAACTACCTTGACTTAGAATCACAAACTAAGTGATCATTGGTACCTTGTCATTTCAGATCAGGGTAAAACACACCTCATGACTAGCTTGATTCAGAATCACAGACTCAGTGATGATTAGCACCTTGTCAATTAAGGTCAGGGTTAAACACACCTCACAACTAGCTTGACTTAGAATCACAAACTCAGTGATCATTAGTACCTTGTCATTTCAGATCAGGGTCAAACATACATTGTGACTAGCTTGATTCAGAATCACAAACTCAGTTATCATTAGTACCTTGTCATTTCAGATCAGGGTCAAACACACCTTGCGACTAGCTTGATTCAGAATCACAAACTCAGTAATCATTAGTACATTATCAATTAAGATCAGGGTCAAACACACCTTACGACTAGCTTGTTTCAGAGTCGCAAACTCAGTGATCATTAGTACCTTGTCATTTAAGATGAGGGTCAAACACACCTTGTGACTTGCTTGATTTAGAATCACAAACTCAGTGATCATTAGTACCTTGTCATTTAAGATCAGGGTCAAACACACCTTGCGACCAGCTTGATTTAGAATTACAAACTCGGTGATCATAAGTACCTTGTCAGTTAAGATCAGGGTCGAACACACCTCATGACTAGCTTGATTCAGAGTCACAAACTCAGTGTTGACAGACTGGTGATAAGTATTAGTGTCCCTTTACATGTACCGCTGGAATGTGTTTTTGGCCGGGTTGCACAGAGTGCAAATCCGGGTTATAGTATGGTGAATGTCGGGCGGGCAGGTGGGGAAAATGGGTACCTATTTTGCGAAATCAACTCCTCCTACAGTTTTTCACCCACATCCTTGAAACTTCATAGAATGTTTCTATATATATTGAAGATGTGCACCTCACTTTATGGAATTATTTCAGGAATTATTTCCCATTTTTCCAAACTTTGGAACTTAGTCATTTTTTTAGCTCACCTGACCCAAAGGGTCAAGTGAGCTTTTCTCATCACTTGGCGTCCGTCGTCCGTCGTCGTCCGGCGTCGTCGTTAACATTTTACATTTTGAACTTCTTCTAGAGAACCACTGAATGGAATGAAACCAAACATGGCATGAATGTTCCTTATGAGGTGCTGACCAAGTGTTGTTACTTTGTAGCCGATCCATCATCCAAGATGGCCGCCAGCGGGGAACTTAGTTTAACATAGGACCCTATGGGAAATGCATACAAATGACTTCTTTTAGAGAACCACTGAATGGAATGAAACTAAATCTGGCATGAATGTTCCTTATGAGGTGCTGACCAAGTGTTGTTACTTTGTAGCCAATCCATCATCCAAGATGGCCGCCAGCGGGGAACTTAGTTTAACATTGGACCCTATGGGAAATGCATACAAATGACTTCTTTTAGAGAACCACTGAATGGAATGAAACTAAATCTGGCATGAATGTTCCTTATGAGGTGCTGACCAAGTGTTGTTACTTTGTAGCCGATCCATCATCCAAGATGGCCGCCAGAGGGGGACTTAGTTTAACATAGGACCCTATGGGAAATGCATACAAATGACTTCTTTTAGAGAACCGTTGAATGGAATGAAACCAAACATGGCATGAATGTTCCTTATGAGGTGCTGACCAAGTGTTGTTACTTTGTAGCCGATCCATAATCCAAGATGGCCGCCAGCGGGGGACTTAGTTTAACATAGAACCCTATGGGAAATGCATACAAATGACTTCTTTTAGAGAACAACTGAATGGAATGAAACTAAATCTGGCATGAATGAACCCTTATAAGGTGCTGACCAAGTGTTGTTACTTTGTAGCCGATCCATCATCTAAGATGGCCGCCAGAGGGGGACTTAGTTTAACATAGGACCCTATGGGAAATGCATACAAATGACTTCTTTTAGAGAACCGTTGAATGGAATGAAACCAAACATGGCATGAATGTTCCTTATGAGGTGCTGACCAAGTGTTGTTACTTTGTAGCCGATCCATAATCCAAGATAGCCGCCAGAGGGGGACTTAGTTTAACATAGGACCCTATGGGAAATGCATACAAATGACTTCTTTTAGAGAACCGTTGAATAGAATGAAACCAAACATGGCATGAATGTTCCTTATGAGGTGCTGACCAAGTGTTGTTACTTTGTAGCCGATCCATAATCCAAGATGGCCGCCAGCGGGAGACTAAGTTTAACATTGGACCCTATGGGAAATGCATACAAATGACTTCTTTTAGAGAACCACTGAATGGAATGTAACAAAACATGGCATGAATGTTCTTTATGAGGTGCTGACCAAGTGTTGTTACTTTGTAGCCGATCCATAATCCAAGATGGCCGCCAGCGGGGGACTTCGTTTAACATATAACCCTATGGGAAATGCATACAAATGACTTCTTCTAGTGACCCACTTAATGGAATTAAACCAAACATGGCATGAATATTCCTTATGAAGTGCTGACCAAGTGTTGTTACTTTGTAGCTGATCCATCATCCAAGATGGCCGCCAGCGGGGAACTTAGTTTAACATAGGACCCTATGGGAAATGCATACAAATGACTTCTTTTAGTGACCCACTTAATGGAATGAAACCAAACATGGCATGAATATTCCTTATGAAGTGCTGACCAAGTGTTGTTACTTTGTAGCTGATCCATCATCCAAGATGGCCGCCAGCGGGGAACTTAGTTTAACATAGGACCCTATGGGAAATGCATACAAATGACTTCTTTTAGAGAACCACTGAATGGAATGAAAGTAAATCTGGCATGAATATTCCTTATGAGGTGCTGACCAAGTGTTGTTACTTTGTAGCCGATCCATCATCCAAGATAGCCGCCAGAGGGGGACTTAGTTTAACATAGGACCCTATGGGAAATGCATACAAATGACTTCTTTTAGAGAACCGTTGAATAGAATGAAACCAAACATGGCATGAATGTTCCTTATGAGGTGCTGACCAAGTGTTGTTACTTTGTAGCCGATCCATAATCCAAGATGGCCGCCAGCGGGAGACTAAGTTTAACATTGGACCCTATGGGAAATGCATACAAATGACTTCTTTTAGAGAACCACTGAATGGAATGTAACAAAACATGGCATGAATGTTCTTTATGAGGTGCTGACCAAGTGTTGTTACTTTGTAGCCGATCCATAATCCAAGATGGCCGCCAGCGGGGGACTTCGTTTAACATATAACCCTATGGGAAATGCATACAAATGACTTCTTCTAGTGACCCACTTAATGGAATGAAACCAAACATGGCATGAATATTCCTTATGAAGTGCTGACCAAGTGTTGTTACTTTGTAGCTGATCCATCATCCAAGATGGCCGCCAGCGGGGAACTTAGTTTAACATAGGACCCTATGGGAAATGCATACAAATGACTTCTTTTAGAGAACCACTGAATGGAATGAAACTAAATCTGGCATGAATGTTCCTTATGAGGTGCTGACCAAGCATTGTTACTTTGTAGCCGATCCATCATCCAAGATTGCCGCCAGCGGGGGACTAAGTTTAACATTGGACCCTATGGGAAATGCATACAAATGATTTCTTTTAGAGAACCACTGAATGGAATGTAACAAAACATAGCATGAATGTTCCTTATGAGGTGCTGACCAAGTGTTGTTACTTTGTTGCCGATCCATCATCCAAGATGTTTAGAAGTCTATCAGAAAATTGTAAAAAAAATTCTGAATGGTCACAACTTGACCACATATTCAAAAATAATAATGATAAGATGTCTTCAGTAGCTATTGTAATCACATTAGATACAGGTGAGCGACACAGGCTCTTGAGAGCCTCTAGTTTAATGACATCTTCAATAGAGGGTACCTATTTTGTGAAATCAACTCCTCCTACAGTTTTTCACCCATATCCTTGAAACTTCATAGAATGTTTCTATATATATTGAAGATGTGCACTAGAATGTTTCTATATATATTGAAGATGTGCACCTCACTTTATGGAATTATTTCCAATTTTTCCAAACTTTGGAACTTAGTCGTTTTTTATTGACATCTTCAATAGAGGGTACCTATTTTGCGAAATCAACTCCTCCTACAGTTTTTCACCCGCATCCTTGAAACTTCGCAGCATGTTTTAATATATATTGAAGATGTGCATCTCACTTTATGGGCTTATTTCAGGAATTATTTCCCATTTTCCCAAACTTTGGAACTTAGTCATTTTTTTATTGACAACTTCAATAGAGGGTACATATTTTGTGAAATCAACTCATTAGTGTTTATCAACATGTAATCAAATCAAATATTGCTTACTTCACCTATTTCTAATTAAATTGATGACTGCCTCTGTGCTAGTACACCAACATACAATGTGTCTGATTTTGTCTATATAAATATTCATGTCTGCCAATGTGCAATATGATCTTGTAATCACCTTTGTCACCACTACAGTAAACACCCAGTAAAGCAACCTGGCCATTTGTGTCTTTGACCCATTTTTGTTGTATTGTTGTTGAAGACAGTCCTTTTGTTGGATGTTAATTCAATAAATATTCTGATTCTGATTAATAGTTAGTCCAAATATCTAGACTTCTTGTCCAAATGATAATCTCTAGATGTTTGCCTGCTTGTTACCATGTGTAATTTCTTGGATGTTTTATCCATGTGTTGTCCAAATGTTAATCCCTAGATGTCTGCCTGCTTTTTACCATTGTAATCTCTTGGATATTTTACCCATGTGTAATCCCGCAGATGTTTTCTACTTGATGTATACACAATATCTTTTCATTTTTATATGCTTTGTTTTTTTTTGCAGGATGTTTGTCCAGAACAGAAGTCTTCATTTTTGTCAAGGATAACATATAATTGGATAACAAGGTTGATATTTCTGTATAGATCTTTGTTACGTAGTTACACTGTATGTTCAGGTATTTTTTATTGGCACCATATCATTGAACAAAACAACTCCAATTGCTAAAATCTTTATTCTCCAGAACTACACTACTTGCTTATTTTGTCAGGTTCCCAATCTCACCGCTTTCCATTTTAACTCACATTTTTTTCAGATATTTCAACAAAAAACCTGGTTCCCTTAGATGTTAAATACTGTATTTTCTGGACTATAAGTCTATGTGGACTATAGGTCTAATTGATTCTTTCTCCATAGACTTACAATGGTAAAATGGTCATTTTAAAGTAAAAAAGTCTCGACCTATAGGCAGGAAAATACGGTATGTGTTCATTATAGACAAAAAATAAAAATTTCTTGGACCTTTTAGACTGACAGAAAATAACATGCTTGGTAATATTGGGTACCTGGTACTGGTAGGATAGTGTAGCTGGCTAGTACAGTTCAAACTGCTTTTGTCACATCAAAGCACTATATTCATTCTGTAGAACTGTGGTCACTCAAACACCCAAGAGACTAACAAAAACAGTTTGAGATATAGGGTTGTTTGAAATTGATTATTTGAAAGTCTGTAGAATATTAAGTTATGTGACAGGACTTAAAAAGTGGTTTGAGAATCCAAATATTTTTTATTCATTTAGTTCGAGCAACTCAAGTCTTAGTTCACTGTATATACTTTAGTATTCATTTATTTTGTGTATATCATTAATATATTTTATTGGAGGGCCCTTACGAAGATTATCTATTAATGATAGCATGTGTTACCCTCTTTAAATACATGTAAAGATTCTACATGTCTTGATTTGCCGCTCGGTGTAAAACTTGATTAAACGGTCACCTGGCTTATGCGACCACTTTACCTTTGTTCCTATTGTGACCGGTTTGACTGTACTTACTTACTTGATATACTCCCATCTCATATTATCCTGGGTTCCTTGATATCTTTTTATTTACATGCTATTTCAACATAAATCAGCATTAATTAGCATGATATAGTAAACTACCATTTTAATCTTATAAAAAACATCAAGTAAATTTTTTAGGAAAATAAATTTCAGATTAATGATACAAGGTTATAAGAGACCATTAACTGAAGATGACATGTTTGAATTGAATGACAGAGATCAATGTAAAGTGGCCTATCAAAGACTGATGAGAAATTGGAAGAAAGAAACCAGTGCTCATGCCAGGTGTGTGTTTTCTATCATTTGTTTCTTTTATTTATATAAAAAGAGTCTTCGATCACTTCATTTCACAAAAATACAACAAAAACACAGCAAAGATAATTATATGTAGGATTTTAAGTAAAATTAAAGAAAATTGATCACAGGAATAATTTAGTTTAATTTGATACCAGATAAACCTCAGATAAATAGATTTTCAACCTAGGAAATCCCTGCCTTTATCCAAGCCTTGTATTTTTGAATTTCATATTTTTAACCTGATTTTCCAAAGAAAAAATCTGGTTATTAGGCTGGGTGGAAGGGCAGGTAAGGGTCATATGGACAGCTTCAAACAATAGTGAAGGAAAATCCTTAGCTGTCAGTCAAACAACTTCTGTTTGCTCATAGTATTCTTACAGTAGAAAAATGATTGTATATTACAAACTGTATTATTTATAGGTTACAGCCGAAAACAACATCACAGAGATACCATTTACAGGACGAATCATCTGAATCCACTCCATTACTCAATCCTAAACCAGAAATAAGGGATCCGAGCACACAGAGAAAGAAACCATCATTGTTTAAAGTTTTATTTAAAACTTTTGGATTGGAGTTACTACATGCACATGTGTTTAAGTTGATCTATGATGTGACCATCTTCATTACACCATTTCTGTTAAAGTAAGTTTTCATCATAGATGCTGGTAAGATCGCTGGTAATAAGTGGATTCATTATACTGTGTTTTCTATGTAATATGTCAAAATACGTCAGAAACAGTTGTTGGCAAAACCTCAAGTAGGAAACGTGGTGAAGTGGCTAGCTCATGAGACTTCAAAGCCAACATCTGTGGTTCAATTCCCGTTCAGGCCAAAAATTTCAGGGATCAAATTTGCGACATTCTTTTGACACCATTTGCAAGGATGGTCTCTATAAAAGATGCTAGTCCATTGGATGGGGATGAAAGATTGCTGTCCCCTGTTAAGAAAGAGCAACACCTTTAGCATGTTAAAGACTCATGTGTAGATCTGTAAAAAAGAGTTGTCTAAAATTCCGCTTGTACCTGCCATGTGGACAGTGATTAGCATAGTTGGTATAACTTATTTCAATATCCACTAGATGAATAAATAAGTTTAAACTAAACTAATACCTCAAATAAGTTTTGGCCAGACTGGTATTTTAACTCTTGTTGTGGGAAAACCAGTTCTCCTTTAATTTGCTCATAAATTACAATATTTCTACTCTCTTGATAGTCTTCAATTTTAACATGGTTGCTAAAATATTAACTATCACACAAGTGTAGAGATATTATAACCCAGTACTACAGTTTCCCTACGGAACTGACTTTCAGTAAACTTTTATAATCATTAATTGGGAACACTAATTTATCAAACAAAAATCTCTGAGCTATCTTTCAACCTAAACCATAACCTTGGTACACTTTTAAACTGCCTAAACAAAACCCCAGCAAACTTTTCATCTGTCTAACTTGTGTGAACACAAAACCTATAAAAAAAATATTAAATACCCTGGGTAAACATGAGGTTTATTTTCATTGCAAAGTCAGTTGATGAAAAAAAATGACAATAAATGAAATTTTCATTCATGTTTAATTATTTACTTAGTGTTGTTAATAGATTATACACAAGCCGGTTTAATTATTTACTTCAGGTTGTTAATAGATTATACACAAGCCGGTAAGATGGATCCAGGAGACAAATCACAGTTTCACCAGGAATGGAAGGGATATGTTCTGGCCGTAGCTTTCTTTGTTACTATACTTATACAGTCCATAACATTCCATCAACAATTTTATTGGGGCATGTCTCTTGGGATGAGGGTCAAAGCTGCCCTAACAGCTGCTGTTTATAGAAAGGCGAGTAGGAATGTTTACCTTTTATCAGTAGTAATGTAGGTTGTCAAAGCTAAAAGACAGTAATTTATACATATTCTAAGACCACCAATAAACACATAATTGTAATTATTATTATGTGAAGTAGTGTACATTTGACCATCAGGGTGTTTTCATTTTTGCTTGGAGGGTCACATGGCTATAGGTGAAGTATTTCATATGTGTATTCAGTTCTTTGCTTAAAGTAGCACTCATCACTCAAGAGTATGGTCACAATGAAAATTTTAAACATATATGATATTGAGATTATGACTTAAAAGTAAATAAGTAGCTTATTGTAGTAATAAATATTTTAAATTATTTCAGGAAAAAATTTGCTGTCTCAACAAAAAAAGTAATGGTCATTTCAACAAAATGTAAATTGGGAAACATTTTTTTTCTTCTTTAGTTTACTTACCCCAATATTAAATGGGATTTGAAAAGAAATTTTAATTTGAATCATTTTTTTAATGTTTATAGGCTTTAACGTTAACCAGTGGAGCAAGGAAGCAATCTACCGTTGGTGAAATTGTTAACTTGATGTCCACTGATACACAACATATTCAGGATACTATTAATTACCTTTGGGCTGTGTGGTCATCGCCACTTCAGATTGCTTTCTGTCTCTACTTCCTCTATACTACGCTAGGAGCCTCCATGTTTGCTGGATTCGGAGCACTTGTTCTATTGATGCCAGTGAATGGGATTCTTATGACAAAAATTCATGGTTTACAGTCACAGGAAATGAAACAGAAAGATAATAGAGTTAAATTACTGACAGAAGTTCTAAATGGAATCAAGGTTAGCATACAATGTGTTATTCTGCAGCGCTGCTGCAGCAAAGATAAGCTTTAGCTTATCTAGCTGACGCTGTGCGTAAGATTGTTAACACGCTGGCAATAACTTTGTACTGAGCCATCTAACCTCTTTCTATGAATGCTTTCGCATTTTTTACTGTTTGTGTATTGATACAAAGTTTGAAAGTAGTGCAGTCTCCATTATCATGGCCCCGTTCAAACTGAACCAGTTTCAGTTGTAGGCTTGTGCATTACCTGGGGACATTTTGATCTCTTTCTTTTTAAATAGATTTAATTACATAATTCTTGTACAATATATGATATGATATGACGTCAGGCAAAATGACTGGCTGAAACTGAAATTTGCTCCTGAAAAAAAGTGAATTTTCTGTGAATTTTGGATACGTACATGCTTCATAGTTTGCAGGGATGTTAATTTACTAAGACATTGTAAGTTTTGAACGTTATCTATTTTTTTGCGTTTGCCGAATCATTGATTTGGAGATTTTTAAGCGATCTGTTGTTTTCTACATGTTAGCCGTCTCTACGTTACCGACGTCATAAAAGATTTCCAAGATGGATACTCCGTTGTTTCCAAAGCAAAATGGAACTCCGGCGATAACAAAGTCACAAGAACTATCTATAACCCCTGATATTATCATCAATGAACTTCTATGTTTTATTATAAACAAAATTAATACTTTACCTAATGAGTTGTTGGTAAAACTGTGCAAAGAAAATTTTCAGGAGTCGGAAATAGAACAGTCTAAACGTTTGCTTTATGATTTGTGTGCTGATAATGTGCGTTGTATTCCACGCAAAGGACCGAAGAAAAATGAATCTAATTTACAGGATATTCTGACTGTTATACACAATACAGACCCTGACGATGTTCCATGTTTTGTAGCCCGTGATATATCGAAACTTCCGTCTGTAAGCTTTGATCATGTTGATGTTTCAAGTTTGATGAAAGAGATTGAATTTTTAAAGTCTAACATGTCAGTTCTGTCCGAGAGTCAGAAATGTTCTTTGGAATTGATTCGGCAAATGAGGGATAGCCAAGGACAAGGTAATAGGGATGAACATTCAGTTTTACAAACACAAACCAAAAATAATAATGCGTGTCATATTGAGGTCAATGAGGAAGACGCTTCATCAACTGAATTGGATGCTAGTATGACAGAGTTGAAAACTGTAGTGGCTGATGACAGTTTCATAACGTCGTCTGGAATCACAAATTCTTTGAAGCCCGAATCTACTTATGCCGATGTTCTTCGACAGAGTTCGAATTCTCCATCATCTGATCAGGATTTTACCATCGTAAAAATGCGAAAAAAATTCCAAGTAAATCGACCATAACTTCGCCTAGGTTGGATAAATTAGATAATCGTTCGAGAGTCGGTTTTTCACATGATTCGAAGGCCGTGGTCATTGGTACTAAAAGAAGTTCAGTTCTGAAAGGAGTCCGTGCAAAATCTTCTTTGTTTATTTCTCGTCTTAGTCCTTCAACTTCGAGCAGGGATATTGAAGCTTTTGTGAAAGAAAATTTCAACATAACAGTGGAATGTCAGAAACTGGTAACAAAGTATGATACATATGCTTCGTTTAAGTTATTGTCAGATATAAGATTTTTTGATACACTCTTGAATCCATCTAATTGGCCTGAATGTGTTCTAGTGCGTAAGTTTTTCGAAAATAAAAATAATGGACACAGAAGATAAATTATTAAACGTCGTGTCTTATAACTGTAGATCTTTGAATCTAAATGTTAATTCTGTGATTGAGTTGTTAGGTGATCACGATATTTGTTTGTTGCAAGAACATTGGCTATATGATTTTGAATTACCTAAATTAAATAATTTACATCCGGATTTTTGGGGAAAAGGTATTTCATCTATGAATTCTAATTTAATTTATTGTGGTAGACCATATGGTGGGTTAGCTATTTTATGGCGTAAAAATTTATGTTGTAAATGTAAAATTATAGAATATGGAGATACAAGAATTATGGGTGTTTTGATACAGGCTGACCAGTTTAAATTACTTATTATTAATGTCTATTTACCTTTTGACTGTGCTGACAATTACTTAGAATTTATTCAATATTTGGGTAAAATTCATAGTATTATAGAAGAAGCTGAGACACCCAATGTAATTGTTGTAGGGGATTGGAATGCTGGGTCAAGTGAAACTTTATTTGGCAGTGAATTGAGAAACTTTACAGACGAACAAGATTATATTGTCAGTGATATTCGTTTGTTAGGGGAAAATTCTAATATTTTTACGCATTTTAGTGAAGCGCATGGAACTGTTTCATGGATTGATCATATTGTAAGCACAACATCTAGTCACAGATCGATCAGTGATATAAAAGTGCATACTAACTTTGTAAGCTCCGACCACTTTCCAATGTCTTTTTCAACTAACATTTTGAAATTACATAGATGCGATACTAGCTTGATCAGTAGAAAAGGAATGCAACGACCAAAAATCATCAACTGGTGCAAGTGCTCCGACATGGACATCAATTTATATCGGAATAATCTATCGGCGCTCCTTTATGATCTTCAATTACCGGCGGATTGTTTTCAGTGTCGAGATATGAACTGTACTAATATATCTCATCGTACCTCTATAGAAAATTTTTACAGAGACATTATTGAATCAATTAAGAAGGCAAGTGATTCATTGAGCAGAGATAAAGTTGGTTATTTCAATATCATACCTGGATGGAATGAACATGTCAAAGAATCCCATGATATGGCTCGAGAAGCTTTTTTGATGTGGCAGTCATTTGGAAAGCCGAGATATGGACCTGTTTTTCGTCTGATGAATACAACTCGATTGTCGTTCAAGTATGCTTTACGAAAGTGTAAAATTGACAATGATCAACACAAAGCTGATGCTTTGGCTGATAAATTGAAAAATAAGGACATGCGTGGATTCTGGAATGGAATTAATAAAGAGAATAATAAGAATACCCCTTTATCGCAATCAGTGGACGGAGCAACTGGTTCGTATGAAATTGCACAAATGTGGCGAGATCACTTTAATGGCCTATTGAACTCTGTGAACAATAACAAATACGAGAATTCTGTAAAAGAAAGCGTAAAGGTGTGCCCTATTTCTGATGATGCTATTACAACTGTAGAAGAAATTCAGTCCATTGTAAATACTCTACATTCCGGAAAAGCAGCTGACAGTGATGGACTTGCTGCAGAACACTTGAAAAATGCCCCTCATATTTTATTTGTGTTGTTATCGCTGCTATTGTCTTCTATGTTAATTCACTGTGTTATTCCGAAGGACTTCACTCGAGTGATGCTGGTACCAATTCCGAAATCTAAATCTGGTGATCTCACAGACAAGGATAACTATAGGCCGATTGCATTGACCTCTATATTATCTAAAGTGATTGAAAAGTACTTATTGAATTTAATGCAAGATAAACTTTTAATAAGTGACCATCAGTTTGGTTTTAAGGATGGCCATTCTACTGACTTATGTTTATTCGTTTTTAAAGAAATTGTTTCTTTCTATGTAAAGCATGGCAGTCCTGTGTTTGCCTGTTTCTTAGATATACGCAAGGCGTTTGATAGAGTTAATCATTGGACTTTATTGCACAAATTACTACAGACAGACATCTCAGTTTTTATTGTTCGTTTTCTGATGTCATGGTTTGATATTCAGATTTATTGTATTCAGTGGGGTGAATTCACATCTAATGAATTTAATGTACGTAATGGTGTAAGACAAGGGGGTATCTTGTCACCCTATCTGTTCAATTTTTATATTAATGATTTGAACAAAGCGTTATCTGGAGCCAATGTTGGTTGTTTTTTAAATGGAGTGCCGCTAAATAATTTTTGTTATGCTGATGATATGTGTATTATTAGTCCATCAGTTGCAGGTTTGAGAAAACTTTTATCCATATGTGAAAACTTTGCTAATGAACACGATATATTATTTAATACCAAAAAATCTGTATGTATGATTTTTAAGACAAAATTTTTGAAGATTTATAACATTCCCAAGTTTTATTTAAATGGAAGTGTGATGGAATTTGTTGATGAATTTAAGTATTTAGGTCATATGATATGTAATGATTTGAATGATGATTGCGATATCAAAAGACAATATCGAAGCATATGTAGAAAGGTTAATATGCTGAAACGTAAATTTAATAAGTGTTCATTTGATGTTAAAATACAGCTCTTTCAGTCTTATTGTATGAATATTTATTGTGTGTCATTATGGTCCAACTGTGGAATATCGTCTCTTACCAAAATGAAAATAATGTATAATAATGCTTTCAGAATATTGATGGGTTTCAGTTCACGATGTAGTGCTAGTGGTATGTTTGTCAGGAATGATGTAAGATGTTTTCAGGAAATGAGACGTAAAACTATCTATAGTTTGTATAATCGTTTGCAACAGTCTGATAATCAGCTTGTTCTTACTATTCTTGGTAGTGATTTATGGTATAGTTCGTCTTTACTTAGAAAATGGTATACTGAAATTTATGTGAACTTTGACTGACATGTTATTAAATTTGAATTTCTAATTATATTTATTGGTATTTTAATTCTTCATTTTTCATCTTGTATATTTAAAATTTTCATTATATTTGTATATAACTATGGACTATTTATGTCTGAAATAAATGATTATTATTATTATTATAATACGACCCGTTATAAGCCTTTTATTTCGATGTTTACAATCCAGAAAGCGTGTATCAAATATAGGTCAAGTCCATCACCTAATCTATTAATACAGTTTGATGCTACGTCACATCGACCAGTTGAAATTTAAACAAGTTCATGGTCAATATCAGTCGTCACATATAAATTCCCATGCTAAGGTGTGCTGTTGCGAGTAATTGATACCGTAATATTTTCACGAATATTTTTGCGTATGACCAAAAAATAAATAATTGTTTGTTTCCCCAAACCGGGCGGTATCAATTTATCAGGTTCGTACACATCTTTCTAGACTATTTAGTGTTTTTCGGAGAGGACTTATATAGGTTTAGCCTGTTGACCAATCTTATTCGTGATAACTTTTATGAATAAAATATTTTTTATATTAAATAATTATAAACAAATTCGCCTTAAATATGGGTTTTGCAGGCGTGCATTTTAATCAGATCGCCGGACAATTCATCGCGCATGCTCAGAAATAGTAAGTACACACAAATTCACGGAGAATGTCTAAATATAAATTCTCATTATATGAAGGGGAAAAAAATATGCGAAGTGTGCAGTACGTTCTTATTTTAGAAAGGTACACTGTTTTATATGGAATGGAATAAAGAAACAATAATATAAGGTTAAGGAGAGACAGTGAGGATTATTAGTAAAGCACATGTATTGTTTTTATAATTATTAATTGACCCAATTTATTTTTGTCGATTCCATACTGGATTCATCTAATTTGACCCTCACGAAGATCGTTCGGCTATTTTCGGCAATTAGTAGAGCATATAAATTAACTGAACAGTGTTTGGTCGTAATATCGACAATCTGGCAACACGGGAAATTCCTATGGAGCTACCATTTGACTCGATGGGGTGGTTTTGGATGACGATATATATATCCAAGAACAAGACTTATCAATCGTTTTTGAAATTATTATTTGTTATTGAACGATTTTGGAATGACGTTACATCAGAGACATATAAAACATGTCACTGGTTACATTTATCAAATTTCGTTCTCACTTATCCTCGGCAAAAACAAAATAGGCTATATCGTCAATTTTCCCCGTCCCGTCCCAAATACGGGGATATTTTAAAAAATGCATTCGGGATCTTTTTAAATCTGAAACTGTCTTATATACTGTTCCTCAAATATTCCCGTGTATCTCTGAAACACTGTCTTATATATACTGTTCCTCAAATTTCCCCGTTTAACCTTTAACGCTGCCTGTCTGTCTTTTATTTCGTTATTATACCCCCGCTTTTGAAAAAAAAGGCGGGGTATATAGTATTCGTTGTGTCCGTCGTGCCGTCCGTCCGTCCGTCCGTCCGTCCAACCTTTGTATCCACAACTACTGAATGGAATTTGATGAAACTTTCAGAGAATCTTCATCCCATGATGGCATTGTGCACCTCCTATTTTAGAATTTGATCGGACCAATTTTTAGCTCACCTGACCCAAAGGGTCAAGTGAGCTTTTCTCATCACTTGGCGTCCGTCGTCCGTCGTCGTCCGTCGTCCGGCGTCCGGCGTCGTCGTTAACATTTTACATTTTGAACTTCTTCTAGAGAACCACTGAATGGAATGAAACCAAACATGGCATGAATGTTCCTTATGAGGTGCTGACCAAGTGTTGTTACTTTGTAGCCGATCCATCATCCAAGATGGCCGCCAGCGGGGAACTTAGTTTAACATAGGACCCTATGGGAAATGCATACAAATGACTTCTTTTAGAGAACCACTGAATGGAATGAAACTAAATCTGGCATGAATGTTCCTTATGAGGTGCTGACCAAGTGTTGTTACTTTGTAGCCGATCCATCATCCAAGATGGGCGCCAGAGGGGGACTTAGTTTAACATAGGACCCTATGGGAAATGCATACAAATGACTTCTTTTAGAGAACCGTTGAATGGAATGAAACCAAACATGGCATGAATGTTCCTTATGAGGTGCTGACCAAGTGTTGTTACTTTGTAGAAGATCCATCATCCAAGATGGCCGCCAGCAGGGAACTTAGTTTAACATAGGAACCTATGGGAAATGCATACAAATGACTTCTTTTAGAGAACCACTGAATGGAATGAAACTAAATCTGGCATGAATGTTCCTTATGAGGTGCTGACCAAGTGTTGTTACTTTGTAGCCGATCCATCATCCAAGATGGCCGCCAGCGGGGAACTTAGTTTAACATAGGACCCTATGGGAAATGCATACAAATGACTTCTTTTAGAGAACCACTGAATGGAATGAAACTAAATCTGGCATGAATGTTCCTTATGAGGTGCTGACCAAGTGTTGTTACTTTGTAGCCGATCCATCATCCAAGATGGCCGCCAGCGGGGAACTTAGTTTAACATAGGACCCTATGGGAAATGCATACAAATGACTTCTTTTAGAGAACAACTGAATGGAATGAAACTAAATCTGGCATGAATGTTCCTTATGAGGTGCTGACCAAGTGTTGTTACTTTGTAGCCGATCCATCGTCCAAGATGGGCGCCAGAGGGGGACTTAGTTTAACATAGGACCCTATGGGAAATGCATACAAATGACTTCTTTTAGAGAACCGTTGAATGGAATGAAACCAAACATGGCATGAATGTTCCTTATGAGGTGCTGACCAAGTGTTGTTACTTTGTAGCCGATCCATCATCCAAGATGGCCGCCAGCGGGGAACTTAGTTTAACATAGGACCCTATGGGAAATGCATACAAATGACTTCTTTTAGAGAACCACTGAATGGAATGAAACTAAATCTGGCATGAATGTTCCTTATGAGGTGCTGACCAAGTGTTGTTACTTTGTAGCCGATCCATCATCCAAGATGGCCGCCAGCAGGGAACTTAGTTTAACATAGGACCCTATGGGAAATGCATACAAATGACTTCTTTTAGAGAACCACTGAATGGAATGAAAGTAAATCTGGCATGAATGTTCCTTATGAGGTGCTGACCAAGTGTTGTTACTTTGATGGCCGCCAGCGGGGAACTTAGTTTAACATAGGAACCTATGGGAAATGCATACAAATGACTTCTTTTAGAGAACCACTGAATGGAATGAAAGTAAATCTGGCATGAATGTTCCTTATGAGGTGCTGACCAAGTGTTGTTACTTTGATGGCCGCCAGCGGGGAACTTAGTTTAACATAGGAACCTATGGGAAATGCATACAAATGACTTCTTTTAGAGAACCACTGAATGGAATGAAACTAAATCTGGCATGAATGTTCCTTATGAGGTGCTGACCAAGTGTTGTTACTTTGTAGCCGATCCATCATCCAAGATGGGCGCCAGAGGGGGACTTAGTTTAACATAGGACCCTATGGGAAATGCATACAAATGACTTCTTTTAGAGAACCGTTGAATGGAATGAAACCAAACATGGCATGAATGTTCCTTGTGAGGTGCTGACCAAGTGTTGTTACTTTGTAGCCGATCCATAATCCAAGATGGCCGCCAGCGGGGAACTTAGTTTAACATAGGACCCTATGGGAAATGCATACAAATGACTTCTTTTAGAGAACCACTGAATGGAATGAAACTTTGCTGACCAAGTGTTGTTACTTTGTTGCCGATCCATCATCCAAGATGTTTAGAAGTCTATCAGAAAATTGTAAAAAAAATTCTGAATGGTCACAACTTGACCACATATTCAAAAATAATAATGATAAGATGTCTTCAGTAGCTATTGTAAGACTACACTAAGATGACCTGTTTTTAATTTTAAATACTGTGTCAAATTAAACCAATCTTGGTCTCAATCATTATATAATTTTACATAATTTCCAAAATCACATTAGATACAGGTGAGCGACACAGGCTCTTGAGAGCCTCTAGTTGGGGTTTCCCATAGAAAAACATGGACTTTGACTTTCAATGTGATAGGGGGTACCATGATGCCATCCGCAACTCCTCCTAAACCACTGTATGGAATTTGATGAAACTTTCAGAGGATCTTTATTACATGATGCCATAGTGCACCTCCTATTTTAGTTTTTGATTTGATGAATATTTGAGGTTACCCATACCAAAATATGGACTTTGACATTCATTGTGATAGGAGTACCATGATGCCATCCGCAACTCCTCCTAAACCACTGAATGGAATTTGATGAAACTTTCAGAGGATCTTTATTACATGATGCCATAGTGCACCTCCTATTTTAGATTTTGATCTGATGAATATTTGGGGTTACCCATACCAAAACATGGACTTTGACATTCATTGTGATAGGGGTACCATGATGCCATCCGCAACTCCTCCTAAACCACTGAATGGAATTTGATGAAACTTTCAGAGGATCTTTATTACATGATGCCATAGTGCACCTCCTATTTTAGATTTTGATCTGATGAATATTTGGGGTTACCCATACCAAAACATGGATTTTGACATTCATTGTGATAGGGGTACCATGATGCCATCCGCAACTCCTCCTAAACCACTGAATGGAATTTGATGAAACTTTCAGAGGATCGTTATTACATAATGCCATAGTGCACCTCCTATTTTAGATTTTGATCCGATGAATATTCGGGGTTACCCATACCAAAACATCGACTTTGACATTCATTGTGATAGGGGTACCATGATGCCATCCGCAACTCCTTCTAAACCACTGAATGGAATTTGATGAAACTTTCAGAGGATCTTTATTACATGATGCTGTAGTGCACCTCCTATTTTAGATTTTGATCTGACCAACATTTGGGGTTTTCCATACCAACACATGGACTTTGCCATTCATTGTGATAGGGGGTACCAGTATGCCATCCGCAACTCCTCCTAAACAACTAAAGGGAATTTGATGAAACTTTCAGAGAATCTTTATCACATGATGCCATAGTGCACCTCCTATTTTAGATTTTGATCTGACCAACTTTTTATGTTTTCCATAGCAAAACATTGACTTTGCCATTCCTTGTGATAGGGGGTGCGTGGGTATCAGTTAGTGAGCTTTGCTCACAGTATTTCTAGTTTTCTTCAAATTAGATTACAAATTATTACGAAATAAATGTCATCAATTGAGATATTTTTTTTTGTTTAGTCTGTAGTACTTTTTTCTTAATGCATATAGTCAAATTGCACGTATTTGGTTATTAAAAATGTTATCTTTTGAAAAAAAATGTAATAACAGCATTTTATATGCTTCCCATACTGATACATTTTGTACATAACGGAATAAATGTCATTGATTAATCTTTATTTCATTCTTAGATGAAATCAAATTTCGCTGTCTACAAAATGTAACGTTTCCTGTGTTTGGAATTTTCCTCAAGTACAAATACAACAATTAAAACAAAAAAAAACTATTGACAATCTATCTATTATCCATTTCATTCGTTCTTGGTCGGTCTGCAATAGGTAAAATTTTCCCGTTGAAGATATAACCAAATTCAATATTTGTTCCGAACATCCGTAAGTCTACCCTTTTATGGCATACATTAATTATTTTTCCAAATTGTATTGATTGAAGATTTTATCATACCGTGGTATATTTTCCCGCCAGTTTTTGCACAAGATTTTTGTGATCTTGTCAAAGACACACGTACATACTTTGACACCGTCAATTCATGTTCATAATACCCTGACCCGTTACTTCAAACGACATACCGCGGTCAAGATTATTGTCAATCATTCTCTCGTCTACAGGTGACCCATTTATTTATGCTGACACTGATGATGGACAAATCAGTTATTACGAACGTAAAAAAAACTCCTGACTTGTTACTTTATAGGAATAAAACGTATCACAAAATACCGAAATAAATTTGATGCACTGTTTGGCCATTTCGTTGACTGACAACTCAACAGCAGTGCTCGAGATCAAAATATTGGAAAACCGGTTAAAGATATAATGATGAATTAATAAGCACAAACCATCAAAAATCAAAACAATTAAAACAAACAGGTATCCAAACTCAGCTAAGAGTTACCTCTGCACAGGAACTGTATATGTTAGTATTATATGATCCCTGCTCTGCATAAAAAGGAAGAATTATAAAATTATGAAAAGGATTGGAAACCATAACGTTAATTTTTAACCGTTTTATTATATCGATCTGCTGACAATCCACCATGTTTTTCCACAGTCAAAACGAAGTTTCACCAGAAAAAGGATGCTCACGTTCAACGAAGTCAATAACAATCCGACGTGGATAGGACAGTTGGTGGGCAATTTTAAAAAAACTTTGGCATTGCGCGGTCCGTTATACTTATTCCGATTGCTCCTACGGGAAATTTCATACAAAAATATTCATCTAGGGAACCACTGAATGGATTGAAACGAAACATAGCATAAATGTTCCTTATGACGTTCTGGCCAAGGGTTGTTACTTTGGTGCCGATCTGTTATTTATGATGACCTTCTGCGGAAGACTTAGTTCAACATAGGACCTTATGAAAATACATACAGACGGCTTCTTCTTGAAAATATCTGAATGGATTGAAACCAAACATGGCATGGATGTTGTTAATCTCAAGGTCCCTTATCAATGAACAAATGGAAATATCAGGTGAGCGAGGTGGTTTATTTACTTGCACATGTGATGTTTTGGATGCCACTCTCTGCTACTATCTTTAACCTTAGTTTTGTAAACATAGAACAAATATACAACTGTAATTTATTTTTTGAATCAATTTCATTATCTATGTTAATTCTTTGTTTTACATGAACTCTTTTCATTATAGTATCTCCCTTGTGCAGTTATCTGACCTTTGATGGTTTTGGCATAACCCTTTTTGGTCATTTTGGTGATTTTGAATTGCTCTTCAACCTTTTGAAATGTGCTCATCTTGTGCATCAAAATTGGTATCAAAGAATTGTATTATTACCATTGGAGTCTATATCCCACTGCTGGTAAATTCCAAGTCCCCGAGAATATCCCCAGCTCAGTTGCTAGTATTTTGATACTAACCCGAAGCTGATACTTAGAGTATACTGTTGCAAAAATGTAAAAAATTGCAAAACCCTATGGAGTATCTCCCTCGTGCATGCTACGTCATTAAAAGGTTTGGCATAACCCCTTTTGGTAATTTTGGAAATTTTGAATTGCTCTTCAACCTTTTGGATTATTGTTTTGGATTTCAACATTTTAGGCCTTGAGCACAACTGATGAGTTGTAAATCACATCTTGTGCATCAAAATTGGTATCAAAGAATTGTATCTCTGATGATTCATAATCCAGAAAGTGACTTTTTACTCTTACACTGAAGAATATGTTATGTTGTACGATAGTTTAAATGTTGTTAGCCTTTTGTTATATCCCCCCCTCCATCCGCAAACATAGTTTGGGGGTATATAAGAATCAGCCTGTCTGTCTGTCCAGAATTTTTTTTACCCGCAGTTTCTCAAACATGCCTTATCAGAGGTTAATGAAACTTTGCATACTGTTAGATCCTAGAACATAGATGTGCACATGCAATGTATGTCCTGGTCCAATACTTTTTTCCATAATTTTATACCCTTTTGGACTTAGAAATTCAGTCTATCCCCCAATTTTTTTTGTACCCAGTTTCTCAAACATGCCTTATCAGAGTTAATGAAACTTTGCATACTGTTAAACCCTAGTATGTAGATGTGCTCATGCGTAGTATGTCCTGGTCCAATACCTTTCCCATAACTTTATACCCTTTTGTTCCCTCAGTTATATCCAGTTGGACTTAGAAATTGTGAGACAATTCACCATGATAAGGATGCCCTGGTCCATTAAATTAACAGCAGCGGGGGGTATAGTTAGTGAGGTCCCCTCACAGTTCTAGTTTTACCTGTTTTTGAACAAAATATTGAACTTTATTACTTGTTCCAACTTCACAGTTACATGAGTTATTTAAGTGAATTACTGAATAAGTGAAAATGGTCAGAATGTAGCATTTATTATACCCCCTGCAAACACAGTATTTGTTTTTTTTGGAGGGTATATAGGAATTGTCCGTCCGTCTGTCTGTCTTTGTCCATGTACATTGTAAGCACAACTCCTTCTAAACAGTTCAATGGATTTTGATGAGACTTTATGAAGGTTGGACTTCATATGTAGATGTGCATGAAGCAATATAATTATCACCAGGTGCTTGCAAAGGGAGATAATTCATCTTAAGGATTTTACATGTTTAAAGCTTATAAGTGCAACTCCTAAACTGTTCAATTTATTTTGATGAAACTTTATATGAAGGTTGGGTATCATATGTAGATGTTTATGATGCAAGATAATTATCGCTGGATGCTTGCAAAAGGAGATAATCAAACTTAAGGGTTTTACAAATTTAAATCTTGTCAGCGTAACTCCTTAACCGTTCAATGCATTTTGATGAAACGTTATATGAAGGTTGGGCAGCATATGTAGATATACATGAAAGAAGACCATTATCGCCGGTTGCTTGCAAAGGGAGATAACCCAACTTGTAGGTTTAAAGTTTGTAAGCGTAACTCCTAGTATTGCAAATGGGGTATCACTCAGTGAGGTCACTCACAGTTCTAGTTATTCATGGATTGTGATGGTCTTTCATCAACCATTCAGCTTATCCATTAGTTGAATTTCTGGTTAAAGATATCCGTTCTAAATGGAATAGTATAAATGTCTCCAAATTTGTTCAATGATCAATTATTCTATTGCACAATGGTAGATTTGAAGTAAATTTATTATATGTAAGTGCAATTTCAGAAACCCTGTTAAGACTCAAAAGAACAATAAGGCATAGGAAAATGAGGTTAGGGCGAAAAATTTAGCAGCAGCGCTGCAGATCAGCATTTCAGTGCTATGTTTTATCATGTGAAAATGTTACTCTGTGTCTCACATATACTGATTTCTTGATGAAAAACTCTGCACTTAATGACTATTCTGTACTTTTGAAATAATTAGATATGTCAACCTCAACCTCAACATGGATCAAACTTTTGGAAAGAGAAGTTGCACATAATCTGCAGTGTCACATTTGTTTGTGGTGACGTCATATCAGACGCAAAAATCAATGAAATTCAAACGAAAATTGGAAAATCTGCTCTAGTAAAATATTTGGGACACTTCACTAGTGGAAAAGACAATAATTCATTTACATCTACTGGAAACAAAAGGTAGTGTACTACTTTTTATTTTAATTTTATAAAAAGCATCTGAAATATTCCTGAAAAATCACTTGCAGTTTGTAAAAAGACACACAGTAGGGTGAAAGGTACAACACCCCATATGATTGAAGTCGGAAAAAAGATTGATTACGTGTAGGAGTCACCAATGCGGATGATCAAACCCTCACTGCAAGACAAGCAATAATCCAAAATGGTCTAAGGACAGAGCTTGCAAATGTGACAGTTTTACTTTTTATGTTTTTTTCATAACAAAATGCTGAAAACCAAAAACAAGAATCCAAAACATTGAAGAGACAATACCAAAATGAGCAAAAAGGTAAAGCCAAAACCATCTAAGGACAGAGTTATGCAAATGTGACAGTTCTACTTTTCATGATTTATAACCTATTTATGTCCTTATGTCTATGTAACCTCCCCACCTCCTTTTCTCTTCATGACCATCATTTAAAAAAAAGACCAAGATTGCAGTATGGTCTGAAAAATTTTTCAGTTAAAACTAAACCAATTAGATTGTTTATTTATATTATGTTTTATTTCAGATACTGAAGTTATATGCATGGGAGTTATCATTCAAAGACAAAATTATGAATATTAGGAATTCAGAATTACAGATCCTGAAGAAGATAGCTAAACTTAGTATTTTCTTCTGGATTTCATGGTCTATAGCACCTTTTTTGGTAAGTATGAAATATTGTCAGAAATTAATATTATTTATGGTGGTTTTGTGTGAAATTATAAACCCAATGTAAAATTAAATTGATCAAAATGCAACCCTATACTTCTTCAAAAACAAAAAAATCAAAACATTGGAAAAGAAAGGTTGTTTTAGGAGTACACTCAAAACTTTATCAACATGTTAATTACATGTACGTATAAACAGACTAAGTAATATTTACTGAATATTAAAAATTTGTTCATCTTAATTTCACCTTTCAGATCAAGTTCCTTGAAAAAGATTTTTTATATATATAAATTAATTTCTTTTTTCAGGTATCGCTGATTACATTTGCCGTATATATCTATTCCTCGCCCAGCCATTATTTAGATGCACAGAAGGCATTTGTAGCCATTTCTTTGTTTAATATCCTGAGATTTGCAATCAACTTTGCTCCAATGGCTATAACAGAAACTATTAAGGTATGAGATGATTCAGACTGTAAATTCTAACATGGAAATTATTACATTGGTTTACCATTATTTCTTACTGACAGAACATCCAATATTTCACATATGAAATGAAGAATCTGATTTAACAATTGATATCACGAAAGTCATAGCTATACAAAACCAGTTTATTCCAAATGAAAAGAAATGTTCAAACTTGCTGGAATTGTTTCTTTCAAAACAAATAGACCATTAGTAAGGCAGTATTACATAGGTTGGTAAAAATATGTAAATATGAGGAATGATTTATCCAGGTTAGGTAACATTCTTCCTACCTTGTGAGCTAGCATGTTGAAATTTTGCTCTTCATTTCAGCTTAGTACAAAGCAGTGTTCATATTTATATCACATCAACATGTTGTCATCTTGAATACAAATATAATAATTGACACTGGATGTTAAAAGCAATCTTTCAATCGGTCAGTTAAAAAATAGGATTGAAATTCATTTATGGAAAATATGCTTTCCAAACAATAATTTTTTTCATGGAGAAGATAAACACATTAAAACACAAAGAATTGCATTATATTTCAGAGGCACAACCTCCTTCATTGGATGCTAATCTGACAATGAGTTTCCAAACAATATATAATTTACTCTACATGCCAGATTGTTTGATACTTACAAACATGCATGTTCAACTAAAGAACATGCAACTTATTCTGAAGAATGCGAAATTAATGCAGTCCTTTTTTTCAGGCTAGCGTTTCAGTAAAACGTTTGAATAAATTTTTGAATCATGATGAATTGGATGCAGACAATGTGTATCGTGATAATTCTAAAGGTATGTTTGTTAAAATCTTGTAAAATTTATGCTGCTTATCAAAATATGAAGCCTAATGGCTTGTTCAATATCCTCACTAGCCTGAAAGGCTTCATATTGTAACTCTTGGTTCATATTTTATGATATCAGTCTGCAAGAAACGAAATAAACTATATTTCCGTTTTTTGACTTTGTGAAAAAGTTTTTGGTGATACCAAATTTTATGAAGTTGTAACTTACTAATAGTAACACATGGTAGCCAACAGTATAGCAGAAATTTTGCTAAAGACGGCATGTGCATTTCATATTTATGTAGGAGTTGATGTAAATACGAAAAAGTTCTATGAAAAAAATTCCAATTCATTTCTATCCATAGATGATGCCATAGTTATAGAGAAAGGAACATTTATGTGGGATCCTGATATAGGAGATTGTTTGAAAAAGTAAGTTTAGTAGGATTTTTTGTAACATTTACAATGCAGCTGATTTAAGCGTTGACTTTCAATGTTTATACAAACCGGAAAACGTGTCTCAAAGATAGGTCAAATCCCGCCCACTAATACATTGTATCAATACGATTGGATGATACGTCATGGTGGCCAGTTGAAATTGTACACAAGTTCATGGTCAATATCAACAGTCACGTAACACGTATAAATTCCCACGCTCAGGTGTGCTGTTACGACTGCTTTACATATACTGTTCTGAGCAGTTATTGATATCGTAATATTTTCACGAATAATTATGTGTATGTGCGCACTAAATGCTCATTTTAATGCATATCTGTTGATGACAATCCTTTGTGATAAAGATTTGAATATGAGTTTCACTGAATTGGTACATAGGGCACATGCAAGGATCAAGATTTATATTTGACACAAAACTTTTAAAAATACCAGCGATTTCACTTTTATTTCTACAAAGGTTGATTAGAATTTCATCAAAAGTGACAATTATTTTATTTCTAACATATTACTGTATCATTTCCCTCAAAATCATATTAATTTCATAATACAGATACAGTTGTTGACTTTTTTATGAAGCCGGGGGATTTAGTAATAGTTGATACCTGTCCAATTCACCGATTCAATGGAGAAGTACGCATCGGTACAATGGGGATCGGATATATTTTCCTCCCGAAATATAGCCCTGAATTAAATATTGCTGAAAAATGTTTCCTTAAAATTAAAACAATCTTGCAGCAGGAAAGATTTCTAAATATTATTCAATCTGAAGGTGGCAGTTACTCAGGCAGTCAAGGAAATTACGACATAATACTAAAGGATTTTGTAAAGCAACTGGTTACATAAAAGTTGATTGAATCACGAAAGTTGTCAGTAAATTTATGGAACTCTCAGTAAGATCATGTCATTTCTTTTTTTTTTTTTTTTTGATAAGTTCTCTAATGTTTCTTTTTTTATGTGTGCATTTTTGTTTTGTTCAAAATGAAAAAAAAACTATTTCTAAGATCCAGTGCCAGTGTTTTTCTTTTTTTTCCTTTCGACAATAAACATGCAGGCTGTTGTATATGGCCATGGGAATTCGTAATTATTAGTGGGTAGAACTTGACTGACATTCAATGTGTTATATATCTCGTGCACAACAAGAGAAATCCAAGCCCTGTCCCCAAACTAAATAAATTATTTTTGACACCAATTTTGATGTACGAGATGTGCACATTTCGTCGGTTTACTACTTGTCAGTTGTGTTCAAAATCAAAATAATAATTCAGAAAGTCGGAGATCAAATTGAACAATGCTAAAATGACAAAATAGTATATTTTCATTCAGAATTCCAGAAAGATATACTGTGGGGAGAATGCCTTTTATTCAATATAGTCTAAGCAGTTCTTCGTTACGTTATTTACATTATAAATAAATAATTGGTCTTGTCTTCCTTGTTCTCCGGAGTTTGTCAGTTGTTACGATTTTTCTCTCCTTCGGATATCCATTTGGTATTTCTTGACTTTACTTATAAAGGAAAGCACATGTGCTTGGGAATTTGTAAACTTGTAATATTGACCATGAACTTGTATACAATTTCAACTGGCCAATGTGACGTATCATCCAATTGTATTGATACAATGTATTAGTGGGCGGGACTTGACCTATCTTGGAGACACCTTCCTGGATTGTATAAACATCGAAAGTCAACGCTTAAATCAGTCGCATTGTATTTTGATCTCATAAATCATTTAATGGCTATTCCAGAAAAAAGTGTCTCCTGGGGGCAGAATGCCATCGATATAAAATTTTCTTGGTGAATGGTAAAACTGCATTTGAAATTTTGGGGTTGGGGTGTGAACAAAGAAAAGGAATCTAGAGGGGTGGGTGGTTACGGTGATTTTTAAATGAGTATAAGGTCTTTTCAAGTCATGGATTGCGCAGTTTTGTATTATCATGGGCAGTTTTGTATCTGTAAATCGTGTCTCGTTGTGCTTTTATTTGCATTTTTGTATAGGGAAAACATTTTCATAATGAAAAATTCGTAAGGGTTCTGCGGAACCCAGTGTCTCGCCTACTTTTGATGTTGTCTATATTTTCAGTGTGATAGGTGAATGCACATAATAGATTTGCAGTTAATGAAATAAAACATTTGAAATGTATGAAAAAAGATTTTGTTGTAAAAAATTAATATAGGCTCTGAAACACAGTAAATAAATTCCTGCAATGAAATAATGAAATCAATTCCAAAATTATCGTCTGGATACTCTATTTTGATAATGAAGAAACTTCTCTGCAAACTTAATAAAAATAATAAAGTTATTAAAATTTTTAAACACTTTCACAACATAGTGAATGCAATGTTAAGTCCATTTATACGTAAAAAACTGAAAAACAGAAATAAATATTTTACAAAATTTTCTCCTGGATACAATCTTTATATCATAAACAAGCTTCTGTCCAAATTTGGTAAAATTCCTGGATAGTTTAAGAAAGTTATTAAAATTTTAAAAACTTTAACCACAGAGTGAATGTAATGTTTCCTGGCAGAAAAACTAAGTCCATTTATAAGTAAAATACGGAAAAATTTTTTTTTTTTTTACTAAATTTACTTCTGGATACTATATTATGATCATAAACAAGCTTCTGTCCAAGTTTGGTACAAATCCAGGATAGTTTAAGAAAGTTATTAAAATTTTGAAAACTTTAACCACAGAATGAATGTAATGTTTCCTGGCAGAAAAACTAAGTCCATTTATAAGTAATATACAGAAAAACTGGAATTTTTATTTTACAAAATTTACTTCTGGATACTATCTTATGATCATAAACAAGCTTCTGTCCAAGTTTGGTACAAATCCAGGATATTTTAAGAAAGTTATTAAAATTTTAAAAACTTTAACCACAGAGTGAATGTAATGTTTCCTGGCAGAAAAACTAAGTCCATTTATAAGTAAAATACGGAAAAACTGGAATTTTTTTTTTACAAAATTTCCTTCTGGATACTATCTTATGATCATAAACAAGCCTCTGTCCAAGTTTGGTAGAAATCCAGGATAGTTTAAGAAAGTTATTAAAATTTCAAAAACTTTAACCACAGGGTGAATATTTGTGGACGCCGCCGACGACGACGACGGAATGTAGGATCGCTATGTCTCGCTTTTTCGACAAAAGTCGAAGGCTCGACAAAAATGACACTTTGGAAAATACTTTTAATGACAGATATCAAAGTAAAGAATATTTAATTGTAATATTGTCCTTTTCCAGTATTGAAATAAATATACCAGAGAAGTCATTAGTAGCGGTAGTTGGACAAGTTGGAAGTGGGAAATCCAGTCTGATGTCGGCCATGTTGGGTGATATGACAAAAGTTAAAGGAAGTGTTTATATCAAGGTAAAACACACATATTCAAATAAATTGATCAGAAACTCTCAAGTATTATGAATAATACATGTACATTATTATAGCAATGTTGTCATTAACCAAAGCATGAAGAAAAGCTAATTTTTTAATTTTTTGTTTATTTTATATTTCAGTATATTAATTGCAAACATATTTGTGTTTACATAAAAATATAATAATGTTTTTAAAAAAAAATACAATTAATAGTTAAAAAACAGCAAAGTATATATATAGTGTTACTACACCATTCAAAAGAACATAAAGTCAAGGAATTCCTGAAGTTGTACATAAACAGTGGAATGTTTCATTTATTATGATTTTAAGGATGATCGCTGGTCTAATAAGAAATAAATAGGATTTGAAATAGGTGTTTTAGTTTGAGAGAACATATGAATAGAAAACAAATAAGCAAGAAAAAAATATGGGTTCACTTGCTCATTTTAGAGCTATAAAGCCTTGAAAATTTGCAGGAAATAGGTTTTCTCTGGATTTTTCATTGTCTTTGCATTGGCAACTTCAGTCTCTCAAATATGTATGAAAAAATTAAAAGGATTTCATAGAATTTTGTCAGATACCATTTTAAGATATATATGATTGAATTATAAAAGAAAAAGTGGGGGTTCATGGGCAAAAAATTTAATGTTTAAGAAATGGATAAAACCCGAGGATTCCGAAAATCTGACAAAAAGACAAAAAACATAACCAGCGAGCATCCTTAAGTTTCAATATTTAAAAAGTAGGTTAAAAAGAGTAATAAAATATGTGGAAATTTCATTGATAAATATATTGTCCTTAAGTTAGAATTGAATAAGTTTAATTTTAACTATAGGGAACAAGAGGTTATGTACCTCAGCAAGCATGGATACAAAACTCTTCTCTTCAAGAAAATATATTATTTGGTTGTGAACTAGACCAGAAGTTTTATGATTGTGTGATTGATGCATGTGCTTTACGTCCTGACCTTGAAATATTACCTGCAGGTGACTCTACAGAAATTGGAGAAAAAGTAGGTTTTGGGTAAATCTTGGATATTTGAAAAAAATATTTTCATAATATAGCCTTGAGTGATGCCATTTGTTATGAAATATATTTAAAGCCAAGACTAAGAAAATCATTGTAGGTTTCTGTAGTCAACTTTATAATATAAGAATGTTTTTAAAAATTGTGATAATTGAATATTTGAGACATCATAGTGAGAATATAAGGCATAATGAAAAAAAGCAATAAGGTGAAAGATTCAATGTAGAATTTCCAATCAAAAAGAAAAAAAATTGTCAGGATTCTTTTGCTGTCTTTTGAAAATATATTTTAGTACTAACCCAATGTTATGACCTTTAAAAAAACGTATTGAAAAGGGAGAGGAATTTTTTTTCATGTCCATAATCATCTGTGAAATTTTTTTTTAAAGAAGAATTATCTATTTATCCATATGTCAAACTACACTTTTTTTTGTTTTAGGGTATAAATCTAAGTGGTGGTCAGAAACAACGAGTGAGTTTAGCCAGAGCTGTATACCATGATATGGATATATATCTTCTCGATGACCCATTAAGTGCAGTTGATTCTAATGTTGGCAAACATATATTTGATGAGGTTATAGGAAAGGACGGCCTTCTGAAAGATAAAGTAAGATGATAATCGATCAAATTTTTTGCCATACCTTCTCATATTTGAATCAAAAGTTTTTTCCCAAGAATAAAAGCGATAGATGTTTTAGGGCTTTTATTCTTTTGTTTTCTGTTGAAATTCATGTGTAATTAAATTTTAAAAAGAATATTATGAGTGTGTAACATGCTTCATTTGTTTATGATTGAACTTATACAACTATAACAAGTTTATAACTATCCTCCATAAGCTGCAATATCCCTTTTCAGAAACTCATTTCCGGTATCACGATTCTGACGCTAAAATTATAATTTGAACCAATTTATTTCACTTGCTGGGATGTTCTGGGGTGTATTACTGGTTTGCTGCAATGAAGAGTAAAGGATAAGCTGTTTTTAAACTTGTTAATTTGCACATAATGTTTGGTTTATATAAATTTGGGAACTACTTACAATCTTTTTGCTTCCAACATACTTGTAATCAAACTTGATAATAAATCTAGAAATATTTGTATATCAAAGTAATAAATAATTTCTATTTACTTCCTACTGGTTGCTCTGCAAACCAGTACTATGTCCCAGCAAGGGAAATAAATTTCTTCAATTTCTAATTTTTGAGTCAGATTCGTGATATCGAATGAGTTTCTGAAAAGGGCTATAATGTAGTACCCACTTAGCTTAGTTGTTACAGGGGTGAAATACAGAACTAAAGGTTATTAGTTCAGTCCCCTGTTTTGCAGTAGGCAAGTTTTGAGACAAATGCTGCTCTACAAGTGATAAAATTATAGATTTTCAATTTTTACACAGACAAGAGTATTGGTGACTCATGGAGTAAGATGGTTGCCATTTGTTGACAAGATCATTGTTATGATGGATGGATATGTGTCAGAATGTGGGTCATATGATGAACTCCTGTCACATGACGGTGCATTTGCCCAGTTCTTAAAGATGTATCTGAAGGAAACAGAGCAGGAGGAGACTGAGGAGGATCCTGATGGTAGGTTATAGGTTAAAAATCTATATTATTATGGTGCAATTTTTCTTTTTACCTTAAGGCATATATTGGTATGATAAGTCCTTTTTTGTTGGTTTAATTGATAAAAAAGAATTATTTTCTTAAAATCCTGAAGTGTAAGTTGATATTAGACATATAATGGGAATAAATTTTACATATATAATAATGTCGTAATGTTAAAATTCTTATTCCTGCTTCAGATAATTCTTGTTGTTTAAACAAGGGAAAACTGCATGGATATAGGAACATGCACTTAAAGTTGTCATATTTATATTGATAGATATTTTTCTTGCACAATGTCCCATTTTTCTGGTATGTTTAAATTACATATATTTTTTATTTTCTTGTAGTTTTATATGTATTAATATGTTCTGTGATACTTCTTGTAAGATTTAAAGATAATATGCTTATCATTCATTTGATAAATGTGTGTGAAATAAACCAGATGGGATTAAACAATTTTAATTATATTTGTAGAGAAGGAAATTAAGGCAAAGATATTACAGAGGCTGACATCTATAACATCTGATGATGATTCTGACAAGTAGGTCATGAACTTTAAATGTAATGTAAGGTAAAAAAAAAAAATTCTAAATTCACATTATGGCCTTGGTAGTTTTACTAATTATTATTTAGGCAAGAAATGTCATATATTTCTATGTTGTGATTTTTATTGTATTCATAATGTTGAAATGTTTTTTTCTTTATATACTGAGAGACATTTGTGGCAATGTCACAATTTTCCATATGGCAAAAGGGCAGATAACTCTTTATTTTCATTTGAATGCACTCATTCATATGCAGAATAGAAAATATTTCATTTCTCTTTTTATATTTCCAGGGCATTATTATCAGAAACAGATGATAAAAAGTTCCTCAAAAGAATGCAGTCGAAAGATGAATCAAAAAGTCCAGAATTACAAAGGCTCAAGTCGAAGGAAGAAGAAATAAAAACAGAAGAAAAACTGAAAGATAATAAGTTAATCTCTGAGGAAAAGGCCCAGGAAGGAAACGTTCGTATACCATATCCCTTTGCTATACCATGATTATCAGTAGCATGTAAAATAAATTTTTGGTTTCATTCAGCACTAGTGTTAGCACCTTTAAAATTGAGCTTTGGATGTTTGTCAAGTAGAGCACAGAAATAATTTTGTCACCTGTTATTAGTTAGTTTCTCTCACGTTAATCCGTCACGTTTAATATAGCACTAACCATTCTATGGTGTCATTTCTGATGCATATTGTAGCAATTTTTATCATATGTTTAGGATTGATATAGCTAGTTTTGCCCATTTGATACAGCTGGATAAACATGCCCAGCGGGAGGATAACCATATGTTATGTCATGGAAAACCCATGTTATACCACTAAAGAATGGTGTGAATCTTGATGAAAACTTGCAAAAAAAAATAAACAATATATGATATGAGTTTTTTAAGATCATACCCCTCAACTCATATAACCTCTGGAGCAAGCTCTCAGATGATATTGGTGTCATGGAGATGATATGGGATATGATATAAAAAAACAGATATGATATTCTGTATATATAGATTCTAAAAATATATCCAGTTGATTGTAAAATTTATCAACTTGAGATAATTAAAATTTTCATTTTTAAACTGCGAGGCTTGTCAAGAGATTTAGAATCTTTTTCTCTAATGACATTGAAAAGCTCCCAAGAGGTATTCTGAACGTTTTTTTTGGCAGGAAATTTCACGAGCATTTAACCAACATGTGGTGATATCAGAATTTATCAAACGGGTCAAGAGATGTATAAATGCGCACAGAATTAGAGAAACATGTATATCTAATCAGCTGTAATCAAGGCCAAAAAAAGTGGACATCCAAAATATTGCAGAGCAGATTTAAGGTATCCGGACCATAATAGATCATGATCGAAAATTGTATCTCTTTTTGACCGTGAATGGCTTAACCAAACAATTTAAAGCTGGAATTATATATATATATTGTTCTCAAGTTGAAACACACTTTGTTGCTTATATGCAGAGTCTGTAAAAATAAGTTAGTTATATTGGCATTTCCGAAGTTTGCCGATAATTACCGAGGTCATTTCAATTGAGTTTTATGGAACATCCGGGAACTTTTGAATAATCACGTGGTCATTTATGGTCCGGATACCTTAAATGCCAAAACTACTGTATTAAACAGGAAAAATCATCTAAGTACAAGAACTATGCTTAAGGAAGATTTCTTAAAACATCTCTTTATTTTATTTTTATAACATTAACCAACTAATGTTTTTATACTTACAGATTAGTTATAGAGTATACATTGCCTATGCCAAGTCCATTGGAGTACCTTACACCATTATTGTTCTTATAATGTTTGGATTGTATCAAGCTGCATCAGTCTTTGGAAATATCTGGCTTAGTAAATGGACTTCTGACGACAAGCTTACGAATAGTTCTGTCGCAGCCAATAGTTCGCTTCGACGGGAGAGAAATGATTTTTATCTAGGGATTTATGGAGGAGCAGGGCTTGGGCAAGGTAATTATGAGATATTACATGGAAGCAGGACAATAGCCCTAGGGGCAATGGTCCAGGGGCAGTTGTCTGGGGGCAATTGTCCTAGATCCATTTACCAATCTGTTTTGTGTTTTAAACACTTAAAATGTAAATCATTGATTTTAGTGTTGTATATTGACTTAAACTAGCAAAATTGAAATTCTAATGTTTTATCAACATTTTATGATATTGTTGACTGTACCATAATAACCCTGATTATTGGACAGCCTATTTATTTGGCACTTTTGAAAATTCAAGGAAAATTTAATTTTTTGATTTCAAAATTGTTAAAGTTACGATTGTTGTTCTCAGATGGTGACAGTCAGTAATTTTAACTTCTTAGGTAAGTTAATTACTTTCCGTCCTCATCGGGTGTTTAATTCGTCTTTCTAAACCATTTTACAATCTATATTAATATAATTTGATTGAAACAAGATCGATTTTTAAGTAAATTTTACTGAATTTTTCATACCTGGAAGTTTACTTTTGAAAAGAAATCTGAAACGAGTTCGGAACGTAATTGGTTTCTCGAGAAATAAATTTTAAAAATTTGAAATGAAATGAATAATGTTTTTACAAAACAAATCCTTTTATCATTGTTTATAAGACATTTAAAAGTAATAGTTATAATATGTTCTAAAAAGACGATGAGACTAGAAACGAAACATGTGTTGTGAAAATCATTTTTGAGATGCTCCAAATCCAGATCCCAAAAATAGTTTGTGAGATGTTCACATATTAGTCAACAACATGGCGGGTTGTTTGAAGTTTGTTACTGTTTTTGTCTTCAACATTAAATTAACTATTAATTTGAAGGTACAAAAAGATAAACCATGAAAGTGTAGTAGAGCTGTATTTGGGCTAATAAAACCAAACTCTGATGATAGGGTTCTTGTTTATTCCACTATTTAATGTTTGCTCTGTAATAACAAATACATAATAATAAATAATAATAAATTGAAATCTTTGGTAAATAAAGTTACAATTATGCATAAACATTGTTTTAATCATTATCACTTGAGTTATGTTCAATATATATGAGCATATAGAGCTTGCGTATTTAACTATATTGCAAAACATTAAATTACTAACAAATCTGCTGTTCTGATGCAATACATATATTTTGGTACCCTGAATATACTCGGTATAATAATAACCGTTATTTTGCTTAAATATTAACAATTGTATAAAAATAATGTCCTAATTATAATTAGAACTGTATGTCATATACAACATTCAATTAGTTGTAAATACTATTAAGGTATCCGGACCATAAATGATCACGTGATTATTTAAAAGTTCCCGGATGTCCCATATAACGCAATTGAAATGACTTCGGTAATTATCGGCAAACTTCGGAAATGCCAATATAACTAACTTATTTTTACAGACTCTGCATATAAGCAACAAAGTGTGTTTCAACTTGAGAAAAATATATATACAAAATTCCAGCTTTAAACTGTTTGGTTCAGCCATTCACGGTCAAAAAGAGATACAATTTTCGATCATTATCTATTATGGTCCGGATACCTTAAAATAAAAGAATTGTACATTTCTATATATTACTTTCTAAAATTTAAAATCTTCAAGGGAAGTAATCCTTGGTGCAATTTCATATTATGCACCTGTTCGTTTATTCTTTCTAATACAGAAACGTAACATAAATATATATGATTTTTTACAAATGCTTACCACTTGTGGAGTAAACTATACACTGGTGGAAATTTGGCACCAATCAATAATTACAAGCACATTATGGTGGAGTCCTGAAAACCAAATACACCCTTTATAATAAAGGACTGGAAACAGTAGTAATAAAATAAATACATGTACATATCAATAGAGACAAATAGAATTTTATCTGTCGAACTCAAACTTGTTCAAAATAATTAGCCATCAACATTTGATGGCGTTGTATTTGAACTTAGTGAAATTATCAAGACTAAGCAAAATGTTTCCATAGCCGTACAAATAGAAAACTACATATAAATAGTTACTATGAAATGTAAACACATTTAACGATCATTGAAAATATCGATCGTTATTTAAAATACAACCTAGCTTCATTCATTCATACATTTATATACTATGTTAAGGACGTGATGAAAGGAGAACTCGATTTAAGTTGAAATTCTGATATACGTGATTATTACTTGAAATTTATTAATAAATTAGTAAAGTGATCTTACGATAGTTAGTAAAGATGTCTGTCAAAATATCAATCTCGTATATCTCTTAATAACTGACTTGTGTCGTGAGAACAATAAACATGTCCGACCATCTATAAATGTCGTGAAAAAATCTTTTCGAACCGGAACAAAGGAGAATTAGTTTTTTAGCGCCAAAACGAGAACAACCATTCAAATTAACTGAAAGTATTTAGCTCAATAAATATTCCAATACTATATTTAATAAAGAATAAACTTAGTCAAATAATTAGGGAAAAAACCCATTTAAACCAGTTTCAAATAATAGGTTTAAAACCCTTTTCCATAGAAGAAATGTTTTCAAGACAAATAAAATCTTCTAGGAACTAAATATTTTAAATAATACTTTATTTAAGCAAAGTTTCGAAATTACATATTTATAAATTACAATTATTGAACAAATTCTAAATAACCAATAATATGACTCTGCTACAAAAGCAAAATCAAATAACAATACCACAAGTATGAACCATTATTTTGATTGCCTATTGACCAGGTCGATCATATGGAGTCAAAAAATGACAACGATGTGGACGGAAATACGAAAACTCGATTTTTTCGACAATTTTCCAATTTTCCAAAAAAATAAGTTAATTTTAGTGTCAAATAAATAGAGTAAGTATGGTAGGTGTTGATTTTTTTCAGAATTGTGTTATGATATTTTATTATTTTGTAAGATTATCAAGTACATGTGTAGCCATTTCAGTTGCTATTAATTAAAACATTTTAGAATGTTCAATTTGTTATTGTATATTATTTTATTTTATTTTATGAAGATTTAAATTCATTATTATTGTACTAGAAGGCGTCTTGAATTTCCAGTGATATCATTGTCCAGATTGAAGGCCTCACTGTGGCTTAAGATTCAGAACAACAATAAAATCACTGTTTCTTTGTTTGAACATTTTTCATATGTAGAAATTTCATATCAAAAATTTATCCACTATATCAAGTGAAAAAGATAAAGAGGGCAAAAAAGGTGTATGAGATGGTGAAATATGAAAGGAATAATAACTGTAAATGAAATATTATGTTTATATTTAATTTTCAGCACTGTTTATAGTATGCTATGTTACCATATTCATGCTGAGATCAATCTCTGCCTCTCGACATCTACACAATAACATGTTACACAGTATAGTTAGATCACCGATGTCGTTCTTTGATACAACACCTATCGGCAGAATTGTAAACAGATTTTCAGCAGATATTGACACAATAGACAACGAGTTGCCAATGACGGTGGAGATGTTTTTGGATACTGTATTTTTAGTAATAGCGACGTTTGTAGTGATCTCCTACAGTACGCCATATTTCATTATATTGATTGTGCCATTTGGCATTCTGTACTTTCTGATTCAGGTAAGACCTGTAAGATTAGTCACATTAGTCACATTTGTATAATTTGCTGATTATTCTTTTAAAATTGACATTTGACATTTAAGTGATTATCCATATTCATATGATAAATGAAAGGATAAGGTAGAATAAGCTAGGTTAAAATACCTCCTTGTTTTAATGAATTTTGAGCAATCTTTTATTAACCATTCACGATATTCTCTAAAATGTTCAGAACTTTGTTATCAAATAATCAATTTTATTTGAAATAGTGAGTGTTACAATTGCCACACTACAGGTAGGTTTTCCACAGCTGATATGCTAGGCACCTGTGATGGATCATGGGAGCTCAACCGATAGAGCTACCTAGCGCGTCCCCTGGTGGCGGATAGGGGAGACCCTCTCGTTGGGGGGTTGTCAGGTCATAATACGGAAAGCCTGACTGTGGACCATAGTGGGTAACGTGTTTGGAGAATACCACACTCCCTGCATGCTAAAGATCCCTTCTGTAGTTTTCAAAAAAAAAGTAGGCTAAATTATCCGACCCTACCCAACCATCCTCCTTTAACAGTGGCAGTCAAAATTGGTTCCCCTTTGTGTCCCATCCCACTTTTATTTGAAATGTTTGATAAATTGAACTGGTTCTCATCCTGAAGAAGCATGAAATATTTGCCACTGGATGTTAAGCAACAATCAATCAATCCACAGCTGATATGGGGATTTCCATCTTAAAACGTGATTTTTTGAATCATCAAAAGGATACACTAACCAAGAATAATTTTGCCTATTTGAAAAACTTTTAAGGAAATTGACCTTTATGCTACCTTGTCCTTTACCTGTATGAGATTTCAAGATATAATTCATTGAGAACAATATGTGTGTTAGACACATATGTTAATGGATTGCTTAACCAGCTATATTGCCAATTTGGATGAACGAACTTAAACATTTTATATTAAACATTGTTAAATATCAAGGGGAAATGACAAAAGTAGTTCAGTTTGAGGAATAGTTTTGAGTAAAGTAGAATATCCTTGTTTACTGGTAGTCTGAAACATTAGTTCTAGAAACCTCTTTAATCTGTTTACTGGTAGTCTGAAACATTAGTTCTAGATAACTCTTTAATCTGTTTACTGGTAGTCTGAAACATTAGTTCTAGATAACTCTTTAATCTGTTTACTGGTAGTCTGAAACATTAGATCTAGATAACTCTTTAATCTGTTTACTGGTAGTCTGAAACATTAGTTCTAGATAACTCTTTAATCTGATTACTGGTAGTCTGAAACATTAGTTCTAGGTATCTCTTTAATCTGTTTACTGGTAGTCTGAAACATTAGTTCTAGATAACTCTTTAATCTGTTTACTGGTAGTCTGAAACATTAGATCTAGATAACTCTTTAATCTGTTTACTGGTAGTCTGAAACATTAGTTCTAGATAACTCTTTAATCTGTTTACTGGTAGTCTGAAACATTAGATCTAGATAACTATTTAATAAGTTTACTGGTAGTCTGAAACATTAGTTCTAGATAACTCTTTAATCTGTTTACTGGTAGTCTGAAACATTAGATCTAGATAACTCTTTAATCTGTTTACTGGTAGTCTGAAACATTAGTTCTAGATAACTCTTTAATAAGTTTACTGGTAGTCTGAAACATTAGTTCTAGATAACTCTTTAATAAGTTTACTGGTAGTCTGAAACATTAGTTCTAGATAACTCTTTAATAAGTTTACTGGTAGTCTGAAACATTAGTTCTCGATAACTCTTTAATAAGTTTACTGGTAGTCTGAAACATTAGTTCTAGATAACTCTTTAATCTTTTTACTGGTAGTCTGAAACATTAGTTCTAGATAACTCTTTAATCTGTAAAAATTTGACTATAGCCCTGCTATTCAGAATTTTTCTGCAGGAACCATCACATTCAACATATCAGTAAATTTAGTATTGTTTTCTTCAGACACAGTGTTCTGTCATGAAGAATCTTCAAAACTTTGAAAGATATAGAAAGGTTTTTTGTTTCTCCTCCAGAGATTTTATGTGACAACATCAAGACAACTAAAGAGACTTTTCTCTAAGACAAGATCCCCTGTCTACAATCATTTTGGGGAGACATTATCTGGAGCAAGTGTGATCAGAGCATATGATGCACAGGACAGATTTATAGATGTATCTGATGAAAGAGTTGATCTCAATCAGAGATTTAATTATGCCAGTATAACTGCTAATAGGTAAGTATACACAGATACCATTTTGCAAGTCAAGATAGATTGTATACTGACTGTTCACAGATTGAGATGACAGATTGTATACTGACTGTTCATAGATTGAGATGGTAGATTTTATACTGACTATTCATAGATTGAGATGACAGATTGTATACTGACTGTTCATAGATTGAGATGATAGATTGTTTACTGACTCTTCATAGATTTTTACTGACTGTTCATAGATTGAGATGATAAATTGTTCACTGACTGTTCATAGATTGAGATGACAGATTGTATACTGACTGTTCATAGATTGAGATGATAGATTGTTTACTGACTATTCATAGATTTTTACTGACTGTTCATAGATTGAGATGATAGATTGTTCACTGACTGTTCATAGATTGAGATCATTGTTATAAGTAAAGTCAAGAAATACCAAAGGGACATTCGAATGAGGGGAAAATCGAAACAACTGACAAACTCCGGAGAACAACAAAGACAACACCAAAATAATGCATGCATTATAATTAAAAACTAAAAACTAAATTATATTTATATTTGACCAAAAATTACTTAAATCAATGTTCATTTAATTCCCATCAAACATTCTGATGTTTCGGCCAGCGGCCTTCTTCAAGGTGAAAAATTGTATTGAAATCACATATTCCTGCTATTCCATCAAGTCTCTTTATAATTATTTTGTTATTCTAACAGATTTATTAAAGTTTTAAAAGCAGTGATTATGTAGTTGTATCTTTTTGTAATTTTATTGGACAACGTCAATATAGTGGGCATGTCAATAAGATGTTAAAGGTTTCGATTTTGTCCATTACTGTAAGTAAACACAGGTTTTTCGACATTTCGGAGAAATTTGAATGCAATTTTCGGTATAATAAAACAGTTATCAAACAGCTGTCTGCAAAATATTCAATGTCTCGGGACTATTAAAATTGCTATATCCCTCAACACTGTTTAATAATTGTGTAATATTGCATTTCAGAAATTTGCCGATAATTACCAAGGTCATTGCCAATGGTCGGTGGTTCTCTCCAGGTACACCAGCTTCCTCCAACAATAAAAACTGGCCACCACGAAATAGCCAAATGTGCTGAAAACGGCATAAAACCCCAACTAAACAAACAAACAAAAAACATTGATAATAAAAAGTTGGAACTTTCTTCTGTAATGTTTGTCATTGATTTATATTGATTATGTAAGGAAATTGCTAAACTTGCAATAATAAGTGCATATACCTCCATTTCTGTTTTTTTTTCATGTTTTAATCAAATTATGTTGTATTAATTTTTAAAAAAAGACCAACAGCTCATGTCTTTCACTTGATCCTGTATTGGTATTTTTTTTTTCATTTTAAGGTGGCTTGGTATAAGACTAGAGTTCTTAGGTAACATCATAGTATTTTCAGCGGCCATATTTGCAGTAGTGTTAAGGAAAAATATTGATGGAGCTATTGTTGGCCTGTCTATTTCTTATGCATTACAGGTGCGTTTCTACTCAGTTGTGATTTTTTGTTGTTGAAAAAGATGCATAAAATTATATATTTTTTTGACATATTAGAATAAACATCACAGAGTAAAATATAAGAAACAGGATATTATCTGAGAATGTTTTATGTATTGATCCATAAAAGATGTAAAGGAGGTTTTTTCAACACCATTAACCCTACATCTATCATTCTTGCTTCGTCAGAATATGCCATAATGCAAGAAATTTTAATTGTTGATTATTTACTTTCCTTTAAAAAAGCTAAATTTTTTAAGCATTAACATTTTAACATTTTGCATAGTACCTAAAACACAATTCTAGCATTATATCAAAATTTCTTCATATTTTTAGATAACAGAGAATTTGAATTGGCTAGTTAGGACGACCAGTGATTTGGAAACAAATGTTGTATCAGTAGAAAGAGTGAAAGAATACACTGATATTCCTGAAGAGGTAAATTTTTACATGACTAGTATGTTATCATTGTGAAAAATTTAGTCTCCTTATCTCAAAATTATTTGGAACTTCAAAATACACTGATATTCTTTAAGAGGTACATTTTTACATGACTAGTATGTTATCATTGTGTAAAATTTAGTCTCCTTATCTCAAAATTATTTGGACCTTCAAAAATAATGTTAGAAACAAGAAAATGCAAAGTATTGTCTTAATCCTAACAAATCAGGAATTTTGATATAAAAGAGTCTTAGATAACAAGACAGCAGGGTTTTGGAATGGAAATGGAGAATTTTGATATAAAACAGTTTTAGATAACAAGTTAGATGGGTTTAAGAATAGACAGTCCTAAATAATTTTACATAACAGGATTTTTTAGGGGTAATGATATAAGCAGTGTAAAGTTTCAAGTCGAGACCAATGAATTACTTTGTAATATCAAGAATTTTGAGATATAAGCACAAGATAACGAGAGCTGAGTACATTATATATGTCTTTTCTTGTTTTACAGGCCAATCTCATTACAAATTATAGACCACCATCAAACTGGCCCCATGAAGGAGTCGTCAAGTTTCAGAAATATTCAACCCGATATAGAGAAGGTTTGGATCTGGTTCTTAAAGGAATCACTGCCCATATTAATGCAGGACAAAAGGTAGGAACAGTAGATTTAGTTGATAATATGAATAGATACAATGTTACTGTCCTGAATAGAATAACACACACTTTCATATATTCATAACAATATTGATAAAATGTTCACTGTTGGAATTTTAAAAAAATGATGAATGTTGCAATTTTAATGCTGAAGTTACAATTTGTTTGAGAATTTCATGGCATTCTCCACTTTAAAACATTCAACACAAAATAAATTTATTTTTATAGACATTTAGTCCCATTTCATGACCACTTTTACTGGATCATGGAAGTATTGTTGATAATGACCTGATACTGAATGGATGTCGCTGAAGAACTTGATGAGTGCAGACGTGTTTTTCTTAACTCCAGCTGATAATGATATGGAGGATACATACTTGTATTTTTACTGAATATTCTGATCACTTTATTCGAATATATATTTTAAAATGCAATCTTCAAATTCTACAAATTCTGGATTAAACAGTACTTTTGATTCTCTTTCTTTTTCGGACAATGAAATAGTTGAAAACAATTCTTCAAATTCAAGCAAACAAAAAAGTCGCAAAAAGAAAATACTTCCAAATGAAGAAATTACAACGGACTTTCAATTTGACAGATTTGATGAAGAGGGAAATGCTATTCGTGTTCCGTGTGATGTTAAATTTGGTACAACCGTAAGCAGAAGATTCTTATGGATAGATTCATTCAAAGATGTCATGTCAGAAAGTTATATTGTAACAGAAATCATTCAGAAACATGGAATTCAAATTAATTGTTCTACAAATGCTGGCTTAAAATTTATAAGTGCCACCTTTTATACAAATGGAACAATACTTGTGCAAGGAAAACAAACCTGCGGTGAGTGGAAGGATAAATACTTTAATAAAATTCAGGATTTAGTCAACATGAAAGAACGCGAGGTAAGAGATGCTTCTTTAATATTTAACTTTGCCAATGGCAGTACACACCAAGACACATCAAATTCACAAATACAAACAGAAACGAATGATAGTATTACACTTCAGAAAGAACTTTTCAATTCGTCGGAGCACGATTCAACTGTTATCCAACAGTCGCAAAACACCAACTCAAATAATTCTACTTCAAGTGACACGGACGTTGCAAGATCTGATAGTAGCTCCATTAGACCGAACACTGATTTTAGTGATTTTAGTAATGCTTTTTCGGAAAAAGTTCTAAATCTTCTAGAAAAATTAAATACAAACATGTCAACTGTAACAGTGCAAAACGCAGAGCTCATTGGAATAATCAACAAAAAAGAAAATGAAATTGCTAATCTTCAAAACGTATGTGATGAATTCAGAGGGAGTGAGCAAATTCTTCGTTCACACATATCGAAATTGAGTAGTGACTTGAAGTTGGCAAACCAAACAATAAAGTCTTTGCAGGATGAAATTCAACTTCTGAACACACAAGTAGCTAGTGCCAAAGAAGACAAAACACATCTCATACAAACACCAAATCGTAAAATTCAACGAAATGAACAAAGTTTCAAACAAGGGGTAACAGCATCATCCACGCCGGTAAATACAACACCTGGCCGAGTACCAAAGGAAAAACGCAAATTGAAACTAAGAAACTCAAAAAAGTCAAAAAATATCCTTATCTTAGGAAGTTCGATAACAAAAGGCATCAAAACATCAGATGTTAAGGATGATGTCTATGTTAACACCAATCGAGGTGCTTCAGTATCAGATTTTGAGAAAAAGATGGAAGAAACTGATCTTTCCCCGTTCTCGACCATTATTTTACAATTTGGAGGGAATGACGCAAAGATGAACAAACAGACTTTTAGAAGAAAGTACAAAAATGTCATTGAAAGTGCAAAGAAAAATGGAATAAAGAAGATTGTTATTGGGGGATGTCTACCAAGAACAGAAACTAATCTTGAACATATTAACAAATGTCTGAGCGAAATAAGTCAAGAAGAAAAAATCCCCTTTGTAAACCATATGGACAACTTTGTATTGAGAAATGGACAAACAGTACCTGGCCTGATAGGCACAGATGGTATTCATCTCACAGCAGCAGGTACAAAGAAGCTGATAGATAACATCAATGACCTAATACCAATTAAAAGTACCAAACAATCCGACTCGCCTCATCGGTCATCCTACAGAGATGTAAGGGACTCCTACTGTTTTAACTGCGGATCGAATCATCATAGTGTAGAAAACTGTAGATATGATAAAAGAATTAAATGCCATCTTTGTTCACGCCTTGGTCACAAGGAAGTTTTCTGTTGGTACAAGCATGACAACATGTACAATAGATACCATTGAAATATAGGGCAAGAATGTAAATCAACTGAATTGTGTTTGTCAAACTATTTTGAACCACTCATTGATCTTGTATGTAATGCATGTGCAAATAATCATTTTGATTGTGTTTGTAATCTTATTTGTTCTGATGATAATGAAAACTCTTCTCATGTAAATGATTATACTAAGAATAATTCTTTCAATTCTCACACCATCATCCCAGCTACTGATACTAATAAGTTAAATTCAAAACCCCAGGAACTTTTGTCAAATGTTAATGTGTACGGTCACTCAAAAAAAGGGTTAAAAATATCTTGTCACAATATTCAACACCTTTTGCCAAAGATTGATGAAGTTCGAGATAATTTATGTAATATTAATGAAAAAGACAAGCCAGATATTGTTGGCATGTGTGAGACCTTCCTAAATAATCAAAATTGCAAACAAAATTCTAATGAGATTAACATTCCTGGGTTTACCACAAAACATGCAAGAAAGGATAGGGAATTAAAACAAGGTGGAGGCTGGATAGTGTATTTCAAGAACAACATAAAATATGAAAGAATGACATCTTTAGAAAGCAATAATACTGAAACCATTTGGTTTAAAATTTTCCCAAAACATAATGAATCATTTTTATTGTGTTTCGTTTATAGACCACCAAGTAGTCAAACATCTTGGTTTGATGAATTCGAAAAAGAATTAATTAGCGGCTTATCCCTAAATGATAATATCTTGTTAATTGGTGATTTTAATATTGATTTCCTTAATCCCCTTCCTGTGAGATGGTCAGATTTTATTAGCACATATGGTCTTTATCAAATGGTTGTTCATCCTACTCGAGTTACTGCTACAAGTGTCACCCTAATTGATCATATTTACACCACTAATCCAACAAATATTTCTGACGTAATAGTTCCATCATATGCTATAAGTGATCATTATCCAATTAGCTGTACTATCAACAAATTTGCTAAGTTTGTTAAACGTCAATCAGATCAACATTTTGAGATAAAATATAGGAACTTCAAGAAATTTGATGAAGAAAAGTTTTTAAGTGAATTGTCTAGTCAACCGTTTGATGTAATTAATGAAATGACTGATCCTAATGAAGCTATTGAATTGTGGTATTCTCTTCTACTAAATGTCATAGATAAACATGCCCCTATTGTATCTAAACGTGTAAAAACTAAATATCAACCAGAGTGGTACACTGATGAGATAAGAAATTCTGCATTTCAAAGAGACTTTTTTCATAAAAATAAGGACATGGAAAATTACAAAAAGTATAGAAATAATACTAATAAACTAATTCGATCGTCAAAATCAAAATATTTTATGGATACCATCAGTAAAGACAAAAATTGTAAAACACTTTGGAGGCATTTAAAAAATATAAACACTGAATCGATAGATGAAATTGACATGATATCCCATGAACAAAACATCCTGAGGGATAAAAAAGATATTGCTAATTGTCTAAATGATCATTTTAGTTCCGTTGGTGAAAAGCTTATTGAAAATCCACATACAAATTTTGACTCTGATCAAATACGCAACTTTGTGGAATTTAAAATTAACAATGATACTGAATTTTCTCTTTACACCGTAACAACTAATGATGTTTTCAAAGCCCTTGCGAGCTTAGACCTAAATAAATCAACTGGAACTGATGGTGTTGGACCTAAAATTCTAAAAATGTCAAAATTAATAATTGTAGATTCACTTACCCATATCATAAATTTAAGTTTATGTACAGGAATATTTCCTAATATTCTAAAAAGGGCTAAGGTTTGTCCTATTTTTAAAGGTGGTGACAAAACTGATCCTAATAACTACCGTCCTATATCAATACTACCTACTGTGTCAAAACTGTTTGAAAAAGCCGTTTTTAAACAGCTTTATTCCTTTTTAACCAAACATGATTTATTGGTACACCAGCAGTCTGGCTTTAGACAAAAACATTCATGTCATACAGCACTTATAAAAGTAGTTGATAAATGGCTACAGGAAATGGACAAGGGAAATTTTACTGCTATCCTATTTTTAGATTTCAAAAAAGCTTTTGATACTGTTAATCACAACATTCTATTGTCAAAACTCAGTTTATATAAGTGTGATGACCACTCAATAAAATGGTTCTCATCTTATTTGACAGAGCGAATACAAAAAGTTGGTCTTGGCACAGTAACATCCGAATATAAAAATATTAACTTGGGGGTCCCGCAAGGATCAATACTTGGTCCTTTACTATTTCTCATCTACATCAATGATCTACCCTTTTCTCTGGAATATTCAGAATCAGACTTATATGCTGACGACACAACGTTACATCTTTCATCAAAAGATATTCCTAATTTAAACTTGTGTCTTAACAAAGACTTTGAAAATGTTATTGAATGGAGTAAAGAAAATGATATGGTTATAAATAGCAAGAAATCCAAATGTATGTTGATGGGATCTGAGAGAAAACTTGAAAGCACTAATGATGATTTAGAAATATTTACCCAAGACAATGTACTATTAGATAACGTGGAAGTAGAAAAGCTACTTGGATTATACATAGATAAAAATTTGTCCTGGTCAAATCAAATTGATAAATTATGTGAAATTGTGTCAAGCAGATTATATCTTATGAATAGATTAAGACAGTACCTGCCACTAAAGGGTCTTATTTTATATTATAATAGTTACATATTGCCGGTAATCGATTATTGTAGCACAGTGTGGGGTCTCACCACAAAATATCATCTTGAGCGTATTTATAAGTTACAAAAGCGTGCAGCAAGACTAATCTTAAACAAATCTTTTGATTATCCATCAATAATGATGTTTCAAGAACTTAAATGGATGACTATATTTACTAGAATTAAATATTTCCAATCTCTTTTAATGTTTAAATGTATGAATGGATTATCTCCAAATTATCTTGCCGATAAATTTACTACATGTAGTGGTCTATATAAATATTCTCTCAGATCAGCAACATCTGGACTTCTTCATATTCCACAACCTAAATCTGAATATTTCAAAAGAACGTTTGAATACTCCGGTATTAATGTTTGGAATAAATTACCAATTGAAATAAGGGGAACTAAAAATTTGGAAACTTTTAAAGTAAAAGTATCAGAATATTTTATTAAGCTTCAGAATGATGGTACACAATCTGTCCCGTAAACATTCTTGCCATTACAAAACATGTTTATACATATTTTCTTTTTTTTTCTTCTATTATTGATTTTGTATTGTTTATTGTATATGTAATCTGATTGTAACATTATATATTGTTTTTTGAAGGCCTCTAGTGAGATTAACATATTGTATTGTTAAATGAGTTACCTTCGTTAAATAAAGAATTTAGTTAGTTAGTTAGTTATTTATACTTTCAGGTTGGGATTGTTGGCAGAACAGGGGCAGGTAAATCATCTCTTACTCTAGCCATGTTCCGCTTGGTTGAACCTGTCTCTGGCAGTATTATTGTTGATGGAGAGAATTTGTATCACATGGGATTACATGACTGTAGGTCAAAACTTACCATTTTACCCCAGGTAAGTTATGAGAGGTGTGTTCCACTTGACTGATCCTGTTAAAGACAATGTTTTAATTGAATTGGTTTACATGACTAGGTCAAAACTTACCATTATACCCCAGGTAAGTTATGAGAGATGTGTTCCACTTGACTGATCCTGTTAAAGACAATGTTTTAATTGCATTGGTTTACATGACTGCAGGTTTAACTGACATTTCACTCTTGTATATAAATGGTACATGCTTTATAGAATTTATTTTAGTATGACAACTTTTATTCAGACATTCTTCCCACTAATCCTCTTATGCTTCTTTTTTAATTTTCTCAACTCAGTGTTGTATTGACCATTTTTTCAAATGACTGTTTTGAAATGCAGATAAGTTATCACAGATGTACTCTACTTGACTGATATTGTTTCAGGCCATGGTTTAGTATCACAACCCTTTGAGAGCAGGTGCTTGTTATACTTTTGTTTTAAAATCTTTGTTTTTTTACAGGGATTTAATTTGCTATATAGTTGAGCCCTTTACTTAGTGAGATGTGATAGTAAAATTTTAAACTTGAAATATTGAATGTATAAATATGCCAAGAACTGATATATGAGACACATTATATAATTTTATAACATACATTTTAATATACTTTAGGATCCAGTATTGTTTTCTGGTAGTTTAAGGATGAACTTGGATCCTATGGATGAACACACAGATAATGAAATATGGCAAGCTTTAGAACATGCACATCTTAAAGACTTCATACAAACACTACCTCAGAAATTAGATTATGATTGTGGTGAAGGAGGGCAAAATCTCAGGTATTCCTTTACATCCTTGCATTGATCTGTTCTCAGGTGATTATTTGGTTGTACCCATTTGGGTATTCTGCCATTTATCATTTTGTGTACTTATTACTGCTTCCAACAATTTTGTCTCAGGAGTGCAGCTGACTGGTTGTAAATTAATGAATTATGAAATCCTTATGCTTCAAAACTTGTATCATAGCAGTTTTTCTTATTAATTAATTATATTTATAAATGTACTTCATAAATAGAGTGTTGTCCATACTGGATAGTCATGCAGATCTAAAATCAGATTGGAAGTCATTCATTTATAAAATGTTAAAATGATCGGAGTTTGAATCTTTGAAGTTCTACTGCTCTTACATGTCTTCAGATTGCATAAATTTAATGAAAACTTTCTGAATGAAACAGCTAAATGACCTATAAGCCCTATCACTATATAATTCATAAAATATGGTAGATCAGACAATTCGTTATAACACTTGCTCTGTTATTCAGTGTTGGACAGAGACAGCTTCTATGTTTAGCCAGAAGTCTACTCAGAAAAACTAAAATTTTGGTGCTTGATGAAGCAACAGCTGCTGTTGACATGGAAACAGATGATCTGATTCAGCAGACGATACGTCAGGAGTTTGAAGACTGTACTGTCCTGACTATTGCACATCGTCTCAACACAGTCATGGATTATGACAGGTACACCCATTGTATTTTATACCATGAAAATAAAAGGGGCATGAAGACCTCTTTTCCAGGTTGAGCTATTAATTTTGCAGGATTGTAGAATCTATCTATTAATAAGGTGGAAATTCAGGATATTCAGTTGAAGACAGTTGTTCTTGAACTGGGTAAAATATACATGTGTACCATATGGAATGAGAATCCTTCTATCCCCCCCCCCAAAAAAAAAAAAAAAAAAAAAAAAAAAACTTGCCTCAAATTTATAGTTTTATGTAATTGTTAACAGAAAAATATGGTTATTGTTTGGAGGTATATGGCAGCTTTCACATCCAAACAGTGAAGAAGGAAACTCTTGTTTGTTGTTGGATTGTAACTTATGGCCCATTTTCAATCCAGTTTAAATATGGCCACTTGCACTAAAAATAAATATTTCAACCAAAAACTTCTTGATAAAATCAAAGGAGGGACTAGAAAAGAGTGCCCTGTATAAATGCAGAGGTTAATTTTACCAGCTTTGTTCATGATGGGACACATTCTAAGCACTCTTTATAGACAGTAATTTGCTATATTGCGGTGCCTTTAAAGCATGTTTGACTGTAATTGGTGTTTTCATGGTGATGAGGTTTTAGTCAGATTTGCATATAGGTACCTGATGAATGGTACAGACTCTAGTTTCTTTGTTCAATATGTAATAGATCTACAAATTGTTTATATTATAGAATAATGGTACTTGATAAAGGTGAAATAAAAGAGTTTGACTCTCCAGATGAATTGTTAAAGAAGACAGATGGACTGTTCTATCAGCTGGCTAAAGACGCTGGATTAGTTAAATAGAATGGATAATTTTGGGATGAAATGAATATGTTGTTTTTGATACACAAAGAACTTGTAATTAGTGTGTATTTTAACGTGTTTTGATTGATTGAATTGATACATATGACTTCTCTTCAAGTCTTTGAAGATTGAATACATGTAATTTACATCAAGCAACAATATATTATAATTTATAAATGTACATAGTGCATAAGTGAGTTTTATTGTTTGGTCATGGGATTTGTGGTATTAGTAATTCTATTTATAGAATTAACAAATTTCCAAGAGAAAATTACAGCATTAATAATAAAAATATGAAGCTTTATTTTACGTGTAAAGAGTGATGAATCAAACAAATTATACATATGATAATTCTAAAATGGTCAAGGGTGAAACTGAAAAATGATCTGATGTAAAAATATTGGAGAATGTCTTTTTTATATGACAATGTGTCAATGTTTGTACAGCAACAAGGTTAATAATGGCATGTATTATTATATCAATTCTCAGAGTGATACAATATTTATTTCACCTGTGAATTTCAGGATTTTCTTTCACTGCTCTTAGTATAATAAATTTCACTCATTGTTTTCATTAAGGAACAAATTTTGGCATTCTCTCCCTTTGGTAAAACTTTTTGTCCACTCTAGATGGTTAAATCTTTAGAATAATTATCCTTTGAGAAATAAATGGTGCAAGTTGGTATTAAACTGTTGTTATATGTTTTTGTACTGTAGTTGATGAATAAATTAATAAGTGTTGTGTTGTTTATGAATATTTTTACCACAATATCTATTTATTTTCTATGTTACAGCTTACATCATGTTTTGATAAAGTTTTATTGAAACCAAGCAATTGCAACAGACTTGATAGTTGTGCCATATACTCAAGGGAAAGTTGTTATAATTTAGTCCTAAAATCTCATCAATTGATTGATTTTTAATCATATTTAGATTAAAAAAAATTTTATGCAAGATATTGGTTACACAATGCTTTATACTCTTTATATTGTTGTTTAGTTTTTTGTTTGTTGTTTTATTTATAATGATAATGCCTTTAAAGAAGCATCATGTATCTTGTTGTTGTGTAGATTTATTTATTATACCTCGTTATGTTTTAATACTACTAAAAGAATGAGACAAATTTTTGTTAGCCGGGTTGCCGTTTCAACAACAAATGCGACGTGCGATCTTTATATATCAGAAGTATTAGACCATTGTGCAGTTTAAAACTTTTATCAGTACATACGCAATTGTTTCCGCGTTTTGCTAATTACCCCTAATTAATTAATGCGGATCACGAAAACCGATACCGTTCCAGAAGTATACATCACAAGAAGTTTCCGGTATCGACCGAGGAAAAGTTTGTCTAAAGACAGCTCGACAGAAAACGGTTTAGGATTTCGTTGCGTAAGTGTAAAGAAAAATGCACAAAAGAAAATGAACAATCGTCTTTCTATTCAATCATCTGCACTGGGAATTTAAAAAGCGACCACATGCCCAAAATGAATGAAAATAAAAAAGGCAAATATGCTTGCTTCCCCGTCTTATAAAGAACACTTCACCCAAGGCTCCAGGTTCAAAACAGTAGTTATCAATTTCAAGTCTGAGGGAATTAAAGTATTTACAGTTTACTTTTGAATACTGTTTCAATATATTACAATAAATTGGTACCAATAAATGATTATTATTATAGGGAATAGACTAGTTTTCTATAAAAAAATGAAGACAATTTTACTATTTTGCCTCTCTCGAAACCTGTTACTATTGACTGGTCAGTAGTTTCCACAACCGGTCAATAGTACTGGAAACTATTGACCATAAAGTGTTTTTCAGTGTAATCAAAAACTCAATATGTGTAATTGGGGAATAGTAAGTTTATTGTCTCCTCGATACCAACTATTGACCTCTGCTATGTTTCGGGGCAATAGCTGGTAACTGAGGGAGAATAAACTGACTATTCCCCTCATACCCAGTCAATAAGTATATATTATTGTTCTAATGTCATTCCATATGTTTCTTTTTATTGTTAACTTTATAAAGATAATATTACGATTCATAGCTGTCAAATTCATCAGTTAAGGGAGATAACTCAAACAATTCTTAATCTGTATATTCTCAAACAATTCTTAATCTGTATATTAGTTTGCCAAAGATTGTAACAGGTAAATACTGTTTAGAAATATATTTTTAGAATTGTTGACATATACAGATACAAAAGCATTAATTTTCAATTGGGTTATATTTGAAAGCCAGATAATAAATTGCAATAAAAGTTTATGTGGTTTATTGAGTTATCTCCCTTGCAGTCTCATGCATTCTATTAAATTTATTTTTTGCAGTCTAATCTCAAAAACTAAATAATTGTTAATTTTGCACATATTTAGGATTTCTAAATGTATTTCCATGTCCAAATGTGTGTTTTCTTATCAGGTATTACTGACATGTTTTTTTTTTTTAACATTTTTAAGGATTATGTACCCTTTTGTTGTTTCAATGCTAAACATATGGAAATTTTATAGGAAATCCTCATCCTCTCCCCTTGTACTCTTATATTTGACAATTCTATACTTGTTAGATAGGGAATTACTGAATGCAGTGCTAACAATGATTTCCCTAAAACATGTTTTTAAATAAAGATAATAGTTAAAACAAGTACAAATATAGACCTATTGGAGTACACCTGTAGGGTGTGCTTGACTTTGATGACTCAGCATGAGGTTTTTTGGATTGTAAAGGTTGTTTAGGCCTTTTTGTAAACAATAAACACTAGTACATCATGGACAAAGAAGTGAGTAATCTATGTTTGAAATGTTATAACGAAAAACTCTGAAGTCTGAATTTTCTGAAAAATTCTTGGCTTGATTAGCTACAAAATCCACATTTTCTATTAATGCAATAAAACAATTAATTTATTACTGTGAGCGACCATTTCCCTTTGTTATATGTACAAAATGACGCCCTCTTTTACTCAGTATTTTTTTCTGTTTTGATATTATTGTACTTTAAAAATTATTAATACACAGGTGTATACAGAAGGGTTCATAAACCTTAAAAGAAGGTTATACCATTTTCAATAAAAGTGTAATTTTTAAATTAAAAAAGTGTATCATCTATTAAGTGAAAATCATCAATATTGTCAATCATAACAGTTAAGGTTGAGATTTTTTTTCAATTATGGTTTGAGTTTGTGAAAATGTTAATGAATATGAAGAATTTCATGATTTTACCAAAGAATATAGATTTTTTGGCAAAGAGGATCAAAATAAGATAAATTTAGTAAATTTTTTGTTAAAAGGTGAATTAAGGAATTTCAGTATTCTTTTCCTAGCATCAACTTTTATAATGGTCCAATGAACAAAAAGATACAAGGTGGATGTGGGAAAGGCAAAGGATTGACACCCAGCGAGTTTCAGTGAACAGAACACTACAGAACACTTGATAGATTGCTTTAATCATACCAAGAGATAAATCCCAAATATTAGTTTTGAGGTTGGGTGGCCACTTGGCCAAGCCCACCAAACAATGATGAATGAAAACATGATTTACTGTCAGTTTGAGACGAAGATGTATCAAATATCTCAGCTGATTATAAAGGTACTTCAATGTTTGTTGAATTTATTAGTTTTTTGTTTACATCAATTATTTACAAAGTTAGTGATGCTTTAAGATTGTAGAGGTTTTGATATTGTATTTTTTTTTATATTATATATATCTTTTGGTATATAATCAAAATGCATAAAGTTATATGTGATAACATGTAATCTGATTGATATATACATTATATATTTTATATGAAGTTAGTTGTATAGAAAATAGCTTATTTTGTGATGAAGAGTTGTAGTGATCTGTGTGTTTAGAACTTGATTTAACAGCTGATTGAATTTGATTTTTATCTTTTCATTTCTCTTTTCTTATTCTTCATAAAAATATTTGATCTGAAAAGTTTCGAGGGGACTCTGAGGTAATTAGGCTTAATGTCTGCAAACATCAGTTCATCGAATGACTTTTTAACAATTTAAGTACCTTAATCAATTAAGATTGTTTTATCCCTTTGATGTGAGATGGCAATGTCATTTCTGCTCAGGTGCATTTACTTTTCTATTGGAAATATTCCATTTAATACCCCATTTGGACTTTCAATAGAGCAAAAATCCATCGTATGAACTGAGATGTTCAGACAGTAAGTACAGAAGAATTTCTATTTTTAGACAGTTATAGACATAGGTCAGTTTGGATAATTGAAGTTTGAACCAATCAGAATGTCAGTGAATAGAAATACCCAAATGTGCAAGGTTTAACTGTAGTTTGTATAGGGATTGGTTCAAGTAGGCAAGGTTTAACTAGTTTGTACTTCGCATTAGTGCAAGTTCAAGTTAGCAAGGTTTAACAACTGGAGTTTGTACTTCGAATTAGTGCAAGTTCAAGATAGCAAGGTTTAACTGTAATTTGTACTTCGGATTAGTGCAAGTTCAAGTTAGTAAGGTTTAACTGTAGTTTGTACTTCGGGTTAGGGCAAGTTAAAGTTAGCCAGGTTTAAATGTAGTTTGTACCATGGATTAGTGCAAGTTCAATTGAGCAAGGTTTAAATGTAGTTTGTACTACGGATTAGTTGAGGTTCAATTGAGCAAGGTACTATGGATTATTAATTGCCTGTTTACACTGAACATGCTGAGTTTGTGAGTTTCTAGTTAGATTCATGACAACTGAAAATACTGGCTTGTTTTACTGCAGAAAGTAACTGATTTTTGGTTTTTTTTTATATACTCCAGATAGATAAACAAAAACTGGCTGCATAATGATATGGCAGTACAGACAGAAGTCACAAAACTGTAGTGCAGTTTCTTTTTTATCCAATTACAAATTAATTGAAGAAAAAGGACACACTTGTTGTATAAAATGTCCATCTTGAAGATATGACTTTTGGCAAGCTAAAGGATCCATTATGTTTTGTAGCTCTGTAAATTACATGAGAAAATGATCTGATATAATGTGTTGTTGACTTTAATAAAACTTTGTCAATTGCCATATGCAATTATCTAGACATTTAATATGCCATTATCAACTTTTCCTTTCTTTAGCATTAAAATTAAAGAAGCAGCTTTTAGACCAGTTGTACTTCAGGGGTCTTAGAAGAGGAACATTTGTGGAATGATTAAAGGGCTTTATGATATTTCATTTTCTCCTTAAATCATGTCAGTTAAAACAGATCAGAATTTAATTTGAACCCCCATTCATTCATATCTTAATTTAAAGAAAGTCTTTCTGACAGTTATTAAAAATCAACATTGTGCTAGTACCTATTAAATCCAATATGTTCCACATCAAAGACAAGAGACTTGGGAAGAAACAGGACATAATTTTGCTGTTTGCAGAATCTCCAAAGAATGTTGCCCATTCCTCTAGGACAATAAACTGTATACAGTTATTGACTGGGTCTGAGGACAATAGCTGTTATGTTTGACCCGAGGACTGAACTGTTGCCCGAAGCCCGATCTGCACGTGGAGCTGCTATTTATAGTAACCAATCGAAATAAGGCAAGTGGTCAACAGTTCGGACCTGGTCCAACAGTTCAAAACTGTTGAGGGTAAACAGTTCAGGATTCTGAAGAATTGAGCATTGTTTTAAAAAAAGTCAAAATGTTGATTATAATCTCTATCAAATTTATATAGGGGAAAAATCAAAAGATAAAACAATATACTTTATTCACAATTTTAATTTATAACTTTGAGTTGTTTTCCAATGTCAATAAATGCATCAACAGCTCTGTCAATATCCTTTTCTGTGTGTGCTGCAGATATTTGAACTCTAATCCTTGCTTTGCCTGAAATTTATATAATTGTAAAATGAATCATTCTGTGATTCTGTCAATAAATCATAGTCTTAAACAGCATCTTATTAAAAGCCTTGATAATGCAAGATATCCTTTCCCATCTTATGAAACAGATTTTGTCTGGACATAAAGGCATTATGTTCAGTTCTGTGAGCATTTGATCTATGGTATTGAATGAGAAAGTGTATCAGAAACAAACATATTGTCTGATATTTATGTATTATTATTATATTGTATTGTTATAGTATGCATTATTGTTGAGGGGCCAGCTGAAGCCCGCCTCTGGGTGCAAGATTTTCTCACTGTGCTGAAGACCCATTGGTAACCTTGAGCTATTTTCTGTTATTTGGTCGGGTTGTTGCCTCTTTGACACATTCGCCGTTTCCATTCTCTATTCTATTTCAAATAATCATTTTGGTGCTAGCTGGAGTCAAATAAGATTTTACTGGAAATAAACATATTAAACCAGTACAAAGCGAAAAAATGTGTGAGCCTCCAAGGAAGACATGTGTCGCCTGCGAACGTCAATTTTTACAAAAGATATTAAAATGAAATATATATGCACACCTTTGCATTAAGGTTAATGCACAGAGAAAGTTTAATCACATTCCTATGAGCGGTTATGGAGTAGTTGAGGATAGAAGTTTTGAATCCCCCCTTTTTTTCAAAAATGTCAATTTTTACAAAAAAAAATTTTTAATTTTCTAAAAATGAAATATATATGCACACCTGTGCATTAAGGTTAATGCACAGAGAAAGTTTCATCAAATTCCTTTGAGCGCTTTACTCGTAGTTGAGGATAGAAGAAAAGTGTGATGACGCAAGACGACAGATAGTGATCCCTGTGTCGACCATGCATTCCGCAGGTGACACAAAAAACAATTATTAGGTTCCTCTAAAAGTTATACTGTTATAACAGTAAACACAAACTAAATAATGAAAATATCTGTACACTACCTTTAGGGACAACTGGATAGCTGAAGCCAATAACATATATGCCTTTTTCTGAAAGAAACAGATAAAAATGTATAGAGATTGTTAGATATAAAACAGTCAATTACATATTCAAGTCCAATTTATCCTACAAATTATGATATTTGTGGGGGAAAAAGAACCTCGATATCTATATATGTACTAAAAGTGAAGTAATTTTTTTTATCTTATAAAATATATGGCAGTGGATACTTGATCAGTATCTGAGTAACCTATATATACAGTTATAACAGGAATTATACTTTACTTACTCAACATTTCATCAGCAAAAATATTGGCTAACCTGGCATCCCCCAACATCACAGGGCAAATTGGATGCTCTGGGTCTCCCTAAAATTTACAAAATAATCTTTTTTATGAACTGATCTGCTTCTAACTATATTGTGATTTTGTTTGTTTGGTTGGATTTTTTTTGTGTATCATTGAATTGTTACTGCAAAATGTTGATAAACTATGATGACAAAAACGTTTACATTTTATATAAAAGTACATTGTATATAAAGTGTATTTGTTTTGCTTCTCGTAAAATTATAAAGATAACAAACACTATGACAAAAAGAAAAAGAAATTTTAAGTTAATAAAAAAAACTCGAAATTTGTCAGTTTCAAGTGAAATTGTGAAAAATATGTGTGAGTGTGTGCGAGACAAAAGTCAGAAAACTCACTGTAAGGTTAAATCCTGCATCTTTCATTCTCGACCTGAATCTTTTTGTATTCATTTTTACTTTCTTTGGTAAGTCCGGATTTTGCATGACTAGGTCAAAAGCCTGAAAATAAAATTATCATCTATGTTACATCGGTACCCCATTTTTCACAAACCACTCGTATAACCAAAATGAAATATACGAGCTTTTGCAGTCATTTGATTGGACTGAAGACATATTAAAATATTAAAAGAACTTTGCAATTGCAAGTCTGAGCATCAGCTGAAGTAAGCATGTATATAAATACTTTATTACATTGTCACAAATAACTTTTCAGCAGTTCCGATTTTCCGAAACAGGGATCATATAATACTAACATATACAGTTCCTGTCCGAAAGAATGAAAAAGAACGCCACTTAAATTTTGTATCTTTATTATAAGATGATTCCGTAAAATTCTACCAGTTTTTCTCTCCATGTCAAAAGGACAAAATACATCAATAAATCGAATCAGATTATGAAATAAGAATGTCTTCACCTTGCTGGCACAAGCAACTACTGGTGGTGGAAGGGCATTGGAGAACAGATACGGTCTTGACCTTTGTCTAAGTAACTGAACAAGTTCTCGAGGTCCAGCTGTATATCCGCCTGTAAAAAAATGGTTATGTATTCTCAGGTTTTGATACCCTTGGCTTTGTCATTTGAAATATATATGTACTTAAATACATAGAAATTTGTATTTTCTGTACTTTGCGAGTCGCGACTGCTAGGAAAATATTCTTAAATTTTAACCTTTTCACTTTTGATATTTTTAAATATTTTTCATTTAATTTTATTTATTTACTGGGGAAAGTGGTTACTTAGCTGCAGGATAAGGATATGAACCTCGATTCTAAGGGACGTTTCTAACGTGTCTGATTACACTTGGCACAACGAATGCATTTTTCATTTGCATATACATGTATACATATCTAAAATATCTAAAATGTGAATTTGAATTTTATACATATTGCAAATCATATAGGATATATTTCTCTGTCCTTTCCTTTGAAAATTTAGCGCATTTATTAGTTCCTTGTGTTATTGTCAACGACCGAATGGCTCATCTTTTTAGGCCTACTTACCCGCAGCACCTCCTAGTGCTTTTCCTAAAGTAGAATTTATAATATCTACCTCTAAACCAAAGTGTTCGTCTGTTCCTCTGAAATCAAAAAGAGATATAGATAAGGACGTATTGTTTAAGCTTATGAATATTAATTCACTAGGTACGCTACCCACATCTTACAGCAACGATCATTTGGGGCATACTGTGTTTCATACAGATTCATGATCACGAATGAAAATGAAACTCTAATTTTAAAGCTTGATCCAATCATATTCCAAGACAAGACTCAGTATGAAAAGGAAAAACTGGTGGTTTGAGGGTAGTCTAATGAAAAACAATTCCAAAAAACCCGTATTGACTCCTCCTGCAGACCAGTCAACGAAATGTCTTTAGTCTTGTTCCTTTAGAAGTTCAAAGGACAAAAATATTCCTTTCCATAAGAATGTCTGCACCCAAGTATTGTGATATATAGTTACCTTCCTGTAGGTCCAAAGAATCCAGTCCCATGGCATTCGTCAATGAAAACCAGTGCACCATACTGATTACCAAGTCGTGTGATATCTCTGCAAATAAAACATAGTCACAATAGGCTTCATATTTTACTCTACAGGTAGCTCTTGATTCAGACATTCTGTTTACTATCTCCACAATATGTTAATGAAGTCATTACGAGATTGCTCTATGATGAATTATATGTACATTAAGTTTTGTTTACTGGAGCTAGCTACATTACGACCTTTTTGAAAATTCTTAAATCTTGTTTCAGGGTTCTAGTCGGCGACATTTACTGCCTATATCTACTCTCATTTCTATTACTCCACTTAACTTGAATTATATACACCTTAAGTTGGTTTTTGTCTATTCACAGATCTTGACTTGTTTAAAATCGATCATGTTTTCATGTATTTTTTATACTGTTGTGACCACCGTGATATAGTACAGACTGATATTCCTTCAACTTTTTAACGAAAATTCCTATACCGTGGAATAAGTTGTTTTCACTGTCGGCGTTTTGTATTACCTGACAATTAAGTGTAAAGTTTATTGAAAACCATTAACTTGATTACTGGAGTAATAATAGGAATCGTAGTTGTAAAATTGTTATTGTATTACATGTAGAAACTTACGGGAGTGGAGCCACACTTCCATCCATACTGAAAACGCCATCAGTGGCTATTAATCTTTTGGCACAGGAGGATGCATCTTTAAGGTTTTGTTCTAGGTCTGAAAATGACTATAATGTCAACAATAGTTTCCAGCGACTTGTATTATATACCAAATGTGCAAACTGGGTGTCATCGTTTAATAAAAATAAAACATTTAAAAATCAGATATGTGTTTGATTTTCAATTATATTTCTTCTTTTTAAAAAGTAGGATTGCACTTAAATTTGTCCTAAAATTTTTGTTTAAAGTTTTTTTTTATGTTAAATTTATCTAGAGCCTTAACTTACATTACCATGAATGTCTGCAGTATTTCACTGTACTGGAACTGGTAATGTTCTTGGACTGATCTAACTTGACAATCCGTTAGATGTTATCCGTTTTTTTCTCACATTCGGTCTGGTGGGATGTTGTTTCATTGACACCCAAATATTCTTGTATTTTGCGTCCTTATGGGATGTTTTCTTATTGTTACATTTACTTACCATTCATATCTGTGTGCTTATATCTGAATCTTTTAGCTTTGCATAATCTTATTCCATCAATTATTGAAGCATGATTAAGTTCGTCTGATATAACTGCATCCTCGGGTCCTAGTAACACTTCAAATAGTCCAGCATTGGCATCAAAACAACTTGCATATAAAATGGCATCGTCCTTCCTGTGAAATTTTGCTATCTTCTCTTCAAGTTCTTTGTGCAGATCCTAACAGAAATAAAAGTTCTCGTTGTGAGTGCCATGCACCCCTTTTTATGTCTCCTCTTTTAGAAAGTAAATGTATATTTGCAGGAAACAAAAAAAAAATAAAAAATAAATCTTTATACTGATTTTAGTCTGTATCAAATCGCTCTATACAACTCGAAGCTAGATAAAAAAATGTTGAAATAAAAATTAGTCGCCATCTCTTAGAAACCACGTTTCGGTGATCTTCTAAGTAGAGGTTTTGTTAATCAAAATTACCACTATTCTCTTAAAGGTTTTTACTTACTTGTGTGCCACAGATAAATCTGACAGAACTAAGACCAGCTCCATGTGTGTCAAGTGCTTTCTTGCCAGCTTCGATTACTTCTGGGTGGCTCTGAAATTGACGTATATATACACGTGTTTTAATTTACAATGAAAAATAATGTATATTTGTTGCTTACATGGTAAAACTGGTACATTGTATGATGGATATGCGGTGTGTACTGAAAAATTGCACTTTCTGAAACAATACTATAAACGCCGACCAAAACGTTGAGAAACATTTATTAGAAATAGTTGGTACTCGTTTAAATAACATAATAATATAATAATAATGAAAACAAATCAGTAGACTGAAATAGTAACATCTTACAAAAAGAAATAGTTAATTCTATACTTAACAACAGATGAAACGCACCACTTCTCTGCAGGCAAGTTTTTTCACAGTTTGCATAGAAATGTCTAAAATTATCTTCACATGTAGAATATCCTAAGGGTCATACTTCCATTTACTAGTAATTATGTGTGCTTAAAAATACCCGTTTCTATACTGACAGAAAGAGTTTTTTTCTTTAAAGTCAAAAATCGAAAGTCTGAGACCTGATGCTTGCTCTGTCCTTAGATGGTTTTGACTTTACCCTTTTGGTTATTTTGGCCCTGATTTTTTGGATTTGCTTTCCAACGTTTTGGATGATTGGTTAGGCTTTCTACATTTTAGGCCTTGAACACAACTGATGAGTCGTAAATCGACCAAATGGGCACATCTTGTGCATCAAACTTGGTCCATGGAATTTAATTATTACCACTTAATAGATATCTCTACAGGTGGAATCCAAGTCACCGAGGATGTCACCATTTCAGTTGCTGGTATTTCGATACTAGCCAGAAATTGACAAACTTTGCATTTACTGTTACAAAAATGATATTAAATTTTGTAAAGTATATGTTTGGCTTTACCCCTTGTTATTAATTCGGCATCTTTGGATTTACTCTTCATGTTTTAAATTATTGTCTTGGTTTTCAACTTTTATTCCTTGGGCACAACTGATTAGTTGTAAATAGACGAAATGTGCACAGCTTGTGGATCAAAATTGGGATAAAAAATTAACCTTAAAAAAACTTTTATAGCATATATTTGTAATTTGTTCTTGATAAAAGAAGAACAAACATCAAAGAGTAACATTTTGACATTGTGTTTAATTTTCTTTTAGAAGAGTTAAAGCTGTTTTGAGAAATCGAAAGTCAAGATATAAATATTCTTCACTTTCACAGATTTTGATACTACTAGGATGCATTCCATGAATTTTATATTAAAATTTCAATTCAGTTCATTCAATATTTTAGATGATATTTTAACTCCAAAGAAATAAAAAGGGGTGATGCGTTTCTTTGATGTTATAGTAAAGTATAAATGTGTCTTTACGTACTGAAAGACCAAGATAATTGTTCGCACAAAAGTTCAGAACGTCCTGATTGGATCCTGCTACATGAATTGTGGCACCCTGTTTGGAAGTGATTACTCGTTCTCCTTTCCAGGTTCCTGCTTCTTTTATCCCGTCTAGTTCATGTTGCAGATTGTCTTTCACAGTTGTTGCTGCTGCTGTGGATCTGTTTCTCGTAAAAGATTTTATAAAAGTGTGATCTGAAACGAATTATTATGTGGTAGGAATGACACCCCATACATACTAGAGTCACTTTTGCGAAAGTACCGAAGTAAACTGAGGTTTTGGTACCCATAAAACCAGTTTAACCACACCACTGTTTCTGTACCAAGTCAGACTGGCCCTCTGTTGTTTTTATGTTTGTGTTTTTGTCCGGGGTAATGTCTGTGGAGTGGCGTTGATTGTTTGATGTGTGATTGTTGGCCTTCCCTGTTATCCGTTTTTGGTGTTTATTGAGATGTAAACTGGAAATAAGCAAGTATTGTGTTGAAAGAACCGGGAGAACATTTGGACTCATTACTACTTTTTGAGACTTTAGAAATATATCAAATGAGCTTGGAAGCTTCAAAGTTGTTCTTTCGAAATAGATGTACAATGTATCTAAATGCATGGATAGTTGGTGCTTCTTCTAAAATCCACGTTCTTTTAAAGTGCATGCGGACAAAATCATTTTAGGGACCAGGGGGCATTTTTGCAGAGGGAAACCGTGAATGACTGAAAAGTTTGAGAACTTTTAGTCCATCTGTAAGGAATTAGTTTCTATACAAACGCGTTTCGGGTTTTTTAAACTATAGAAACGATGTGTTTAATCTGCATGCGTAAAGCAACAGGAGCATTTGTAGACCATTGCACATTTTCTGAATGTAAGCATTCACCACGGTTCATATTGATATTTTGCATTTGTTCCATTTAAAATAACTCAACTGAAAACATTTTAAATCCCATAAGCGAACGAAAACATAAGTTATTTATGTTAATTACAAGTCAACAAGTGCGTTGAAGGTAAATGTATGTTTTGCGACGAATATAGCCATGCGTAAAAAGCTTGACAGCTGTTGATAAATCTATATACATTCATAATGTTAGCGTAATATTCTCACTTTTAAACCTTTCCAGAAACAATATTTTCATGGTACATAGAAAGAATTCAATTAGACTCTTTCTCATTCCAGATCTAATCTTTAATTCTTTGTGATTTAAATTCCATAATCATTATGTATGAATATAAGTTAAAAATCATTTCGTTTACCAAATATATATTTATCTTTTTTTCTTTTTAAAACATGGCCGCAATAATTTCAGCGATTTTTTTGCATTTCACAATCATTACTTGAGAATAGATGTGGCAAATACAATTTTCCAAATGTAAGGCAAGCCTGAAAATATCAGATTTGAGGTTTTTCAGAGATGTATAAACATTTTACCAAAGTTAATATTTAGTAAGAACAAAATAATTGGAATAAATAATAAATGTCAAATACATACTTTGATTTTTGGGTAGTTTTAATATAAATCCTCCAATCTTTTCCATTCTGCAGTATTGTTAACGGAATTACTTTTTATGGAGGTGTGTGACTCTCAGCCAATCCGACACAAGATTTAATATGTATTTTATTTATGCCTCACCTATTTTGTTATGTGTATATTTCATATGCTTCAGTTATTTTATGTTTTGTAAGAAAGTTTTTAATTCATGTAATTGGTCCGAATATCTTTTCAAGCTTGAACACGTCATTTTTCAAGTTTTTTGTTAATTAGAGTTTAAAATTATCTATTCAGTCTTGAAAACTGAAAATTATTACTATTTAAAAGCCGATTACAGTCATAAATATCTGTGAGCTATTTTGAGAGAATTTTAAAATACAAAACTGAAAACGCAGCACGACATTTTACTTAAAATGGAAGAGTATATATGGGTATTATATCTTGACATAACGAAGGAAAGGATTAAGGAAATCTTTGCTTTATTTATTTATTTGTATATCCAGAAATCGATTTCCTATTATTATTTTTTGAATTTGATTGGGCGATTCTTAATTTCATGGATTTATAATCTTCTAATATGAAATAGGGCTTTTGGTAGAATACGTTAATCTACGGTTTAAACCACGGGTATCGGTATCGAAAGAAATGATCTTCTGTCTTCTTTTCAAGATAAGTGTAACATTTTATGCACATTATAATCATATATAGAAACACTTTTCAGAATCAAACAAATCCTTTTTCAAATGTTTCCTTGTCACAAACGCAGTTGAGGAGTTAATGACGTTGAAATTCACACAGTTAATTTAGATTTTGGGGTCCACATTTTTCTAATAGGTCAACCGGCTTAGTAGCCAAACTACTGACCTTCCAGTAATTACAGCATTAATTTTATATTTTTTTCTGCTAAAAATTATTATATCAAATACTGTTCTTATATCAGAATATTTCGTGCAGAATATAATTCTTCCAATGAAAACTGATGAGCACTTACTTCTTATGTGGGATAATTTCTGACCATTTGCATACTTTTTTTAGTCGATTTGGTCTTATTCACTAGACTTGCTACAAGTCACTATGTAATTTTTTTTATTTTTTCATTAATTATTTATATGAATAGGCACTTTTCTATGAATATAGGACAATTCGGACCGACTGCAAAGACAATTCGGCTCGTCTATTGAGACAATGCGGACCGTGTTTGAAAAGCTATGTTAATTAATTTTTTATATACCTGTATGGAATACTTGGACAAATAGGTTGTTTTTTTATAAAATATGCTGGCAACCTGTCTGGTCTAAAAAAAACATATCCAGCATGATTTTCATGTCTTTTGAAGAAATATGTTAGTATTTATGGACCTTTCGCTCAAATTTATTATATATAAACGGTCCGAATTGTCGGACAAACGCAACAAATTTGGCCATATTTGGTGAATTAGGTCGTTATCCCCTCATGTTAGATATTTTAACAAACATGATCAAATATTGGAAAAGAATTCATACTACAAATAATATTTTATTAACAAATGCATACTCTCTCTCTCTCAAACACATTGTAAAAAGCTGGGAAAAATTCTTGGACTAGTTGTATTCATGCTATCCTAAAACTGCTTGATTTACAAGAGTATCAAGTACTCTCATCCGAAACAAACATTAAAAATATGGTGAAAAAGAAATTATATTCAAAATATTGTAACATATGGAAGAAAGAGTTATTTAATGATAAAAGACAAAATAATAAGTTTGGAAATAAACTTAAAACTTATCGATTATTCAAACCAAACTTTAATTTTGAGCCATACTTGTTGAAATTACCATACCCTCAAAGATGTGTTTTAACAAGATTTAGAATTGGAGCTCATAAACTTGAAATAGAAAAAGGTCGTTACTTTAATATTAAACTAGAAAATAGAATATGCAGACTCTGTAATGAGGAAATAGAAGATGAGATGCACTTTCTTTTAACATGTAAAGCTTTGTTTATTGTTATAAGTCCCTTTATTGGCAAAATATTTAGTAAAAATAAAAATGTTTCAATACTTGATAACAAATCTCTTTTTATTTGGTTAATGGAAAATGAAGATAAAGAAATTTGGACAATAATTTGTCAATTATTGAAGATTTTAAATGAAATAGAAATAAAATATTAAATTAGATTATCTTTTGTCATATCTGTATAGAGTTATAGATATATATCATCATATATGCATACACATTATTTACAATTAATTAATAATAATAATACATAGCTCATAGGTGTGCTGTCAAGTAAGGCCCGTCCCAGAGTAACAAACAATTTGTCATACACGTGTACGTATTTTCATATTACAAATTACTAATTTCATTTACTTTAATCAATTAAATCAAAACTAATCATGTTATACTTTGTTTAATCTATTTCTTGGCGCCGTGATTGACAAATAAAGTATTTGTTTTGTTTGTTAGTCTTCATTAACAGTCCGAATTTCTGCATAGAATTGTCTTTATAGTCGGTCCGAATTGTCTTAATACACGGTCCGAAATGTCTTAAATATGGACGGTTGGAATTGTCTTCGGTCCGAATTGTCTTGCACCCTTTTGTATATCCATACTTATTTACTATCATTGTGTGTACATTGTGTACACTGTTTGGTAGGAAATAAGTATGCATAGTAGAGGTGCATTTTATATAAATGGGACGTATTACACAGAGACTTGTGGCAAGTCGTCATATTTTTCAAAAGGTCCGGATTTTTTCCTGTCCGAAATAGGAATGGATTTTAGAAACACAGGAAGAAAGTATTTGGCGGAATTTTTAAAATATGGCGGATTTAGGAAAAACTTTAGAAGTTTTGGCAAAGTTATCACTGAAAGAATTTTCTGATGGTAAGGACCTGCAAATGAATGTATTAAACTGATGATTATTTTCCTTTAAATTATGCGAAGTACTGGTTCATATACTGTTAATTTCCATAACGTCTTGCGTATCCAGTTTCAAACTTTCAGTAGGATTCTGTCCCTTTACAAATCAGTTTATTAATATTGATTGATTGATTGTTGTTTGCTTAACATCCAGTGTCAAATATTTCATGCTTCTTCAGGACTAGAATCTGTTCAACAATTTATTAAACATATCAAATTCGGGTTTAGTGGGACACAGGGGAACCCAATGAGAGGGTCTCACTTTTCTGCCAACTGAGGACACAATAGGCAGCTCAGTTTTTTAAAAGGGCAAAAGTTCATGTTAAATTCTTCAACTTTTTCCAAAGACTGATTTTTGTGTCTACAATAAAGACAACACCACATATCCATGAAGTTCGATTCCGGGTCCGTTCGCCCTAAATCACGTTATCTCTGGTTCATGTTTGCCCTAGGTTTGTTTGCCATAATGCATGTTCTCACTGGATCCTTTCACCCTGATATTTCCAATATTGTATATATTTATCAAATGTACGTGTGTTTTTATTTAATTTTATTTTGTAGCTATACAATGAACAAATCTTCTCTGTTTGTAACTATGTTCAAATTACATCAATGTATACATAATATTGGTAAATTTTTATTTCCAATATTGTATATATTTATCAAATCTACGTCTGTTTTGATTTAATTTAATTTTGTAGCTATACGAAGAATGATTCTTCCTTTGTTTGTGTGTAACTATGTTCAAATTAAGTCAGTGTTTGCATGTTTGTGTATTGATCAAGATTTGAATTAGTGAGGGGGAGGGGGGGGGGGGGTTCTGATCCTGACTTCCCATTGAAAAAAAGGGCTTATCCTGAAATCCTGAAGAATTTGGACTGCCAATTGGTCCAAAATTGTCATAATAAATATACAATTAAACTTTTATTGACCAAGATATATTCTGTGACCCTAGGTTGTCTTGTTCTTATTATAAATTTTAACTTCTCAGTCTGATAATTATATATCAATCTATATAATTTGGTAATTTCCCATTCTACTGTGATAAATTGTTCGATTTTATATTTATTTAATCAGTTGATCATTTTAAACACAATTAGGGATATGACAGATTTATTCGACATATAAATTCATCCCGCTAAATTTGTATCCAGAATTCCAGACTCAAAAAATTGTATTTTCCTGGATCCCGCCTCGTTGAAAATTGTATTTGGGTTCAGGGAAAGTTCTTATGAGTTGCATTAATTTAATCAACACATAAACCTAATGAATGCTATAAAATAAATTCTGAAGGTTCTAAATTAATATGGACAGATTTGATATTACAATTTTTATTTGTAGATTGGGTAAAATCACTTTGGGATTGTGACTTTACAGAAATAGATCCACTGGGCCTAACAGTAGAGGGAGAGTTAGAAGATAATGGCTATCACACAGATACATTTAGACTTCTTCAAAATGTTTTTGATGATTGGAAATCTAAGAAAGAAGGAAAAGATGGGGAAGGTATACCTTGATGGAAAGATGTAAACTCTCCAAAGTTAATCAAATTATTAAAGAAAATTTTGGGGAAAAATGTAATGAAGGAAAATCTGATTTGTTGTTACAATGTATTTTGACAGCTCTACGTTTTAACAGAAAATAAGAAAAAAATTATTTGAGTCATTTTGAGTATTTTTGTATTTAATACTATGTTTTTGCATAATACAGGGTTTTGGAGTGTATTGGTTGAAAATGAAATTTCACACAAAAGTATGATAGCCTTATTTGCTTATCTAATGGATACTGGTAGCAAGGTAAGATACGTTTAGATTGGAAACTTAATCATTAATTGATATCATTAGCAATTATTTAAATGTTGATTCATAAGAGGAAATAAAAATATGTTAATTAAATGCACACTTGTTGAAAGAAAGTTGTTAAAATAGATATATAGGAAAACAGAAATATTTTGTTATATAGGTTTCTATATACGAAGATGATTTAAAACATTATTCAAAAATTAATGTTCATAATGATCCAGTGTGACAAAAAAATGTTGTGAACAAGTCAACTTCCATTTGTTTACTTGTGCTGTCGTTGAACAGGTGGCTCAACTTTTAAAGTAATTTTAGACATCAGATATGGTTTTCATGTCATAAACCGTTTATACTGACACATGTCCTGCAAAAATCACATTATTACAAAGAACATGCTGTCAAATTCTTCAAATGAAATTTTTGTGGGAAATTTACATGCAAATTTTAAAAAAAATATACATCGGGTTATCGTCTGATACATGTAGGATATATTAAGAAGAAAATATGTTGCAGATATATTGACCTAGAAACTACATGTATTCTCATTATTTATTTGATTATTGTAACAGAAAGCAGCTGGTTCAACACTAAAAGAAGCTGGGATTTTATCTGCATCATGTTATATCAAGATGTTAACTATACCAGGTATGTAAGTGGTTGTATTATGTTTGAATATAAAAATTCTGGCATGCATATATATAAACAAGCCTTTCTATGACATGCCTAATGAAAATCGTATGATTATGATATGACTCGTATGAATTTTTTACAGAACTGATTTTCATAAGGGGAAAGACTTTCACTTCAGAATTGTCTTGCAGTCATAAATTATTTTCACATTTTTACTGTAAGACAGTAACTCTTGAAAAATGTCTTCAAATTCATTGTTTTTCCACTAAAAGAAATATGTAAAATAATTTAAATTGACAAATTGCACCCCAAACAGTGATGAAAAAAATCCAATTTGCCTCTTGTTTACTTTATATTACAGGAAGTGTAGCTTTCAAAGTATTCCACCCAGTTTTGTATGAGAAAGCTGTAGATACAATCAAAATGATGAATACACTAGGAGGTATAATAGATTTGAGCTTTTCATTCTGTGTTGTTTAAAATTGATGGAATCAAACACCAGAATTCCAATATCATATATACTTAAAAGGAAGTTTTACAATTCAAAAATTGTCTTCCCATATGTATATGTATGTAGATTAATGTAGTAATTTAACTGAGATTCTAAAGTAAATATATTAAGTTCCTTTGGTACGTATCTCAGATTTAAAATCACAAATATATAAGTGTTTTATAAAAGACAGTTCTAAAGCTTATGTTATAGCCTAGGCCAAGTGAAAAAAATACATGTGGTGCTTGTTATATTGAGTAAAAAAGTAGGGTATGTAGGGATGTTTTTATTTTGCAATTGGTTTTAAATTGAGTATGGAGAGACATTCTGACTTTAATAGTGCTTATTAAAAATTTCCCAAAAAATCTTCAGGGAAGGTGAAAAAAAATAGGATAGAAAGGGTAACCAGAACCACACATATTTTTTATTTGGCCTTATTCATTGAAAAAAATATGCCTTTGATATTGTTTTGTTGCTGATTTATGATAAAAATATTGAAATTCTTATATAATGCATTTATTAGGAGGAGGAAAAAGGAAGAAAAGTATGTCACCTGTACAGAGTCAAAAAGGGAAAAGAGGGAGAGCAAACAAAACCAGGAACCAGGACCCTACTCTAAATCTACAGGTATAAATAAAAGATAGCCTCATGACATTACATCTGTAGTCATCTGAGAGAATGGAAATAATATTCTGTCATTACAAGTGGTTGAAGATAATATTTTTGGGGTAGAATTCTCTATCCTACATATATGTATGAAAGGTAGTTACATGTATATTCCTACACTCAATAGTTAAATCTTGGGTTTCAGTTGAAATGAGTTTTACATTTGTCCGTAATGAAAGACTGGGATATCTTCCACTGATGTGAGAAATATTGTATCTTTCAGCTTTGTTATAGATTGGAATTTCTCGCTCCTATCCCTATCAGAGACACTCCAGATCTTTTGTATGGGCTCATGTAAAAACTGATTAGCCTTATGAAGTAGTATTAATCATGGTAAATTAATTTTTACCAAAGTGGACATAGTTTTAAAGGTAAAGTTTCGATTTTTTCCTTGAAGAGAATGTCAGCATGTAAAAAGGATCTTAAATCATAAACTTGCCATTTTGTAATGCTTTAAAAATATTTTATATGTAAATATTTATATATTTGATTTTTAGCTCACCTGGCTAAAAGCCAGGGTGAGTTTTTGCCATTACTTTGCAACTTCTGTCTGTCCTTTAACTTTTCACATTTCAATCTTCTTCTAAAGATTGGCATTAATGTTCTTGGGAAGGTCCTTTACAGAATTTGTAATTTTGGTTCCGATCGAATATTCAACATGCCTGCCATGCCCAATAATGTGTTCTGATTGGATGAAATTTTAAAAAATCTTCTTGTCAGAAATCACAAGACCAAATGAACTTCTACTTTGCAGGAATATTCCTTAGATGGTCCTCTACCAAATTTGTAATTTTGGTGCGGATTGGAAATCCAATATGGCCACCACCGTGGGACATAGTTAACATAGGACCTCATGGGAAATACATGGAAACAACTTCTTCTTCGAAATCGTTTGACAGATTAAATTGATAATACGACTGAATGATTGTATGATGGTCCTGTAACAAATTTGTAATTTTGATGTTGATCGGAAATCCAAAATGAGTACCACTTCAGGACACAGGACCCAATGTTTCAAAAATCTTGTCAGAAACCACAAGACCAAATGAACTTCTACTTTGCAGGAATGTTCCTTAGATGGTCCTCTACCAAATTTATAATTTTGGTGCTGATTGGAAATCAAAGATGGCAACCACCTTTGGGCATAGTTAACATAGGACCTTATGGGAAATACGTACACACAACTTCTTTGAAACCGTTTGACAGATTGAATTGATAATATGCCTGAATGATTGTATGATGGTCCTGTATCAAAATTATAATTTTGCTGCCGATCTGTAATCCAAGATGGTCGCCAGCAGTGGACTTAGTTTAACATAGGACCCTATGGAAAATACATGTACATACAAAAATCTTCTTCTAGAGAACCTCTGAATGGATTGAAACCAAACAAATAAAGAATGTTCCTTTTGATGTTCTGACCAAATGTTGTTACTTTGATGCTGATCTGTCATCCAAGATGGCCGCCAGCTGGGATTTTAGTTTAACATAGGACCCTATGGGAAATACATACAAAAATCTTCTAGAGAACCACTGAATGGATTGAAACCAAACATAGAACGAATGTTCCTCATGAGGTGCTCACCAAGTGTTGTTACTTTGCTGATCTGTCATCCAAAATGGCTGCCAGCTGGGGACTTAGTTTAACATAGGACCCTATGGGAAAACATACAAACAGTTTCTTCTTGAAAATTACTGAATGGATTGAAACGAAACATGGCATGGATGTTAATCTCAAGGTCCTTTAGCAATGAACAAATTGAAATATCAGGTGAGCGATACAGGCTCCTGGAAGCCCTGGTTTTAAAAATATTTAAAATTAAAAATAGTAATATTTTGTATAATTAAATGAGTTTGTCTGTGTATATTGTAGGATTTTGGAAGTGATGATGAAAGTATTGAAGAACTAGCTCCTCAGGAAATCACTGGCCTTAGAAAGTTATTAATGGCTCTATTAAAAGTAACTGTTTTATGTTAAACTTTAATTTTACCCACATGTAAAATTTTAAGAGACATATATTCCAAATTTGACCACCTAATTTAACAAACAGCATGAATATTCTAAATCAGATATCCCATGTAAGTGTATATAAGTATTTGTAGTTTAAACAAAAAAAAAAGGAACTGTTCTAATGTGTTTTATTGTCTTTAGTTTCTGTTCACTAAAATATAGCTTTAATTAACAATGCAGGAAATATTTTTTTGGTGGGCTTTACATGTTAAAGTCAAATGAAGCTAAATGTGCAGTCAGGATTTACTTGTTCTCTTAAATATGTATTATAACATGTAATAAATGTATTTTATTTTAGGACTTAATCAGTTTATTAGAAACTACTTCACTTCGTCAGTCAGAATCGTCAGCATATCATACAGTACAGATCCTAGCTTCACAGACAAGGCAGGATATAGAAATGTATGATGGGAAATTTGATGAAGGGTATGTGTCTTTTATTTTAATTGCTCTTCTGTTTAGAAGTATATTTTATATTTGGTTATACATGAAGATCAGTCTTGATGCTTCTGTAAAGTTTTATCTTCAAGACTATTTATTATTTTTTTTTTTAGAAATTTAAAACCCAAATAATATGATAATAGAGATGTAAATTTGACGTTTCTCCAATTTCTTTTTCTTTTTTCTTTTCATCTTTGAACTTGGTGTTTTTTATGAGCTTTATAAAGAAAATGACTTCTCATTTCATTATTGAAGATGATGTTGCTAGAAGACTGATAAAAAGTCTCGCGTTCAGTCAATACAAATTTTGGTGAAAGTATTTAAAAACTAGTTTTAAGATACTACTAATGTTATTCAAAACATCAAGTATTTGATGAGAACATGGTTAAGTTTTCGGAATATACAGGATTTTGGTAAATTCTTTCACTCACTATACTGCAGGAACTACTAATACAGCTTACAGACATTTTATAGTACCAAGTAACCTATATATTTCTCTTTCATACTCTTATATTTTTGTTTTCAGCCCACTCCAAAGATTATCCTTACCCGGACTTGCTTTTAGGGTAAGATTCTGAGACTGTTTTTCTTAGGCCTTGTGTGAAGAGGGTTTTGCATTAAAATCTTTTTTGTGATAATGAAATGGAATAAAGCCTACTACACAAATTAGAAAGTGAAAGTATTTTGGTAATATCAGTCGTATAAATATGAAAAGTGTTAAAATCTTTTTTGTGTTAATGAATGGGTTAAAGCCTACAACATGAATTAGAAAGTGAAAGATATTTTGGTCATATATGTCATATAAATATAGATTCTACAACGATGATCAGTTGATTATGAAATTTGTCAACTTAGATAATTAAATTTTTAAACTATGAGGCTTGTCCGTTGAAAATTTAATTACCAAGTGCGGATAAATTTCATAATAAAGGCGTCAAGAGTTTTAGAATCTTTACTCTCTAATGAAAATGTAAAACTCTGAGAGGTCTTCGGAAAGCTTTTTTCACGGAAATTTCATGAGCATTTAACCAACGTGTGTTGATACCAGAATTTATCAGATGGGTCAAGAGATGTATAAAAGTGCACAGAATTAGAGGAGAATATTTATCAGTCATACTTGCTGTATGTATTCAGCATTTATTTAACTGGTAATGTCAGTGAAACTTGCTATTTTTAAAATTGTAGTCATATTCTTAAAAAAATGTTGGTTTAATTTTTTATTTACTTACATAAGTATTGTTCATCATTGTATTTGATATATTTCTGCAATGCTAAAATTTAGAATTTTAATCTGTTTTTTAGGGATTAAGTTTGCTGTGCAAACCATTACATGGACATGTTGGTTCCTTGGTAAATGCTGTAAGTATACTTAAATTTTTGGAGAAATAAGTATACATGTAAGTCCTATTATATCTTATAAAACACTTTTAAAAACAATTCATCTCCTAAGGATTTTAGACATGTCTGCCTATTCAGGTTGTTTCTGAAAGGGAATATTCATTGTAAGAGTTCAGTTTTAACAGGATTTCAGTTACTAGAGTGTTATTTATTAAAACAGTTTTTACTGTTATATAAAAAGTGAAAGCATATTTGTTCTGTTAGTTATGTAGAGCTTTGATTTTGTGTTAACTGACACCTTTCTAAGTATAAGGGGAGGTAATAAATATTCAGTTGGAAAATGGTCAAATTATTGATGAATAATCCTATGGAAAAATCAGATGGTGTTCACAGAAAAGGTTAAAAACTAATGGTTCATAATAATGTGAAGTGAAAGCACCTGTTTGTTTTACTGTATTTAACAGAAATTCTAAGTTAAAACCAAATAAATGTACAAAAAAAAAACTTTGTATGTTCTTTGTCGAATAATTCACAAACTTTCCAATTCTTGATGTTGAAAATTATAGTGTTAATTTTCATGCCATTTCATAGTTGTTTAAAACAACTTTAATTTATACATTTCAGTCATGTAAATATCTCCTCCCAAACTTACTGATGTTGATAGGTGACAACAAAGTTGCAGCACAGACCATACCTAAACACATACAGATGGCTAAAGATCATGCTATATATTTTATTAGGTATAATGTGTACAATTCAGATGAAAAACTACATGTATATACCTGACAGTGTGACTGCATTAGGAATTCACACATTCACTCAAATTTATTTTAATCATATGGATGGATTTCCATAATGGGATATGTGTTCTTGCACTCAAAATTGAAATTTGATAGACACGAAACTGATTTAACGCATTTTACGCACATGTCCCAAATCGAGAAAGCATGTTCATTAATGTTTTTGTCCCGGTTACTTTTTTTGCAAGTCAAAGCGATCCTATATTCCATCCTCGGCGGTTAACATTTACATTCGCTAAAGTGGTTAAAGTTTTTAAAATTTTAATAACTTTCTTAAACTATCCAGGAATTTTACTATTATGTGCATTCACCTATCACACTGAAAATATAGACAACATCAAAAGTAGGCGAGACACTGGGTTCCGCGGAACCCTTACGAATTTTTCTCCCAGTTAACATTACATACAGTCTGCAGTTAAAGTTTTCAAAACAATAATTATTTTCTTAAACCATCCTGGATTTTTACAAAACTTTGACAGAAGCTTCTTCATGATCAATAAATAACATGTTGAGAAAACTATTACACTGAAAACATAGACAACAGCGAAAACAGGCAAGACACTGGGTTCCATGGAACACTTACAAATTTTTAGTTTATTTATTGATATTCTGACATGATATTGTACAACTGGACATAACTACTCAAGAATTACTCTGGGTCATTCAGGACTTGCGGCATGGTGATGTTTTCCACGACTGAAGACCATATTATGATCTCTGAATGTGTGTTTTGTTATATACATTGTACATGTACTTGGTGATTTTGTGATTTCTTTGTAACTTTACTTTTTGTTTCCCCTTAGAAATCTTGGTAATTGTTTTCTCCAAAATGATAGTAGAAAAATATAGAAGTCAATAGCTGAAGTTGAAATATCTATTTATATTTTAGCTGTCATTTTCAATATCTCCAAATGAGATGCAGATTAATTATATGTTTCCTAATTCTGTTCTATTTTTAGATCATTTTTTGTAACCCTAATTATTATATATATTGTTTTAACTAATGTCTGACAAAATATATCTTTTTCTAAATTAGAAATAATGGAAATGTGAGTTGTGAAGTTTAATGATAGATGAATATCTTTTAAGATATTTACTAAAGACAGAAGAAAGATCTGTAAACACAGTTAAAACACTGCTACAACACATGTGTACCAAAGTTCCTGATAAATCTGAATACAGAGGGAAGGTTGCACAGTCTGTCGTAAATATACTGCAGGAACTGCCTAATACAGCTTACGGACATATGGTAGAATGGTTCTATAAACTGTCTAAACACTCAAAGGTACAAATGATTAATTTTTATGTTATACTAATATTTAACTACATGTAGTTCAAATCATTTTTCTTTTCAAAGAAATTTTGAAATAGGTATTGTCAGATTTGAATTTTTAGTAAACGCATTTGTTTTATGTATATGCATTTCAAAATTGTAGATCTAAGTCCAGAAAATAGAACCATCCCTGTGATAAAAAACTGATAATTTCTGAAAATTTATTCTTTATATTGTATACAATACAGTCAAACCTGCTTTTAACGGCCACAATTGGGACAAAAGTAAAGTGGCCGCATAAGACAGGTGACTGTTTAATCAAGTTTTACACTGAGCGGCAATTCCGTATTTTGCTTTCCGGTCCGGAACGATCAAGATATTATCGTTGTCTAACATACAAATATGGCGGTACGACTGAGATGAAACGATGTTTTTTTCCACAATTGACCTTAAATGAACGATGAGATTGATAATTTGAATGATTATTAAGCTATGCCATTAATTAAAGATGATTTGAAAGTCAATTAACGATGATTTTAACATTTATAGAAAGGTAAATGACCGCTTAATTTAGGTAAATTTCAAGCTTGGGTACCATTTGCTGTGACCGCTGGCCGCGTAAGACAGGTGACCGCTTATTCGAGTTAAATTAACACGTAAAACTATTTGGGCGGACTCCAGGACGACCGCTGAAGGCAGGTGGCTGCTTAATTGAGGTGACCGTTAGAGCAGGTTTGACTGTATATGTATGTGAAAAACCATAAGATTTTATGCATGTACATTTTTGATGATTGATGGTAAGCATGCTTTTCATCATCATTTAACAATAAAAAAAGGAGATGGATAAATGAAAACATCCTCTCAATCACACAATCATATGTCAAAGGGGATTAAAATGAAATGAATAAAAGAAAACAGTTTTATCTTGATAATTATTTGGCAAAAGCTGGTTACCGATACATTTGATAAATTAAGAAATGATAGAAAATCAATTGTAACACTTACTTTTTGGTCTCTGTTTGAGAATAGAATGAAAAAATATTGAGTTAATAACTAATAATGTTTAAGTTTCTGTTTATTATACATTGCAGATAAATAACCGAGCGTTTGCCATGGAGATTGTGTTGTCATTGTTATCTACGGCAGAAAGACAATCCGATGGTATACTAAAGTGTTTTACTCTTTTGCCAAATTAGTGTCATAGGTTATTAAAAAAACCCATTATCATAAGTGCCTATTCGTGCTTTGGAACGATGCGTAATGACTTCTCCCTGTTCTTTCTCCACTTTTCCTTGTCAGCTTCAGAGAGAGAAGTCACTTCTCTCTGTCATCTTGAAGTAGGGTGAGCCCTGTTTCTTAGAAGGTATACCTGTAAAAACAGTATCAAAAAACCTATCTACTAAAAGGTTTAGAGTTTGTTGTTTTTTTTTCATTTAATTTTCTTTTAATAAAACTTTTTTTCTTTTGTATAGAAAATATGAATCCAGAGGTTGCAGTCTTTATTAAACACACATCTTTACTTGGAATACTTTTGGCCAGATGTTCAGATGTAGCTCCTACGTAAGTGAATGAAATAAATATATGCATGCTTTATTTTCTACATGTATATTTTATTTTTGGTTATATTGTGAATTAAATCTGCAATGACCTCAGCTCAATAATCTTGTTAACCTTGATTTTATAACATGATTTTCCTAAAGTTATTTGAAATAAAGATAAGTAATAGATTTATATGTTATACCCAAGGGTAAATTATATATAGATTCTCCTTCAGGTACGAGTGAGTTACGGAATTTCTCCACCCAAGATAGTTAAATTTTCGATTTTCAACTCGCGAGTCTTTAGCGAGGGTGTTAAAATCTAAAATTTAACTATTGAGGGTGGAGAAATTCCATAACTCAAGAGTAAATTGAAGGAGAATCTGTTTCTTCTATGATTTTCGACAAAAACCTCAAGAAAACGTCGTTGCTATGTAGTTTGTTTACATAGACGTCATTTCGGGATTTCTCTAGTTTATCGTTCCAATAACTGTAGAAAAAAAGGCGGTAACTCCCACGTAGAAATTTAATCATCGGGAAGTGGTTAAAGATATTATGTATTTTTATCCCACCGATTAAACACGTCAAGAATAGGAGAAAAGATAAAAAACTATTTTTAAATGAGTTTAAAAAAAATGAAAACTTTAACACATAACATCACAGATAGAAGAAGTGCTTGACATCAGTATGTTTCGTAATTTTTTTGGGAGAAATCATTTCAAATGGTTTAAACTTTTGTGATACATAGTAAAAATTAACTGATTCCAGACTTCAGTTCATAGATTATGTTTTAAATTTTAAAAGGCAGTTAAGTAGCATCCATTTTTTGGCAAAGTTTCGGATTAACCAACCCCATTTCTATTCTTCGAGTACATGTAAATTTGACTGGTTAGAAACACGCATATTGTTTTACTTTTTTCTGTTCAGTTTTAAACAAATGGACGAAAAATACAAACCCTTAAAATTGCTTTTCTGTAATGATAACATTTGACCTTTGTTTCAGTGTAAGAACAAGGGCCATTTCTTCCTTCTCTACATGTTTTCTGTCCAAAGACAATGTAATCAGAGGAACATTACAAGATATAGTTACACCAAAAACCTTACTTAGGCAACATCATCTTCCACATCTTATACCAACTCCTGCCATGGAAACAAGAACACAGGATGTCAATGGTAACAGTGTATATTTTATTGATAGTTAATAAAAATTCAAACAGAATGTGATTGAAAGTAAATGTAAATAGCTCATCACACTTGACATTATCAGCAGGATATCTCTTCTACATGCAAGTGAAAAAACATGTTCTAAATACATGTACATCATACATAAAGTGAGAGAGACATAACTTCTTCAAACAGAGGCCTTGCAAGCCTGACTTAGACTACTTCTCCCACATGTTGAAACTGCCTCGGTCTCATGGTAGCATCCTTGCCTCGAGTTTGGAAGGTACCAGGTTCGATCCCCGGCCGGTTCAAACCAAAGACATTAAAATTGGTATTTGCTGCTTCTGTGCCAAGCATGCAGCATCTAGAAGTAAGAGCAATGATCTTTTGATACACATATTTTTTAATGTTTATTCAAATCTTTTACATTTGAATATACATGACACCAGAGGTTGACATTCCTAAAGTTAATCCATCGTTGGCTCCATCAGACAACTGAGTATAACAAAAATACGTGAGAAATCCTCACCTACATGTATGTAAACTTAATAAAACAGATCTATCCAGCTATTATATAAATGACTTTGCTTATTTATAACACAGAGACGGGCACCACAGATACTGCAGAGAAAACGGCAGAAAATATCCAAGCTCCGTCTGGACAAGATGAGACTCCTGCTAACACTGTCCCACCAATGCTAGCCAAGACACCATTTCAAGGAGTGTATCTTACACCATTTAATCCAAGTATGTCAGATCATTATAAAGAGATTACAGTGTATGTAAATTCAGATATTTTTGCTTGAATTTGTGATTCCTTTTCAGCAGTCAATATTGTGAGATTAATTAAATTTGTTATTTTAACATGGTTTGATTTAATAAGGTATCCAAAACATAATAGCAAATGACTGTACAGAACACCTAAGGGAGTTTTAAAAATCAGCTGAACGTTTTAATCAAATACTATAAGTAATGAGAAATCAAGCTTCTCAGTGATCAAACTTAATGTTTGTCAAACTGCTTTATATCCAATGAAATTTATTCCTGTAAATTGTGTGGTTCAAGTTACTTGAATTTTTATACTTTTGTCAACAAGTCAAAGTAAATATTTTGTCAAATTTGTATGAAAATTAAATGAGCCAAGTCTATTTTAGTCAAAGTGTTGGGTACTCCTTTAAATTGTCATAGAACTCCCCAAAAAATGCAAATAAATCAGAAAATGATTGTATTTTTTATTTTTAGACATGCCTGATGATAACGGTGTAACATCCATGTTCAGACGACGAGCTCAAGACCCTAAAGTAAATGTTAGGAAGGCAGCATTACAGGCAATAGAAAGCATAATTAAATTTCAGTGTCCAGACTACAGTAGACTGGTAAAATATAATTATAGTAGTTCATTTAAAATTGCAAAATTTTAAACTTTCCAAAATTGATAATTTCCTTTATTATTCATATTTTCCAATGGAACACAGTCCAGTTAATTAGTTAGGTGATATACAGCGGTGTTACAATGTATGTCACCCAGACAGCTTTTTGTAAGTCTTTGAGTAAATGGCCGTTTCACATTAAGTGTTAATAAGGTTTGATTGTGATTTGGATAAAAGGTGGTTTTATTTTAAATCTAATAGAACTATTTCTTGAATTATCTCACGGAGAAGCATTTTTTTAGGTAAAGATTGAATAACAAGAAATTTATTTTATCTGACTGTTATGTAAAATTGTAATCACAATTCTGTAGGATTTGGATGTTCTCGTAGAACGATGCCGTGACCCAGCTTTATCAGTTAGAAAACAGTCCATGCAAGGTTTAACAGATTTATTGCTTGAATTTCCATCAGAAAAACCTTTACAGAAGTAAGTGATTCTTTGTCTTTGATTGATTAATGCTTTCAAAATATTTACATATTTATTATATGGTATATAATGTATTCTTGGCTCATACTGTTGTAGTATTTAAAGAGCATCGTTTAAAAATTACAGCAAGTTTCCTTTTCACTTTTCTGATAGAAACGTCATGAAAGCTGCATTATAATTTGGTTTAAAATTTGAAGAAAAAGAATTATTCTCATTTATACTGCAATCATTCTATTTGAACAGTCGGAATGGATTGTCAGTATATTTACAAGTGATATATGGTCACTGACAATATATAACATTTAGGCCACAGTTACTTAACCTGATTGACGGAATTGAAATGAAAAAACATATTGACTTCAATCTCTAGAACAAAATTCCAAGACTTATTCCCTTGTTACTTAGTTTTCATTGTTGAAAAAAAATATTTGCATTGAATCTGTTGGTTATTTTGAATAGTCTTATGCGACTATCAATGGTATATTCACCTGTTAAAAAAGTTAAATTCTCTGTCTAACTATTACACCAGCAAATCAATTGGGGCCTCTTGAGGGTAACAAATATTCTAAATAATTTTGAAATTGGTAGTAATATCCATTAATGCCACTAAAGATTGCAGTTTAAAGACAATAACAGTATATTGACTTTACATGAAATTCAATATACTAATTTGGCACAAATCAGGGAAAATACTCAGGATTCTGGAAACCTTAGCATTTTTACCAGATTTTAAGCCTCATCCGTATAATGATTTATGTCAAGTCAATGCACTATTTTTGTCTATATATTCTTGCAACAAAAATTAATATAGATATTGGATGTAAATGTGCAGACTACTTCTAGAAATATAAGAATGCATCTTGATGTACATGGATATAATTTACATGTCCCTTAGAGCTTTCTTTGTGTTCATGCAAATAGATATACATGTAAAATATTTATAATATAAATGAAAACAGATATATTTACATTGATAAGTTTATTCTTAGAGCATGGTTAGATGGAGTGATGCCGTTGGTGATTGACAGGGAGACAACTCTTCAGGAAAAATGTATGGACCAATTGGAGGAGATCATCTTACACAATATAGTACCTGTCAAAAGGTATCAGAATATTTTGTTAATGCATTTTCATGCGGACTAATCTTGACTAACTTCACATGCGTGTAATGTATAATTATGATATTAAGGGAAGACAGAACTATGTATACCGTTGATTCTTGTCCTTAAGGCGACATGTCCTATAAGACGAGGGCCCTTTCTTGGGAAATTTGGCCTTGACCCTCGCATAAGACGATGGCAAATCATATCAATGATCTGGCAAAGGCTGGAGTGAAGTTTTATCCTAAAACGCAGAAAACCTTGTCAGCATCGAGTCTTCCATTCCTCAAAACACATAAGTTTATTCACCCAAAACATGAAAATAATTGCTATACATGTAAATACAAAATTTTAAACAAAGTTAATCTTTTTTTGCACCTGGAAGTTAGGTTAAGATAGTAACAAACAAAGTAAAGTTCGGTATAACTACGCTTCCGATTTCGCGTTAAGATATTCAAGGATGAAATTTAAATTGATATTACAAAGGTAAACATATTCTACTTCATAATTCTTTTTATTTAACCTATAAAACGAATTGACATTGATCAGTTTTTCAAAGCTTGTAAAAAATATGTTTTTTTAGTGACAAAAAATTTGAAAAATTACGGAATATCTTTAAATTTTCTGACCTTACTTTTTAGATTTGATAAGATTTCTTCTAGGCGAGTGGCATGTCCTGTAAGACGACCCCCTTTTGAGAAAATTGAAATTTGGTACCAGAAATTTGTCTTAAAATTTCACCATTAGTTTTGTGATACTGATGTACATGTAGTTGTAATAACATGGTCTATTTTTGTATCATTTATGTTTTATTGTTCTTTTTTTGTAGAACCACTAATGAATCACACAGTCTGGTTTGGGATGTTCTGAAAATAATGACAAGATCAGAATCTGTAGATCTGAGGTGAATACTAAGTGGATTTCCATTTGATTATTTATTGACCTTCTGCTTTAAAGTCAGTTCTTGAAACTGTATTGTAAATGAATACTATGATTTTCTGTTATATAAAGAAAACATATGTGCAAGTGAAAGGACTATCTTTCTTTTATACCAAAATAATTTCTTATGTAATGTATTTGGATTTTGTAGGAAGAAATATTTTTCAGTATTTTTATCTTCTTTTCAACTCTTTTTTTCAAACACTTTTGACTTTGTTTATAACAAATTAGACTTATTGGCTATTTTCAGATGATCTAAGTGCTTATATGTACTTTTCAACCATATAAGGAGAAATGAAAGTGAGAATATTTTTCTGGACCATAAATGACTACATGATTAGTTGAAATGTTCCAGATTGCCGCTGCAAAATAATTGCAGTGAACATGATAATTTTCGGTAAACTTTGGAAGTTTAACCTATTTTCATGGATTCTAAATTCAAAGTAAAAAAAATATTTCAACCACAGAAAGGTATATCCATGCAATTCTTGCTGTAAATTTATGTTGCAATTAATTTTCCTTCAAAAAGAAATATAATTAACCCTCATGATTTATTATTTTCTGGATAGTTAAAGTCAGTCTAAATTTATTTGTGGGTCTAATTTGCTTGTTTATTAGGAGATATTTACAGAAAGCCTGTAGACATTGGTCCAGACAGGGAAAGATAAAACCAACATTGCTGACCAACCTACAGACACATGTAAACACAGACAATAATGAGGTACTGAATTCAAATTTTCTACTTTCAAATTAAAATTTATTACATCCCATGAGGCTATTTCCCAACAATGTATATGAGGATGTTTTACTCTTACATATATAATACCTACGTATTCTGTAACTTAATGTACATGATCTTTACACCTACAGCCAACTAATGCAAACTCCAATTAAGATAATTCTGTATGATTCAAATAACAATCAGTCATATTCTGATAGTAAAAATATTTCATATTTTTGGGGCAAAAAACTTCCACATGTCCAACAACATCACCTCTGTTAATGTTGACATCATGTCTTAAATCTATGAATCCCATTAGTATATGGAAAACTTTAGGGATTTCAGCAATTGAAAAGGAATAATTAATTAGAACTGACAGAAACAAAGTCATACTTTTTATTGATATTGAAAAAAAGTGTTTACTATATTCCTGAATAATTTGAGAAAAAATAGTAACCTCATGCAGATATACAGGTAAATTTGTTTACTGCAGAAAGAAACAAGATTTGGGATTACTGTAATACATCCACGTTTATAGGCCAGATAGCTGTAGAGAAATCAGGGGAAAATAAATGTTTGGCCATAAATAAATCTATAGCTTTCATAATAGTTTCTCATTTGAACATTAATGCTATGAAATACCTATTAAAAAAAGCGAAATTGGAAATTAAAAAAAACCATGCTTTGTTAAACTGTCAAAATACTTGTAGCCATGGAATTAATGTTTCAGGAAGCATGGATGCTGTTGGCAGAGTTAGCACCTGCAGTACCTAAATTGTGTCATGGTTTTGTTGTAGAATATTGGGAACAACAAGCTCATACTACTGACGGTAATTATTATTGGTATAATTTATACTCATTACCATGCAGAATTACATTTAATACAGAATAAAAGTATTCATTGAAGACCCATTGGTAGCCTTGATCTGTTTTCTGCTTTTTGGTCGGGTTGTTATCTCTTTGACACATTCCCCGTTTCCATTCTCTATTCTGTTACAATGAAATTCAGTATTACATGGAGGTAAAATGGATGAAGATTTGTAAGTTATTTACATAAAATTCCATTGTCCTTCACTCAGTTATAGTAAACAAAATAATATGTCATTGGTTGATTTCTTCCAACTAGTCATACTGGATACAGTTCCTTTGTGACAATATGTATCTAGAAAAAAATAAAATATAGGTTTATTGTGTTTTATTTTATTTTATATTTACATGAATTAATGCATTTTCAGAGATAATTTCTCGTAAGTTAATTTCAGATAATCAGTTTGTTATTTGGCTTTTCAAATATATTATACTGCTTGGTGCTTGAATTAATACTATTGTTTAGATATATATATGCTTTCATATTTTAGATACAACTGTTCAAATTTGTAAATGTATGTTGTTTATTCTGTTGCTTTTGTAAACATTTTCAAGTTTTAGTTTTGGATATGAGAAAATCCATTCTAAACCTCAGCTGTCTAATATAAATCTTAGTACTATTTCCAAACAAACAAAAATCCAATAAAGTACGAATTGTAGAATTAAACTAAGGGCTATTCCGGAAAAAAATGTATGGGGGGGTTGGAAGGCACTTTATATAAAATTGTATGGGTGGTCGGGGGTCTGGAAAAAAATTCTAAAGGAAGCATAAGGAAATTTTATTTTAAATTGTATGGGTAGTGGGTGCTGAAAAAAAATGCCTTCCAACCCCCCCATACCATTTTTTCTGGAATAGCCCAAATTCATTTAAACTTGAATGTTGGAACATATTTATTATCATTCATCTTAATGATGACTAATTTTATTGCCGAATATAATTAAATTCAATAGAATTTCAGTTGATAGACTAATGTGTGGCTCATTTACGATGGCAACAGATTTCTTTATGAAAAATTCGGGACTTCATGACTGTTCTGTCCGCTTAAAATAGAAATGGACTTCATTACTGTCCTGTCCGCTTAAAATAAAAATGGGATATGTCTTAAAAGTCAACATGAATCAAACGTTCAGAAACAGGACTTTCACATTTTCTGCAACATTACATTTGTTTGTGGTCACCTCATATATAATGCAAAAAATGCATGAGGCCAAAATAAATAGTGTGTTTCCGGTTTCCCCGACCCTACCTCCATTTCAAACGCCAACCCTAAACATGTTATTGATGATTAAAAAAAAAACCTGGATCTAATTATTCATTTAGAATACTATTGATCTTCAAAGCATTTGATAATTATGAGTAATAGGTAAAGCGTATAAAGAACCAAGATTTAAGATAAACAAGCATGGCTTGTTGACAATTGTGCAGTGTATTAGCTATCAAATATAGGACACATGGACACAAAAAATATAATGACATGTCCTTTGGGTAAAAACAATAGAAAACAAAATAAAATGTTTTACCTACCTACCCTTACCTAATTTTTGGGGGGTGAAATCGGAAACACTATTTATTTTGGCCTGACTGTATGGTATCAGATAGAATATTTAATTGCTTACTTACTAAAAGGTATAAACAGTGCAGCATGTTGAAATTATATTTTTATAAATTGAATTTATATTGTTTTGAGAAAGAAAGATATCAGTAATATACATGTACTGGTCTTAAATATTTTGAAATCTATTGATTATACATGTAACATAGTCAAAAAATATTTTCGTTAATTGTCAAATGCAGAATTGATTCAGTTCTTGTAAAAAGCTAATTGAGTAAAGGATAAAAATAAATCTATACTGTTGTTATAATGTTAATGACTTTCTATTTCAGAATCTGAATATGGAACATTACAAAGAGTATTATCAGTAATGGGTTGTTCAGCTAAATATTTCCCGGAAGACAAGAGAGACATACTAATAGGTGTGTTTAAAAGATGTGGCTTAAAATGAAAAAAAAAATCTTTAAAATTTTCTACTAATTTATTAAGCATTGATGTCACAAATAATATATCTTTGTTCTTGATGGATAAATAGTATTTTATTGTTTTGTAGAGGCTTCTCCATGATGTGCACATACAATTTTGTATCATCTACAAATATGAAAGCTGATAAACATCTCCTACATGTACATCTCGTATGTAATGTCAGTATTTGACTTGAGTACATGTAACATGAGCTATGATGTATTCACAACAAATACAGATTGCCTGTAAAGAGTATTAGATTATAACACATTTAGGCTTTTATTTTAGTGTGGTAGGTAACATGTATGCTCATGTGCCATGTAATATTTATATTCACCAAAGAATATAAAGATCTACATTTTCTCAACTTGTAAGGATTAAGCCATTTTTAATTAATTAGTTTACAGATTTTTTTTTAAATAGGGTTGGTCAGTCGGAAATTTTTTTTAAAAAAAAAGGGAAAATTATTTACAATGCAGACTGATTTTGAACAATCTTCGTTATATTGCCAAACATACAAAGGTTGCAAATAATCAGTTTAAGACTTTTTGACTGTTCATTTTGCTGTCTTACGCTTTTTTCTACCATTTGTTTGGGCTAACCAGTTTGCAACAATGGCTGTTTTCACTCTGTATTCTATATTAATATGTATGTGTCAGATCAAATATACTATAAGATTAAGCATGTACTTTATCAATTTTTAATGTTTCGATAATACTTTTACATGCTGATACTTCAATATCAAATTGTTAAATCTGCCGTTCCCTTTTTAGCTCACCTGGCCAAAGGCCATGTGAGCTATTGCCATCACTTGGCGTCCGTTGTCGTCGTCGTTAACAATTTTTCAAAACTCTTCTCCTCTGAAACTACTTGACCCATTGGACCCACACATGGTATGAATGTTCTTTGGGGTATCCTGCATAGAACTGATTTGGGGATTTTTGATCTGTCGAAAAACATGGCCGCTGTTACTAAAAATAGAACATATGGGTTAGACAGCAGCTTTCGCAAATATCTCAAAAATCATTAGATTACGGCAAATTCTGGCAGGATGAAAGTGTTCAGCATGATGAGAGCTACCTATGTGCTGATTTTCGTGAAAATCTGTCAACTGATGTTAGAGTTATTGCCCTTTTTTGACATTTTTGGCTTTTTTTTATGTTATTATTTCAAAAATCTTCTCTGAAACTACTTAACTAATTAGAACCAAACTTGGTATGAATGTTCCCTGGGGTACCCTGCATAGAACTGATGTGGGGATTTTTGATTCGTCGAAAAACATGGCCGCTGTTACTAAAAATAGAACATAGGGGTAAATTGCTGTTTTTTGCTAATAACTCAAAAACCGTTACAGATATCGAAAATCTGACAGGGGTAAAATTGATCAGCATGACAAGATCTACCTACCCTGAAATTTTGAAGGAAATTTCAAAACCCGTTAAGGAGTTATTGCCCTTTTTTCGTCAAATTTTCAAAACTTTTAACATTTTTCGTCATTTATCTCCAAAACTATTTGAGATAGAAGTGAAATGTAAATGTGAAAAATGTTTGCCATGTTGAGATCTACCTACCCTGAAATTTTAAAGGAAATCCCAAAACCCATTTAGGAGTTGTTGTCCTTTTTTTGTCAAATTTTCAAAATTTTTTCATTAAAAAATCTCCTCTGAAACCGCTGGGCCGATTGGTTTGAAACGTAATAGGAATGGTCTATAACATGTCCTCTACAAAGATCCTCAATTTATTTTGATCTGACATAAAACATGGCGGCTGTCGTAGCTAAAAACAGAATATAGGGGTGCATGTGTTGTTTTTGGCTTATAACTTAAAAACCGTTACAGATATCAAAAATCTGACAGGGGTAAAATTGATCAGCATGACAAGATCTACCTAACCTGAAATTTCGAAGGAAATCCTAAAACCCATTTAGGAGTTATTGCCCTTTTTTTCGTAAAATTATCATAATTTAACATTTTTTGTCATTTATCTCCAAAACTATTTGAGATAGAAGTGAAATGTAAATTTGTAAAATGTTTGCCATGTTGAGATCTACATACCCTGAAATTTTGAAGGAAATCCCAAAACACATTTAGGAGTTATTGCCCTTTTTTCGTCAAATTTTCAAAATTTAACATTTTTCGTCATTTATCTCCAAAACTATTTGAGATAGAAGTGAAATGTAAATTTGAAAAATGTTTGCCATGTTGAGATCTACATACCCTGAAATTTTAAAGGAAATCCCAAAACCCATTTAGGAGTTATTGCCCTTTTTTTGTCAAATTTTCAAAATTTTAACATTTTTGCATTTATCTCCAAAACTATTTGAGATAAAAGTGAAATATAAATTGAAAAATGTTTGCCATGTTGAGATCTACCTACCCTGAAATTTTGAAGGGAATCCCAAATTCTATTTAGGAGTTATTGGTTTGTGTAATTTGAGGTCGGGTTCTGTTACATTTATTTAAGGTTCACCCTTATTCCTGGTCAATTTTGTCAACTTCCTGCCAGGACTACCACCATCAGGGAACATATTTTAACATTAAACCTTATGAAAAATAAATCTTCAACAAATTTTCCCTGAACAATTGAACCAATTGCAACAAACTTGGTCAAATCAACAAACTTGGTCAAATAGTTGATTAATTGTCCAATGAAAACCAGACTCAAGGTGAGCGATACAGGCTCTGTTGAGCGTCTTGTTAAGGGATCCGACTCGTCAACTTGGACAACATACATTTTCACTTAGAAAATGAGTGGATGTTATATCTTACGGAATCAAGATATTCATACAAAATGAACTTTAAAGCCACATAGATTCTATTAGGAAATTTGTTTCATAAATTTTGTTTCGGAAATTGACATCAACTAAAGACTATAAATAGATTTTATTTTTGGATCATGTTTACAAGTATTTTATTGAAATATAATCTTTTATGAAATTTTGATGCAAAAAGGATTTAAATTAAATTTACTTTTATTTTTGGGATGGCTTATTTCAGAGGGTTGGTGGTAATAAAAAACTATTGCTATGATCAGTACTTGAAAAGAATCATTTTCAACTGGATATTTGTTTCAATCCTGTAAAATACATTTTTCTATAAATGTAAATAACCAAATGACAATTTAACTATTTTATCTGTGTTACGATGATCTTTAATGGTACATGTATATACATGTCCAGTAGAGCTTATTTTGAAACTTATACATGTAGTTTCTGGAATGATGTTCTATCTTTGGTAACACATATTCCATATTTTAATGTATGTTTATATTTATAGATTACCTGAGGAAAAGATTGTTACAGTTTAACTCTCCTCCAGAACTGATATCCATTACAATAGACACTCTTTCTAAGGTATAAATTAGTCTTTGTAGGAATGTTTATTTGTGGGAGATGGGAGATACTTTAAGTTATTATATTGGAACTGGTGATTTACTTTAGTATCCAAGTGAAAAAAAATCTGGTAAATCACATGTGAAAAGAACAGCTGGCATTTCACTGTATAAAGTGACATCAGAATTGCAGCTGATCAATATCAAAAGACAGTCCATTTTATTTCAATTTGTTTTTTGCTGAAATGCTAGATTCTCTACAATGTAATAAAAAGTATAACTAATTGCTGAATTGAAATAACAAATAAAGTTGTGACCGAACTACAGCTGGAAATAATTTGTGCACTGTGCAAACTCATGATTTACTGCATAGTTCATTCATACTTTATTTCTGGTATTTGAATTCAGCAATTAGTTATACTATAAGTATCCAGATGATAAATGACCTTGTGATTCTTCCAACTTTAGTGGATGTTCCTTACAGCTAATGGCAATGACCTTGGTTCAGAAATAACAAGCTGTTCTTATTTTGCATCAGAAATGATTTACAATATTACTACTTTGGAATATCAAATTTTGTGGTTGTCTTGGCTAGTTAAATCAGAACCTTGAATGTTCAACTAATTACAAATTTCGTCATTTTTGTCTCGCCTGCGACGAATGTCGCAGAGTGAGAAATAGGCATTACTATCCGGTGGCGGCGGTAGCGTAAACTATTTGTATAAAGCTTTATATTTCAGAAGGTAGAAGACCTGGATGCTTCATACCTTGTATGCTGATACCTTATGAACTTTCTGTCTTTCATGTGTCCATTGTCCTTGACCTCATTTTCATGATTCAGCAACTGCTTGAAAAAAATGTATATTTTTTTTGTCATGTGAATTTCTCACTTATTATGAGTAATAGGATAACTATACAGGGTTCTCACTAAGAATTTTTCATGATGAGTCCTGGGACTCATCACTTTTCAGAATGGTGAGTCCCAGCTGATTTTGATGAGTCCCAGGACTCATCGCCACTTTTTTAACGTACACTACTGCATGATTTTGACCATGGTAGGCCTATTGTACTATTGTTAAAGTTTAATTAAAATCATGTGCTGCCTTAACATACTGACGAATATAATTTGAAATTTCAAAAAAAAAAAAAAAAAAAAAAAAAAATTGGACTTGTGTAGTGGTGCTCCGAACTTGGGAGAAAAATTTCTGTTACAGATATGAGCAAAAATCTTTGCACCTTTTGACACAACTTATTTATTATTGCCATTTTATTTTGTAATATTTATTTATGTATAATCTTTACTATTATTTTTTCTCAAACATACTCTTAAAATTCTCCAATTGACATTGTTTGAACACCTTAATAATCAATATTGACAAAATTTCCATTTGTGCATAGATAAGTCAAAATCCGCTAAATTTATTTTTAAATGAGGTCTACATATTGTTACCGGTTGTAATAAACACTGTGGCCAATGAAAAATCACGAGAATTCCGAATGCTGCCATTTTTTTAGCTTACTTTTTGTCGTTTCTTTCCCTTTCCCCTTTTGATCTCCAAGAAAACAAAAAAATGGCGGCTCCAGATTTTTAATGAAAATAACGGTCTTCAGACGCAGCTGATTAGATCTACATGCGTCCCAGGGACGCATGAGTTTGAAGGATGACGCGTCCAGTCCAATTTTAGCGCGTCCAGGACGCATATACGCGCCTTAGCGAGAACCCTGACTATATTTGGTATATAGGTTCCTTGCTATGTTTAAATGTCCGTCAGACAGGGTTCACCTGACCGACCTCATTTCATGGATCAGTGATCAAGGTTAAAGTTATGTGATTAGGTCCGTTTCTCAGATACTATAAGCAGTAGGTCAACTATATGTGATGTATGGAATGATTGTAAGGGGTACATGTCAGTCTGGCAGGTTTCACCTTACCTCAACCTCATTTCATGGATCATTTATCAAGGTTAAAGTTACGCGATTAGGTCTGTTTCTCTGTGGTTTATGGAATGATTGTAAGGGGTACATGTCAGTCTGGCAGGTTCCATCTGACCTTGACCTCATTTTCATGGTTCATTGGTCAATGTTAAGTTTTTTGTGTTTGGTCTGTTTTTCAAATACCATAAGCATTAGGCCAACTATATTTGGTATATGGAATGGTTGTAAGGTGTACATGTCTGTGTGGGTGGTATCATTTGTCTTTGACCTCATTATCATGGTTCATTGGTCAATGTTAAGTTTCTATTGTTTGGTCCTCTTCTCAGATACTATGTTATAGGTCAGCTATATGTGGTGTATGGAATGATTGTAAGGTGTGCATGTCTGTGTGACAGGTTTCATCTGACTTTGACCTCATTTTCATGGTTCATTGGTCAATGTTAAGTTTCTGTTGTTTGGTCTTCTCCTCAGATGCTATAAGTAGTAGGTCAACTATATTTGCTGAATAGAATGTATTTTATTATTTAACTGCTGATTACTTTTATGGAAATAGTCTCATTATTTTATAAAAATCTTTAAATAACATTAATAATTATAATAAATAATAAAAACTTTTAAGGTATCATTACTAAACAGTGATGAACAAAAACATTGGAAGGTGTGAAAGTGTTAAAATAAGGTCACTCATGCATAAATGTTTAACATAGAATACAGTTCGGCGTTTTATGTTTCCGCATTTTGGCACTACGTTTCCGCTTTAAAATTCCTACGTTTCCACATTTTTATAGTACTCTCTTCCGCATTGTTTTTACATTGATTTTGTTAAAAGTTATTTACGTTTCCGCATTTGTCAATTGAATAAAGTATAATAATTACCTGTAGACAATGTCGTCATTTTTCAAGGTATTTGACAATCTGTACTTGTAACCATCATAAATGATACATTTCTTCCCTCGGTTTGTTTCTGCGTGTACGATATCCATCAACTGGCACTTAGACTCAAAATGCACTTTCTTAAATACCAGAAGTTCAAACACTGTGAACTTTTCGAAGAACAGTGATATGCAAATGGTAATACTGACCGAAACCAAATAAGGACATGAAATTGAGTGTCCAAAAAATAAATCAAAAATAAATCAAACATATGCAAATGAATATAAAAGATATAACCAAATACGGAATTCAACGCATATGGGATGACTTTCCACATGGTGACTTTTGAAAAGTACTCACAATTTTAAATCTGAATATAATCTACCTGTTGAAGGAATTATATTATTTACCAGTTATTAATTATAATTGGAGTTTATTACGAAACTTAAGCTTTTACAAGGCTTTAAGCCTCTCATATTTTATAGCATGCCCCTTTCATCACAGGGGGTTTACACGTGCTGATGTTGTCTACGTCATCAGTTTTTCAAGAGCTCCGCAAGTGTCTATGTGTTTTGGAAGTAATTAGTGCTGGGTATTTCTTAAGCGAACTTTTGAGATTGAGATTCAACTTGCTTCTCTAAATCAAATCATTGAACTTATTAATAACAAAATGTAGGTAACAGTTTTAATATATCTTAACATTGTGTTGGAATTTATTGAGTTTTTTTTCTGAGATTTATGAACAATGGCTTCCAGACGTACAACGGGACGTGCAAGGACTCGTGCGACTGCCGTGTTAGATATGGAAAACCCAGCAAATTGGTCTTCCGCGCAGTTAAAAACAGCTTTAAGTGATCTTGGGATAACAATATCGGAATCCTTAGGTAATAAAAGTCTAAGGAGAATTTATTTGGACAATGTCAACAATAGACGAGGTGTAAATAGTTCCGCCACGAACATTGTCAACGAAAGTGAGACTTCTCAAGATGTTCAATCGTCAAATGTTTTACAAGAAGAGAATTTACGGACTGTCGAAGGCAATTTAATATCGGATATTAATGCACCCAATAGAAATGGACTGAACTATTCTGGAGAAAGCTTTTTACAGAGTTCAACAAATGAGCCGCGCATGAATTTATTGTCTGGGACTACGCCTTTTTCTGCACCGAATGCGCAGTCAAGTTGCGCATTTCCGCCCAGCTCAAATGTAAACAACCCCAATGTAAACAATAACATGGAAGCGCTTCTTATGAACACGATCCAACTGTGTCAACAAACTATAATGTCTCAGAATAGCAGACCGTCAAACAATTTCACCCTACAGACCGCTATGGCCAACATTCCGGGATGTGCTAGCGCTGCCAACCCACAGTACGATGTCGGCAGTCCTTTGTCAATGTTGGGAGAATTCGGAAACTGTCCGATGATCAATACTTCTTCGATGCAGATGCTGCCTATTTATACAGCTAATAATGGGATTAAGCAGAGGGCTAATTTCGGAGTTCCAGCTAGTGCTTTTTCAGCAGTGGACCTGGTTTCACCGGAGATCAGACAACAAATTATTGAAGGTAAAGACATCAACCTCAGTATTCTTTTAATTCCTAACTATGAAACGCCTTCAAACAAGAAAATAAAGGAAAATGATGAAAGGTTAAAACGTAACCTCACTCTTGATGAATTTATAGTGGCCTTTGGCAGATACAAGCGTATCATGTGTTCCGCAGCTGAAAATCGTTGGCGTTCTGTTGAATTAGATGATTATCTGTCCCATATTGTCGAAACAGCTAAGGTATGGCCTTCGAAATTCTACGAATACCATAAAATGTTTAGTGCTAAGTGTGCCATAATGTTACGTGAGCATAATATTAAAATAGATTGGTCTCAGGGAGATTTTGAATTGCGACACATGGTTTGTGCAGGGGCTAAAGCTATTTCTTGTGCTGTCTGTAATTCAACTCTACATGGTTCCGCTATGTGTCAGTACGCCAGCACAAATAGAGTAAATCCTAACTGGAGAAATCAAGCAACACATCAAGATCGGTATGGGAGAGAGATTTCATTTCAGGATGGTGTGCAAATTTGCAATAATTATAACCAACCTAAGGGCTGTCAGAAACCATATTGTAGATATGCTCATGTTTGTAAGGCTTGTAAAAGCCGGGGTCATGGTAAAGCTCAATGTTCAGCTAAGCCCTCCGAAAACAGGACACCAACCACAAGTTCAGTGGCCAACAACAAACAGGCTACATCAAAACAAACATGACTAGAAAAAGAAGTAGATATGTCCTCTTCAGACTCCGAAGTTTGCCTTACTTCTATTAATTGTAATCAGTTAGAGACTGAATTGAAAAATCACCCTGATAGATCTTTTGTTCATTATCTGTGTCAAAGTGTTCGTAATGGTTTTGACATGTTAATTTCTGATTTAGATGTTCCTTCGTTTGAATGTAAAAATTCTTTGTCTGCAAGACAAAACCCTGATGTTGTATCTAATCTTTTGCAACAAGAAATTGATAAAGGGTTTGTAAGAGGTCCTTTTTTACGGCCTCCTTTTGAGAACTACAGAGTTTCGCCCCTAGGCATTGCCACACACAAATATTCTAAAAAGCAAAGATTAATTTTAGATCTTTCTTCACCTCATAATTCAGATAGTCATTGTAGTGTAAATGATTTAATTGATAAAGATTTATGCTCTTTATCATATATCAAAATAGATGATGCTATTAACATTATTCAGCAGTATGGTAAGGGTTCTTTATGTTGTAAGGTGGATATCTCAGATGCTTTTAAACAGCTTGCTATTCGAAAAGACCAGTGGCATTTTTTCTGTGTAAAGTGGAACAATTTTTATTACTACTATACTAGATTACCTTTTGGTTGCCGTTCTAGTCTGAGATTATTTGATACGCTGTCAAGCACAATATGTTGGGTTGCTAAAAACAATTATGGAATTCAAGTCATTCTCCACTTGTTAGATGATTTCTTAACAATTAATAGACCAACAGAATGTGGAGAGAGGACTATGGCTTTACTTAGCTTGATTTTCAATAAGCTAAATATTCCTTTATCACATAAGAAAACTATTGGACCTGTTTGTGAGCTTGAATACTTGGGCATAATACTTGACACCAATCGCATGGAAGCACGACTGCCAAAAGATAAAGTTATAAGAATTGTAGAATTTATAAGACTGATTTTGGGCAAAAAGTCATGCACTAGAAAAGAATTAGAACAGTTACTTGGTCATCTGAATTTTGCCATGCGTGTTATCCTACCTGGTAGAGCATTCGTTACGTACTTATACAATTTAATGTCTTCTGTGCGGGAAAGTCATTTTTATGTTCATTTAAATAAGGAATGTAAATCTGATTTACAAATGTGACTTGAATTTCTAACCGAATGGAATGGCGTTAGTTTCTTCTACGAATCTCGTTTAACATCCGCCACAGACATGCATTTGTATACTGATGCAGCTTCTACTATAGGTTATGGAGGTTTCTATAAAGGAAAGTGGTTTTGTGACACCTGGCCAAAGGATTTACCCAATATATCCGACAATAACTTATCTATGGCCTTGTTAGAACTTTACCCCATAGTTGTGGCAGCCTATTTATGGGGAAATCAGTGGTCAGGCAAACGTGTTTTATTCCACTGTGACAACCTGGCTACTGTTAATATTTTGTGCAAAGGACGTTCTAAAGAACCTATTATAATGAAACTTATTTGACGCCTGGTCATGTGTGCTGCAAAACGTAATTTTGCCTTTTACAGTAAACATTTACCCGGAAAATTGAATTCTTTAGCTGATTGTTTATCTCGTTTGCAGCTAGACAAGTTTCACAGACTGGCACCAGATGCAGAAGCTGTAGCCACTCCTTGTCCGAGCCTAGAGGAGATTATCTGGACATCGCAGTGAACAATCTGAAGAATTTTGCCATAGCCAATTCTACAAAATCACTCTACAGTATTGGTATGGACTTATATACAAAGTTTCTGCACTTACAAGGCCATGTTTGGTCATTACAACAGTTACCGCCCGTCTCTGAGTACCTGTTGATGCGTTTTATAGCTTACTGTGATGTTCAAAAGCATCTGAGATATACTACAATTAAGTCATATGTTTGTGGAATTCGTTTCTTTTATTTGATGAAGGGTGGTTTTAATCCTCTTGAAAATTCATATGGTCAACCACTTGTTAGCTTGCAGTCTACTTTAACAGGGCTGAAGAAAAAATATGCAAATTACCCTAAACGTATTCGTTTACCTATTACTTTTGACATTTTGTACAAAATGTGTTTATTACTACGTAGGGGTATTTTTGATAGTTATACTGACATTTTAATTGAAGCCGCTTGTGTTATGGCTTTCTTTGGTTTTCTCCGATGTGGAGAATTTACTGTTATGGATAAATTTGATCCAGAAACCAATTTATGTTTTGATGATATACAATGTACAGAAAATTGCATTTTTGTATTTTTGAAAAGGTCTAAGACAGATCCCTTTCGATATGGAATTACTATTCCTTTATTTAGTAATAACTCGGCTATTTGTCCTGTCTCAGTTATAAAAAGATACATTTTTAGTCGAAAGCTTGTTAAATGCGAGACAGAATCATTTTTTCTCACAAAATCAGGTCTTCCATTATCTAGAAGTTTTTTCATTTCCCATATCAAGCAATTATTAAACAGATTAGGTCTATCAAGTGACAAATATAATGGACACTCTTTCAGAAGCGGAGCTGCTACATCAGCTCACAAAGCCCGCTTAGAAGATCACCTTATTCAAACTTTAGGGAGATGGTCTTCGACTTCTAATTGTTATACTAGATATATTCATACATCTCCAGAGGTTATTCAAAAAGCACAAAACCAAATTGCAGAAACTGGACAGTTCTAAGTACTAACATATTCACACATGTATTTTGTATTGGCAACAAGAGGTGAATCTTTATTTTTATTTCTTATTTTATTTTCAACTTGGGGCTACAGCTGCAAGCATCTGTATTTGGCTAATTCGTTACAAATTTTTGTAAGTTAAAATTTTTTTATCTCATTCCCAAGTTTCAAAATTTTAATTAGAGTTATCTCCCCTTAGCCAGTGGGAGATATTAATGGTAACACTGCAGTTGTGTAAGTCCCCAGATGCCATATTGTAAATATTGTATATATGTTTGATTGATTACTTACATGTAAATAAAAATATAATGAATCTTATCTTTAATTCTAAGCCTAGGATTTATAAATTCAACAGTTGAGATCAATTTTGGCTGTCATGTTCTCAGGTTTATACATCAAAGATTAGCCTAACATGTACTTGCATATAAGTCAATGAGCAAGTTGTTGTTTGCTTATGCGGAGTTGTAGGGTTTCAGGTCCTTGTTTAGTGAGTCATAAATTACCAATTATTAATTATAATTGGAGTTTATTACGAAACTTAAGCTTTTACAAGGCTTTAAGCCTCTCATATTTTATAGCATGCCCCTTTCATCACAGGGGGTTTACACGTGCTGATGTTGTCTACGTCATCAGTTTTTCAAGAGCTCCGCAAGTGTCTATGTGTTTTGGAAGTAATTAGTGCTGGGTATTTCTTAAGCGAACTTTTGCCACCACCTCCCCTCCTCTCACCTTTTGTTGCCAGTGCCATGGGGACTTAGTATGTTGTTTATTTTATTTCCTTTTTATTCACTTATTTAGATTCATGTTTTCATAAGCATATATTTCATGTATTTGTTATTATGATTATAATTTTTTTTTTTTTTTAAGATAGGTTCATAACGTCTATTTGCTTTGTATGTACGTTTTGCTTTGCTGTATTTTTACATGTTTTTGCATTTATTCTTTTCATTTGACACCATGCTTACGTATGGTATTTTCTATTTCCATGCCATGCTAACGTATGGTTAAAAATTCTATTTTCACACCATGCTTACGTATGGGAAAATTCTCTTTGACACCATGCTTACGTATGGTTTAATTTCCCTTGCACCATTTCGGCACTATACTTACGTATGGTTTAATTTCCCTGCACCATTGACACCATGCTTACGTATGGTTAACCATCCTTCTTTGACACCATGCTTATGTATGGTTAACTGTCCTCTTTGACACCATGCTTACGTATGGTTTAATTTCCCTGCACCATTTTGACACCATGCTTACGTATGGTTAACTGCCCTTCTTTGGCACCATGCTTACGTATGGTTAACTGACCCTATCTGACACTATGCTTATGTATAGTTTAATTTCCCTGCACCATTTTGACACCATGCTTACGTATGGTTAACTGCCCTTCTTTGACGCCATGCTCAGGTATGATTAACTGCCCTTATTTGACTCTATGCTTAAGTATGGTGTAATTTCCCTTGCACTTTTTTTTTGACACCATGCTTACGTATGGTCTAATTTCTTTTGCTACCATGCTTGCCTATTGCTTTTCTTAGAAATCGTGCTTACGTACGAATAAATTCACTTTGGGCACCATGCTTACATGTACGTATGGTTCAGTTTATGCTTACTATATCTTTCTGTTATATAACCATGCTTACGTATGGTCCCTTTTTTATTTACTTTCCATTTTATTTCATTTCATTTTTCTTATCATTTTTGTGTAACTTTTATATAATGCTATTCTAGGTTGTTCTAATTTTATTTTTATCTCCATGTATAAATGTATAAGCATTTAAGTGGAAATCTTTGTTCACAGTATATTGAAATCTTGTTTATTCTTCTATGGCAGTGTTTTTTCCAGTCGTTTAATCATTTGTTTTTATTCTTTATGTAAAGGTTCTGTTTCAAGTTATAATTAATTAAATCTATTCCATTTTAAGTAATTTCAATTTGTTATAAGAAATCTAAACTTTGTTTAATTTTCCATAAGTGAAAGCTTAATTTTATTTTTCTCCATTAAATATTTTGCTTCTGTGGTTAAATTTACTAAGGTATGGCTAATTCGTTACAAATTTTTGTAAGTTAAAAATTTTTTATCTCATTCCCAAGTTTCAAAATTTTAATTAGAGTTATCTCCCCTTAGCCAGTGGGAGATATTAATGGTAACACTGCAGTTGTGTAAGTCCCCAGATGCCATATTGTAAATATTGTATATATGTTTGATTGATTACTTACATGTAAATAAAAATATAATGAATCTTATCTTTAATTCTAAGCCTAGGATTTATAAATTCAACAGTTGAGATCAATTTTGGCTGTCATGTTCTCAGGTTTATACATCAAAGATTAGCCTAACATGTACTTGCATATAAGTCAATGAGCAAGTTGTTGTTTGCTTATGCGGAGTTGTAGGGTTTCAGGTCCTTGTTTAGTGAGTCATAAACATAATGAAATACAAATTAAGAAAAAATACTATAATAAAAATAAAGTCTTATATATCATTATTACCATTTTTTTACAGGTGAAATACAGGTAAAAATGCGGAAAGGTGGTATCTATTTATTTCGGAAATGTAATGCACGAAAATGCAGAAACGTGAAACTGGATTTTTGCTAAAAATGCGGAAACGTAATACGCCCCTACAGTTTACTCCAGTCCCTTCATAAAGATTAATTGGCTGAATATGTACAGATTGAAGAACTTCTGAAATTTTGTTTGCACTGCACAATACCCCACAAATGAATTCACATTATTTCAATAATAATCAAATTGCACATTGCTATGTGTGTTTATTTACAATTTTTTTCTTACCATTTAAATTAGACATACATGTGAATTCTTATTTATTTATAGTTATGTGAAGCTAAAGCTGAGGCAACAAAGAAGAAATCAGAAAAAGATTCGTGGTGTGTAGATCTTCTACAGGCCTGTGATAATTATCTGTCACATACTATATTGGAAGATGGTAAGATATTCTTAAAGATTATTACTATTTGTAGAAGGCCAGTAAGAGTTGTTAAGATATTTCATCTGTTAATCACAAAAAAGTTGTAATTGACAATTCAGAAATTAACTTAATAATTAAATTAAGCTGTAGGAATAATAGGTCAAGGTAAGCATAAAGGGTTATATATAAGCATAAAATCGAAAATTACAATAACTTTTGAATTAGAAAAGACATGATTTGGCATCATAATTGATTTCAGTGATCATAAAGAGAATTTTTTTTAAAAGAAAAACTGATTTGCAATGTAAAGGAAAATTATGATAAAATATTATTATTCTAAAGAAATATTTTATTTACATAATTCTTTATTTCAGAATTAGGTAACTTTTCATGAGGTCTCAATTATGTCAAAAATTATAATGCATTCTGAAATTTTCTTGAGCAAATTGAAAATAATTTATTTAGCTGAACATATGGGGAAAAAAATGACAGTTTTGGAGACTCTGTTCTCTTTCTGTATTCTCAGTGGGTACTTAGTTTATATTTGACATTTTATTTATTAGATGCTGGTCCTGTTGATGAAGATATGGTAGTTAGACATCTATTTACACTAGGAGAAATTGCACAGATTTGTCCAGCTAAAACACCTAAACGAGTATTTTTGATCGTACAGAGTATGATTGCTGCACCTTGTATTACAGCACCCTCATCACAAGGTATGAAAAAATGGAGGCTCATTATAAGTTTCATCTATTTGATTGGAAAATATTCCTTTTAAATTGTAATCCATGAATATGCATGTAGATGTTGAAAATATCAAAATTGCTATTTTTTTATTACATGGTGGCATATTTTTTATCAAAGTTTACATGTACTTCACCAGTTTTAGATCATGATTATAACTGAGAAAGTATGAGTGAATTGGAAAGCAAACTTTTTAACAATATACAGCTGGTAGGGGTTTAAAATTCCTAAAAAAAATCATTTCTCAGAAGTAACTTTTCACAATATATTTATTCTTAAAATTCCTTTTATCTCAAATCTTTTGTTCCTTTCATTTTTGAGATGATGATAGTCATCTGTTCTTCTTACTGTAATTTGAAACAAAACTGTAATATATACAACAGGTTCAGCCAATACTTCAAATGGTTCAAATGATGGTGGAGAACAATCGGAGAAAACTACCAGAGCTTCAAGTAGAGCTTCTGCTAGGACTTCTACAGACTCAGTAGGTTCTAATGGAGACCATATAGACTTTTCACAGAAAACACACCTCAAATTTTCTCAGGCGACACAAGGATTTTCTCAGATACAGCTCACTCAAGCTTTCTCACAGTTTCAAGGATCCAGGATGTCAAATAGAATTAGATCTTTTGCTTTCATTGCACTAGGTAGTATGACATTTTTTACAGTAATTAAAAAGAAAAAAGTATTTTTCACATTGGAAAAAAGGGAATGAAAAAAAAAGACAAATTTTGAAGTGCATGATGGTATTAAAGTATACATGTGCATATTGTAGTTCCAATATGAGGCCAAAGAAAAGATGTGTGTTTCTTGTTACCCTCTTTACCCTTTTTTTGGCACCAACCTTAAAAACTTTTTTGATATTTACCAATAACCACTTTTAAAGTCAGAATGCCTCTCTGCTTGACTCAATGTAAAAAAAAATTTTAAAATTTATAAAATTATAATAATTAGAAAAAATGTACCTGCCATATTGTTTATTATGATGTAACTGGAACCATACTTTTTTTTTTACTTGGCCTAATTTTTGAACAAAATTTCACAACTATATTTCCAGAATGTTAGATTGTATCTGACTATTTAGACCTTGCCCGGATTGAAACAGTCGCAATAAGTAATGGTAATGATTCAATGTAAAATAATTTTTATTGTCTTGCCTGCGAATAGGTGAGATATAGGTATTACTTTGCGGCGGCGGCGGCATAAACTTTTTTAAAACTTTAATAACTTTGCACATGTAATACCTACAATTAAGATTTATGGTCTACAAGGTAGCTTATCGTATAAGGTTGAAAATATAAGGTTTGCCGCAGTATACTTGTCTTGTGACCCTGACGTCATTTTCATGGTTAAATCCATTTCTCAGCAACTGTAATATCTAGGCCAACCATATTTGGTCTATAGATAGTTCTTAGTGGGTACATGCCAGTCTGACACCTGGTTTGGGACCTTGACCTCAATTTCATGCTCGAGTGACGTTGTCACTTTTTTCTGGTTAAGTCCATTTCTCAGAATTTGTAATACCTAGACCCACCGTATTTGGTCAATAGATAGTTCTTGGTGGGTACATGTCAGTCTGACACCTGCCTATTGACTGTGACCTCAATTTCATGCTTGAGTGACCTACGTCACATTTTCGTGGTTAAGTCCATTACTCAGAAACTAGAATACCTAGACCCACCATAGTTGGTCAATAGATAGTTCTTGGTGGGTAAATGTCAGTCTGACACCTGGCTTGGGACCTTGGCCTCAATTTCCTCTTTGAGTGACTTTGTCACTTTTTTATGGTTAAGTCTATTTCTCAGCAACTAGAATACTTAGACCCACCATATCTGGTCAATAGATAGTTCTTGGTGGGAAATGTCACTCTGACACCTGGTTTGGGACCTTGATCTCAATTTCATGCTTGAGTGACTTTGTCACTTTTTCATGGTTAAGTCCTTTTTTCAGCAACTGTAATACCTAGATCCATCCATCTTTGGTCTATAGATAGTTCTAAGTGGGTACATGCAAGTCTGACACCTGTCTCTGGACTTTGACCTCAATTTCATGGTTGAGTGACTTTCATCCAAGTTTCTTGATTAAGTCCATTTTTCAACAACTGTAATATCTAGACCTACTGTATTTGGTCTATTGACAGTTCTTGGTGGGTACATGCTAGTCTGACACTTATCTCTGGACCTTGACGTCAATTTCATGGTTGAGTGAATTTCATCCAAATTTCTTGATTAAGTCATTTTTTCAGCACATGTAATACCTAGACCCATCCGTGTTTGGTCTAAGATAGTTATTAGTGGGTACATGCAAGTCTGACACCTGTCTCCGGACTTTGACCTCGATTGCATGCTTGAGTGACTTTGTCACATTTTCGAGATTAGGTCCATTTTTCAGCAACTTTAATGCCTAGTCCAACCATATTTGGTCAATAGATAGTTCTTAGTGGATACATGTCGGTATGACACATGCCTTTTGACCATGACTTCAATTTATTTTAACACATTTTCCTTTGACTTGCAAAAAGTCAGGTATCAGATAATCATTATTGTGTGTCCATGTGCATACTCAGGTGAGACATGTACTGTGTCCACACTCTTGTTGTATATAAAAATTTGTCATGTGATGCATTACTTAGTATTCTGTTCCTTTGTCTTAGCCTAGTGCCTTTTGTTAGAGCAAACCAAAAAAACTGATATGGTTATTAGTATACATGTATGTAATATGTGATATGCTTTTTAAAGGTAAACTGTGTCTCCAGAATCCAGATTTAGCCAAGAAATGTGTGGCAGCTTTAGCTAGAGAATTAGAAACTTCTCAGGATCCTACGATTCGTAACAATGTCGTCATTATCATGTGTGATTTGTGTGTGAGATATACTACCACTGCTGATAGATATGTATCTAATATTGCTGCTTGTTTGAAGGATGAATCACCTCTTGTTAGAAAACAGACTTTGACATTGTTTACTCGCTTACTTCAGGTATGTAAAATATAAGAATTCAGAGCAATGTAACTTTTCTCACACTTTTATCAAGGACATTTAGGGGTTTTGAGTCATATCCTGACTTTCATATGAGATTGTCCAAAGGATGAATGACCTCTAGTCAGAGAACACTTTCACATTGATTTGTCAAATAGGTATATCTGTCCTAAAGGAGAATCTGAAATCGGATAAAAAGTAAACATTGAATACACATTTATTTCACAAATAAAAATGTAAAAAATGATTATTAAAAATAAATTTGGAAAACAATTCCAGAGGAGAGTGAATAAACACATCTATTATTAAAGTGAATAAACACATCTATTATTAAAAAAATAATAATGAATCCTTGCCACCTTCTGGCAAAATATTAATATTACAGTCAAACCTGCTTTTAACGCCCACAATTGGGACAAAAGTAAAGTGGCCGCATAAGACAGGTGACCGTTTAATCAAGTTTTACACTGAGCGGCAATTCCGTATTTTGCTTTCCGGTCCGGAACGATCAAGATATTATCGTTGTTTAACATACAAATATGGCGGTTCGACTGAGATGAAACGATGTTTTTTTCCACAATCGACCGTAAATGAACGATGAGATTGATAATTTGAATGATAATTAAGCTATGCCATTAATTAAAGATGATTTGAAAGTTAATTAACGATGATTTTAACATTTATAGAAAGGTAAATGACCGCTTAATTTAGGTAAATTTCAAGCTTGGGTACCATTTGTTGTGACCGCTGGCCGCGTAAGACAGGTGACCGCTTATTCGAGTTAAATTAACATGTAAAACTATTTGGGCGGACTCAAAAACGACCGCTGAAGGCCGGTGGCTGCTTAATTGAGGTGACCGTTAGGGCAGGTTTGACTGTACATGAACTTAAACTGTAATACATATTCTTGAGATGGAAAATTTGTTAATAGAAAATCTGATACAACACAATATTTTTTTACAGGAAGATTTCTTAAAATGGAAAGGAGTTTTGTTTTTCCGTTTCATTATGACATTGCTTGATACAAATAAAGAAATAGCAGACTTTGGTGAGTGTCTTTAACCATGGACATGCTTGTGTTTTGTGGTAGACAACTGATTTTTACAAAAACTGAGACAATGTTAATTTGTTAACTTCTGGTTCTGTATACATGTCTATTTTAAAAGTTATAACTTTGTACATGTTGTAGGTAATTTGCTACATCTTTTTGACAGAAATGAGCAAGAAACTGCTCTGCAGAGCCTAATGGACTAATAAATTTCTCATCTTATGAATGTATACATGTAATTCTATTTCAAAGACTTCTTATTTTTATTCGTCAGAATTATATTGTATGTCAAATTTTTATTATGATAAACATGCTTTTACACTTAATTTAATTACATGTGTTTGTTTACTTTCAGCCGAGTTTTGTCTTCTCCATATGTTAATGCAGAGACATCCCACCATGTTTTTCCAACATTTCCTGGAGTGTATATTTCACTTCAATGCTTATGAGGATCATGCCAGTAAGAATTTTTAATCATTTTGACATTTATTTCAAATTATATTTAAAACATTGGGATAGAAATCAGCTGTAGACATAAAGATGGGTAAAATGTTTTGTTTTTATGTAAGAATATTTAACGGTAGTTTGTGCAAATTTAAATAAGAGTTTGATAGAGTAATTAAAAAATATGTAATAAATGATTTCTCTTATTTAAAGTTTTTTTGTAAGTTGTGTAAACCAAGTACAGTGTACAGTTATATATTAATGAATTATATATATTATTTTTAGCATTCAATAAATTTCCACAAAATGAAAAAGAAAAGAAAATGTTCTGTTTAAAAGGAAATAACAATGCCAGGTATGTTATGCTGATAGTACGTAAATAGGTTTTCATTGTTGAAGGAATCATTGAAAAATTAATGTATGAAAATCCCTGTATTTGTAGTTTTGTGATGATTTGCAGTAACAGTTCAGTTGTATTTCTCTGTTGGGTCATATTCTTATATGGATTGCAATTGAAATACATTGTATGCTTATTAGTAGGTCTGAATACATTTCAAACTTTCATTGTAATTATTTCTTAGTCTAATTTCATATGACATTCCAAACTTCAATTTAATTGTTTGAAGTACAAACTTACAAAATTCTCGCTTTTGCAATAGGTTATTTATTCTTCTTTATATATAAAAAGGGTTTGCAGGACACAGTAATTGAGACTACCTATTTCTTTCGACACTTCTGTCTTGTTAAAACCCTGTATCAATTTAACATATTTTGTTTATTTGTAGTAAAAGACTGAAGTTGTTTTTGTTTATGTTGGAGTATATGACAGATGAACACAGATTTCAGATGACAGCTAAAATGGCACAGGAGGTATATCTTCAGTAATAACTTTCACTATTAATAAACATATAATACCGAAGCTTTCATACATAAAAATAATTGCATGGAAAACCAATTAATTAAAGTTTTAATTGGATTTTGGAAGGCAGTGTTAATAGTGGCATAGTTTGCAGATATTCCTTTGTCCATTTAACCCTTTCTGAACCCGTTGTTTATAAAAAAAATAATCAATGTGTTGTTGCCGACGATCTCAGTCGATGATTGGTTAAACAAAAGGTCCTAACCCGGAATTGATCAATAACACCATAGCAGCAAGTGTATCAAAATCAGTAGGCGAAGGCATCCCAAGAGGATTTTGGTTTTAAATTATGAAAATTTACTTAATATTCATTACAGAAACAGATTCTTGCATCGTTACTTATTTATCGGATTTGTCAAATCTCGACTCTAAAATTAGATAATTTAACTATCTCGATTAGATAAATGTGATAATCCTCTGGAAGAAATGTAAAAATCTATATGTAAATGATGATTGATGCTTTCCATATTACATATTTAAAACCATGATTAGAACACTTGAAACATTCTGATACTAGCAGATCAGTACTACGTCTGGACACCTCAGTTCATAAAATGGATTTTTTGCATTATGAAAGTCTAAACGTTAGAATTATAAGGCAATCTTTTGTTGGTTAATTAACCTTATCGAGTCGTCCAAGAAAACATAAAAAATGTAATGTTGTTTATAAAGGTTATGTTGTATACCCCTCAAATGATTCTGAATGGGGAATTTCCAATAGAAAAATCAATGCACTTAAAAATTTCAAAAAATTAATATTTTGAATTTATCAACTCAGACCTATCCTAAAATTTGTAAAACTGTTATTCTAGATATTTTTAATGCACTTTGTGCATATTTCATGCATCTTGGGGTTTTAATACTTAATTTTATAAAATGTCATAGGAAGAGTTATCTCCCTTCTACATTGAAAGTTCCATAGGTGGATTTTTTTTGTTTTTCTTGAAGACATGACTGAACAAAATTAGGTAAGTTCAATTGTTCCAGTTACGACTTGACTCATTGCATCTTTCACCCGAGTGACTAAACAATTTACATTGATTAAGTTATTAAAATTCTGAAAAATCCATTTTTGGCCGGGTTGCACAGAGTGCAAATCCGGGTTATAGTATGGTGAATGTGGGCGGGCGGTGGCAGGCGGTGGCGGGCTGCGGTGGGCAGGCGGGGAAAATGGGTACCTATTTTGCGAAATCAACTCCTCCTACAGTTTTTCACCCACATCCTTGAAACTTCATAGAATGTTTCTATATATATTGAAGATGTGTACCTCACTTTATGGAATTATTTCACAAATTATTTCCCATTTTTCCAAACTTTGGAACTTAGTTGTTTTTTATTGACATCTTCAATAGAGGGTACCTATTTTGCGAAATCAACTCCTCCTACAGTTTTTCACCCATATCCTTGAAACTTCATAGAATGTTTCTATATATATATTGAAGATGTGCCCCTCACCTTATGGAATTATTTCAGGAATTATTTCCCATTTTTCCAAACTTTGGAACTTAGTTGTTTTTTATTGACATCTTCAATAGAGGGTACCTATTTTGCAAAATCAACTCCTCCTACAGTTTTTCACACACATCCTTGAAACTTCGCAGAATGTTTTAATATATATATTGAAGATGTATACCTCACCTTATGGAATTATTTCAGGAATTATTTCCCATTTTTCCAAACTTTGGAACTTAGTCGTTTTTTATTGACATCTTCAATAGAGGATACATATTTTGTGAAATCAACGCCTCCTACAGATTGTCACCCACATCCTTGAAAGTTTCTATATATATTGAAGATTTGCACTTCACTTTATGGATATGTTTTCAGAAATTTTTTGCAATTCTTGAAGACTTTCATTATTCAAGCACTGAGGATTTCTTCCCATTTTTAAACGAGGATACAATTTGTGATGTCACTTCTGGTTGACTTTTGTCTATATAAATATTCATGACTGCCAATGTGCAATATGATCTTGTAATCACCTTTGTCACCACTACAGTAAACACCCAGTAAAGCAACCGGCCATTTGTGTCTTTGACCTATTTTTAGAACTGAGGTGTCAAGGTTGTCAATTTGAACCCTGTTTGTCGCAAGATGTGTTCAGCTTGTATCTTTATTGACAAGTAGTGCTGGTTTTCATGCTGAAGATAACTGTTTTTGTCGAGCAGGGGGCTTTAGTCGCAGAAAGCTCGACATAGGGATAGTGATCTGGCGGTGGCGTTAACTAACTTCTTAAAAGCTTTATATTTTAGAAGGTGAAAGACCTGGATGCTTTATACTTTGTATATCGATGCCTTCTGTTACGAAGTTTCCGTCTGTCATATGTACATTGTCCTCGACGTCATTTTCATGGTTCAGTGACTACTTGAAAAAAAAGTTAAGATTTTTTGTAATGTTAATTTCTCTCTTATTATGAGAAATAAGATAACTATATTTGGTATGTGCATACCTTACAAGGTCCTCATGCCCATCAGACAGTTTTCAATTGACCTAGACCCCATTTCAAGGATCAGTGAACAAGGTTAAGTTTTGGTGGTCAAGTCCATATCTCAGATACTATAAGTAATAGGTCTACTATATTTGGTGTATGGAAGGATTGTAAGGTGTACATGTCCACCTGGCAGGTGTCATCTGACCTTGACCTCATTTTCATAGTTCAGTGGTTATAGTTAAGTTTTTGTGTTTTGGCCTGCTTTTCGAAGACTGTATGCAATAGGTCTACTATATTTGGTGTATGGAAGGATTGTAAGGTGTGCATGTCCAACTGACATTTGTCATCTGACCTTGACCTCATTTTCATGGTTCAGTGGTTATAGTTAAGTTTTTGTGTTTTGCTCTGTTTTTCGAACACTGTATGCAATAGGTCTACTATATTTGGTGTATGGAAGGATTGTAAGCTGTGCATGTCCAACTGACATTTGTCATCTGACCTTGACCTCATTTTCATGGTTCAGTAGTTATAGTTAAGTTTTTGTGTTTTGGTCTGTTTTTCGAATTCTGATAACATTTACATTCATTAGAAATACACGACAGGTGAGACATTTTTGTGTGTCCACTCTTGTTTTACTGTGTACTCTTTCATTGCTGATCTCCATAGTTACAGCCATTTGCACTGAAAGTGATGAAATAAAAACCAATAAATAAGCAATCAATAGTTGTTGATGTTTAATTCAAATAATGATGACAGTACTTATTTGTTTGTATAAAATTGCTCCTCTGCTTCTTATATTTTTAGATTCTTGGTGGAGTTGTTGATGGTATCGTCCCTCTGAATGAAAATAGTTCTGTAATACTCAAAGATACTCTGGCTATTCTCAGTAGTAAGGTTAGTCTGCAGATTTACCATTTATTTTCTATGTTTGTATATGACTGTTTTAAATTGTAGTACACTATAGAAATAGATATAAGATATTTGCTATATACAGATACATTGTCTTTTAAGGTACAGTCAACTCTCGTTATGTCGAATCCAATGGGACCTGAAAATCTAGTTCGACTTAAGCAAAAATTCGAGATATAAGGAGTAAATCTGTATAGTTACTGCTGTTGAGGTTCCAAACAGATAATTTGAGTTACCTGGAATTTCAACTTGAATCTGTTCGAGATAATGAGAGTCAACTGTATTTGGACCATAATATATCATGACTTTCTGCAAAATTCTGCTGGTCCCACTAAAAAATTGGTGGTCCTACAATTTGTAAAACTTTTAACAACAAAAGATGATTAGGCCGTATTCAATAATCATGTTATTATGGTAAAACTGGAACATCAACAGCAAACCTGAAATAAAATTGAAAAAATAAAAAAAATCTTTTATTTGTATAAAATTTTATTGCTCTGCGGCAAATTTGGTAATACTTAAAAACACCTATTATTTAGGAAATTAGAAAAACTGATGGAAAATTAGTTTTTTTGTTGTTATGGGATTGTTGTTGACTTCCAGTTGATTGATTTGTGTAATTAATGTTAAATAAAACAAGACGAAATTAAAGCCCATACTTTCAGAGTTGTTACTTTATTTGTATTTCATGAATTCATTATTAATATTAATGAAAATTGCCATTTTAAATCCATAAACGACAACGATAACAAACTTCAAACTACCTGCCATGTTTTGACATGTGGGTAACGTGGTCGTAATCCGGATTCGGAACGGAATCTAATGTGAATATTTGTTTCCTGCATCTTCGTATAAGATCAATGTCAATTCAATTTATAGGTTTGAGAAAAGGAATTGTGAACTCAGTGAAGTAGAATATGTTTAATTTTGTAATATTAATTTAAATTTCATCCTCGTGTCTAACACGAAATCAGAAGTGTAGTTATACCAAACTTTATTTTGTTGTTACTATATTAACCTAACTTCCAGGTGCAAAAAATCGATTAATTTGTTACAAATTTTGTATTTATAACATTTATTTTCATGTTTTGGATGAATAAACTTATTTGTTTTGATGAATGGAAGACTCGATGATGACAAAAACTAATTAAGTTGATGAATAATTTTGAAAATTCTGACTTCACAACAATCGCGAATTGAAAAATTAGAAATTTTGAAAAATACATTTTGCACAAAATTTTAAAGCTGTCGGACAGTCGTGGCGGCACAAAACAATCAAGTACCGGACCTTATGAAATAATGGTGGTTGGGACCGATAGTACCGACGATTTTCACGAACTCTAGACTGTGTGACCAGAAGTATAAAGCAAGAATTACATACATGTATCTTTCTAAAATTGAAATGAGGGGCCTCGGTGGCCGAGTGGTCTAGGTAGTTTGTCGTGATTACTGTAGGTTGATCACTACCCTGTCAACACTGAGGTTGAGAGTTCAAATCTCACGGAGGGGGGGGGGGTCTGTGACTATGATCTTAAATGACAAGGATTGCCAATTTTCTTACCGAAGGTCAGTGGTTCTTTCTTGGTACTCTGGCTTCCTCCACCAATAAAAACTAGCCGCCACAAAATAGCCAAATGAGCTGAAAACGGTGTAAAACCCCAACTAAAAGAACAAACAAACAAAATGAAATCTAATGCACTTCGTTGTTTGATTGAAGCATCCATTGATATAAGTTAGGTACATGTTTGTATATCACATTTCTGAAGTTTGCTGATAATTACCAACGTCATTGTATAGAACATTAGGGACATCTGGAAGAATCATGTGGTCATTTATGATCTCTATACCTTTAGTGTTAGAAGAATTGTTTTTTAAAGATTGTACATGTATGCTATTAATTTTCAGTACGTTTAATATTTTTGTCTCGTTTAAATAAATGATAATTTTTAAAGGTTGGTAGTCCTTAGCATATTTTATTCAAAATAAATATTTGGTTGTAGGAAATTAAGTTATCCTCGTTACGTGCCAAACCACAAGAGGAGATGGCAGAAGATGAACAAGAAAAGGCTGCTGTTGTCATAGCAGCTGCTAAGAAGACATTGATCACACAGGTTAGTATAGAGAATTATGGGTAAAGTATTGTTAGAGGTGCTGATGAACTGGTGTTCAAGATATAATGGAAAATCAAAATAACAGTTTCTCATAAATTTCAGTCATTCATACCAAAAAATAATATTCATAGTTTGCAGGATTATTTTATTCTGTTTAATGGTTGATTTCAGATTTATTTTTATCCAAATGCAATTTTCAAAAGTTGCTGGATTCCTTATACATGAATATGGCTGTTTTTTCATGATTAACCTGTCGTATTCAACTTTTTATACATGCATGGGTTTGTTAATATGTTGATGCATTGAATTCAGATGAAATATTGCTGATTGTATGGTAAATAACTATCTATTATAAAGTTGATTTTGTTAAGTAGCTAGTTAACTATTGTAGAAAACCAGCCGGTTACTGGTTATTGGCTTCTGCTTTATCTATCACTCATTTTTCTTTTGCAGGTTGTGAAGAAAAATGTTATAGAAAATATTGTACCTATTGTGGTTTCTCTTAAACATATGGTAAGTATATTATGTAAGCATATTGTGGTTTCTCTTAAACATATGGTAAGTATATTATTTAAGCGTATTGTGGTTTCTCTTAAACATATGGTAAGTATATTATGTAAGCGTATTTATGTACCCTTTCTCTGATGGTTTCAGAGAAAATGTTATCTTTTCATTGACATTGAGCTGGCTATGTGAGGATTTACTGTAATTGCTCAAAGTTTTGATACTGAAATATACCCATATTAAGAGAAATTGGCAAACTGTCTGTAAATTAATTCTTTTGTCAGCATACTTCTGTCAGATAGACCATCTTAACACATGTTAAGATTATGAAAAAGAAATAATTTTTCATACTTGCTGCATTGTAATTTCATTTTTTTCTAAAGATTTAATCATGATTGATTCTAACTATCATTATTTTAATGATAAAGACAACGAAAGTGGCAAAAATAAAACAACCTGCCATATTGTTGACAAAAACAAATACATGTATCCAAAACATCATCTGGATCTTCTAGATCTTTTAAGTGACATCCATCAGAGATCAATAAAGGATAGCAAGTCTATTTTCCTAATTTCTGTTTAATATCATCACAAAGAGTCAGCATTTGTTTCAGTACACCAGATAATGCTTATTATATTTTTTTTATCTGAGTTTAACATATGAATATGTGCAAGACAAAAGAAAAGATTGAACTTTAAAAACATGCTTGTCTCATTTTTTATACAGCTAGAACAACACAGATCTCCAGTGTTAAAAGACCTTATGATGTACTTAAGAGAATTGATGAAGGATTATAAAAATGAAGTTCAAGGTAGAAATTCATTTCTTTTTTAAATATTAAAGACATGCATGCAATTTTTCTTCACAAAGAATATAGCAGATATTGTAAATATGCATTTAGTATTGCAAATCTTCATTCATATGTTGTGACAGAGAAATATGTATAAAAGAATACATTTATAAATAGCAAAATTAAAATACAGGTTTTAAATCTTCATTTTGTCACATTTTTTGCAATAATTATAATAAATACATGTATTGCATTTGTTTTGTGAAATTTGATGCTCCGGGTTCTAGTAAATTCTGAAGAAAATTATAAAAAAAACAACAAAATTTGTTGATAAAGAAATAAAATACCGGTTATAGTTGAATTGATATCTTCAGGAAATACAAAATAGAAAGTAAAATATAAAAGTATTTAAATAAAAATATTGCTAGAAGAGTTGATTTCGATCTTTGAAGTATTGACCTCCAAATATTTTAAAGGTGTCAAGAAACTGTGCAATAGAAGTGGGATCATACACATGTAATGTAAAATTGTTTTACAATATCTCTTTGAGGAGACTGTCACAAATGTTTCCAGAACAACAGGATTTCTGAGATATCAGGAATAAATATAGTGTACAGAATTATCTTAGACAATTGTTTCTGTATTATGATAATTTATTGTAGAGATTTTGTCAGCTGACAAACAGTTAGCCAATGAGATTGAGTTTGACATGAGAAAGTTTGAAGAACAAGAAGAAGAATTAGAAAGACAAAGGAATGCTTCTATACCAGTTGCTCAGGTTGATATTTTTACATGCTTAGTACATTCCATTGTCCCAGACATTTTTTTTACAATAAAAAATGTGTCCAGGTGATTAAATATCTACGTGGGAATAACTGCTGTTTTTCTACAGTTATCGGAACGATAAACTAGAGAAGTTCCGAAATGACGTCTATGTAACTACATACCAACAACATTTTTTAGCTCACCTGGCTATGCCAGGGTGAGCTTTTGCCATCACTTTTTGTCCGTCCGTCCGTCAGTCGTAAACTTTTCATTCAAAAATCTTCTCCTCTGAAACTGCTGGGCTGATTGGTTTGAAACTTAATAGGAATGATCTATGACATGTCCTCTACAAACGATCCTCAATTTATTTTGATCTGACGTAAAACATGGCTGTCGTAGCTAAAAATAGAATATAGGGGTGGATGTGTTGTTTTTGGCTTATAACTTAAAAACCGTTACAGATATAAAAAATCTGACGGGGTAAAATTGATCAGCATGATGAGATCTACCTACCCTGAAATTTTGAAGGAAATTCCAAAACCCATTTAGTAGTTATTGCCCTTTTTTGGTCAAATTTTCAAAATTTTAACATTTTTCGTCATTTATCTCCAAAACTATTTGAGATAGAAGTGAAATGTAAATTGAAAAATGTTTGCCATGTTGAGATCTGCCTACCCTTAAATTTTGAAGGGAATCCCAAATTCTATTTAGGAGTTATTGGTTTGTGTAATTTGAGGTCGGGTTCTGTTACATTTATTTAAGGTTCACCCTTATTCCTGGTCAATTTTATCAACTTCCTGCCAGGACTACCACCATCAGGGAACATATTTTAACATTAAACCTTATGAAAAATAAATCTTCAACAAATTTTCCCTGAACAATTGAACCAATTGCAACAAACTTGGTCAAATAGCTGAAAACCAGACTCCAGGTGAGCGTTGCAGGCTCTGGTGAGCCTCTTGTTCTTGAGGTTTTTGTAAAAAATCATAGGAGAAACAGATTCTCCTTCAATTTACTCGTGAGTTATGAAATTTTTCCTCCCTTAATATTTAAATTTTAGATTTTAACATGCTCGCAAAAGCACGTGTGTTGAAAATTGAAAATTTGACTATCTCGGGTGGACAAATTCCATAACCCACTCATACCTGAAGAAGAATGACTTCAGGATGAAAAAAAGCAATGAAAGCATAAACCTCATACCATAGAAAGAAAAAACAAGTTATTATTTATAAAAAAAAATTATTTGACAGGAAGCTGTCTTAACTTTTTGGTGGAGAGTTCTATAGGTAGCGCAACCACTGGTGTAATTACAATGCATTTTGTATGATTGTTTTTTTAGGCCATTTCTCAACCTGGAAGTCCAAAAGTTCAGTCTAAGCAAGTTACACCAGCACCATCGAGACCTTCCTCCCCAAAAACTTGTTCCCCTCAACCAGGTAACACAACACCAAGGCCTCCAAATACAGTAGAGAAAAGGAAATCTCTGTCTAAGGGAGACAACTCCATTATGAGACCACCGGCTATACAAGGACAGGGGACAACACCTGCTAGGACACCTTCCAGGTAAAAATTATATGAATTCTAATTTCCTATTAAATATTTATCTTCATATCATTATTTTATTTGAATGCCTCTTTCAGATCTTTGTTTATAAAAAAAATTCTAGAATGCAAATTTTTATGAAAACTAAGACTGTTGTGATTTTTGATTCAGATTTTATGTGTTTCTCAGCCTTTTTCTGTAATTAAATCAAATGCTTTTTTGCCATAAAACCTAAAATTTTGTGATGATATGTAGCACACTTAATGAAAGAATAGAACTTTAGTCTGGTTCTCAAAGAAAAAAACAAATTATTTAAAATAAAATAAAGGAGTGAGTAAAGTTTATTCAGAAATTAATGTGAAAAGTGTTATGCATAATTAAAACTCATATTTTAATTTTCCCGGTAATATTGTTATACATCATGTGCGGGAATTGCATTAATTAATTTGGCATTATCGTATGTCGTCAAACATTTGTAACAGTAAATGTATCCATTTATTTCAAATTTAAAATATTTCTCTTTTGTTATACCCCCATTCCAAAGGAGAGAGGGGTACTGTTTTACCCTTATGGTTCCATGCGTGCATTTGTCTGTCCGTAACAAAATTTTTTCATCACAGCCGTTTGATATTTTGTCACAAGCCTTTCTATAGGTATGCCATATCGTGGGATACGTTTTCGGACCAAGGGAACATAAACTTCCTATTTGACTACTTTGTTTATTTTTCTACCTTATGGTTTTGAATACCAAATTTATCGCCACACTTTTCTCTGCAACTACTCATCACAGCAGCTAGATATTGTGTCTCAAGCCTTCTATAGGTACGTCATATCGTGAATATGTTTTTGGACCAAGGCGACATCAACATACATGTACTGTTTGACAACTTTGTTTATTTTTCGACCTCATTGCGGCAGGGGTATCACTAGTGAGCAATGGCTCACAGTACATTTTACAAGTTATTAACTTAAATATGTGGAACTATGTTTCAGGAAACCTGAAATATTTTGAATGGACTTACACTCATATCACTGTTATCACTGTTGTTCTTCAAAGAGATGTGTCAAAATTAGTACATACATGTATATATTACAACAAACATTTATCTTTTTAAATAAATGACTAGACTCAAAATATATATTTGATGAAAAGGTTTTATCAGTTATATGAATTACAGTATATATGCTGTTTCATTGAAAGATTGCTGAGAGAAGGTGTTTTGGCAATATGATTTCCATTTATATAGTCCATTTCTAACCTGGTTTTCCAACTGAAAAAAAAGGGTTATTAGTTTGGTGATAAGTGGCTTCAAACAGTGAGGTTTGCTGTCAGTCACATGGCTTCTGTTGTAAGGAAATGTTGTGGACCTATAAATATGGGCAATTAGAAATTTGCCTCTCCTTAATGGCTTTTAAGTATTGGTTACACATACTTTTTAGATTAGATATCACATCAGATTGATAACAAGATTTTTCTAATTAATTAACTTGAGTAAAACATGTATTTTTGTGGATTGTAAAATTTTGACATCTCTCCTCACCAGCACATTGTTATTAATTATTACTAACATTATTATTACAGGGATTCATCACTCTCTACATTGGCAATACTTAATTCTGCTAGGAAAGCTTTCGAGAAAGCTCAGCAGTTACAAGAAAGTTTGTCAAAAGATACTGCAGAGGAATCATCAAAATCTATACCATCATCAGAACCAGTAACATTTGCCTCTCCTTCATTGAAGAAATCAGAGTCAAGGAGGAAGTCTATCTTGAAGGAAAGGAAAAAAGGAAGCCATAATGAGGAGGATGATAGTCCACAGTTTGGTGTAAGGGTAGGTAAACTGTTTGTCTAGAGGTTATGGTCACATTAAATTGACTCTAAATTTATTTTATTTTTTCAGTTGAGCAGTAAGTTTATTTTAATTTCTTTTTTGTTAAATTCAGAAAGAATATTTGTGTATGAATATACCATAATCTTTGGACTATATGTCAATGTGGCGTATAGGTCAAATTACTGATTTTTACCGAATTACCGTAATTTTTGGAATATAGGTCGAAGTACAGTTCTTATATCGTTTTATTAATGGTATCAATAGGGCATGGGTTGGGGTTTACGAAAAAAATTTAAATCTTGGATAGGTCGAACCTAGCGCTTCAGAGGAAAAAAGTGTCGACCTATATACTGAAAATTATGGTATGTTTTCACTGATAAAGACTACTGGTCAGAATGTGGTTCTTTATACATATCATTATACATGTATGTAGGCCAGAAGATATTTCTATCAATAAAATGTAGTGGTCACAGAGTCGTTCTGAGTGTCATATCTTTTATGCAAGACTAGAGATGTATCAATAAACAATATTCATTAAGAAATTATAGTTACTGTTGTCTACCATATTCTTATTATACCATTATCTGTTATTCAGATTTGTTATAATTTGTTAATGTATGAAAAATGTTTCATTCAAAATATCAAAGCTTGCTTCCATCATCAATTAAAAAACCTTAGACATTATGTAAATCCTTTATAGTTTGCAGACGATTGTACAGATAAGGCAACACCACCTAGAACCCTGAGAAGTAATCGAGCTATCAGTACACCCTCAGGTAATAAATGTCAAATGTCATTTGATGAAACTGTATGACAAAATATTGAGTATGAAATTAAATGTGATGATCAGTGCTTCAGAAGCATTGTTTGACGGCAACAGTCACCCTGTTGTTCAGGTTTTTGTAAAAAATGTATTTTCAGAGACCAATATTTTTGGTGTAAAATATGATATATAGACCAAAATGTGTCATTTAAATTTTTAAAACAGTAGCATTTTGGTATAAAAGGGTATATAAGTCAGAAGAAGGATAGTTAGGAAAAAGGTGATTAAATTGTTGCCAGTATATACAAAGTGAAGTGCAATTATCATGTACATCCACTGTTCATGTTTATATTTTGAAATTCTCTTTAGTAATTGAAAGTTAGACTGTTAAAGGGAAAATTTGGTAGGTGAGTTTGGTGGGGAAATGGGTTTGGAAAAAACCCTCGGGTCTGAGTTTTTTTCAGTTTTGTTATATCCAGTAAAATTATTTAAAAAATGCTAACCATGTTGAAAAATGACCTAGGTTGCAGTCGGAATATTGACTTCTAACAAAAATATTTTGTATTAACTTCAGAAAACAGTGTTGTATAATCCATGTCATTATTTTTCAATTTCAGCTTTTTTTGTAGATGATGGTAAATGTTTTAAGATTTTGGTTTTGTGTGTAGATTAGTACTATAGCTTTATTTACTTTTAAGTTGTCTTACCAAGGATACATGCACTAAGTTCTCTATGTTTCTACATTGTAATTTAAATTGCTTTAGTTTAACATTTGCTGGTTGTAGATATATGCATTGGCCATTGCTCTACAGGTCCATGTGAGCTATTGCCATTCCTTTGTGTCCATCGTCATTCATCTGTCATCCGTCGTAGTAAACTTTCCTATAAATATCTTCTCTGAAACCACTGGGCCAATTTGAAAATTGTGTCTGGCATCCCTTACTTCCAACTGAACAGCTGGGAGAATTTTATCATTTTTTACCATATGAAACACATGTCTAAGATTTGAATTCTACGATTTTAATAAATTGATATAAAATGCTGCTGTTACTAAAAATAAGAAAAAGGGGGATGATTTTTAAAAACTCTTCTGTGGAATACATGGCCAGATGGAACCAAACTTGGCAGCAATGGTCCTTAGATGATCCTCTATCAGAAATATGTATGATGACCTGGACTGTCAACCAAAAATATTGCAACATCTGTAACATAGGACCCAATGGGAAAATTCATTTAAAAATCTTCTTTTCTGAAACCACTTTGCCAATTGGAACCAGCTTTAGCAGCAATGGTTCTTAAATGGTCCAATTTCATAAATACATGCATGTCCAATGACCAAGTCTCTAAATAAGATGGCCACCACAGCCTTACTTAGTTTAACATAGGACCTTATGGGGAAATTAATTTAGAATTTGAACCAGATGGCAGCAATAGTCCTAAGATGGTCCTCTCTCAGAATTGTGTCTGGTGGCTCAGACTGTCAACCAAGGTGGCTCCCACAGTCTAACTTACTATAACATAGGACCTTTATTAATCATTATTTAAAAATCTTTTTGCCTGAAACCACTTTGCAAATTGGAACCAGACTTGGCAGCAATGGTCCTCTTTCAGAATAGTGTCTGATGACCTAGACTGGCAACCAAGATGATCCTCTTTCAGAGTTTTCTGATGACCTTCTGACTGTCCTTATATGGTCCTATTTCAGAACTCTGAAACTACTGAGCAAAAGGAAGCAGAAATTTGCAGAAATTATATTTATCCTATGACCAAGATTGTCAACTAAGATGGACACCAATCCCTAACATAGTATCGGATTGGAAAATTCACTTCATTCAATCTCCTTCTGTCAGACTTGATAAAAAAAATAATCTTGGCAGCAATTGTATTTATAGTGCAAGTAGATGTTATTATAAAAAAAATAGCCTTTGATCGCAATCACCAACCAAATAGCCTTTCATTTACTGCTTTTATGACCATTGATTGGCAAATTGAATCCATTGACCGATCAGGTTCCTGGGAGCCTCTAGTTACAGTTTAGCTTTCCAGGGTTTTACTCATGCTAGTCATAGATATATACATCTTCTCTCTGCTCCAATTACAGTTTAGCTTATCTTAGTTGTAATTTGCTATACATGTACATGAATTGTCTTTTCTTGTTCAACATTATAAGCTAGCTTTTCTTAGTTTTACATGTACTAACAATAGATACTTGCATCTCCCTCGCTCTGTTCTGACATTGCACTTCAACAGCTGTTACGTTTGCTAGCCATAGATTTCAACTTTGTAATTATAAATATAAACTGACATTTAGCTATAGTTTTTTATGTTACTCGAACAAAAGTCGGTTCTCATATACATTGTAAATCGGGGAGCCTTTTCAGGTTTGTAATCTACATACTTTTTTTACAAATATGACAACAGGGATTGATCTTTCCTTGACTGGATTTTCCCTCTGGGTGATAGATCTCTTTTATATGTCGATATAAGACTTACAGGTTTGACTTTTGTCCCAATTTTCGGACTAATAAGCGTAGTTCATCGTAATTACTAATGATCACTAGCCTGTCAACACTGAAGTTGTGAGTTCCAGTCCATCTCAAAATTCAGCTCTGATCTTCATTGACCAGGATTGTGAGATTTCCTGCCGTAGATCAGTGGTTCTCTCCAGAAACTTCGGCATCCTCCATCAATAAAAACTGGCTGCCATGATATAGCCAACTGAACTTTAAGTGCAGTAAAATCCCAATAAACCAAAACAAATGGATAGCTGTTGAATTACATTAGCAAAGATAAAATAAAGAGAGTAACAAAGTTGTAAATTTAAAGAAAACTCTTAAATCTGATAATAAATATTATATCTCCGTTTTATCTCATTCCTTCATCGTAAATGTTTAAACCAAAATAAGCTACTCTGTTCTTTATGGCTAACTGGTTATTGTTGGATTTTATTGAATCTATTGTTATGTTTCCAGGTGTACTGACAAATATTACGTTCCATGCTGATCAGAATGTCACATTAATTCCACCTTCACCCATACCTACCTGTATGCCTATCAGAGTGTTTAGTGATGCTACTGATGAAAATGGTACGTAAAGTATAGATCTATAAATATTTATCTATTTCATATATTTGTCTTTGGCAACTGATAATGGAAGAATAATGAATGTAGTTTCTACAGTGTATATTTAAACAAAATAATCAAGTAAAACTAAAATGTCTATAGCAGTTTCCACATAAATAAAAAAAATCACTTTAAAATGTAAATTCTAAAATTATTTTTATGGGTATCTAAGTTTCTAAAGATAATAAAAGAGGGTTTAATGGTTAAATTTTATGCTGTGCACACCTTTTATTCTGCAATAATAATAGAATTTTCAAGTTAAATATTTTTTTTTTGTAGAAACACCTGGTACCCCACAGAAAGAAGGGAAAAAGACACTGTCTAACAAGGATACAGTTTATATGTTTTCTCCAGATAAACCGTAAGTCTCAACAAATGATAGGAATGAAGGTGAATATGTATAGTGTTGTAGACAAACAACAAATGGATAACAGGAAAGGTCAACAATGACATGCCTATCAATCAATGCCACACAACTGACAATGATTAGGTCTACCTTGAGCTAACTACATGTACCTGTTGTCTTCAGCTGTCATTTTGATCTTCAAAGTTTTCATGCATTACATACTGTATTTTCTGGACTATAAATCTATGTGGACTGTAGGTCTAATTGATACTTTCTCCATAGACTTATAATGGTAAAATGGTCATTTTAAAGTAAAAAAGTCTTGACCTATAGGCAGGAAAAGACGGTAATATGAAATCTTACCAGTGTGGCCAGTGGTGACATAACTTTTGCAGATATGATTTTTTTTCTGTTATTTGCAATCCAGATTAGTCCATTAAGGTTTTTATTATAAATTGCTCTTTGTACAGCATTTCTGTATCTGCATTTCCATTTTTTTCCCTGACTGGAAAATTGTCTATGATTTTGAGTTATCCTCATGCACTGAAAAAGCCCTAATCATAAAGGTTGTCACTTTTTCCTCATATATCATCAAATCTGAATCTTAAGACGAATAAAAATATCTCAGGGAAAAAAAATCATTGAATACAGTTAATGGATGGTTTTAAAAACAACTATTGTATCATTTCAGGTTACCTAAACCAAGAAAATGGAATATTAAGTCACCGGTAAGTAATTTCTCAGAAATAATCCCAACAATTATATACATGTAGTTTTGAAGAGAATATTAGTAGTAAACATTTATGACATGGCAAATTATGATAACTATTATTTTCAGCTCCATAATCTATATTTTAATTTTTTTAAACTGTTTAGAAAAGCTTATTTAAATGTTATGGCCATGTAAATCAGTTTTACTCGTCTAAAAGAGCCTTATAATGGAAAAAGTGTTTGAGTTTCCCATATTAAATGCATTTAGCAATTTTTTCTCAAGAGGGGTAGAGTGTAATTATTAAATCTAATCTAGGAATTCAGTGAAGCCAGGATTACTATAAAGTACCAAATGTTAATCTAAGTTCCATATGTTGGAAACCAAATTGATCATATCAAACTTTTTATGATCATATCAAAGATTATCATTACACATACAATATGAAACAGAGCACACTTTCAGGCTAGTTCAGGCAGTTAAAATTAATATTTTCCACCTTGTTTTACTGTGCATTTATTGAGAGGTTTTAGAATAGTAATTTTAAACATAAAGATATCCCCAATAAGTCATCTGTTTTCTTCCTTATAATAAATCCAGTTGTTTTGTTTTAGGCTCCAAGTAAATTAACAACTACAGAAGCAACTGAAAATGAACCTTCTGCAGATGAAAATGAGGCTGATAGTGGTTCCATAGCAACAAATAAACAGACGACACGTGGTAAAACAAGACGAAGTACTAGAAAGAGTAAATCATGAATATAATTTTTATGTGCAATTTTAAATAATGTGCAACAGTATATTCTTTTACATGTAAATATGAAAATGTCATTTGTTTGAAGCCAATTAAACTTAATATGTAGAATTTCATACACTCTGACCAGTTGGGGAAAATTTTGTCTCACCTGTGACAAATAGTCGCGGAGGCAAGATATAGGTATTACTTTTGACGGCGGCGTAAACTTTTTTAAAACTTTAATAACTTTAAGATTTATGGTCCACAAGTTAGCTTATCATATAAGGTTTACCGCAGTATACTTGTCTTGTGACCCTGACCTCATTTTCATGGTTCACTGACTTCATAAACATGAATTTCAAATCTGCGTCCAAGTTTTGTGGTTAAATCCATTTCTCAGCAACTGTAATACCAAGGCCAACCATATTTGGTCTATAGATAGTTCTTAGCAAGTACATGCCAGTCTGTCACCTGGCTTGGGACCTTGACCTCAATTTCATGCTTGAGTGTCTTTGTCACTTTTTCGTGGTTAAGTCCATTACTCAGAAACTGTAATACCTAGACCCACTGTATTTGGTCAATAGATAGTTCTTGGTGGGTACGTGTCAGTCTGACACCTGCCTTTTGATATTGACCTCAATTTCATGCTTCGAGTGACCTGCGTCACATTTTAGCTCACATGGCCTAAAAGGCCATGTGAGCTTTTGTTATCACTTGGCGTCTGTCGTCCGTCCGTCCACAATTCACATTTTAATCTTTTGCTCTGGAACCGTTGGGCCAATCGGAACAAAACTTGGCAGGAATGGTCCTTAGGTCGTTCTCTTTCAGAATTATACCTGATGACCACACCCGTCATCCAAGATGGCCGCCAGAGCCGAACTTAGTTTAACATAGGACCCTAAGGGAAATTTTCTTAAAGATCTTCTTGTCTGAAACAACTTGGCCAATTGGAAAAAAACTTGGCAGCAATGGTCCTTAAGTGGTCCTCTTTCAGAAGTGTATCCAATGACCGTACCCGTCATCCAAGATGACCACCAGAGCCGAACTTAGTTTAACATAGGACCCTAAGGGAAATTTACTTAAAGATCTTCCTCTCTTAAACCACTTGGCCAATTGGAACAAAATTAGGCAGCAATGGTCCATAGGTGCTTTTCTTTCAGAATTATATCCAATGACTCGACCTGCCATCCAGGATAGCCGACAGAGTTGAACATAGTTTATCTTAGGACCCTATGGGAAATTTACTTAATGATCTTGTCTGAAACCACTTGGCCAATTGGAAGAATTGGCAGCAATGGTTCTTAGTTGGTCCTCTTTCAGAATTATATCCGATGACCCTGTCCACCATCCAAGATGGCTGCCATAGCGGAACTTAGTTTTACATATGACCTAATGGGAAAGTTCACTGAATGATCTTCTTGTTGAAACCAGTGAGACAATTAGAACTTAAAAGCAATGTTCCAGGCTGCAAGTCAAGATGGACAAAGTCCAGGTGAGTGATACAGGCTCCTTGGAGCCTCTAGTTTATGGTAAAGTCCATTTCTCAGCAACTAGAATACCTAGACCAACCATATTTGGTCAATAGATAGTTCTTGGTGGGTACATGTCAGGCTGACACTTGGTTAAGTCCTTTTTCAGCAACTGTAATACCTAGACCCATTCGTGTTTGGTATATAGATAGTTCTTAGTCGGTACGTGCAAGTCTGACACCTGTCTCTGGACTTTGACCTCAATTTCATGGTTGAGTGACTTTCATCCAAGTTTCTTGATTAAGTCCATTTTTCAAGAACTGTAATACCTAGACCTACTGTATTTGGTCTGTTGACAGTTTTTGGTGGGTTCATGCCAGTCTGACACTTATCTCTGGACCTGGAACTCAATTCATGGTTAAGTGACTTTCATCCAAATTTCTTGATTAAGTCCTTTTTTTCAGCAACTGTAATACCTAGACCAATCTGTGTTTGGTCAATAGATACATGCAAGTCTGACACCTGTCTCTGGACTTTGACCTCAATGGCATGCTTGAGTGACTTTGTCACATTTTCGAGATTAGGTCCATTTCTCAGCAACTTTAATACCTAGACCCACCATATTTCGTCAATAGAGTTCTTAGTGGATACATGTCAGTATGACACCTGCCTTTTGACCTTGACGTCAATTTCTTTTAATAAATTTTCCTTTGACTAGCAAAATGTCGGTATCAGATAATCATTATTCGGTGTCATGTGCATACTCAGGCGAGACATGTGGTGTGTCCACTCTTGTTTACCATATGAAACACATGTGTAAGAATTAGAATTCTACAACAAGAGGCTCCCAGGAGCCTTTATCACACACCTGGAAATCATTTGCAGAATAAATTGACTATATCCATCCTGACTGGCAATCTGGAAAATTGCTGTCAAATTGTCTCACTTGTTTTTGCCAAATTGTTTGCTGGTTTCAAACAAGAACACCTTTTAGTGAATTTTCCCACAAAAGTCCTATGTTACAATATCTTTGATGACGGGTGGGGTTATCAGATACAATTCTGAAAAAGTACCATCTAAGGACCATTGCCGCCAAATTTTGTTCCAATTGTGCCAGTGGTTTCACACAAGATGTTAGGCTCTGGCGGCCATCTTTGATGACAGGCGGGGTCATCAGATACAATTCAGTGGTTTTAGAGGAGAAGATCTTTAAAGGAAAGTTTATACCGACAACAACTGGCGGACAATGGCAATAGGTGAGCTAAAAATGTGTATTACCATTCCAGTTTCTGGAGAGAAAAAAATTAAAATAAAAGCCAAGGGCAGAAAAAATTTGGAGGGACATGCATGCATTAAAATCTACAAATTAATTTTAAGTTGGCTTTATATACATGTATGAGATTGTAAATTAATTTTTAAAATTTGTTATGGTCTTTGTTTAAGAAGTGGTAGTTGTAAATGCTTAGATAAGTGGTAAAATGAATTGTAAGTTTCTGTTTTACTGGTAATGCAAGTTAAATTCACTCATCTGTTTAGATAACTTTATCGAAATTTAATCATCTTGACATCAGTTTACTATTGAAATTTTATTATCTTGACAGCAGTTTGCTATTGAAATTTCATTATCTTGACAGCAGTTTGCTATTGAAATTTTATTATCTTGATGACAGCAGTTTGCTATTGAAATTTTATCATCTTGACAGCAGTGCATGCTATTGAAATTAATATTATAAAAGTGGATTTTTAATGTATAATGTATAATGTATATGTAGATGTATACTATATAAGCTATTGTGATATAAATAGGTGTTTTATTATATAATAAAAGCTCAACACCAGTTGTTGAATTTTTATTCTTTGCAAAAAAATCATATTTTAAAACTAGATTCTGCTTGTGGATAACAGGTTTAAAATAAAACTAGAAAATTTATTAAATCTGTGAATAGGAAGTGGTGCAAATTTTTTACTTTAAAATCATTTTAATTTCCTGGCTTCTGTATGTCATCCATTAATAATAAAGTTATACATGAAATACAAGTTACTGATAATTGGTGATGTAAATATACAATTCATATTATCGGAAAATATAAAATTTATTTAGGCGAGCTTTAGCGAGCCGTCTCCCCGTGTTTCGCAGCGAGTCCAAATAAACTTTATATTTTTTGACATTTTTTACATTAACTTGTATTTTCTTTATCCTGCAGTCATGTCCCTTTAGGCCTTAAAATTACAATTGAAGTGGAAATCCAGCTGCCGTGAATACACGGGAAACATGACGTAATCTGTTACATTTACTATACTACCTGTGCTCTTCATGTAAATAAGTACCAGTAGGCTTTATTGGGTCATTGACCAGGCAAAATGAAAGAAAAAAATACCAATTTGTCGTCTTTACCAATCCATTGTTATCAATTAAATTTCAAATGATTAGGAGACATAACTTACAACTATAAACATTTTTGAGGATGAAAAATGGGTCAAAGAATCAAATGGCCGGGTTAGATTACTTAATGACTAAGAAGTTGAAATTTGTTCCTAATGTATCCATAATAGGGGGGCATACATGTGTGTCCAATATATATACAAACATTCTACCAAGTTTGAAGACTGGATTGAAATCTGTAGCAGGAGTTGATTACACAAAATAAGTACCCTCCTTAAAAAATGTTGTTGAAAATTGACCAAGTTTCACAATCTGGAAATCCCAAAAAAATGTTCCAAATGTATCCATAATAGGAGGTGCAAATGTCAGTTATATATAAAAACACTTTACCGAGTTTGAAGTACCCTACATTCCCTGCCAGCCTGCCCAACATTCACTATACTATAACCCCGATTTCACTCTGTGTAACCTGGCCAAAAATGGTTATAGAAAAGAAGCATATTTTTGGCCATGTGGAAATAAAATGGTATATTGGAAATTTTTCATTTATGCCTTACGAGGCCGATAACACTTTCAAACAGTTGATGGATGTTGGATCACTTTGGAGACATACACTTGACAAAATTTTAGCAGTAACTGTTTATTATATACATGTAATAAACAATAATTATCACATGATTACTTTTACAAGAATTAATCAGTATGTTTACATAAACATTCTAGTAAATATAAATTAAAAGTGTCATATAAAGGGTTCAAATATGATATGTCAATCTCAATGATTTTCTCATACATAAAGAACCTCTCCCCTCCAATATGAGAAATAATGCCACTGAATTTTTTTTCTGATACTTGAAATTTCAAGAAATTGTCCATTACAATTCCCAAAAGGACTAATCTAAATATAAATGTGATTGAATCATATTTTTTTAAACAAAAAAGGTTGTTCCTAAAAAAACAGTAAAACTGGAAAATAGTGATTTTTTATCAGTGTCAAGCTGCAGCTTCAAGATCAATTGAAACCTTGAATTGGTCTTACAAAGTACTGGGTTTCAAGGTTTATTTTGACTAGGATGAAACTCTATACACAGACTATATAAAACTAATACCATCCCAAAGACTCATGAATGCACTATAATTTAAAATTAGCAAATTACTATTTACTAAATATAAGAATATACACATGTACAGCTATAAGTATTATCTCTAGTATTTCTATGAGTCAATAGTCATTAATATAAAAAATAGTGAAGTTATTATATATTCACAAAAAGCTTAATATTTTACTCTGGCAAAATAATCATTTGGTGTTTACTGCAAAACATGGGTTATTTACCAGCTCTATTGCAATTTACCGACAATAACAGAATCAAAAATAGGAATCACAGAATTATCTCCCTTGGATAACTTGGGTATGGACAATTTCTGTTTGAATAAAACATACATGAAATTCCTTTTCCATTCATAATAAAGAAAATTACAGTAAAAGTTGATTCATAAAACATTCACAGATATCCAGCACTTTTACAGAATCACTTCAATAGGTGGGAGTCTAATATTCAGACCTGATTTTGACAACTTCGGCAGCCATTTTACTATGTATAATAAAGGAACCGTAATGGAAAAATCCGGACTTCCAAAAGCGGAATTCCACTTTAAAGCGGAAGAAAATCAGGTCTGAATATTCCATTCTAAAAATAATGTTAAGAGAACTACTGTAAACTAGGATCTGAGGTTGGATAATATACATGTATATGTAAGTGCTTTCCTAGGGTACCAATAGGGGGCATCTAATCCATTAATATATAGAATATGCCAGATTTAATTCTACATCCATACATTCCTTAACCAAAATAGATTTCCTGATTTCCAGTTTCTGACGACTTGTGTACATTCATCCCTTCTCTAGCATATCGATTAGGTTTAAATGGAATAAATAACTGAAAAAATGTGACAAAGAAAATGTTGGAAGACATACTCTAACACATACAAAATACATGTATAAAAGGTGTATGTAATAAAGTTATAGGGGGTAACGCCTCCTGCTATATGTCTAAAATTCTGAGTAATAAATGCTTAAATAATTAGTATCTATCAATCAAAGTAAATTAAATTTTAAATTCAAAAACAATATAAAGGTCAATTGTTTCAGAAATCAATGATTTATGTTTATTTTTAACCATGGATTGGCCTTTTATGCCAAATGTTTTATGAAGAGCAATAGCAAGTGGTAAAATATTATAAAGGTCCAACCAATGGTTAAATCTAATATGCTGTTGGCATCGCCAATGATACGAGCACAGCAATATTAGCCCTTTCCTGAAACTAATTTTCAGTATCGCGATTCTGACTCTAAAATTATAATATGAAGCAAGTTATTTCCCTTACTGCCCCCATTAAAAAAAGACTTTTCTAAATGATCCGTATGTAGAAAATGCATATACTCCTATAGCGCTTGCTGCGCTCGCTATCAACTTTCAAGTCACTATGAATGATTTCTAATCTGACAGAACATGCATACAGTAAACAACAGTACCAAAGCTGATATCAAAATATTCAAATTTTACGACGTTTAAAATAGAATTGTTTGATTGTTTGTTTAGTTCAGGTTTGACGCCATTTTCAAAACATTTGGCAATTTCGCATCGACCAGTTTTGGTGGCGGAAGCTGGAGTACCCAGAGAGAAGACCGACCTTTGGTAGGAAAATTGGCAATCCTTGTCAATTAAGATCGGAGTCAAACAAACCCTGCCAGAGGTGAGATTCTAACTCACAATCTAAGTGTTGACAGGCTAGTGATCATTAGTAGTCATGACAAACTACCTAGACCACACAGACATCGAAGCCCCTAGAATTGTTTGAAGTCATGTTAGAATGTGCATATGACCAATACATACAGAATAAAGACAATATGTTTTGTGATAATGACTATCAAATTTAATATCTTACCTCCTGCTAAATTGCAAGGATATGATTGGTTGAACGAGTACACGTGAAAACCCCGTATACTTAATATGGCACAGTTGACATTTTGTTTTTTTATTACATGGTTTCCGCTAGTGTGATCTCTCTTTTATATTATTCATACTGCAAAAATGGCGAATGACAGCAGCTGGACTGAAATACTGTTTGTATTATTTGAATTCTGTGCATAGTAAAGTACATTTTGCCAAAGCGTATGCACATAAAGCAATGATAATCATGATAATGAGCAACAAAAAGAATATGGAGTAAGGTGGTCGGCAGAAGTAAGCATACATATAAATCCTAAATCATATATTATTTACTGTTGTACAATGGTCATGCAGATACATTAAAGGGAGCAACCATTTGATTTTTATGGGGGGCGGGCCAGGATCAAATTTGAAATAAAAAAGGCAGGACCAGGATTTTGCCAACATAAAAAGACAGGATCACTTTAGATATGAAAAAAAATGCAGGACCTGTGTCAATCAGGAAATTTTGGGGTTTAAATGAAATAAAAATTTAGGCTGCAATAGCAGCTGAGAAAAAAAGCCAGGACCAAAATTTTGACGAAAAAAATAGGCAGGATCATAAATTTGACCCTTGCCCCCCCCCCCCCTAAAAATCAAATGGTTGCCCCCTTATATAGTTCTTTTGAAGAGGGCTTAGCAAAGGGTTATTATTGTTTAAAGAAAGTCAGTCGGTAAGATATATTTGTTACAGTGTGTAATTGACCTAATACAGTATATACCTGGTAAGTAAATTTCGTAAGGGGGTTCGAGCGTCGACTACACACTCTGTAACTATTATTATTAGGCGAGCCCATATAAGTTTTACAGTTTCATTAATTACATCACTGACTGAATAAATACAGACTATACATGTATGTGTGGTACACATGTTTAGTATCTTGCTTTTTTTAAAGATATATTTACAAATGACTACATTCAATAGTTAGGTTTATGATGAAATAATTATAACCTCAATCATGTGGTGCAAACTAAGTAACCTCCATAGCGAGTTGTTTTAAAGAGTGCAACATGTCTATTGAGGTTATTCTGAGTTGACAGAAAGAAAATTTACAATCAATTCTTACAATTTAATCTCAAATGCTGTTTAATGGCCAAAATATTGCCATTCCATTTTATGACCTTAAAATTGGAAAGAATCAAGTCTATGGGATGATAGACAGAAAAACCCACCTTGAGATTAAATCATTATTATATACATGTACATCATATTATATGATTTTAGCTGACTTTATAATTTGAAAGAAAGGATCTTATTCATTAATTCTTGACACAACCTTATAAAATAGAACAGTATTATAATTGCTGATATTCACCTGTAAAGCATCATCAATGCCATTTCTACTAATGATTTCACCTTAACCATTTAATCTTAACCTATATAACATACCAAAGGGGGAAAATACTATTTCCATTTCCATTATGAAAAGGCTGTCTTTATTCATTGTATATAATAAACAAAAATTTCCTATGTATTTATATAGATATTTACGAAATAACAAAATAACAAGATACATTATAAGCACTAACAACATTTTTATACAAATATACATTAATAATAAATATTTAAGGATTTCTACAGCAAATGATTTTTTTACACTACAAATCATGGATACGAAGTATTCATGATATAAATAATAACTACATTGTATGTCCTAAACAAAACACCCAAGTCTCATTCAAAACAAAAAATCCACAGTCATTCATATATTGTATTTAGTACATTCTTGGTATACATTTGGAGCTTCATTAAAAATCAATTACATACATTACATTATCATAATGATGGAAATTACATGTATTACATTATCATAAGGATGGAAATTACATGAAATTACATGTATTACATTATCATAATGATGGAAATTACATGTATTACATTATCATAAGGATGGAAATTATATGTATTACATTATCATAAGGGTGGAAATTACATGTATTACATTATCATAAGGATGGAAATTACATGTATTACATTATCATAAGGATGGAAATTACATTTATTACATTATCATAAGGATGGAAATTACATGTATTTCATTATCATAAAGATGGAAATTACATGTATTGCATTATCAGGAAATTAAATGTATTACATTATCAGGAAATTACATGTATTACATTATCATAAGGATGGAAATTATATGTATTACATTATCATAAGGGTGGAAATTACATGTATTACATTATCATAAGGATGGAAATTACATGTATTACATTATCATAAGGATGGAAATTACATTTATTACATTATCATAAGGATGGAAATTACATGTATTTCATTATCATAAAGATGGAAATTACATGTATTGCATTATCAGGAAATTAAATGTATTACATTATCAGGAAATTACATGTATTACATTATCATAAGGATGGAAATTACATGTATTACATTATTATAAGGATGGAAATTATATGTATTACATTATCATAAGGATGGAAATTACATGTATTACATTATCTTAAGGATGGAAATTACATGTATTACATTATCATAAAGATGGAAATTACATGTATTACATTATCAGAAAATTACATGTATTATATTATCAGGAAATAAATGTATTACATTATCATAAGGATGGAAATTACTGCAATATATACAGTATGAAGACTGATATAAAGTATTTCAGAAATTATCCAAGCACAAATTCATTATCCATTTATTCAATGTCCATAACATGACTCAATCCTTGATATGCAATTTAAACCAATACTACACTTGGTACAGTTGCACAAAAAGATATTATTGAATAGAAAAACTGATTTTTCAAGAATACTCAAGAATACATGTACACGTATACACAGTATAGTTTAATAGTTACTGCAGAAATATTCTTTCAGGTAAAATACTAAAAGATCCAATACACATGTAGTAATAGCTACTATACAATTGAATATCATATTTCTGCTCAAATGTCAGCCATTTTTTGAATGAAAATTAACTCAAGGAAATGATAATCAATCTCACATTAATCAGATTAACACCTGAAAAGGTGACTGCATACAGTAACTTGTAATTACAATATTCTCTCTGATTAACACTTGCTAGTCAATAAAACATGAATGGTTTCTTTGTTAGCACAGCCAGCCAATAATAAAGACATGATGTAAAACTTTTTTTTATTCCTATGTGTGATTTTCATTGTCCTTTTTTTGTCACTAGGACATCATTTAAAATAGGGTAGGCATAATATTTTTTTTTAAAAAGTATCTTGTTTTCTGGAAATATTAGCATGTTTTTGGATGACCCTATGCACGAAAGTACAAAATCTTGATTAAAAATTGAAACTTTAAAAAAAGGTAAGAAAAACAAACAGGATAAAGAGTGAACAAACTTTGGTCCTTCATAATCTGAATACTATCACAATGTACATGAAGAACTGTGCAAATGACAAACTATAAGATTCTCTGATCTTGTATTAACATAAATACAACAGTTCTCACCCTCGTTCATAATCTACCTAGTTCATTTAGTTTTGGACCAAATATACACAATTAAGTTGAATATAGTACACACTCTCTTCATACTGCATTAGCACAACCAAATCAATGTTCATTACCATCATTAAATATTCTTTTCTATAATTACATCTACATCTCCACACAGACATCCTAGAATCAGTATATACTTAACACAATAATAGTTGGTCAAACACTTCAATGAATCATTCAACAGATTGATATCAGTTGCTGTGTTTTTCAAATAGGCCTTTTTAAACTTTGATGACAGCACTTAAAATGAAGATTAAAACTAGCAAATGTGTCTATAAGACATGGATGCCCTGCCCTAAAAACAATATAGGTTGCTGAACTGTGTTGTACTACTCAAAAAGACTGGTGAAATATCATTGATATATTACTATAGGTTTCTGACAAATGAACCTAAACACAAAACTTAACCAAAGTCACTGAAGTATCAAATGCAGGTCATAGCGACCCAAGTGTTGCTGAACTGTGTTGTACTATACAAGAGGACTGTAGTTGTGAAATATCATTGATATATTACTATAGGTTTCTGAAAAATGGACCTAAACGCAAAACTTAACCAAAGTCACTGAAGCATGAAATGTAGGTCATAGCAACCCAAGTGTTGCTGAACTGTGTTGTACTATACAAGAGGACTGCAGTGTTGAAATATCATTGATATATCAGTATAGGCTTCTGAGAAATGGAGCTAAATGCAAAACTTAACCGAATCAGGACATACGGACAAGGGTAAATCTATATGCCCCAGCCACATTCGTCGCGGGGCATAAAAATCATAGATGATGTTACTGAAATTCTAGTTAATAAAATCCCCTTTTGTAGTAAACAGTTTTCATAATAATTTTTTTTTAATTCTGTGTTTCATTATCTTTCTACTATAAGGAGCTTATAAAGAAAAATCTTTTTGGGCTATATATGTATATTACACCCTGGAACTAACTATATTTCATAAACTTGTTCTAAGTTTGTTATAGGTTAACTGTCTATATTGCCATTTTCTGTTACTTTTTCCTGTGTTTTAGGGGACTCATCACCAGCACCATAATTTTTGGCTTCTGGTTTGAGAGTTGTTGATTCTGTAATATTTTCTGTTGGTTCAGAGATAGGAATGGCTACTCCCTTTGGCTGAGATGTCACAGGGGATTCTTCAGGTGTTGAACTAAATTCATCCTTCAAAAAAAAAATGAATAAAAGGGATATATTCCAATACTATTGTAATGGTTTTTCATTAATGACTCTCAAAAATATTATGACACAAAAATATGTCTTAACAGTATGAATTAATTTACAGTACAATTTAAGATTTCCACTAATAGCTTAATTTTAGATAGTTTGAGAAAGATTTCAAGGAATTATTTCATTCTTTACCAAATGTATTAAATACTAAGCCATGGAATTCTGCTTTATGTAGTTTGAACCCATGTATAAATATTACAATTTGATTAAAAAAATATTTTCTCAAAAATGTTTTTGAAAGACTTCTGAAATCAGAAACCAACCTTTTTTGAAATGACATTCCATATGAAATTGACCTACATTATGAGACCAAATGTCTTGAAAGATGTGATGATGTGAAGTATGACTTGCACAGTCTTCACAAACTTACATGTAAATTAGAGTAATCTTCTTCAGGATGAACTGGTTTACATTTTCCACAACAGCAACAGCAACATAAACAACAATAACAACAGGTTATCAGTCCACAGCATACAAAAAAAGCCTGCAAAAATAAAGAACATAAATCTTCAACTTGGAATAAAACAGAACCAGTAAGGTCATATTACGGGTCTTAAAAATATTTAACTGTTTTTTTTTCTCGTAACTATGAGATATGTACCTATACACATGATACTTCATCATCCTGCCAGGTTTGATTGAATTCCTATGAAAATGTAGGCAATATCTTTGACAAAGTTCGTAATGTACTTAGACCAAATAAACAGTGTCTGCCATTCCCTTGAGAGGGGAAGTGAGATATTCAGTTTCCAAAATGGCAAATTTTCAATGAAACGTGAAAATTGATACCCACAAAAATAATTGAATTAACACTACTATCAATAGAAATCAGCTGACTTACTTTACACCATTTACTAGTCAGCATTAAGTAAACATTAACATTTTCTTCACCAAACTGGTCTGCCGCCCACAATCCCATAGACCCGTATTCATCGTAAATCTGACGTCGTGTTGTATCTATTAATACTGTATGGGCATGACTTATCTCTTTAAACTGGAAAAAAGAAAATAAATAACATGATTATGATGTTCACATCAATGTATTTTCAATTGGAACTTTCACTGGAACTGCTAGGAATCCTATATAGTATATACTTGCTGGCTACCCCATATCTCATTATCCAAGGTTTTCTGTCCACTTGACACTGTTAGTTAAAATTTTATTCATGTCTGAGATTCTGTAAACTATACATATAAATGTTATGTTGCCTTTAGTCATAACAACATAACTTTTTCACAAGAGCATATTTCAGGTGTGTAATTCATTGTTTTTTGTATCACAGACAGACATTGTTGCATATGGCCAAGTATGGTTTCCAACATTAAGAAGCATGCTGACTTCCAGGACATATGGCATAAGGAATCAGTTTCTGGAGCATATGTGACACATAGCAAGCTATTAGTACCATTGATGAAAATATAGATATCCAACAAATAGTGAATGAAAAATATTTTTAATTTGAGTTAGATTAACCATCCCTTGGACAATCTTGAATCCCCCCCCCCAAAACAAAAAACAAAAAAAAAAGCTGACAGTATGCAATCAAAATATAACAAAAACCCTCATGTTTTAAATTCTCATTAATCAATACCTCCTTACAGAACTAATTAGTATTACATGATAATTATCACTTGAATTACAGAAATGTCCCAATAGTAAAGTTAATCCTTAATGAAATATTCAGAATATCCTAAATGTAAGAGATTACAGAAAATCAATAAAATACATATTTACCAAAATTTCTGCTTATTATCTCTTTAGCACTTATTTATCAAAGAGATTATATGTTGCAGCTGCAAAACAGCTTTCATTTGAAGGATGAAATTTACGATAAAATGCTACAAATTGTATATTGAACTGATAAATTTGCTTTTATTGGTTATTAAGTGGTAAAGAATTATGTTCTTTTTCACAGGGTTTATATACATATTATAGAATTGTTCAAGAATATTACTGTCAACAAACTGATTTTGATATATAGGAATAAGACGTATACTCACTGTTTAGGAATAAGAATTGGGTCTATCATTGTTTAGGAATAAGACTTGGGTCTACTCACTATTTAGGAATAAGACTTGGGTCTTCTCACTGTTTAAGGAATAAGAATTGAGTCTACTCATTGTTTAGGAATAAGACTTGGGTCTTCTCACTGTTTAGGAATAAGAATTGGGTCTACTCACTGTTTTGGAATTAGGTTTTGGGTCTAATCACTGTTTAGGAATAAGACTTGTGTCTACTCACTTTTTAGGAATAAGACTTGGGTCTATTCACTGTTAAAGAATAAAACTTGGGTCTACTCATTGTTTAGGAAAAAGACTTGGTTCTACTCACTGTTTATGTTTATTTTAAATTAAGTTTTATGCCATTTTCAACACAAATGGGTATTATATACTTGACCAGTTGTTATTGGGACTTGGAGAGAACTAGCAATTATTGTCAATTATGGCAAAAAAGTGATCTCCTTGAGTTGGATTCAATCTCAAAAGCTAGTGATAAAGTTACAATAAATTACCTTGAGTACATTGCCACCAAAGCCACCATAATTTGGGCTTTCTTAAAACCACTATACAGTCGACTCTCGTTATCTCGAAGTCGTTCGGACTGCAAAAATTTGTTCGAGATAGACAAAATTCGACTTAACAGGAGCTGCTCAAGTGCATTGTATAACATTTGCACTACAGACGAGATTTGACTCGTCCGGAAATTTGACTTAAGTGTGGTCGAGATAACGAGAGTCAACTGTACCTATGTCATATTAGTACTTTCCCCAGAAATTTGTGAAGGCATGGTAAATTTCGTATTTTGAAGGCACTCAGTGGTTAAAAAAGATAATATTGGGGGCACCCACATTGACTTGAGGGCAGTATATTTATCGAAACCTGCAATAAACAGCCTTCACCCTAGTGTGATAGTGTAAAGGTGTCACAAAAGTGTGCCAACACAACAGGGGTACATGATTAAATGCAAATCAGTTTCAAAAAGATCAGAGTAAACTAAAAATTGAAGGTTAGGTTTGGCTACCTAGGGACACATTGTAAATTTCATGATGAGGGCAGTATGGTGTTTGAAAATGGAGGCATGGTGCAGTGCCATGCTAAATTGGTCTAGGGAAATCTCTACATATATTTATCAATCTGAATCCCTCATTTTAACCCAAAATAATCAATGGAGTCAACAGACAAATGATAATGATTACTCTGTCAATTTCTATTTGTAAGAATTATCAGTTAATAATGCAAGACACTACAAAAATTGTGTACATCAAACCAATAACCAAAAGTGTAAGGAACAAGAGATCATACATTCTGAATCTACTCATGAAATGACTTCTCCAAAATAGATCGGGCTAATCTCACCAAAACTTGCTAAACATATTAGAATACTATCATACATCACATTGATACTAAAAGCTAAAGGGATCATGAGATTAAAAATTTAGAGCCCATTCATTAAATTACTTCTGCCAAAACAGCTGTACCTTAATCCTTACTAATTAGATCACTTTTATAGTGGAATTGTCACATTCAGTTACATCATACTAATTTAGTCATAATAAAATACAAATGCTCCAATACAATAAAATGTTAGAGATTACTCTATTGGGGATATACAGATGTATTAGTTTCTCACTTATAGGTGATCAATGAACAGGGATACAGTATAAAATCAATGTATTTATCACCTTGAGAAGACAAAGAATCAGAAGAATCAATGATAAGCCTATTGTTACCATGTGTCTGTTCAAACTCTAGTTGTATATAAAGTAGACAGGTTTTTATTGAGTATCTATATCTTGTAATATAATTCTTTATCAAATACAGTAATGTTATATATCTCATTGAAAATGTTATAAAAATATACTATGTTAAAATCAATTAAAGATAGCTCCTTTTATAAATCAGAATATAAGAAGGGGAAAAAAGTATAGGTTTTATAAAAAAAAGCCTTCTGTAAAGAATTACGATATAAACTTTAAATATACTTAGTTAAATACCATTCCATTATATAGCAACTTGTAGTTCTTTTTCAAGCAGAAGCAAACATACTTTTATCATTTCTTATTACAACTTATCACTGTCTATATTTAATTACCGATACTTGAATACTCTCTGACATGGGTTGTGCTGGGCCTCATCAATGTAGCAATAAAGGGCTTCGCTAAGTGTAGCATGAAACAACTGCAACATGTTGACAGGTCAAAATTTTAACTTAATGTAGACATATTATTAAGCTTTACCAATAAAGTGTTGGATAATATAATATACATTACACAGAAATATTGGACCTACCAAAAAACAGATGAAAAGAAAAAAAAAAAAAACTAGAATACTGACAATGTCAGAAAGGGCCCCACCGGCTTGTGTGATTGAACTCATGGGAATCTAAAACACTTCAAAATCTAGTTGTGATTTCATACATTCATTTTATCTATCAAAAAGCATGAAGCTAAATTCTCAAAATTTGCCTTTTTCCATATAAAAACCAAGTTTTCCCCCAAAATCTGTTTTCCGATTTTCCTCAAAATCAAAATGGACCTTCCTTTGATCATGTCCAACACTGTGTATAAAATTTATGAAAATCTGTGAAGCCAATCTTAATTTATAATAAAACATAGTGGTAATTATCAAAATATGGATTTTTTCATATAAAAACTTAGTTTTCCCCCAAAAGGTGTTTTCCAATTTTCCTTAAATTCAAAAGGGACCTTTCTTAGATCATGTTCAACACTGTGTATAAAATTATGAAAATCTGTGAAGTCATACAACATAAGGTTAATTCTCAAAATATGCATTTTTTCATATAAAAACTAAGTTTTTCCCAAAAATTGTTGTCCGATTTTCCTCAAAACCGAAACGGACCTTCCTTTGGTCAAGTCCAATATTGTATATAAAAATCATAAAAATCCATGAAGGCAATCTTAAGTTGTCGTACGACAAAGGAAATGCTGACAGACAGACGGACAAGACTGATTACTATAGGGCGGGGCCCTAATTAGAATTCCAGCCACCTTGCTTAATTTTAAATGAAGCATTTTTCAATAGAATATTTTGATAAAAAATTTTAATTTTACAAATATTTAATTGTTATTGGTGACTGCAGTTATAATTAATTTTGCCAAAAGCTGACTTTTTATGATAATTTGGTCCAATTTTAGAGATCTTTGTTGTTTAAGCCACTGGCATGTATATTTAAAGGTTACAACCAAACAAAGATATAACTGACTTGAAAACTTAATTTTATTCAGAATGAATCTGGAAGTTTGACAAAATTTAGGGCCAAAAATAGCACCTTACAACATCTACTCTTCGTTATTGTAAATCTTTAGAAATCCTATGTAATGGTAGATTTATTAATCTGATTCAAGTTAAAATATTACAAGTAAAATTTTTAAATGTGAGTTTTATTTATTGCAATGTTCATCACATTTCATTTCATGAAGTAATGAAATCACAGGTCAGTTGCAAGTATTTTCATACTTGAAAATTCATCATCAGAAACCCAAGGCATTTTGCACTTAGGCTTTGCTACACTTTCCGAACTTGGGTCAATTCATTCATTTTTCTTGTTTTCATCAAATTCATAAATTTAATTGACCATTGAAATTACTGCTAACAAGAATGGAATTCTCCACTTTGGAGATTGTAACAATAATGACGTTCTCCACTTTGGAGATTATAACAATAATGACGTTCTCCACTTTGGAGATTAAAAAGTTCTTTGGAAAGTAACACAGTGCCCATGTGAATAATGCAGTTGATAAATTTTTTCACATGGTAAGTACTGCATTCTCTTGGAAAGTATGAAAACTATATTGAAAATACACTTGAAATGCGTACCTGCAATGACATATATCTTGGCCCAAGCCCGTCTTTTAACTATCACTTGATTGGCTGTATCGCTCACCTGGATTTAAATTTTCACCTTGAGCAGGACTAAAAATTTTAGAGTTGCAGTCAATTTGGCTGGTTTTTTCTATAGGGTTCTTTGTTAAACTAAGTTCAGCTGTGGCATTCATCTTGGTTGACAGTCTAGGTCAATGAACACATTTCTAAAAGAGAACTATTTAAGGACCATTTCTGCTTGTTCCAATTGGCTAAGTGGTTTCAGACAAGAAGATTTTTAAATGAATTTTCCTATAGGGTCCTATATTTAACTTTGGCCATCTTGGTTGACAATCCGGGTGATCGGACACATTTCTGAAAGAAGACCATCTAAGGACCAATGCTGCCAAATTTAGTTCAAATTGGCTCGGTAGTTTCAGACGAGAAGATTTTTGAGTGAATTTCCCATAGGGTCCTATGTTAAACTAAGTTCGGCTGTGGCGGCCATTTTGTTTCAGTCCACGAAATCAGACACATGTCTGAAAAAGGACCTCCTAAGGACCATTGCTGCCAAGTCTGACTCCAATATGTCAAGTGGTTTCAGACAAGAAGATTTTTCAATGAATTTTCCCATAGGGCCCTATGTTAAATGAAGTTTGGATGTGGCAGCCATCTTGGTTGACAAGTCTGGGTCATCGGAAACACCTCTGAAAGATGACCATCTAAGGACCATTGCTGCCATGTCTGGTTCCAATTGGTAAAATGGTTTCATATTTTTGGAAGGGGGGCCACCCAAACACCATTCCACCAAACTTTGGTCTCAATTGGCCCAGTGGTTTCAGAGAAGAAAATCTTTAAAGGAAATTTTATGCTGGATGCTGACTTTAAAGGGCAAAACTCCTATAAGGGGTCAATCAATGATTTTGGTCATGTTGACTTATTTGTAGATCTTACTTCGTTGAACATTTTTGCTGTTTACGGTTAGTCTTTATCTATAATAATATTCAAGATAATAACCCTAAAACTGCAAAATTTCCTTAAAATTAATAATTCAGGGGCAATAACCCAACAAAGGGTTGACCGATTCTTCTGAAAATTTCATGGAAGGTTGATCTTGACCTGATGAACATTTGTACCCCGTCAGTTTTGCTCCAAGTGCTTTAGTTTTTTAGATATAAGACAAAAACTGTAGTTTACCCCTATGTTTATTTTTAGCCATGTTGGCCATGTTGGTTGTGAAAAACAATATTCACATACAAAATAACTTTGATAATGTCCTAATAAGAATATTTAAATAGGAAATTAAAAGCCAACAGTGGAAGGAACTTGATTAAGTTACGAGTGATAAAACTTGTATTCAATTCTCATGAATTAAACCCCTAACAGGGGGGATTGTGGCTGATCAGACATAATCTTTGATCAGTTTGAGGTCTGGAGCTGGCATGTCAGTTACTGCTAGTAGTCCTTTGTTAATATATATTGATCATTGTCATTTTGCTTAGTTTCTTCTGTTACCTTTTTTAACATCGGACTCGGACATCTTTTGAACTGAGTTTCACTGTGTGTATCACTGTGTGTTTGTTTATTCCACATTGGCTAGAGGTATATGGGGAGGGTTGAGATCTCACAAAACATGTTTAACCCCGCTGCATTTTTGCGCCTGTCCCAAGTCAGAAACCTCTAGCCTTTGTTAGTCTTGTTTGTTTTTTTAGTTTTGGTTCATTTTTATGTTTCAGAGTTTAGTGTGCCGTCCATTTTGCTGAACTAGTATACATTATTGTTCAGGGGCCAGCTGAAGCCCACCTCTGGGTGTGGGATTTTCTCGCTGCGTTAAAGACCCATTGGTAGCCTTGAGCTGTTTTCTGCTCTTTGGTCGGGTTGTTGTCTGCACATTCCCCCTTTCCATTCTCTATCCTATGTGTGTCCCCCCTGGAAAGGCGGAGACAAATTTTGTGTTAAGCCCAGATACATTCACTTCTCCCAATGAGTCTCCACTTCTCTATTCTGTTTTGAAAGAAAAGTCAAATATCCCAAAAGCTGAAGTGTAGGTTAGAGCTTGGTTGCACATCTATCAATATTGAGAAAATGTTTCAAGAAATCATAAGGCATAGTTCAGTTCCAGTTCTGGTTACACATCCATCAATTCATATTGACAAAATATTTCAAGATATCCTAATGCATAGCTCTGTTCCAGTTTTCTTACAGATAGATTATGCTTGTGAAGTTTCATTTCAATTGACCTAAGGGTTTCAGAGAAGTTATAAATATATATATTAAGTTAAAATGATGACTATAGGTTCAATGAACATTTAGGTGAGGTGAACTTAAAAAGAAAGTAAACAGCATTGTAACTGCTGTTTTTGAACTTCATCTCAAAAGTTGCTTCTAAGGACCTTCCAACCTGTTGCATGTAATAACATAATACTAAGAACTTACTTTTTCTGCTTTTGATGGATCATCAGGATTTTTATCTGGATGGAATTTTAAAGCAAGCTGAAAAAATATAAATAACAAATGTTGTATTATACTATGCATACATTTTCATATAGTTTTGATCTGTCAATGTAAATTGCAAACATAATTATCACACACAAAAAAATGACAATGGCAAAGATGCATCTGAAACTGAAATGATAAGAGTAATGCATAAATGAGACAACATTTACTAAGCTTCAAAAATGAATAACCAACATCAGAAAACAAGGACTACATGTTTTTTTATTTGTTTTTTTTTAAATGGCTATCTATTTTCACTATTGCTGTTATAATCAATACCAATCAATGTAATCAATTATATTAAATTTCTGTTAATTATTCTGCCTTCAGAGGCACCTTTGATTGGCAATAAAAATATTTTTTTGTTTGTTATGTACACATAATAAAATTAATAAACCTTATATTAAGCATGTTAAGTACAATGTACATCTAAAAGTATTTTATCACTACTCATCAAAAACCTTTTACAGAATACACTGTGTAACATAAATATTGTTCACTCCATAAATCAAGGAATTTGAATGGAAATATTGAAATTTTGTCTTAAGATGGATTTGATTCTATAATAATGAATGAATTTCATGTTCTCTGTTACTGAAATGAAAGGACATGACAACAATAATGTAAAAATAACTCAACTATACTATACACAAAACAATACTTACTCGTCTATAAGCCTTTTTGATTTCATCGTGTGTTGCTGTTTTCTCTAGCCCTAACAGTTCATATAATGAGTTACCAGAACTCCTGTCAGAAAAATTGATATATAAATTTATAATTTGTTTTTAATAGTACAAGTTCATTAATTATAAGTTTGTTTACAAAGTTCTAAGAAGATAAAAGTTTCATACATGAAAATTTTTCTTCAAAAAGTATATTTATTGAAACTGACAATAAAATCCTAATCTAAGTTAATTTATTTTATTAATATATATACTTTAAATAATGTTTTTTTTATGGATTCTATGACAAGAGGTACTCTAAAAATTTCTTTAATGCGGCACATAAAAAAAATCCATAAAATTAAAATCTTATATTGGTCCGTCTGCCTATGAAAAAAGTCTAAAATTAACATGAAAATTAAAAATATCAATAATTGCTATATATGGAAAAGCAGAATACAAAATTAGTAGTATTCTAATTTTCATCATAATTTTAGAAATTTTATCGATATAAATATTTCTTTGTAAGTGTAATTGATACGACAAACAATGTTTATAGTATTACAACATGTTATAAAGACAAATTCATAACATTAAAACATTTTACAATTGGTCCCCATATTCACATTACTCCCAAAATATTTAAACAATTTGTCAAAAGCTTTCACTGAAAACTTTATGTAAAGAACTAAATTAATATCACCAGCCCCCCTCCCCCCCCCCCCCCCAACAATTTTCTTTGGCTATATGGGGGCATTTTACTGGAAAAGTTGACAAACACGTGCTAATGAGTAAAGTGACAATCTACGTGTGCGTTACAATAACTTACGATAAATGTCTGGGTCTATTCATTTCTGTCCTAATAAATTAAAATATATTAAAAACAACAAATCAAATCATTGTGAGTGATGAGTGTGGGATGCCGAAGGAAAAAAATCGATCTCCCATTGATGGGTGACAGCGAATTCAGCGCCCTCTAACGACGGATGCTTAAATTCCGGATTTTCTATTTTCTCTTTGACGTCCTTTCTCAATATCTTACTCCATGTTTCATTATATTAATTGATCCACAATAAACTTAAGTATTTTTTTATATTCTCTTTAAAGTAAACTTATGACGAAAGAAATATTAATTTAAGGGGAAATATAACGATATATCGGATATTATTTTTAAAGATTCGCATTTGGTTCGAGTTTATACATTAAATGACAGAGTCAATAATATGTTTAATAAAATATAAAAATAACGTTGTTGTCAAAACATCTGCGTAACCAAACCGGCTTGGAAAATGGGAAGGGAACCAACGCTTTCAACATTTTTTTACTTATTTTATCTGTCTTGTATTTTTATATGCTCAGCAGATGGAGATTCCGTATTTGGCTGCGGTGGTTTTGTCAAGTCTGATGTAGACATTAATTTTTCATTGGTTGAAGTAAGGAAATACTCACAAACGTGGCATACCGAATTTTAGTTTTACTGTAAATGTAATCAATAATGTTTCAGGGTTTCGAGAATCATACTATTGTAATGCTTCTGAAATGAGTATATCACGAAAATTCCTACATTATTGCCACTTTGTATTTTTAGTTTATAAGGTAGTTACGATAACATAACCCTCCATGTTAACATGCGTCTTTTGACAATGTTTATATTTTTATTCCAAAGTAAAGTGTTGATACTAAATTCCAAAATGAATTTAAAATAACATAGAAAGACATGACGTCAAAGCTGCACCAGGCAAAAAGGGAGGGGGAGAATAAGTAAAGTCAAGAAATACCAAAGGGATGGTACCTCGAATTACTGAAATAACCTTAATATCCAATAGAGCAAGGTCATCTTTATTGTATTGAAATATAAAAGACAATAATCAAATAAAAGAAGCGGTAAAAATAATTTGCTATCTGTATTTTCAATATGCCTTTCTCTAAGTATTTTAGTACTTTGTTAAAACAAATCTGAGTTATCCTTCTTTGCAATTTTGTTTACACCTTCTTCGCTCTTCTAGCTGAAAATTCAAAAATAGAAAATATTTGTTTATAATTATGTAACTTTTTACATGTATTGACAAACAGAAAATAATTTTTCTGTGTATTAAAATGTTTATAACTAAATGAATAGTATTATACATATGTTTACATAGGTAAGGGAACAAATATAAAATAAATCAGTTAAATATTCTTCTTTTTTTATGTGCCTGCAATTGCAATCTTCATGTCTATATCTTTTAATTTTCCCTTTATAGAAATGATCATAAGGGCATTTGTTATTTTGGATAGTATCCTGGTCAAATGTTTGAACAATTCCTTTTATCGAATGCTGGAACTCTCCTGGTTTCAGTGCAAAACTGAATAAAATTCTTAACCTCCCCCTCAGGATGATTTTAGTCTGTTATTTAAAATGATTTCAGTTATTACAAAATTTATTTGAAAAGTTGTCAAACAGAACTTGCCAGAAAATTATATTTTTGCACACCTAACCCCCCTATTTCAGTTATTTCTTCTGCTCACTAAGATCACCCCCCTGTCCATCCTCCAATTAAACATTTAAATCCTTTGTTATTCATTGTGACTACACAATTTTTGTATGTGAAGAATGGTTCGGCGTCTTGTATTTAGAATCCAATTTTCGTCACTTGTCACAAATGCCAAGATGTCAAAAATAATTCGCAAATATTGCACATTGTTCAATGTTTTAAAAAAAACCACTGGATTTTCATGTTGGGTGAATTTCATCAACATGTGTTCACGTCTATTCTACATGCAAAAAGTGTGTGTATAAACAAAGGCAGGGCTTTTCCAGTCAAATGTGTCAACATATGTTTTCATCTTTAAAATTTTTTCATTTTGGATGACAGTATGCAGATATTATAGGTGCGATTGTGTGTTTATTTACAGTCCTTCCAATCGTTTTGACATGTGACAGGGTGATTTTCCCATTTCCGATTGCTTGTTTATACTTTTGACAACTGCCATTCACCATCTTTTTATTTCTTAATCCCAAAAACTTACACAAGCGTATTTTCATAAAATCCATATTTTCTAGAAGTTTTATCACATTTTTTGCATGCTTAAAAGTGTAAAGGTCAATTGTCGTCACTACCAACCAGTAGAAAATGTCAATCTAGTTTTACCTCAATGGAAATACACGTCTTGTACACATATTTTGGTTATCCATAATAGATAATTACCGATTCTACAATTTCTATTGACAATTAAATTTGAATATCTATTAATTACAATGCAAACAGAAGTGCTTGAATGTTGTCAAATACTTCTTTATTGCAAATTGACTTTTAATTACAATGACGCTGCGGTGTTACTAATCAAGGCGCTGCGATGAATGACAACTCCAAAGGCAAGACGCTGTGGGAACACAGCACCATATGGGGATGGGTAGAACGCTGTATAGGGGTATTTCGGTATTTTCATGGTTATTTCGGTAATTTCCGGTTTTTTCGGTAAATCGAGGTTCCCCCAAAGGGATATTGGAAGGAGGGGGAAATCAAAACGACTGACAAACGTGCACTGCTAAATTGAACAATAATCAATGAACATAATTACAGAAGAATTAATGTAAACATGAAAAGGTCAATGTAAAGGAGACCACATTTCATCTCCCAAGTGAATTGACAAAAGAAAGACACACAGTATAAATCAATCAGAAATGCATCAAATCTATTAGAAAAGTACTTCTACATTAATATTAACATTCAGTCTTGTGGTCCAAATCTATTAGAAAAGTACTTCTACATGAAGGACAAACAACAAAGGTATAAACACGGAATGCTTAATGTTATTGAAAGCAACCTACCAGACCTAAACCAAAATAATCAAGCTGTCGAACAGGATAATTGTATCAATGGATTTCATTTTGATACATCATAGACTTCCTTAGTCAAGCATGATACTCTGCATCATTGTGCATTGCAATGCCAAAATCATAATGAAACCAAATTGATTATTTATTATATAAGGATATAATAAGCAGACCAATATATCTGCCAACAAAAATGAGATTCATTGATCTGACATCAGTGTCATATATATATTTAAGACACTTTAATATCTCAATATATAAACTTTTTATTTCATGTTGAATTTTTTTAGGTGAAGTTGTACACAATGCATGGTAGTATAAAGTACCAGACAGACTGTGCTCCTAATACAGGGTATTACCTAATCCCATTGTATGACAAGGCTGATTTTAAGTTAAAGGTAGAACCACCGAAAGGATGGAGCTTTGGTAAGTCAAAAATTTGATACTTTTTACTCTTTTTTCATGGTTTCTGCTTTTATCTTTCAGTTAAGAATAAGAATGGTACCGGTAGAAAAAGAATCACTTGGTGCTTAGTTTCTTCCGACCGTAAACAACTTTTAAAATTATATTTTACAGTGATTTATACGCAATAACCAACCTGATAATTTTCATAATTTAGTGAAAGGACCACAGAATAAATAAATTTCTGGTCTTTTTTACATTTTACTTATTATCCAAACTGCACTGCCATCTGGTGGTAGTTGACATGCTTAATATTTTGTAACATGTAAAAACAAAATGAAAGTTAAATATTTGAAAACATTTGTGAAGAATGCATAGGTCAGAAATATGATAAACCAGGTGAAATGAAGATTGAAATATTTTTCAGACCCTCAAAAGTTAAAATTTAAACAATGTTAATGTAGAGTTTGAACATCTGAAGGGTCTTTGACTTTTCATTGATTGCAATTATTTTTTTTCTTTTATCAGAACCTGAGAGTGTTGAGCTGAAAATAGATGGCACCAGTGATCCTTGTAGTCGACAAGAAGACATTAATTTTAGATTTACTGGATTTTCAATATATGGAAAGGTAATGATAATTATGTCATGAAAATTTATTTCAGAAAAGTTATCCTTAATAAAGCAAATTCAATATATAAACAAATATATGACGTCTCATTTTTCTTTGGATCTTATGTGAAATAAATAAAAAATGATGGGAACAGGTGAATATAAGTGTTCCACAGAACATTCAAACCAAAGTTATATAAAATGTCTTGAGTGGTAAAATTAATACTTTGATTACAGGTTGTAAGTAAAGGACAAGTGAATGGACCATCAGGTGTTACTGTGTTGCTACACAAATCTGGGTCAAAGGATATTCTCCAGAAAGTTACAACGACAGAGGGTGGAAGGTATAGACAATTAAGAAATTTTTTAATTTATTAATTAAATACTAGAAGTATTAAATTGCCAACAGAAACTAGAAAATATTTGTTTCTGTTCCAAAAATTAGAATTGCCTTTGGTAAATCACTTGTAAATCTATCTTTCTTTCATCATGGTTATATATATAATACATTTAAGCTCACAATTATGTAACATGTACATATATAAAAAAGCAAAATGATGATTGAATGTAAAACATATACATATATAAAAAATATTTTTCACATATATGATGCTTAAACCAAGAACTCACCACACAATTTTTGTTAGTCGTCTAGTAGTTTAAATTGATGTTATAACAATTTTCTTAAATTTTCATTTCTTTTTACAAAAGCTACACATTTGGAAAAGTTATGCCTGGAGATTATGAGATAAAAGCTACAGATTCTCCTAAATATAAATTCTCGCAGGTATGTATATTGTAATATTTATTGTAGAAGGTTCACATTGATACTGTAGAATGTTATATCAAAAATTGATTTTTCAGCAAACTGTATTAGTGCATTATAAAATACATTTACTAAAAAATTTATTAATGAGTAAATAATATTAAAATAATGAAGGAAAAAAAAAATTACATTTAGGTATGTGGTGTTTATCTTGCTAGTATTACTTAGAAAGTGGAAGTACATCTATATTGATAATTCAGGGCTTTGGAAATCCCATTTCCCGTTTCCCGGGGCAAGTAAAAACACAAGTGCCAGTTTCCCGTGGGGCAAGTCTCAGTATATGGTATGTTCTGGTTGTTATTTTATTGTTTGACGAAGTTGGGGATTGGACGAATCTAAATTTTAGAAATTGGCTCCCTGAAAGTTAGCTTGTTTTTTCCTTGCGTTTAGCGGTAATCAAGTATTACCAAGTAAACCAAAATGAAAAATTCTGAAGCAAAATATTTTCAAAATTTGATATTGAACCTTCTACTAAAGAAAGCATTTGAACAGATACTCTTGATGCACTGAAGAATGAAAAATCTTACTTTAGTATCTTAATCATAGGATGGTAAAACATGTTTTGAGAGATTATATTTTCTGCCATCAAAAACTGATCTTTCAAGACAGGTTGTCTCTCACTAAAGCTTTCTTTCATATGGATTCTACACTGATGATAATTTTGAATGGTCTGCTAAGAGTTCATGCTTGTATTACAAAGCTTTGTCAAGACAGGTTTTAATTTTTAATATTTACAGCAACAGGCCAAAGTGACGGTAACCTCTGACAATGCTGATACAGGAAGTTCTATTGTAATATCTGGCTACCAAGTTGTTGTAAGTATAGAGGCCAACAATATGTCTGTTTCAAAGGCAATGTCATTATCAGTTTTATTAGAAGCATTGGATTGCAAAAATAATGGATTGGCTACCTATATTGCACAATAATTGAATGAAAAAATGATCATTGCTCTTGAGGATCATGTTCTCACATCATTTGAGTGTAAGCTTATGAACATGATTCCCAGAGTGCTCCAAATTCTGAAATGGCTATGATGACTCAAGTGACACAATATTCCTACATGTATGTGACAACGATGTAAGCAAAGTTGCTTACATCAAGTCTTTCTCTCTGAAGGATAAAACTGCAAGGTGAGTCAAAACAGTACCCCCAATATAACATACAAAGAAGTCTAATCAAATATGTTGTAATTTTCCCAACAATTTCACATTGCAAGTCTAAATATATGACAGACATATAAACATTTTTTCCTATCAGCCACCTTTTCATAATGTTATCTTGTGTAATAATCAATGAGGTTGAATATTTTTTCAGGGAAGTGTCCTTAGTGAAGGAGAGGCTATCAAGGGAGTTAACTTTGTTCTATTTTCAAAGGTTGTTAGTAAACAGGTATAGTAAATTTATAGTATATGTTTATTTATAACTCATGTACAATATTCTTTTAAAATTTAAAATGCCTTATGGACAATCAGTATCACTGAACAGACATGCTGCCTTGACTGGATACCCAGCTCAGTAAATGATAAGTCCATGCAGTGAATTATTCAAAAGTTTACAGTTGTATATTATTTTTTTCTTAATTCTTTTAATTTTTTAAACTGCTTTTGAAAATATCTGTTTGTGATTTGTTTTATAGTTCTATATTTTGAATATAAATAACCTTTTTTATTGTAGGATGTCACTGACTGTGAAAAATCTGTTCCAAAAGGATTTGTCTCCCCTGATAAGCAAGAGCCTTTATGTTATGTAGTATCAAAGAATGATGGTTCATTTATATTTCCTTCACTTCCTGTCGGAGAATATCATATTGTAAGTAATACTACTCTTCTGTTTGGGAAGGAAAATCATTTTGTGACATCTGAAGTGGTCAATGTGTGCGATATTAACTGAAAAAATATTTATGCAGGGCAGAAAAAATATATTCTGAATTCATATTTTATTGCTGTAGTTTAATTCTTAAAAAGTTCACTCTTTTAAAGGTTCATTTAAATATGCCTGAGAATAGAATATATTTTATTCTGTAGAAAACTAATTCCATAGTGAAGTGTATTTGAAAATACCTCCCGTAAACTAAATATTTTTCAGGTTCCATTTTTCAAGGGAGAACACATAAGATTTGATGTTGTACCAGTCATGTTAGATTTTACAGTACTCCATGATTCTATAAATCTACAGGTAAACTTTATTCAGAATCTCACTGAAATATTAGAATTTAGAGATCTTTTCTGTGAGTCAGTACAAATTGTATACATCACCAAGATCAATATTCCTATCCTTGTCACTCATTAAGCCTTTGTATCTCATTTACTTGAATTCATATTTATTATTTTTGTTCCAAAGTTTGAATCTTGTAAGTAAATTTGTATCAGTTGAGTTTTTGTCTACCCAGTTTCTGAAAAGAATTAGAATTTATCTGTTATGTTGAATTAATCATTATCTATCAAAATATTTCTATGTATATAAATGTTTAATAGGTATTTGCGACAATGTTTACAGTAAAACATTTTGAGCTCTTTCTCACGAGTAACAGAAAAGCTAGACTTATAGGGTTCATAAAGTTCCTGTTGAATGTCTTAGACTTTAAGAGATAAAACCTCATTGTACAGATCATTGAAAGATTACTTATTTGGTATTTTAATTTACAAATAAATTAATAAGAACTTAAATTTATTTTTTACAGAAAACTTTTCAAGTGTCAGGGTTTTCTGTGAGTGGAAGAGTCATCAGTTCACCAAAGGTAAACAAAAATTCTAAATCTAGAATGAATAATTTTAACATTGTGTCAGATAACTCGTGGTGAGCCTTCTGTGTTTCAGTTTTTATTTCTGCACACCCTGGCATATCCAATACTATTTTGAGTCGATGATGTCAGATTTTATAACATTTTACAGGATTATTTGGTCCTTTTAAAAAAATTTAAAATCTATAAACCATCATCTTTAATGCTTTTCCACAAATGCATATAGATTTACCCTTGTAAGTACGTCTGTCCGACCAATACAATGCCCATATAAGACTGAACACAAATGAGCAACATTTTGCTCACTTTGACCTACAGTGACTCCAATAAAGTTTTAATTTTAATTTCATTCCTTGGAATCAATGGTGTTATGTCAATGATACTTCATCAGTATAATCCTCTTACATTATATAATGCATTTCTCCAACAGGTATATTTCATGCATGAGTGACTTAGTTAAGTTTTTGCGTTAGGTCCATTTCTTGGAACCCTATTGAGACATAATAGCGAGCATACTGAGCACTATAGGAGCATATGCAATTTCTACATATGGGTTATTTAGAAAAGTCTTTGTTTAAGGGGGGCAGCCATATTGTGCTACATACTAAGGATAGAAAAAGTTTTGTTTGCCGGAGAGGAACTAAGGGAAATAACTTGCTTCAAATTATAATTTTAGAATCAGAAACATGATACTGGAAATTGGTTTCTGGAAAGAGCTATTGCTGGGCTCACATCATTGGCCATGCCAACAGCATATTAATGATATTATACCTATGCAATCATCTTATGTAGTATAACGAAATTCAGCAACATTTAAGTTACCATGACCTACATTTTATACTTGAGTGACTTTGGAAAAACTTTGGGATTTTGGTATATTTTCAAAGAACCTATGAAAGTTCTATAGGAAACTACACACATCTTAAATAGTACAACACAATTCAGCAAAATTTGAATCACCAGTGACTTTGATCAAATTTTTGCATTTAGGTGTATTATTAAAGAACCTTTGTATATCGATTATATTTAAAAACTACAATCATATTATATTATAACCCAACTCAGCAAAATTTGAGTCACTATGACCTACATTTTAAGATTGGGTGACTTCGATTAAATTTTAGTGCTTGGGTACTTAGATCAAAAACTGAATTTAATATATGGATTCATTATTTTTAATGGGTAAAAGGTAATGTAAGCAGGATATATTTTGAAACTTTCATGGTCAAAACTGTTTCCCATTATAAATAATAGATAGTAATTTGCTGTGCAGGAGGACTGTGCATCTGTGTCTTACAGACACACAATTGGATGTTTTAGTAGGACTATAACATGTATTTTCATTCAACTATCTGTAGTCTTTTTCTAGTCAGAACTGTATTTTAATTTTACTATATTGTATAACTCCTAATACTGAAGTTTATATATTAGAGAGACTGAAGTTAATATATTATTTATCAGTTTGTCTAGACAAGTTTTGAATTAATTGCTCATATCAAATATGTGATTAAGGGATCCGGAATTGGTAGTGCCACAGTATTTATAGATGGTAAAAAACAGACGACAACAAATCCTGACGGTACCTATCATCTGGAGAACATGAAAACTGGGTCTTACAAGGTCAAGGTCGAAGCTGATAATATTGTGTTTGACGAGACAAGTGTTAAAATATCTCCCAATACTCCACAGCTACCTAATATAATAGCCAGCAAGTAAGTAATATAGAAATTTATTGTAGCTAATCTAGTACAGTGCAAGCCTTAAAGTTTTCCATATTTAGCCAGATTTCTGGATTTTGACAAATTTTTCCTGATATGTTCCTGTAGAAAATATAAAAGTTTTACCTGATTTCCAGATTTTGGTACCTCTTGCACTTTCACCCATGTACAGTGTTGCTGATAAGTAAAACCTGTACAGCACAAAATTTCTTCTTGAAAACTTCTTCTTCAAAAGTATTGTTATGGCCGAAATCACCTTTTAAATTGTAGCCAACAAAAGACACAAATCAATAATAAAATTTAACAAGATTTATTATATACAAGTTTACAAAAAAATATTACAAAAAAACTAAAATGTCAACTTAACTGTTCAAAATCCTTCGTCTTTTCCTAATCCGGAATTCTTCTCGTTCCTGTTGCGGGAATCCAAACGGAATATTATATCCAATCAGTCACAATCTAGTATGATGTAACGAAAATGAAAGTCTGTCAAGTACGATGTGTGAAACGTAAATAAATCCAACAGCTGAGAACACAAGAATGTCTAGTCCAATAAGTTCTGATCTGCAAGTTTAACTTTCGTGTCCATATATATATACTGTAGAACGGAAACTTCTGGAATACGGTAGAAGTTCGAATCGCACCATAATTATTACGTAAGTCAAATAGAAAGTTCTAGTCATTCCATCAGTATCCATTATTGTTCCAGTGATTTCTAAACTGCGCAGTTATAACATTATTTGGTAAACAACTATAAATATTATGTAAACATATTATACATGTTATAAGGCTACGCAAAACAAATCAGGCCAAGATAAATAATATAATAATCACAATACCATATCAAAATAAATATAATAATACAATATCATAACAGTATCACAAATCAACATAATCCATATGAAATAAATGAAGGGACCTGGAAGAACAAGTTTGATAGGACAAAGAATAGCCTTTTGTGACAGTTGTACTATAATTGCCAATCTTAAACTTTCATATTTAATCAGATTTTTCAACAGAAAAAGTCTGGTTATTAGTTTAGGCAAATCCGGTTTGCTGTCATTCAGACAGCTTCTTGTCATTCAAAATTTGCTGAAAAATAAAACTTTGACAATTATGGTCTTTGAATAACCCATAAAAAGAATTACAATGCTTCAAATCAGACAAATCAAATTAAATATTTTTCAGTACCTGTTAACAGTTTTGAATTATATTTGACAATGATAATAACTTGTAAAAGGTTACTTTTGTTAGTAAATCACATGGCTTCCTTTACTGAATTTTGAAAATTATATTGTTCCACATTTCACTCCTAAATAGATTTAGCCTGTGTGGTCAGATTGTAATTGACAAACTACCTGATGGTCTGAGACAAGTGCCTCCACAGAGAAGAGTTATCTGTATACCAGAAGGCAAAAATTCAGATGCAGTATCCATAGCAACAGACAAAGATGGAAAATTCTGTACTCATGTGGCAGCTGGCAAATATGTTATCAAGGTAAACAAGTTGTATGTAGTAATGAATTCTTGTTTACAAATAATTACAAACATGAATGAAACTTTCACTGCTGAGACAGTTAAAAAATATGGTAATCAGTGCAGAATTCTAAATTAAAAAATTTAACCATTTAGAATAGTAATAGATATAAACAGTGCTGATTTGTACATAATAGATATATAAACACAAATATTGTAATCCATTTTGACTTATATATTTTAAATTTCATTGTTGAGAGTGTTAATAAATGCTGTATTCAGTATGTAACTATAAATTGAGACTGATGATCAAAATATTCCAAAAATTTGATAATTTTAACCATGTTTTGTTCAGTAAGATTCATCAGACCAGTCAGTTATGGTCAAAATGCATAAAGAATTAGAAAGAATAAATCTTTATTAGTGGCTTTATTCTGATTGACAGGTTCACCTAACTGAGGAGGAGATAGCAGAAGGTTTACAGATTATTCCTAGTGAAAAATCTGTCACTGTACCACATGCCCCTGTGTTAGATATAATGTTTAACCAGTTTAGAGCTGAAGTTACAGGAAGTGTATCTTGTTTAGGTAGGTAATACACTGATAGCCTTAGACTAATCTTGTTTGGGTAGGTAATACACATATAGCCTTAGATTTATCGTATTTGGGTAGGTAATACACTGATAGCCTTAGAGTTATCTTGTTTGGGTAGGTAATACACTGATAGCCTTAGAGTTATCTTGTTTGGGTAGGTAATACACTGATAGCCTTAGAGTCATCTTGTTTGGGTAGGTAATACACTGATAGCCTTAGGGTTATCTTGTTTGGGTAGGTTATACACTGATAGCCTTAGAGTTATCTTGTTTGAGTAGTTAATACACTAATAGCCTTAGAGTCATCTTGTTTGGGTAGGTAATACACTGATAGCCTTAGAGTCATCTTGTTTGGGTAAGTAATACACTGATAGCCTTAGAGTCATCTTGTTTGGGTAGGTAATACACTGATAGCCTTAGGGTTATCTTGTTTGGGTAGGTAATACACTCATAGCCCTAGAGTCATCTTGTTTGGGTAGGTAATACACTGATAGCCTTAGAGTCATCTTGTTTGAGTAGGTAATACACTGATAGCCTTAGAGTTATCTTGTTTGGGTAGTTAATACACTAATAGCCTTACAGTCATCTTGTTTGGGAGGTAATACACTAATAGCCTTAGAGTCATCGTGTTTGGGTAGGTAATACACTGATAGCCTTAGAGTCATCGTGTTTGGGTAGGTAATACACTGATAGCCTTAGAGTCATCTTGTTTGGGTAAGTAATACACTGATAGCCTTAGAGTCATCTTGTTTGGGTAGGTAATACGCCAATAGCCTTAGATTTATCTTGTTTGAGTAGGTAATGCACTGATATCAAATCAAATCAAATCAAGTCAAATTTTAGAACAGTAGCCAAAAAGGTTCACAGAAGAAAAATTTACAAACACATGTAATTCCACTTGCAAAAAATTATGATTGTTTGAATTTAGTTTTAATACCAAATGTTTATTTAGGATAAAATCAATTTAAAAAATAAAATGAAATGTTGATATGAAGATTTCTATGGAAAAGGTTTAGGTTTGCTTATGTCATATACATGTAGTACATTTTGTACATGTAACCATTGAGAGATAAATATAGTGTGTGTGTTTTTTACAGAAAGGTGTGGATCAATGGAGGTTTCAATAGAGTCTGTAGGTAGAGGAGATTTCAAGCAGATTACTCAGGTATAGGGAAATATATTTGATTTTCTGTATTATACTATAAAAGTTCGAATTTATGTAAGATGTTAAGGTTTAGTTTCTGTTAAAACATGAAACCTTAGATTTCAGAGCATGCTAACAACAGAATTTTTTTTTAATCATGTAAGCTTTAGCCATGAAATTCTTAAACAATATGTTAATTATTTATTGTAAAAAGTCAGAACTATGAAATTTTGAAATTGAATTTCTGAATTTCAGTTAGAAACTCAACCTCTGAACTTTTGCAAGAATAGTAAGCTTTTAACTCCTAGATACATGTACTTGCAAAAATACTAGATTAACAGGAAACATTGATACTAAAAGTAGTTGTTTGTTTATATTGAAATAATTTAATTTGATTTGAATACTGCATTTTGATTGGCTGAACAGCATAGAGCAACATTGGTTATACTGTATAACCTGATTTGGTCTTGTGACATCACCAAACGGATTAATCCGCCACTTGTAAATTCAAATAGTCCCATGTCATTATTGATGCTTGAATCGAGGAATCACGGTTTATTATGCGTAAACTGACCCAAACCAGGTTATATCATATAACCTGTTCAAAAATTGGAAATATTCCATAACACTTTCAACCCTGAATTAATTTTCAAAAATTTTCTGTTTTCAAGACTTTGCAAACATTTGTTTGTAATATGCAAATGAGGCAGGGTCTGTGAATGAAATTTTACCAGTGCATTATATAAAAAGTAGGGAAGATGGGGGTGGGATGGTGGGTGGAAGGGTAGGGTGTGGGTAGAAAAGCCCTCCCCACCAGAAATATGCCTATTTTTGTTGATTTTGGGAACTTCCCGTTGCCATGGAAACCAGAATGAAGGCCTGACATACCTAGTAATGCATGATGTGTTAGAGTGAGCTGCCATCTTTCCATTAATTCCTATCAAGAGGTAATACTAACTAAAATTGTGTTGAAGGATTGATGTATGCAAGTCCTTGGAGTCCAAAAGTGTAATTTTGGGCATTTTAGAGTGCTCAAAAGTTAAAAAAATTTTTTTTAAATATTTCACACACAATGAGGTATTAAATGACCCTTGCTGTTCCTGTACAGCTCAAAAGTAAAATTTTCCCATCCCACAATATTCCATTTGGGGCCCAAAAGGCAGCCCACCCCACCCTTTTAATTCACCTTTGTGACAAAGGATGGCACCAAGGCTATTCTGCATGGTACTGTTAATTCAGAAATGTGAATTTGGGTGCCAAATGTTACTACTTCTGTAGCTATAATGTTTCTCTTGCAATCAAGACCAAAAAAGTGTATCCAAATATCAGTGGAGAGGATCAGGAGCATACAAATGGCTGGAAAGGGACATCGTTCGCCTGGAAAGGGCTAGATGGGTTAAAAACTGTAATGTAAATTCCATCTGACATTGATTATTATTTTTGCTGTAGGTGAAAGAATCAGGAAAAGAGGGTACATTCCAATTCACCAATGTAATGCCAGGAAAATACAGAGGTATTTTATACAAATATATCATGTTTGTGTGTGGTTTTGCCAAAAAATGCCGGTTGAGAGGCTGGTATTTATAATAAAATTAAAAGCATAAAACACTCAGATACTTTTGATATTTATGAATGTTTTCCAAAAAATGCCAGAATCAACAATCTTCCTGATTTCTCTCTTGTCAAGGAAAATGCATATACTGACTTGAGTCAACCTGTAGTATCTCTGCACGTCTTAAAGATGCTTTCGAGAATTTTTAGTTATTATTTTTATCTCATATTTCAATCTGTATGATTGGTTAATTCATAGTCCCATGTTTCTAACTATAAAACAATATTTAAAATTTTTCAAATATCAAAATCCTTATTATATTGCCGTGGCCAATGATAACTCCTTTAATTTTATGTAAAGTGACCTTGATGCATGATACCTGGTGCTGGAAGAATAAAACAGTTGATATAGAGGTCAAGGACAAGGATTTAACAGGAATCAAGTTCACCCAGACTGGATACATACTGAAATGTAGTATTTCACATGAAATTAAACTGGTATGTTTTAGATGAGTAATGTACAATGTTAATTAATTCTCTGTTTCTAACAATATTCTTACATGTATTTTAACAACAATTTTTCATCTTAAATATGAGATATTTTCCATCTTGTATAAACAAGAAACATACTCTCCTTTTCTTTCAGCTCAGATGAAAAACTTTTTTCAGTTGTTCAGGTATTCCATCTGCTTATCCCGTGTTTCTGTTGTATAGATAAATAAACCAGAACAGTACAGAAGTTGAAAAAAGGTGCAGGCAACACTGTTCAAATTTAAAAACTGGCAGGAAATTTTAATGCAGATTTTTATTTAATTTTTAGCTAACAGCTGCAGAAGAGTAAACATTTGTTAATTCTCTGTTGTCAATATTTTACAGCATTTTGCCCATGAAAAGAAAACTGGTACAGTTGGTTCATTTGATTTGAATAAAGGAAAGAATCGTTTTTGTCTGGCACAGCCTGGAGTATACAAACTAACATCAGATTCTTGTCATAAGTTTGAGAAAGATGTGTATACATATGACACGTAAGTATTGGCTGTTTGATTACAGCTTTATGATATAATAGAATTACTTTAATCCCTTCCCCTGAACTGACACAGGTAATATGGGTAATATCCACTATACATGTATATACAATATTATTGTCCACAAGTGATGGTATTCTAAGTGTCTTGATTTGTACTGTATGACATTAGCATTAAATTATCAATCAATCAATTGTGACCTTTATGTTCTTGAGTACATTATATGACAAATACCATGATGTTTATTTGAAAAAAATTGATATTTTGTAGTCATATGATACCATAATTTGATCATTAAAATTCAGCCTTTAACGTTAAAGACATGTTCACACACATAGAATATGAAACTAGAAAAAAATATTTATCATATTTATCAGTATAGGCCTTTTACATAAAAACCAATCCAGATTGTTAATAAACAACAAAATGGATAACAGGAAACTTCAACAGTGAATTCCTAATGCTGTTAAACTGTGTTAGATACAATTTACAATAGCACCAAATTAAAGGATATTTACACATATATAATTTGGCTTATTTCAGATCTAGTCCAGAGTTACTTACCCTGACAGCAGTAAAACATTTAATAGAGGGTAATATTACTACCGAAGAGGCTGTCGAAGATTTACAAGTTACACTAGTGTAAGTCTACATTTATAGACATTACGAATTCATCTATTATTGTAAGTCAGATCATTTTTCGAGATTCATATAATGCATTAGTGTACATTCTGCTATAGAATATAACAAGCAAAACTATATAAATGTGAGTTTTATTTCACAATAATAAAAAATCACATTAATGTTTCAGAATTAACATTATATGGAAATTCACTGTTTTCTTTGTTTTTTCCAAGGGAAAGGATTTTCAATTGTTTTGTCAAACTGTTGTTGAAGAAAAATAAAAGACAGTTTGTAATAGATTTCCAAATGATTTATATGTAATTACTCATTTTGATATAAAGGTTGGTGGTACATGTACAATATTTTGCATTGTAAGAAAAGTTTCGTTTTTTTTATCTTTTTAATTCCCAAATTTTCACTTAATCTCAAACTGTACAGAAAATGTGTAATTATTGTCTTCTGAAACAAATTTTCAGGTCATTAGTTGACAAAACTCCAGTGGTTATAGGACCATTGACTCCAGTTACAAAACCACCAGCAGAAACTAAAGACACGAAGGTTCAACAGCCAAGTGCACCTTTTGTTTACAGATTCTCACACTGGGCCAGGTACATTATGTTTTTGAATTGTGGATTGAATCGTAATGATATCATGAATTTGTTAAAAAACTAAAACAAAAACAACATTTTGTTAAGAAGTGCAAAATTTTTACAAGTGCTTGTGTTTTGATGCAGGTCATATGAAATGTTTCAAGACTGTGTTTATTTGAATTTTCGATTCATACATATAGGTACTAATAATTTATATCAGCAGTTCAGAAACTTCTGAATTGTGAGTAAATTTACTGTTAATTCTCTAAAATAAATATTTTCAAGCATCATTGCATGAAAAACTGTCATTCTTGAATTCTTGACAAATTGCCAGATTATATAATTTTTGGTGAAAGCTTTTGAATTTATTGCCCATAATGTATTAGGTTCAGTTAATTCATCTTTTATAAAATGTATTAGTCAAGAAATAATAGAACTGAGTGAACACTTTACAATTTATGTATTTTTAGATCAGGAGAAAAACTAGAAATAAGTGTTACTTCGAAAGAATTATTGTTTAGTCCTGCAAAGAAAGATGTCGCTGTTCTGGGAGGTAAGCCTATGTTATGATATGTGTAACTCATCATATCTAGTTTTGTCCAAATATGCGAGAAAACTGTTTATTCCAATAAAAAGTTTGACTTAAGATTTTATATACAAGAACCAAATATTTAATAGTCACTTTAATATCTTTGCATACAGACATTTTAACAGATTTATTCATGATTATGTTCTTATTTTTCTTCAGATACTTGTGCGGGTGTAGTGGCTAATTTTACTGGGAAGAGAGGTGTGTTTGTTATTGGGAATGTTAAACCTGCTATAGAAGGTGTTAATATTACTGTTGTTACCGTGGGAATGGAGGATAAGGCTGTTTCTGTCACTACTGCAGCTTCAGGGGCATTTAAGTGAGTATTGGTATTATAACAAAGCAAAGAAAAAATTAAGATAACAGTCACGATTCTTAGAGAAGGTCCTGCTACAAATTCATGTCTAGTCAAGTACTTCTGTGTCCTAATGAAACATGTATTTGGTATAATATACATGTATAAAATATCACCTAATACATACATTAAGGAAAATCATATACTTTAAATCTGTTCAGTGAATTTATCATTTAACAGAATTATGAACCCAGTAATTATAGTAGAGTTTTTGAAAGGTGAAATACATATACTTGAAAATATGGGAAAAGTTTGATTATTGTTACTTTGGGATTTATTATTATAACCAATAATTACAATTAATCACCTCTTCATTAAGTTTCCTATAGATCCAGACAATTCCGGGAATAATCAGTGTTATATTTACTATAGGATTGGACCATTACACAAGGAGTATGAATATAGTGTGATGGCAGAGAAACAAGGCTATGTGTTTGTCAAACAAGATGGAGAAATGGCAGTCTTCTTAGCTTACAAACTTGGAGAAATCTCAGTCAAGGTACAGTTATATCTTATTATCTTCCTTTCACATCAAATCCCTTGAAAGAGATGTGTAAAATTGAAAAGTTTAAAGGATCCTTTTATTGCACACATTAATTTAATATTGCTTATTTAAAATTTAGGTTGTACGTTGGGAGTCAGCACTTATGTCATGCGTTGTATTAAAAAAGAAACGAAAAAAATCTGTGTACAGTAGATACACCTAGACATTTTTATTCCTATAATGCCTCAGAATGTATATGAAATAATGAAATAATTGATCTGATATTTTATTTATAGGTTGTAGACAAGGAGTCAGTACCACTGTCAGGTGTTGTGTTGTCCCTGAGTGGAGATAAACAGTACAGAAGTAATAACGTTACACAGGAAAATGGTACAATAGTCTTCCCAGAACTGGTATGTATCAACTTTTATCTGTAAGAATGCTTGACCATGATTAGTAATGACATTTTATCAAGATTAATTGTCATGATTGGTAGATGTTATCAATATATTACCATGATTAGGAGATATTATCAATATATGACCATGTTTGAAATTTTGATAAGTTATTCCTATATTGTTCCGATTCAGTCATTCTGCTCATTAATTCACATAATGTTTTAAAAAATTTAGATGTTGAATTGAATACATAGTGGAAACTCAATGATAAAAATAATGCATGTCATATTATTCTCTATTTTTGAAGATGGGTACATTTATTTTCAAATATAAAATTCATTGGAATTTTTTTTACAGAAGCATGACAAAAGTTAGAAAGACCAGTCATTTAAGTGTAACTAAATGTTAAGAAAAATTACAAAATTTTCATGGGGTCTCTGGAATAACGTATGAGTTGTGAAATATACACTACGTACGGCGGCGTTTCTGGAATTTTGATGCCTCGGTTGTCATGACTACTAATGATCACTAGCCTGTCAACACTGAGATTGTGAGTTCGAATCTCACCTGTGGCAGGGTTTGTTCGACTCCGATCTTAATTGACAAGGATTGCCAATTTTCCTACCAAAGGTAGGTGGTTCTCTCCGGGTATACCGGATTCCTCCACCAATAAAAACTGGCTGCCGCGAAATATCCAAATATGCTGAAAATGGCATAAAACCGCAACTAAACAAACAAACAAAATGTTCATTTACCTTTCAATGACATCAGTCAATCTATCCCATTTACTTACCATTAAATTTATTGATTAACATAACTTTGTTTTGGAATGTTATAATGTATAAATGTATGATTATGGATTTTAGGGACAGGAAAATACTTTCTGAGGTCTATGATGAAGGAATACCAGTTTGAACCAGAATGTTATAATGTATAAATGTATGATTATGGATTTTAGGGACCAGGAAAATACTTTCTGAGGTCTATGATGAAGGAATACCAGTTTGAACCAGCCTCTCAGCTCATAGATGTACTGGAAGGGACAACTATGAATATAACCATCAACGGAAAGAGAGTGGCATTTAGGTATCTCTTTTTATTTTGTCAGTATTGTCAACAGTTTAAATATACTTGTCTGTTACTATATTTTATTGTTAATACATGTATTATCTAATCTGTGTAGTATTTCTTGTCTTTTGAATGAGCTTATAATGCTGTCTGTGAATTTCTACAGACAAAAGTGATCATAGTAACTACAGCTGATCATGAAATTCAGACTCTATAATATCTGTAGCTAATCATAAAAGTCAGATACTGTAAATCTACAATCATAATGTTTAACCAGTCTCAACATAATAACAGAACTTATACCAGTATTGTCTTTCAGAAACACTGTACTTTTATATTTAGACATTTTTGTGGGGTCCATGTTGTTCATATGTTTTTAGTTTTAAGTGTAGTGTTTGTATTGTTTTGGTCTTGTCTTCGTTGTTCTCTTGAGTTTGTCAGTTGTTTTTTTATTTTCCCCTCCTTCGAATATCCCTTTGGCATTTTTTTTACTTTACTTCATATACCCAACAGTTTGAAAGATATACAGATGTATTTCAAATGTTAAAAAGACAAAAAAAGCCATAAAGGTACAAATAAAGAGTGTGAATCCCAGTCTTACTTTCATTTTATGTTAACTCAGTTTTAAATTCTCAAACACATGTACATATACATTGAATTTTTTTAAAAACAAAAGTGCAAATAAAAAAGTTAATATTTTCTAATAGGAAATTTTTGTTGTCTTTATTTTACAGCTGTTATGGACAAGTGACCTCACTGAATGGGGAGGCTGAACAGGGAATAATAGTTGAAGCTGTTGGTGAAGGAGAGGGGTGCTCCTTATATCAAGAGGAATGTAAGACTGACCAGGAAGGATACTATAGAATCAGAGGACTTCAAGTTTGTATTTAAGCTATTTATCAAATGTATTCTATAATTCTATCAGAATTAAAATACTGTAACTGAAAATATGCCGTTGATTTTCTGTTCAGTTTGTGTGAATTGATTATACCATTCTCAGGCATAACTAAATTCTACCTCGGAAATACGACTTTTTCAAGATCGATCACTCTTTGTGACGGAGGTAAAGAATGGCGTATCACGTGACGTTTTGTTGGGCATAGAAACAATAACAATATAGCAGCCCCAGTAAATTTTGCGACAAAAACTGTACCATAGTTGCAACAATATCTGTCCCAAAAGGGTATATCATGCCATGAATACAGAAAGCTAAAACTTGCCCGATTTGCATTATCCTTTAAATTTCCCTTCACTTTCGTAACCTGGAAAGCATCATTCTCATGCCTAACAAAACAATAAAGTCACATGATCGTAATAATAATTTCAGTCCCGGATTCGGTAATTCGGGACTAAGTTGGAAATCAAGTATTAAATATTTCTGCATCACTTCATACTTAATTGTATGAAAGTGGAACAGAAATATGTTTCCTAAAGAGGCCAAAGCATTCATTGAATGAAATTTATACAAAAGTGCATATACAAAAACAATTTCTTCAGGAAAAGATTTTATAAAATATTTTTGCTTTATTGTAATGATATTTATTTAGAAGAGAACAAAAAAAAAAAAAAAATGATATCAATTACATTGTGTGTTCATTTACAATTACAGCCCACATGTACCTACACAGTCAGGCTGAAACCAGATGTCAATAAACATATTGAAAGATCTGCACCCAAGTCCAGGGTTATCAAGGTAAGTTCCTTTTATTTTATTCTTTTTGATGGAGGGGGGGGGGGGGTTATAAAAATTTCTGCAGGATTGTTATGCTTTCCAATAATATGTTGAACAACTCAACCTATTGAAATCAAATACAGCATAAAGATTCTTTATAAGGTATATGTACAGACTGAGTTTGTTAGGGATCAGCCAACCAGTATGGCTTCCAGTGTGGGACTTAGTTTTATATTGGGCCTTATGGGAAAAATAAGGAAAAGTCATCTTCTGTAGAACCAGTTGAAATCTGATATTTGCCTCGAGGAACTGACTGAGATTTGTTACTTTGTTGGCAATTGGCCATCCAGTATTTCATCCATTAGGGGGTTTATTTATACATTGGACCCTACAGGAAATATATAGAAAGATCTTCTTCTTGAGAGTGCTGAACCAATTAAAAATAAATATTGCTTGAAGGTTCCTTGTGAGTTACTTTCTGGGAATTCTTTCTTTGTTGCTAGGAAACCAACCTACATGAACATTTGTTCTTACTAAGTCAAGAGTTATGCATAAAATCAAGATGACTGATACAGGCTCCTTGGAGCCTCTAGTTCATTTATATGAATTCATTTGATTTCCCAAGAGTTTACCCTTTTAGACATAGAAATTTATTATAACTCAGTGAAGCATGTGTTTTGTCAATGCAGCTTTTCTGGCTAGCATCTTGGATTAACATGGAAGATGGTATAATGTTACAATCTACTAGTAATGGGATTGATTCTTAATTTTGATGTCAACTGCATGTTGGTGGTTTTTATATCTCCTTAAGCCTCTGTTGAAAACGGTATGACATAAAATATTTTCAGTTTTGTGATTCTACAGATAAGTGGCATAGAATCTTCTTTAAAAAAAAGTTTTACACCCATGAAATAGACAGTTATGGAAAGAATCATTTCGTAAAACAAAAAATAAATTTTAAAACCATATCTAATCCTTTCTTGATTTACTTATATTATTTTTCAAATTTTTAATATTGTTATTTCAGACTTTCACTGATTCTACTTTTCATTTGTAGGTAGAGAACACAGATTTTACGGGAGTTAACATCATTGCCTTCCGTAAGATGAACCAGATGGACATCAGTGGTAACATTGTATGTCATGATGATTACCTGTCTAGTCTCAAGGTAAAATGTCATCAAATAAACTGTTTACAAATTAATTATGTAGTTAATGATGAGTGGCTTTCGGAGTTTAGTGTGCTGTCCATTTTGCTGAACTAGTATACATTATTGTTTAGGGGCCAGCTGAAGCCTGCCTCCGGGTGCGGGATTGTCTCGATGCGTTGAAGACCCATTGGTAGCCTTGTGCTGTTTTCTGCTGTTTGGTTCGGTTGTTGTCTCTTTGACACATTCCCCATTTCCATTCTCTATTCTATTCTATAACATTTAAAAAAACATGTAGTAAAAGTACAATTTGATGTTTGTTCAAATAAAGTTTTAATTGAATACATATATAGTCAGTTGCCACAATGATAATTGTCCTTGGATGGGGCAAAGTGTTTATTTTAAGATGAATGTAAAAGATCAAAGAAAGAAGACAAGATATTTTTATCAGTGTTTTGCCATTAGTGATGTACGAGGAGGCTTTCTATAAAACATTGGTCTAATGAAAATTGACGTGTTTTGATGATACTGTGACACACATAAACACAGAATAAACACATTATATTTTAAATTAGAAGAAACAAAATTTTTTTGTACTCGCCCATAAAGCTGGGGAGAAAGGCTAGCTAGAGTAGTCCTTTTTCTGTCAGAACGACAGTGTTTTAAGTATTATATTAACTTTTTTTCAGGTTCACCTGTACAAAGATGTGAATGTAGATTCCCCAATACACACAGTCAACATGGGAGTTACTTCTTTTTTCTTCCTTCCTTCACTGCCTATAAATAATGAGGTAAGACTCATCAAATGGAGATAATTCACTGTTAGAAAATAGGGAAAAAATGTATTATAGACACTGACAAAAAGTTACAACAGCGAAGTGCTGTAAAAAAGGTCGTGTTTTCACAAAATTTACGAATTATAACTCAAAATATAGATAGTTGTATAATATGAAACTTGAGAATATAAGAATACAAACAAACATATTTTTGTGTAGAAATAGGGGAACAGTTGTTTTCCAATACTTAATATGACTCAATGTTGCCGTTTGTATTTGGCATAAATTTAAAATTTCATTATTTCTCAATGATCAAGGCAGATACCTTTTTGAAAAGTCTTGCACATTTTCACTATAAAATGAACTTTTATTTCATAAACTGTGGCAATAAAATGATAACTTTTTAAAAGAATGAAAATACCTTGTTAGAAAATTGCTCCATCTCGGATTCCCAGATTGTCACTAAACAGTAAACACAATAAAGACATGGTTTCAATTGGTCATTTTCAATAGTAATACATAACAATTAAACCAGTTAGCCAATTTTATCAATGAACAGGTATGAAGCGGCACATGAAGGTGATCAATAGATACATTTGACACATATTTTATTAAAAATCCGTATCCTATTTCAAAAGTGATTTGGCTAATCCGTTCTGTTCTTTCTACGATGTCTATGATTAGAATTTCACAGACAAAAGTGAAAATTATTTCATTGCTAATATTTGAGAAATCTTTAATAGTATAACTTTTTCCTAAACTTTTTACTAAAATTTCAAACTGAAACCTTTAAATTTATTAATATGAATAAGCCTATCTATAAATTTTTCATCAGATATTTGAATTTTAGATATTGGTAAAAATTATTTGTGCAAAAAGCATTATGTTTTATATCGCATTTCAATTTTTAAACTTGTTGTCAAACTATAAAGTTTTGTTTGCCGTAACTTATTGTTAGGCTCTATAGAATGTTTGCTTAATGCTACATATTCACATCCTGTTCTTCGTTTTTTAACACCATATAGAAAACCATTTCAATATGTAGTAGTGAATGTAAATTCAGAGGTTTATTTGATGTTCTGGTCAATGGGAAAATTGGAATTTGAACAGTACTATAACTCAAACTTTTATTTTTAAGTAGTATTCAATATTACAACTAGCACTGCCATTGCATGAATAAATTTTCTAATACTGTTTGTTATCATGACCATGACAAATGCACATTTTAATTTCCAAATTTATAGAATTTACTCAAAGTTTAAAAGTTCACCTCATCAAGTCAAAAGTCATAACAAATTTCTTCATTTTTTTCAGAAATATTTGATTCGAGTAGAGAGTTCATTATCCAGATCATCGTATGATTATACATTACCAGAAACAGAATTCCTTGCCAACCAGTCATATAAACATTTTACATTTGATTTTACTCCACAGGTATATTATATTTACTTAAAGTGAGGATGGTGTGAAATCAATGTTATTACATTGAGTGTCATGGAAGTTCGGGATTTCTGAGTTAAATAAATCCAATAATTCACCCAGTGAAATTAAAAGTCATATTTCACTCTAGGAAGTAACATAACAATAGCTGTCGCCAACGATGTTGCAATAAAAGGTTGACGCGCAATCATATAAAAACATAATCCCTTGTATTTTCTTCTTAAATCTTCTGAATAAATGAACTATTTCATTGTAATAAACAGAATAACTAATCTTGAAATGCGAATACCAAAAATGTACAACTCGTGACCAAAAAACAATAATAATTGTTCATGCTACAAAATATTATTTGTAGTAAAGAACAAATTTCCATGTACATATTTATAAATCTATGAACGAATGAATCATACTTAAGATAGAAATTGGTTTTTGTTGGTATCTTAGAAATAAGTAACATACATTTCATAATTTCAAAAAGGTCAGGGTTGAGCTTTTGATGAATTTTAAGTGTGACATTTCATTGTCTGAACAAAAAAGCTTTTTTAGATCAAAAAGGGTGTTCTCACTGCTATTGTGTGAGATGAATGCAGTAACCATATAGAAACAAATAACAAAATAAACCTTATAGTATTTTACTTTGTTAGTCTTGATGCATAAGATGAACATGTTTTGACATATATTTCATCAGCAGTGCTTAATGTCCATTTATGTACCGGTAAATCCAAAACAACAAAAAAGAATGACAAGATAAAGGGTTCACATAAAATGCACAATAAAAAGTTCCTGTTTATTTTTATACATACTTTTGCATTTAATATTTTTCTGAAAATGCTTTTATATATTGTATGTTTATCAGTGTCATAGTCTGGATGTTATTAGAATTAGTATATACAGTTGCAAATCTCAACATTGGCTTTCTCAGTGTGAGAACATGTTTTATGGCCCGCTCATATGTATATACATAATGAGCGATTCTTTTATGTATTTTTCTGTTACAGAGAAAGTCATTAGAACAAGAATTAAACCAAGGATCATTCTTAATACTACCATTTACATTATTGGTAGCTTATGCTATTTATAATTATCAAACAGTAAGTAGATAATCGTTTTTTAACATTTTCACGCAGTGATTGTAAATAAAATATAATACAACATAGAGAGATATGAAACAAAATCTGATATTCCACATGTAAAATTAATACTATTTTATCATTGAAGGAAGTGATGTATTCCTTTCAGATGGTAGTGGGTTCTCTCCGTCATCCTCCACCAAAAATAATTGGCACCATGATATAGCCAAATTCACTGAAAGTGGTATAAAATCCCAATAAACCATTCCATCTTTTCTGTAGTATACTTTTTCTGTTATTTTGAGCTCGCCTGGCCTAAAAGGCCATGTGAGCTTTTGCCATCACTTTGCGTCCATTGTCCGTCCGTCGTCCGTCCACATTTTACATTTTCAAAGGCCATGTGAGCTTTTTTTGTCATCACTTGGCATCCGTCATCTGTCCTTGCATTGTCCGTCCTTTAACTTTTCACATTTCAATCTTCTCCTCTGAAACCACTGGGCCAAATGGAATTAAATTTGGCAGGAAGCATCTATGTAATGTCCTTTATTAAGATTGCTCATTTCATCTTGATCGGACAACAAACATGGCCGCCATGGGCAATTGTTGTTTCTGATTGGCGGAGTTTTCAAAAATCTTCTCCTCTGAAAGTGCTGGGCCAAATGGAACAAAACTTGACTTGAAGCAGATATGGGAGGTCATTTATAAAGTTTCCTCATTTTGTCCCTATCAGAATACAAATATGGCCGCCATGAGCAGTTCTTGTTTCTGATTGGCTGATATAAAAAAATCTCCTCTGAAGTCCTTGGTCAAATGGAACATAACTTGACAGAAAGCATCTAATTGGGAGGTTCTATACAAAGTTTCCTCATTTCGTCCTGATCAGGCAACAAACATGGCTATCATGGACAGTTCTTGTCTTTTATCGGTTGATAATTTTCTTCTTTGAAACCGCTTGGCCAAAGGGAACAAGACTTGATGGGAAGCATCTGTTGGAGGTTTTTTTTACAAAGTTTCCTCATTTTGTCAAGATCAGATGACAAACATGGCCGCCATGGGCAATTCTTGTTTCTGATTGGTTGATTTAAAAAAAATGTTCTCTTAAACTGCTTGGCCAAATATAGCCAAACTTGACAGAAAGTGTCTAGGACATATAACAGAAGTCTACAGAACCACAGAATTGCTTAAAACCAAACATGGTATGAATGTTCCTCTTAAGGTGCTCACCAAGTGTTGTTACTCTGGTGCTGCCGATCTCTAATTCAAAATGGCCTTCAGCAGAGGACTTAGGATAACATAAGACCCTATTGGAAATACATGCAAAAATCTTCTGGAGAACCACCAAATTTAGAATATGCTGACCTGTAAGAAGAAGGACCTTGATGAAGAAAATTTTGGTTCCTACAAGGCTTACCACACTTCATAATGATAGGGAGAAGTGACTTCTCTCTTTAAAGTACATCAATAAAAATGGCTTTCATGCCAGGTGAGCGACACAGGCTAAGCCCTCTGAGCCTCTAGTTTAAAGTTAGACTTGTTTATGACCATTTAGGGCTTTATCAAAACATAATATTACAAAAAAAATTTACATTTCATTGGTTTCTTAAATTCATTTATTGATCTGTCCAAGAAATCCACAAAAATGGTGTACCACATATAGTACTGGTAAGTGTTTCACAGGAAGTAGATAAGTTTGAATTAATATGTATATTTTGGAATTCCTTTCAGCTGTTACCATTTATGTTAAGAGCTGTTAAGAATGTACAGCAGATGTTAACAGTCACCCAGGCTGACCTAGTCAATAATTCCTCAACAGGAAATACAGATGCATCACTTTATACTGACCAATCAGGAGCAGCCAAAAAGAAGGCCAAGCCAAGAAAAACTTGATTAACATTATTTGTAGGATTTTATATTAATTTTAATGCAAATTGTATGATGTTCTCATTATAATTTTTTAATATGAAATTTTATAAGACTACACGTATACTATCTATCTAAGGAAGAATTTAAAAGGTCTGAAATTTGGGTAAGAAATCGGTGTGGTCGGTCATCATTATCTATCAAGATGTGACTGGTTTTTTTTATGTTTTCAAATTTAATATGTCTGAAAAAATGTAAGAAATAGTCATACTTACATGAAAAAGTTTTTATAATTTTGATTGGTTACCATAAATATGCATGTTTCAATTTCTTTCTCCATAGAAATAATTACCTTGAACTTTCAGCTTGGTCGAAATGGTCAATTTTCAAGTGACAGTCTGTACAGTAGTTATTGGTGAGATATTTGTATGGATATATTTATGAAAACTGAAATGAAGACTTACATGAACTTTTTATAATTCAATGTATGTAGCATTTTACCTTGTTTACTGTGTTTACAAGTACACATGTATATGTCTGATTAGTGAGAAACGGCAGATTTACTTTATTCATCTATTGTAGTATGTAAGACTTATGTGCAATAGATCACTCTGTTAATATGTTTTGACTAGAGGTTTGTTGAAATTTGTTGTTTTAATGTTTTATAATATAAGATTTTCATGATTATGTATTTATATTAAATTGCAGTCCAACATGTTTGTCTCGAAAACTTTTTATTTGAATACCATGGATAGGCGGAAATTTCTGATCACACCCGATTCATAAATGTTTGCCTATTAATTCCTAGTAAATTCAACACTGTTTATTTGAACGTGCTTGAGTCAAATACATCTGTTGTATCAAGTCCAAAATTTATATTATTATACCATTTGGAATTTAAACCTGATGGCCTTAATTGATCAGATGTGTTTTTCCTTTCATATAATGTAACTTCTAGCTTACTTTTAAGTCATTTATTTGATGTAAATTCATTGATTTTTCACCTTTCTTAAATCATTTTGAAAAAAAACATTTGTGTAAACAATAAAAATACAAAAATTTGTGTGTTTGAATAAATCATAGATTTAACCGGAGGTCAAGACTTAATATCAATTCTCTGTAAGCATCAAATAGATTCTGAAAATGTTGGCCAAGGACACGTCACAGAATTCCTGTTTAGTATATAGGGTTACTTAAAAATGTGATATAAGATATTTAAAATATGGAAAAGTTGCAGCACTGGATAACACAAAGTTTTCTTTATGTCTTCTGCACTTCAACACAACCGAGTTTCACTGTGTTTTTATACACAATAGACCAATTTCCAATTCAACATTTAGTATTTACCCTCATTTCTAACCACCACTTTCTCTTAATGTATATGGGACTAATTAATATACCTGTTTAATTTTCTAAAACATATTATGTATGTGATATGATATATAAATTAGGATATTAACCCCATGCAAGGGAACAGGTAAAGTTGTTTATCGCAGGAATAAAGAACATTGTTTTGATATACTGTAATACATTTATTAGGCCTAATTGAAAAAAAACTAGTAGTGAAAGGGGAGATAATCACATCTTTTGGCATGGAGTTTGTACCAATCTTCTGGTCAACAGTAAAACTCAGCTTCTGTGTGTTACAATATATAATGTTTGAATCAAAATTTATCTGTCTTCATATGAAAATTTTACAGGACATGTGCGAGTTCTAGAACATTTTTAATTGAAACAGTGAGATTGAGTGAAATATAAGTAGGAACAAAAATATAGTGATATTCAGAAAATAATATAAAAGATGTATCATTATGCATATTTATGTGAAAAATGTCATATTAATAGTTGTTTAATTGTATTATCTGTGTGTGTTTGAAAAAACAAGAAAGACTTTTGTATGAAAGAAATGTTTGATAATAAATGTGAAAACCTTGTCGTTTTTTTTTTGTGTCAAAAAACAGTTTTAATAAGCTTATGCTTTAGTCTTTACACCATTAACTTGACCCATATAATTTCTATGTTGTGAGGTTACCTCCCTTGCCATAAAAATTGTGGTGTATTGTATTTACCCTTATCCATTAAATTTTGATATCTGTGAAAATTATACTTTCATTTTTATGCATTCAAAATTTGTTTAGAAACCCACAGTGAAGTAAGCACTAATGAAAACTTATTGAAAAATGTACATCTTTTAAGAAAAGTTGAAACAGATAAGGGATAGAAGTCATTGAAAAAGCACATTGGATTGATAAGAAAAACCTTTTAACTAAGGGTGAGATGTGTCTCATTGAAAGGTTTAGCACCAATATAATGTTTTATATGATCTTGATAATATTTTATATGGTACATGGAATAATCCTGTCATTAGGCCACTTTCCTGAGAAAGACCAAGCTCAAGAAATTCAATGAAATGTTATTTTATGATCCATTTTAATTCTAAAGTTTTTTTTTGGAACAACTTGACTGAGGACATTGGTCTGATAGCTTTCATATTCGATAGGATGACTATACTAACTATATCTACTTAACACTGAGGTACCAGGTACAATAGGAGTTGTATAATCCAGCTGATTTAATTCAATTTTTATATGAATTACGAAAATTTTACTTTCATAATTGTAAATCTTAAATATACCTCTTGAACTTTACTCTTCTGATGCTGTTGATGTGATAGCTCTCTGATTTTCTGGGATGATTGATATTGATGTAGTATAGTTGATCATATTATCCTACCATTTTGATTCTGTTACACTTGTTAGACTATTTGACTTTCATGTGTGCTGAATATAGTTATACTTTGTGAATGCTACTCCTGTCAGACCATTTAGGCAATCTTCTTCGTCAAAAGATGCTAGGTCTTTAAGGTATATAAGTTTGACCCTTGGGTGCAAGAAAACTTTATAATAGTAATTATTAAACTATATTGGTGAAAATTAAGAAATTACAATTAGCTAAAATAAGGTCAGGTAGTATTTTATATTTTGTAGTAAAGATTCTGCAGGCCCCTTTTCAGCTCACCTGGTCAAAGCCGTTGTCCTCATCATCATAAACTTTCCTTTTAAGATTTTCACTGAAACAACTGGGCCAAAGGAAAAAAACTTGGCAGCACTACCAGAGTCAAACATGGTTTAACATAGGATCCTATGGGAAAAATTCACTTCAAAATCTTCTTGTCTGAAATCAGTATGCTAATTAGAACCAAACTTGGCAGCAATAGTCCTAAGATGGTATTTATAAGTGCTCCATTTATTTCATCCTCCCTCACATTTATTTTGAACAAAATGATAGATAAGGGCATTTTTCCTGATGTTTTAAAAAATGCAAAGTATCACATATTTTCAAGGCTGGAAACAATGATCTACCAAACTTGGCAGCAATAGTCCTAAGATGGTATTTATAAGTGCTCCATTTATTTCATCCTCCCTCACATTTATTTTGAACAAAATGATAGATAAGGGCATTTTTCCTGATGTTTTAAAAAATGCAAAGTATCACATATTTTCAAGGCTGGAAACAATGATCTACCAACAAATTACAGACCAATATCAGTACTGCCTACATCTCTAAGATAATAGAACGACATGTTCAAAAACATTTATATAATTATTTATCCAAGTTTAATCTCCTTCATCCAGCACAATCCGGATTTAGGCCAGGACATTCATGTCAAACAGCTCTCATCAATATCACTGATAAATTTTTAGAAGAAATGAATAAGAGACATTTAAACCTTGCAATTCTCTTAGATTTAAAAAAAGCTTTTGATGTTGTAGATTATGAAATCCTTTGTAAAAAGTTGAAAATATATGATTGTGATGAAAACAGTGTTTCTTTCTTCAAATCTTACTTGTATAATAGAACACAGCAAGTTCAAATTGGAAATTTTCAATCAGATTAACAGCCCATTAAGTTTGGTGTTCCCCAGGGTTCAATACTGGGACTTCTCTTATTCATTAGGTATATAAATGACTTGCCATTACACATAAAAAATTGTAGAACTGATTTATATGCAGATGATTCAACTATACACTTGTCTGGTAAAGAAATAAGGGAATTACAACCCAAAGTACAAGAAGACTTAACTGAAATAGAAAAATGGTGCAATAACAACAAGATGTTTGTAAATTGCAGTAAGACAAAATGTATGGTAATTGGAACAAGACAAAACATTTTATCACAGACTGTCAATCCTGTCTTGACAATAAATTCAGAAATTTTGCAAAATTCTAAGTGTGAAAAATTGTTGGGAGTAAAAGTTGACACCAACTTAAATTGGACACATCAAATTGATCAAGTATGCTAAAAAATTTCTAGTCGGATCTACCTACTATCAAAAATCAAAAAGTTTTTAAATCTTGATTTAAGAAAGCTTTTTTACACTGGCTATATTCTTCCGCTAATAGACTATTGTATAATTATTTGGGGAAACTGCAGTATTGATAGTCTCAACCGTGTTATAAAACTGCAAAAAAGGGCAGCAAGGCTTATTCTTGATACAGATTTTCTTGCTCCATCAGCTCCCTTAATAAAAGAACTGGGATGGATGACGGTTAAAAACAGAATTGCATACCATAAATGTACCTTGACCTTCAAATGTATAAATAATGTATCCCCTTTATATTTGACTGATAGAATTAAGTATATTTCAGAAAGCAATCCATATAATTTAAGAAATATTGTAAACGGTAATTTATATGTCCCAAAATCAAAAACTGAACTGTTTAAAAAGTCATTCAGCTACACTGGGCCTTTTCTATGGAACAGTCTACCAAGCTCAGTGCGAAACACTAAGAGTTTTGGGACTTTTAAACAAAATCTAAAGGCTTATTTGTTAAATAAACAATAGGTCTCAATCTTGTGTATTGGCCTAAATGTATTGTACTATGCAATTATTTTGACAATATTGTGTATTATTTTGTAATGTTTTTTATATATGCTTTAAATTGTAAATGAGGGCCTCAGGGAAGATTAGTTTGTACTAACTGTGCTACCCTCTTGAAATAAAGTATTATTATTATTATTATTATTATTATTATTATATTATATTATTACCAGAATTGTATCCAATGACCCAGACTGCCATCCAAGATGGCCACAACAGATGAACTTTGTTAAACATAGGACCCTATTGGAACTTATCTGAAACCATGTAGCCAATCAGAACCAAACTTGGAAGAAATAGTCCTTATTTCATAATCTTTCAGAATTGTAATTTGGTAAAACCATTGTGTCATTTAGAACTTGATAGCAAAGTTCCAGACTGCCATCCAAGATTGACATATTCAAACAACTTATTCTGCTTTAAGTTTGCAAATGATTTCCAGGTGAGTGATACAGGCTCCTGGGAGCCTCTAGTTCTGGCATTGATGGTCCATATAATAAATTCAAACAATAAATTAGATTAGAATTACTTCCCTTCTAGAAAGTACAGTGTTGAAGGATGGTGAAGAATCATGTTGTATTTCTTAATTTTCTATGGTTGAGTTGTATCAGATTTTTGTAAGAATTTCAATATATATATGATTTTTGTGATCATCCAGTCAAGGATTCTTTGATGCAATAAATGCAACAGTAACTGATGTTCAAAGTATTATGAAAAGTGGCCAGCCCTTAGCATCGGTTACTACAATAAGTGATAAATGTATTTATAACGAAAAGTTCCAACATTCATTTCCTGAGTTTCATTTTTAGACATTTCTACTGAAAAAATTACAATCTAATTTTCACAGAATAAAATGATTTTTGTCTCGCGAAGGCGAGATATAGGTATTACTTTCCGGCAGCGGCGGTGGCAGCGTAAACTTTTTAAAAACTTAAATAACTTTGCACATATAATACCTTCAATTAAGATTAATGATCCACAGATAGCTTATCGTATAAGGTTTGCTGCAGTATACTTTTCTTGTGACAATTACCTCGTTTTCATGGTTTACTGACTTCATAAACATAAATGTAAAATCTGCATCCAAGTTTCGTGGTTAAATCCATTTCTCATCAACTGTAATACCTAGGTCTATAGATAGTTCTTAGTGGGTACATGCCAGTCTGAGACCTGGCTTGGGACCTTGACCTCAATTTCATGCTTGAGTGACTTTGTCACATTTTTGTGGTTAAGTCCATTTCTCAGCTATAATACCTAGACCCACCATATTTGGTCAATAGATAGTTCATGGTGGGTACATGTCAGTCTGACACTGGCCTTTTGACCTTGACCTCAATTTCATGCTTGAGTGACCAGTGTCACATTTTCGTGATTAAGTCCATTTCTCAAAAACTAATACCTAGACCCACCATATTTGGTCTATTGATAGTTCCTGGTGAGTACATGCCAGTCTGACACTTGTCTCTGGACCTTGACCTCAATTTTATGTGGGTACATGTCGGTATGACACCTGACTGTGACCTCAATTTCATGGATAAGTGACCTGTGTCACATTTTCGCTATTAATGGGCCTTGACCTCAATTTCGTGCTTGAGTGACTCGTGTTTATTTTTTTTTTTAGATTAAGCCAATATCTCAGCTACTGTATTACCTAGTCCCATCAAATTTGGTCTGTAGATAGTTCTTGGTGGACACATGTCAGTCTAACACCTGTCAGCTGAACTTCACCTGAATTTCATGCTTGAGTGACTTAACATACATTTCATGATTTATTCTATTTCTCAGCAACTGTACTACATTTGTAACTAGACCAACAGTATTTGTTTGAATAATAGAAGTTCTTAGTGGGTACAAAAATGTATATACCACTTTAACATCTGACACCTTACCTTTGACCTCTGTTTCATGCTAGACCCACAGTATTTGGTTGAATAATAGAAGTTCTTAGTGGGTACAAAATGTATATACCACTTTAACATCTGACACCTTACCTTTGACCTCTATTTCATGCTTGACTGACTTGTTTCACGATTTGGGATAATATCCATTTCTCAGCAACTGCAATACATAGACCAACCATATTTGGTCTATAGATAGTGTCTGGTGGGTATATGGCTGTCTGAGACCTTGACTTGAATTTCAGACTTGAGTCCTTTTTTGTCTTGCCTGCGACGAAAATTCGCAGAGGTGAGATATAGGTATTACTTTCCGGCGGCGGTGGTGGTGGCGGCATAAACTTTTTTAAAAGTTTAATAACTTTTTACATGTAATACCTACATTAAGATTTATGGTCCACAATGTAGCTAATCGTATAAGGTTTGCCGCAGTATACTTGTCTTGTGACCCTGACCTCATTTTCATGGTTCACTGACTTCATAAACATGAATTTAAAATCTGCACCCAAGTTTCGTGGTTAAATCCATTTCTCAGCAACTGTAATTCCTAGGCCAACCATATTTGGTCTATAGATAGTTCTAAGTAATGGACTTATCCATGAAAATGTGACGCAGGTCACTCAAGCATGAAATTGAGGTCATGGTCAAAAGGCAGGTGTCAGACTGTACCCACCAAGAAATATCTATTGACCAAATACGGTGGGTCTAGGTATTAGTTTCTCAGAAATGGACTTAACCGGAGATATGCAGCATTGCTGCCGTGTTTCATTTTAAAATGCACTTCCTGATAGACAAATGTATTTTCCTACCATAAATCCCAACAGTTTAGACTGTGACTTAATTGCAAATTTCATTACATAATAAACTGTATACTGTATTCTTGAAATTAAAACCTGTATTAATTTGTTATATCTCAAATTATTCTAAAATTTTCACAGTATAGTAGGCTGTGATGATGACAAGGTTTTTCTTATCATTTAAATGTGGAACAGAAGCAATGATGCATCAGTTCTTTAAAAATATGGTCTAATATGAAATATATATGTCAAATGATTTTATGCAAAGTTCTTTTGATTTAAGACTGAGCAACTTTAAATTGTTTGTAATGAAAATCACCTTTTTCCCAGAGGAGTCATCAAAACTTGTATTCTTTATTCAAGGTCTGATTTTAACTTGTCAAAAGAAGATTCTATCATATCAGAAAAAAAATTAAACAGTAAAATTATCTGGGCTTACTCTAATTATTTTGAAGGCTTTTTATCTATATATATAGTACATTATTGAAATATATATAGTTTAATTGTACAAGCATTAGGAAAAGATAGAACTGCAATGTTTATTCAGCATTTCTTCCCTGTGTTATGATAATTTAAAATTAAATGTATATTTTCTGACAATGAACATGTATTGTTTTTATCCTTCAACATTAAATTTTTATATTCTATCTGAAAGTATAATGAAAACGGCACATTTTCAGCCTATTTGAAGATGGCAAATTATGGTGTGTAATGTTAGGAGAATGCGACAAAATAAACACCATGAACCAGACCACAATAAAAACTTTCATTGCAAGTGAAGAAAAGGGTACCAGGAGATGATATCATGCTACTAAACGAAAATAGAAAATAATATTTAGTTCCCTTTATTTGGGTAGTTGTTAAAAGAGGCCAGTTGCAGGATAAATATTAAGACATACAAACGATGACAAAATAACACAATGGATAAAATCAGTTACTGAAGTTGTATACAAATTGTTAAATTTATTTTCTTCTTTTATGTAATGAAGTTTTTTTGGCTCACCAAATTATTTCTGTCTTCCATAAAGAAAACTATCAAAAATATACATTACTGAAATAATTCTTAATGCTAATATTTTTAACATTTGGATTATGACAGAGATTGTCCTACAACTTACAAGAACATTTTCAAAAAATAACTGTTTTGTAGTTTCCAGGTTTATTTCATATGGAGAAAAATTAAATAGTATGGGAGCTAACTCTAAATATTTTTCTAGGCAAATTAAATTTCTGGTTCCAAGTCAGTTTCTTTAGTTGGAAACCAGTAAGGTTTTTCCAACTAAGGGGAGATAATACAACACAAACAAACGTCACAACTGACACAAGGGCAAAGTGCAAAGTGTATTGGAAAGTTAGGAATACACAAATAAGTAATAATTTGAAATTGTCAGTGAAAAATGGATTAAACATTTAAGAAACAAAAGTGAGAAATTCTAATGGATACATTGGTTGTCGACCCAGCAATACAAGATGTTATAGGTTTGTAAATTAAGAAGAACTTTATAAACTTTGACAAAGTTGTCATCTCATGTGGTTTGAAAGTGTTGAGAGATAAATGTCATGAGTTCAGCATAAACATGTTTATTTTTATTTTGTCTTGTATCAAGCCCAAACTTTGCATGTTACATAAGGTCCGTTGTGCACATTTATTGACTGTATGTACATGTATTGTCAAATCTTGAGCATAATAATATGTACGTGAATATGTCTTATGACCTTAATATACACGCCTCCATAATTAGAAGAAAAATATCAGTTTATTTTGTGTTCAAATTCCCCATATATCATAAGTCCCATTTTCAGAGAATACAACACAAAACAAATGTTGCTCTGAACCATGCATCATTACCATCTCAGATCATTGTAAATGCATCATATAATTTTAGTTATCACTGAAATAATCATTGGCAAAGGTTAAGCTGCATTTAAAGTGTCTTTTTAAAATAACTTTTTTAATTGAGATTTATATTTAATATCTTGAATTTTACATCGTGTTCATAATAGTCACTGGGATTTGATTTAAACATATTTTATTGTCAGAAAAAAATAACGACAAAAGGATCTCCGTTACAGTATATATGTCAGTATACATTTGGGAAGTTTTGTTCATGTATTACAGCTGATTATTTCTTTAATGAATATTGTTTTTTCTCTCTTACTATTCTGGAAAAAGTGACAGAATTTGGGTTTAAGTTGTCAATTTCTGGAATATTTATAAATGTAAAATAACTGAAATGATAATATGTTAAAAAAAAAAGACCATTCTTGAATATGTTTATTATTAATTTGAAGTAGTTCTCTGAAGGTACTTGCTGATTTAAAAGATTTTAAATTTATCTACATTAATTTGTCCCCTCTCCATCCCCCCCACCCCCCCCCCCCCCCCAAAAAAAAAAAAAAAAAAGAAGAAGAAAAAAAGTAGTTTTGCTGTCAAGATTGATTTGTACCTACATTATCAACGAAAATTTCAGGGAGGTTTTGGTTAGTTGTAGAATAGCTCAAAAAAAATATTTTTGATATTTTTTTTGGGGTGGGGAGGGGGTGTAGGGAGGGAGTGACACCTGAAATACCTTTCCAGTATGAAATAAACATGATTACCTATTTGGGCTTTATAAAGAAATCTATAGTAAACAATTCTTCATGAGTCCCCATCCAAAAAAAAATAAATAAATAAAATGATCATTAAAAAGCAAAAATCTAATATATAATTTTCTTTTTTTTTTTTTTAAATAGAATGACAGTTCATGATCATTTTAAAAAAAGGAAAAAAATATATAATTGTTTTACTTTTTTAAAATTTTTTTGGAAAAGTATAAAATGTTTAAAAATGAAAAGATAACATTGATATATTTATTCATCTTCATACCTGTAGGTTTTGATAAGCTTTTTAAGAACTTATTAAAACAATTTTTATAATTACTCATCGGTATTTGTACCTGAAGGGATCAACAGACTTTAACCATAAAATCTTGTATCAATAAGTTCAAATCAATATACTTTAAGTAAATATATTTTCAAATTTTTATGCATCACTTGTGCTATTTTTTATTCCATTTATATTTGCATGACATGAGCCATAAAATTTAGCACCATTTATTTCTGCACCGAATGATCGATGTCATATTACTTAATACAACATTGGACAAATTTTAAACATTTTGATTACTTATTCTTTATATAAATTAGTTTGATTATATTTTTTATCTCATAGAAAAAGAAAACACTTCATAGATTAAAAATATTTTTGTTGCATGGTAATTACTGTTATCTTTTTCTATAAAATCTTGTTAAAAGATTAAGTAAACCTCGGAATGCCTGCCATCTTTTCATTGAGAACAAAGAGGGAAAAATTTAAAGGCAGTGTTTAATTTAACAAATATGACTTTGCCAGATGAAGTAAAAAAATCCAATTTTGATACCCAATAGAATTTGGTCAGTGATTTTTTTAAATTAAGAAAATTGATTTGTTCAAAATTTAGGATTTTTCACTGAGATATTTAGATACATAAATCTGTAGACTAAAAAGTTAGATAATGCTGTCAAGTGTTCTGTTAATCATACTTTATTTAAAATTTGATTATCAGTAATTCTGCAGTATACTCTCTTGAGTAAATATCAGTGCTTTTTTGTCATGAAAAGTTGTGGGTGAAAATAAATGACTATCTGAAAAGTTCATCTGGAATTTTATAACTGTTTGATTATGCCATGTGCAGTTAAAATATTCCATTTCCAATGGTTACCAAAACTCTTGTTGAAAAAAAGTTGGGTATGTAGAAAACTATACACAAGCAGAAAAATAAAGTAGGCATTAAATTTTTCCAGATCAGCTCTGTTCATTAATGTTAACATTGCTAGGCCAAAAAAAAAAAACAACCAAAAAACCAGGGGAAAAAATTACATTTCCTCAATGTGCATACACGTATGCTTTAACATTCAATATATACTTTATTCCCTCATACAAAGGTATTTTCTACAAGTTTAAATTGTTTAAAGTTCCCATAGGAATGAACAAACTCTAAGTTCCCTAGGAATAAATCAAATACATGAAGTTAAAAAAAACAAGTTGTATTTCATGAATATCCCAAATAGTCATAATTAATTATTGTCTTCTCCACTTCTGAAATGCCTTGAATATTTTACAAGAGCAGGTTTCCATTTTACAAGTGTAATTTGTTGTTTTTTTCCCCATGATGTGTGATGTCACCACAAACACTTGTAGAAATTTAACAAAAAATGAGCCAAATTTTACCAGCTATTATTGTAATTATGGAAAATATGTATATACCGGGTAGATGTATATTTTGTATTTAGGCATATGATATTATGAAGTATTTATAAATAAAAAAAAGTAGTACATCTGTCTGATTTCAAAAGTCATTAATCAGGACCGATTTCAGATCATTTTACACATTACGAGTTGTTAAATTGACAAATGTGTTGGCATTGGATTTTGTTATACAATATAACCTTAGTACAATAGACCCAAATCACTGCGACAGTTTTGGTAATGTTAATAATTTCAGCAATTTAAACTTCATGTATCTATAATATTTCTAAGTTGATGAATTACTATTGTCCATCCAATCTGATTGTCAGAAACCTATATTGGTATATATAAAATGATACTTCAGAAGCAAAATGGCAAAATAAGTGTAATTAGTTGATTCGAAGGTTATTGAAATGAATAGTGATGAAGTTACCGGTACTTTTTTACAGTTATTAATTACAAAATGTAGTTAGCATATGTTGGTCAAAAATTGCCAAAAAAAAAAAAAAACTGTACAATTGTCGTACATTAGTAAAAGTATTTGAAATATTCCTGTTTAAAGAACAAATTTTATGTAAATTTCAAGATCTTCAATGAGTGGAAAACCCACACTATGTGATAAGCCTTAAATGGCCCTGACAAAATAACCAAGTGTATAAACTAGTGGAAACAACAGTACATCCAATCATCAAATATGGTCGGGAAACTAATGGATTTAAACAGTGTATACTATTGACCATAATATATCTGATGTGGGAAAGGTGCAAATTTTTCATTTTTATGACACCTATTTTATGTTTGGTTTATTTAACTTTATTTTTAATTGCCGATTTGCTAATTAATGAGTCGCGTATTTGGGAACGTGACTAAAAGAGTATAAAAAGAGAACCCAGCCAGAAGTTAGGGGGACTGTGCCTCGAAATACTGGCTAGAGACACAGCTATTATTATCTGTTTATTGTTTGCTGTTTATTGTTTCATTGTGACTTTATATACAGTTTTGTTTAGCGTAGTGAACATTAAAAACTTTTATATAACACGGTGTGAAGTACTGGCCATTACAAAGACGATCACGAGCTATAGGATTACACAAGCTAGATTTGTTGGATCCAAATCCTGCCACAGTTTATGACCAATGGCAGAAATAAAAACTCAAATAGACACACAACCAAAATCAACTGGAATGTATGAAATCCATTAGAAAAAATACCACAACATTAAGACAGCAACAAGAAAGACAAACAAAAAGAGGTATAAACAATGAATGCTGACAGTTACTGAAAGCCAGTTCAGGACCTAAATATAGTTGACAATAATTGTATCAGTTGCAGTACTTGTTAATGGATTTTATATTGTAATATTATAGCCAAATGGTGTGCAATTCCATAATAACAATGGAATAGAAATAATGTAGTTATTATATAAAGATCTAATAAGTTAATCAATTATTTCTACCAACAAAAACTACATTCAATTATCTGACAAAAATGCTGAATTTATATCATTTAATATGCTGTTGGCGTGGCCAAAGATGCGAGCACAGCAATAGCCTTTTCCTGAAACTCACTTGTGGTATCATGATTCTGATTCTAAAATTATAATTTAAAGCAACTTATTTCCCTTACTTCGGTTTCCGGCGAATGAAACTTTTTCTAGCCTTAGTATGTAGCACAATATGGCTGCCCCCATTAAACAAAGACTTTTCTAAATGACCCATATGTAGAAAATGCATATGCTCCTATAGCGCTCGCTATAAATTGTGCTTTGACTTTTCCATCTACCTGTGAAGTAGATATACATGTATTTACCCCACATTTGTAAGTGAATGACTTTGTCAGAAAATAAGAATTAAACATGCATGAGAATGTCCTATAAATTATACATATAAACTAATGTTTTATTTAATTATAAATATTAATGGTTTGCTGTTGACATTCACATTAAATTTGTTTGATTTATTTTTTCAAATAAAAGTTGTTGAATAAGTAAAAATGTAGACAGTAGTGTGCAATATTGTTTAAAACATATATATAGATTATCCAAGATGAGTGAATACAATGAGGATGATTGTGATAGAAATGTAGGAGATGAAGACCATTTCATTTATGCGTGTAGGTAAAAATAATTCCTGATTTGATAAATTGGTCTCTGCAAATTTTAGTTTGGTCGATTCCATGAAACATCAATGATAGCTTCTGAACATATTTTTTATTCAGGGATGTTGAAACTATACAATATAATGAGAAGGAAATGAATTGATGTTAGACAGAAGTTGTGCCCACATGTTGTAGATACTTAAGTTCAAATTCATTTGCTGTACATGTAGTTTCCAAGATTACACAAGATATACATGTAGGGTCATATACATGTAGGGACATGGATGAATAAGAAGTAAAAAAAAAGTCATTATATAATACTCAATAGTTAACAAAAATGGTTATCATATTTTTTTTGAAGTCAGTATGAAAAGGATCATTCTTTTTTACATGGATTGTGATATATTTACAGATTTTGAAAGACCCACTTAGTACATGTCCTGTAAAATTAAGAAATAAATCTTCTGTAAATGTACAACAAAACACTTTTGCCATTGGGACACCTTCCATCAAATATAGTGACCTTAATTTGGATGTGTTTCAATGCATTAACATACATAAAAGTTAAGTAAAGAAAATAAATTACAGCAATCTAGATATCAATCCATTAACATATATAAAAGTTATGTAAAGAAAATAATGAGAGCTTGCAAGCTATATCCTTGTTTGTAGAATTTCCTCATTTGACTTAGTTAAAGTACTTAATTTAAATTGTTTATTGTTTATAATGTATAAACTTTCACTTTATATCATTTCAAAACTAAATTAATGTGGTATAATTTGATACTTCTGAGCTCACCTTTTTTTACATTATTTTGTACAGTGAGGAAGTTTTTGTAATGGATTTTTGTGTTACATATCTACTTAAGATACATTTTTTTATCAAGAAAGTATATATACAAATGAGTGTATCTATGTGGTTAAAGAGCAAAGTGTTCCCGGAAAATTTTATTTCTACATATATGCATGTATACATACACGTATATTAACTAGCAAGGTCTTTTTAAAAATCACCTGTATCAGAGTTAAATCTAAATACTTACAAATTGCATTTAGGTTCCTTTACTTGTTAAATCTATTTATTCAGTACATATCATTCTTTTAAGTAGGAATTTGCTGCTTTTCCACTAAGCATTGTGGCATTTAGGAGTAAAAGGAAAAACTGGTCAAATTAGAGTCAGAATAATGTATCAGAGTGGAGTGAAATGTCTTCCTGCAGGCTTCTACCTCATGAGCTAGTACATTAAAATTCGCTCAGCATGTCTGCCTAATACACCAGAGTTTATGTCATGTAGTTACCTTTAGCTGCAGAACCATAGTTCTAATAGTCCTTGTGGGCCAGAGTGTCCAAGTGGTCTAAATAATTCATCTGACTACTAATGATCAGAAGCCTGTCAACCCTGAGGTTGTTAGTTTAAATCCAGGTCATAATGTGGTGCATTTGATAGTAATTGACAAGGTTTTAGTGACATAGGTCGGTGGTTTGCTCCAGGTACTCTGGCTTCCTCCACCATTACAAATCGACTGCAATGATATAGCAAATTGTACCGGAAAGTGGCACAAAATCCCAACGAACCAATGTAACAGGTTTTGTCCCATCCATGAATATGGAAGGACTATATAGATTTACCTTTGTCCATCCGTCTGGCTTGGTTAAGCTTTTGGGTTTAGGTCTGTTTCTCAGAAACCCAATGAGATAAATCAATAATACTATACCTGAGCAATATTTGGTCACTTTGACCTAATTTAATGCATGAGTGACTCTGATAAAGTTATAATTTTTTTTTTAAATCAGAAACAGTAAAAATTAAATAACTAATAAATTTTCAGTCTCAGTTTTTATTAATTTAAAGTTTCATGGTCATAGTCTTAAACTTCAAGTTTTCACTTGTTTTATCAAGCTACAGTCATATTATGGTGTATGTTTGATAGCCCGATATGTATACCTCATATATCTTGGATTTACATGAATTTTTCAACATATAAGCCACAAATATGTGAAAACATCCAAAAAAAAAAAAACTCTTTGCATCAAAACTAAGTGGATTTAGGTGCATTTGTACCCTTTTAGTACAGTAGATGTGATTGATAGGTTTTCGTGATGTTTGGCTTACTTCTTGACATTGCAATTGATTTTGAGGTTTGTCTTTTTCAGTTTTTGATTTAGTAAGATTAAAATTGTAAAGTGCTGCAGGGAGTGATATGTCATACTTTTCAGAATTAAAGTAATCAGGATTATTTTTATGAATGAGGAGACAAAAATGAGTAAACTGTTATTATATTCCATTGTCTCTGCAGAAAAAAGCATGAATAAAGTTATTGCTTGCATCTGTAGATGCACAATATATCCACTTAATTTGTATGAGATTTTCCGATTAGTGTTTGTCAAAAAGTCTGTAGATGGAATAATCGATGAAATACGATCGTTTTAATTATCAAATTAAAGGCAACTTTTCATCGTTTCAATGAAAAAATCTTTACATAAAGGTTTTTAACAGGTAAAAAAAATTTAAGATCAATAATCGGATATTGTGATAAAGGTTTTCTTTCATAAGTTACTATTTTCTTATTTGCTAAAAATATAATGTTTTACACTAAATTGTATAGTTCTATTGATTCTGTAGGCATTAAGGGCACTTATTGACCAAATAATGAATGATGCACAATTTATTAAATGAGTATAGTTCATGACAAAAGATAATTTTCCATGCATGTAATAACACACTGGGACATTGTTAGACATTCATAGGATATTTACTGTATAAAGTAGACTTCTGTGGAATATTTACAAAGTCACACTACTTTTTATTAAGGCTGTTGTGGTCCAGAGGATGGACGGTTCCTTTATTTGTGTTTTTTATGACCGCTAATATTTGCGGACATATTATGGTATGAGCCTGTCATCGGTGTCAGCGTCTTCGTTGATGTCATCATCCGTAGATAGTTAGGTTTCTGCTCATTTACTTTTGTTCTATTGAATGTGTCCTTATAATATTTTAACACATGAATGTTTCCCATTAAAAAGTACAGGTTGGGATTGATTTTGGGAATTCTGGCCCCTCCTGGTTTTTTTCTTGGGGCATTCAGAGTTTTTTTTATAATTTTTGTGTAACTTTTAAAATTTTGTCCAATTTTTATGATGTTTGGTTTGAAATGTTCCTTGATGAAAATGGAAAAACTTCTTAAGATTTAGTTTCACTATCCCTTACACTTTTATGGATCAAATTGGCCATAAAGTGGACACAACTTAATTTTCAAAACTTTGTATTTCTTATCTGATTTTTATGATTTTTTTTTATGTGGTTTGTAATAAGAAATATAGTAAAAGTTACTCCAGGCATTTTTGTGTTAATTTTGTCGTTGCAGAGATAAAAGGGATTAAAATTGGCCATTTTGCTGGACACCTAAAATTTTGATTTATCATCCGATTTTAATGGGGATTTTTTCTTTTAATTCATCTTGATGAATGCCTCCAGTAGTATGTCAACAGATGTCTTCTATCTGTTACAGTCATTGAGATGTATGTCAACATATGTCTTCTATCTGTTACAGTTATTGAGATATAAAGGGTACACAAAAAAGCAGTGTGGCTTCATATGTAAATTATTTTTTTATTTTCGTCCAATTCTTATGGGGATTTTTTTGGTTTTTCACTTTGATGAGTGCTTTCATAATATGTTAACAAATTTTTCTATCTTTTATTTTTTCCGAGATACAAAGGCTCAAAGTTGCGGTCATATGATGCTGTGCTTAGCGAAGCTCTTTATTTTCAAAATGGTATCTATCATTAAGACCTTCTTTTTTTTTTAAATTATAAATTCTAGGAAAAAATAATGCGTCTTTTGTCTTTCCACTCAACGATGTTGACATTGGTTATAACATAAAATTGACCGCTGATAAAAGCCTTGAATGACCTTTTTAGCTCACCTGACCCAAAGGGTCAAGTGAGCTTTTCTCATCACTTGGCGTCCGTCGTCCGTCGTCGTCCGTCGTCCGTCGTCCGTTAACTTTTACAAAAATCTTCTCCTCTGAAACTACTCGGCCAAATTGAACCAAACTTAGCCACAAGCATCATTAGGGTATCTAGTTTAAAAAATGTGTCCGATGACCCCGCCTGCCAACAAACATGGCCGACATGGCTAAAAATAGAACATAGGGGTAAACTGCAGCTTTTGTCTTATATCTCAAAAACTAAAGCAATTAGAGCAAAATTGACATGGAGTAAAAATGTTCATCAGGTCAAGATCTACCTGTCGTGAAATTTTCAGACGATTTGGTCAACCCTTTGTTGGGTTATTGCCCCTGAATTGTTAATTTTAAGGAAATTTTGCAGTTTTAGGTTATTATCTTGAATATTATTATAGATAAAGACAAATTGTAAACAGCAAAAATGTTCAACAAAGTAAGATCTACAAATAAGTCAACATGACCAAAATCGTTCATTGACCCCTTATAGGAGTTTTTGCCCATTTTAGACGGCATCCAGCATAAAATTTCCTTTAAAGATCTTTTCCTCTCAAACCACTGGGCCAAATGAGACCAAACTTTGGTGGAATGGTCCTTGGGTGGCCCCCTTCCAAAAGTATGTCTGGCATCCCCGACTTCCAACCGAGATGACTGATGTTACTAAAAATAGAAAAAAAGGGGGGTGACTTTCAAAAATCATCTTGTATGAAACTACAAGTCCAGTTGCAACCAAAGTTGGCAGTAATAGTTCTTAGGAGGTTCTCTTTCAGAAATATGTCCAATGACCCGGGCTGTTAACCAAGATGGCCGCCACAGCCGAACTAAGTTTAACATAGGGCCCTATGGGAAAATTCATTGAAAAATCTTCTTGTCTTAAACCACTTGACCAATTGGAACCAGACTTGGCAGCAATGGTCCTTAGATGGTCCTCTTACAGAGGTGTGTCCGATGACCCGGACTGTCAACCAAGATTGCCGCCACAACCGAACTTAGTTTAACATAGGGCCCTATAGGAAAATTCATCGAAAAATCTTCTTGTCTGAAACCACTTGACATATTGGAGCCAGACTTGGTGGCATTGGTCCTTATGAGGTTTTTTTTCAGAAATGTGTCTGATTTCGTGGACTATGAACCAAGATGGCCGCCACAGCAGAACTTAGTTTAACATAGGACCCTATGGGAAAATCACTCAAAAATCTTCTCGTTTGAAACAACTAAGCCAATTAGAATTAGACTTGGTAGCAATGGTCCTTAGATGGTCCTCTTTCAGAATTTTGTGCGATGACCCAGACTGTCAACCAAAATGGCCGCCACACCCGAACTTAGTTTAGCATAGGGTCCTATGGAAAAATTCATTGAAAAATCTTCTTGTCTGAAACCACTTGACATATTGGAGCAGGACTTGGCGGCATTGGTCCTTAGGAGGTCACTTTTTCAGAAATGTGTCTGATTTTGTGGACTGTGATCCAAGATGGCCGCCACAGCAGAACTTAGTTTAACATAGGACCCTATGGGAAAATCACTCAAAAATCTTCTCGTTTGAAACAACTAAGCCAATTAGAATTAGACTTTGTAGCAATGGTCCTTAGATGGTCCTCTTTCAGAATTTTGTGCAATGACCTAGACTGTCAACCAAGATGGCCGAACTTAGTTTAACATAGGGCCCTATAGAAAAATTCATTGAAAAATCTTCTTGTCTGAAACCAGTTGACATATTGGAGCCAGACTTGGCAGCATTGGTCCTTAGGAGGTCCTCTTTCAGAAATATGTCCGATCACTCGGATTTTCAACCAAGATTGCTGCCACACCGACCTTTGTTAAATATTGGACCCTATAGGAAAATTCATTTAAAAATCTTCTAGTCTGAAACCGCTTAGCCAGTTGGAACAAGACTTAGCAGAAATGGTCCTTAGATGGTTCTCTTTTAGAAACTGGACTGTCAACCAAGATGACTGCCACAGCTGAAATTAGTTTAACATAGAATCCTATAGAAAAACCAGCCAAATTGACTGCAACACTTAAATTTTTAGGTCTGCTCAAGGTGAAAAGTTAAATTCAGGTGAGCGATACAGGCTCTTGAGAGCCTCTAGTTTTTTTTGTTTTTGAAGAATTTTTTTTAATAATATCTTCTGTCAGTATTATATTCAGGTAACACAGATTTTTAAAAAAAATTTCTCTGATTCTAGTGGTTACATTGAGATAATATATAATCTACCTTTGATATCTTGATTAAGGGCAGATAATTGACATCTAAAGTACGTAATTTTGTCTCCACTTTGTAACTTGGTTAAGGCCAGATGACTGACTAATTTTTCTCATTGAAAGTTAAAATAATTTTTTAGACAGGGCTATGTTTTATTGATCATGAACGTTTGGCTTCAATTTAAATAACATATAAACATTGTTTTTAGAGAGAATTTCAAGACAAAAAATAAACAGTGGTATACTATGACTATAAGTGTAATTGGTATTATGAATAAGCATTTACTTAAGAAGTAGAGTGTAATTCAAAGGATAAATTTGAGAACTCTTATACTTTTCAATTGCTGGTGACCTTGACTTTATAAACACAGAACCAAAATACTATTGTTACTTTTTCATATGAATGTATTTGTTTACTTTTTCTGGTTTTATAATTTAATCATTTCGCTTTGTATATTTAAGAAGTTTTTGAGTTCATTTTTCTCTGCTTTAATTTGTTTATTCATTAAAATGAAATATCTTACGATTTATGCAGATGACTAAAATATACCTATTATCATGAAAATCTGTCTAAAGGATTTTTTTTAGTAGTTGTCCTCTTTTTCTCCATACTGTTTCATGTTAAAGTATGGAAACATGTATATATTCTGAATCTTTGTTACTTTATTGAACGCTGGTGTTGGTGGCTTTGTTACTTTAATGAATGCTGATGTTGGTGGCTTTGTAGAGTTTTTTCTTACCTGGTGAATTACACGCATAATGTTTTTCATTTATATATATATATTTTGATGGATATTGTCATATTCATATTGATTATCACTTTTCAAAGGTACCATTGAAAAATAAAGTAAATAAGGTGCACGTCAAGGATATTTCATCTTCATTTAAGAATTGAATGCATCATTTTAATATGACCGCAAATATTTGTGGACTTATTATAGTATGAGCCTCTTGTCCGTAGACAGTTAGGTTTCCGCTCATTTACTTTTGTTCTATTGAATATATCCTTATGATGTTTTACCACAATGGTCCCCAGTAAGAAATACAGGTTGGGATTGATTTTGGAAAATCTGGCCCTTCACATTTTTTGTCTTGGGTTCATAAAGGGGTTTTTGATAAATTTTGTGTAACATTTTTAATATTCGTCTGATTTTTATGATTTTCGGTTTTTAATGTTACTTGATGAAAATAGAAAAAACTGATGTAGCATCCGTATTTCTCTATCCCTTCATGTTTTTAAAATACAAGAGATTTTTTAATTTTTTAAACTTTTTTATTTCTTATCCGATTTTGATGATTTTTTTAAATGGTTCATCAAAAGAAATATATTAAAAGTTACTAAGGGCATTTTTGTTTAAATTTTGTCATTTCAGAGATAAAGGTGATTAAATGCTCCAAAACTAGCCATTTTGCAGGACATCTAAAAAAAATTATTTTTCATTCAATTTTAATGGGGAGTTTTTCTTTTAGTTCATCTTAATGCTTCCAGTAATATGTCAACAGATTTGTTCTTTCTTTTACATTTTTTGAGAAACAGGTGATTAAAGTGGCCAAAAAATCAAGGTGGCTTGAATTCTAAATTTTTACAGTTTTTCGTCTGTTTTTTTGTGGTAGGTTCAATATTTCTGTGTAATGTATATTATATTATCCAACACTTTATTGGGTAAAGCTTAATAATATGTCCACAGTTACTTTAATTCTTTACCTGTCAACATGTCACGTTCGTATCATGCTGGACTTAGTGAAGCCTTTTCTTGTAGTTTTATTGGGTGTAAAAGCCTTTACTGAAGCACATTTTGAATGAAGCACAGAAGTGCCTGGTCAAAGTTTTTAAAACGCTATAAAACTACTAAAATGATGCATTCAGTTTTTATAATTACATTTTATATTTATTTGACAAGTAAAATATGATTACCATTTTAAAAAATATTCTCCATATTTTGCTGAAATATTACTCCACAGCATTGCAGTGTGGACAACATTGTCATGGGAGCATGTGCTAAACAAAATTTTGATTTTATTGGGTTATAAAACATCAGTTTTCAGAAGCACATGACTAGCATCTTCCAATAAGAATTATGCATTTCAATGAATCAAACAAGTAATTTTATTATTGAACAAAAAACTAAGTATGTTGCGAAACAGCTCATACGACAATAGATAACAAGAAAAATAAATGGTGAGCTGTCAAAAGGGGCATTTATTTTTCTTGTTATCTAATTTTATTATTGTATATTAAATGCATGATGAAGAAAAGTTTTATTAAGAGCTTGTTTACCCTCAACTTATTATCTCAAGAAGATTAAGTTCAGAAGTGTGTTGATTCACTTGTCTTATGCCTGCACATCACACCACACTTGAATTGTAAGAGAGTTTTAATGAACTTACATAAATATTGTCGTCAGTGCTATTTATTTGGAAGTGAATGTATGTCATAGAGTAAGTAGATGACACACATTGGTATAGTATCATACTAAATAGGTTTTTCCAAGTTATTACATAAACAGGTGATACCAACTTAAATTTTGCATTTCTACCAAAATCCTTTAAAAGTTTTAGAGTTTGTAGGTTTGTAATTTTACTCTTTTTTTCAAGGCTTTTTATGTGTGTTATATAGGGGACACTTCCTAATTTTATCAAGACATATTCAAAAATGGCCAAAAATGGTATGCACTGAAAATCAGGGTGAGTTAGATTACTGAAAGTATCCCTCCCACAAACAAAGTTTTTTTTTTTGGCGGGGGGGGGGGGGGGGGGAGTGGGGGTGGTATATAGGAATCACTGTCCATCTGTTTGTCTGTCTGTCCATCCATATGTCTAGTAACCGCAGCTTCTCCTAAACCATTCTATGGATTTTGATGAATTTTTGTATGAAGGTTGGTCATCATATGAAGATGTGCATGAAGCAAGATAATTATCGCCAGATGCTTGCAAAGGGAGATAATCCAACATAGGTGTTTTACATGTTTAAAGCTTGTAAGCGCAACTCCTCCTAAACTGTTCAATGGATTTTGATGAAACTTAAGATGAAGGTTGGTCATCATATGTAGATGTGCATGAAGCAAGATTATTATCACCAGATGCTTGCAAAGGGAGATAATCCAACTTAAGTGTTTTACATGTTTAAAACTTGTAAGTGCAACTCCTCCCAAACTGTTCAATGGATTTTGATGAAACTTAAGATGAAGGTTGATGTAGATGTGCATGAAGCAATTTAATTATTGCTGGATGCTTGCAAAGGGAGGTAATCCAACTTAAGAGTTTTACTCGTTTCAAGCTTGTAAGAGCAACTCCTAGTATTGCAAGAAGGGAGGGATGGGGGGAGGGGGTATCACTCAATAAGGTCACTTACAGTTCTAGTTTTATTTGGCTAAACCGGTTGCTTTCTTGACCTCAACAAATATAAAGAGAAATTAAATCAAACCTTGACAAACTGAAATTAATGAATTAAGTTAACATTTTCTTCAAGAGATAATCGTGATTTCCATTTCAAGTTTTATATGTCTCAAGCATTTCTTTCATTGTAATAACAATATATGGCTATGCACTCTTTAGAAGCTACCTACTATCTTTCTACTAACTTATGTCTTAAAATTGATTAGCAGATTTTGGGTTAACTTACATGAGAACCTAACCTGCATACAATGTTGAATCATGGTATAAAAAACAAGTAAACAACACTTCTACATGAGACAAGTTCTCACACATTGCAACAATGTCAAAACACCCATGTAGTTCATATATATTTACATCTTTTCTGTGTCTGTAGTAAGGAGACAAGAGTAATAAAATTGATAATAAGTATCATATTATGATATGAAAATAATTTAATTTAGAAAAGGTGACTTTAAGGTCAGAACTTTTGCCTTGTCAATCAAAGGACATATTAAGTTTTATATTGTGACCAAAAATATATTTACTTAGCCTTAGATTTATTTAATACATGTACCTATCAGTTTGGCTTTTAAAATAATCTAGAATCTCATCCCAAATTTTTCCCAGTTGATAAAATTTTAAGTGGGTGTGTAGATATTTTTTTTTTTATTAAATGAATGTTAATTGTGTTACAATTCAAAAATTTGAAAACAAAAAAAATTATATAATTCCAATGATAATTAAAGAATTGATTTTATTTGGCATAAATACTGTTATCTACACACAGGTATAACAGCAAACACTGGCCATTAGTTATTTTATATTTCTGTCTGAACGGTGAATGTGACAACAAAATGTTAGTAATGATGTGGTCTGTGAGGTTCAAATTTATCTTCCAAATAATATTTATATTTTTTTTTCAAACACTACCACAAAACCCACATGTAGATAAAACATATTAATTATATTGTCTGTTTTAGGATAAAAATTTTACTATATCAAAAATCACTGGATATACAAAATTATGAAGGAAACATTAAGTATTGAAGTAAAGGTCAGACTCTTCCCCTGTTAAGCAACATTAGGCTTAGTCGTAAATCATTTTAGACATTTTTGAAACATATAAAATAAAACTTTCATATAACATTCAAAAATGGGAGTAATTTCAAGAATGAAAAATGAAGATGCCGCAATTAAAGCTAAATTCCATTTCCCCGTTTTGAGCCTTATTTTTAGCTCACCTGGCCCGAAGGGCCAAGTGAGCTTTTCTCATCACTTGGCGTCTGTCGTCCGTCGTCGTCGTTAACATTTTACATTTTGAACTTCTTCTAGAGAACCACTGAATGGAATGAAACCAAACATGGCATGAATGTTTCTTATGAGGTGCTGACCAAGTGTTGTTACTTTATAGCCGATCCATCATCCAAGATGGCCGCCAGCGGGGAACTTAGTTTAACATAGGACCCTATGGGAAATGCATACCAATGACTTCTTTTAGAGAACCACTGAATGGAATGAAACTAAATCTGGCATGAATGTTCCTTATGAGGTGCTGACCAAGTGTTGGTACTTTGTAGCCGATCCATCATCCAAGATGGCCGCCAGAGGGGGACTTAGTTTAACATAGGACCCTATGGGAAATGCATACAAATGACTTCTTTTAGAGAACCGTTGAATGGAATGAAACCAAACATGGCATGAATGTTCCTTATGAGGTGCTGACCAAGTGTTGTTACTTTGTAGCCGATCCATAATCCAAGATGGCTGCCAGCGGGGGACTTAGTTAACATAGAACCTATGGGAAATGCATATAAATGACTTCTTTTAGTGACCCACTTAATGGAATGAAACCAAACATGGCATGAATATTCCTTTTGAAGTGCTGACCAAGTGTTGTTACTTTGTAGCTGATCCATCATCCAAGATGGCCGCCAGCGGGGAACTTAGTTTAACATAGAACCTATGGGAAATGCATATAAATGACTTCTTTTAGTGACCCACTGAATGGAATGAAACCAAACATGGCATGAATATTCCTTTTGAAGTGCTGACCAAGTGTTGTTACTTTGTAGCCGATCCATCATCCAAGATGTTTAGAAGTCTATCAGAAAATTGTAAAAAAAATTCTGAATGGTCACAACTTGACCACATATTCAAAAATAATAATGATAAGATGTCTTCAGTAGCAATTGTAAGACTACACTAAGATTACCTGTTTTTAATGTTAAATACTGTGTCAAAATTAAACCAATCTTGGTCTCAATCATTATATAATTTTACATAATTTCCAAAATCACATTAGATACAGGTGAGTGACTCAGGCTCTTGAGAGCCTCTAGTTGGCAAGAAACACCATGGGAACATGCATTTGTATGGCCCATGTCCTAAAGGCATAAAAATTAACCCTGGTGATCATCTGTATGTGTAAGTGTACTTTTCTACCAGGGTGCAGAAGTTCAAGGACATGATATACCCTAGCATATTTCTTCCTTTAACTGTTTATGTTTATTCCATTGGAAATAAAATTCTTGTGTAAAATAGTCATGGAATTTTTACCTCAGTGTTTTTTTTTTCCAAACGGAAAAAGTACACTGCCGGAAAGGATCCACTGTTACATGACATACTGGTACTGTTTTCAGTTGGTGCTGTAGCATATTTTTCTACTTCAGATATGTTTCATGGAATTGGAGTGCTTTAAGAAGGAAATAGCATGAATTTTTATGAAATCTTATTTTCATATCTTGAACTAAATCTAAATAAAATTGACCTTATATGACTCTGATAACATACATGTATACAGGTATGGAAAAATGTGGGTACTTGTATAAATACAGACTTTGTACATTTATAATCAGCTGTTTGGCCATCTCTTATCATACATGTATGTATGGTCAGGGAGCGTTATCCTATAAATATTTACTGTGTGTCATACACTTGTGAGAAAATGAAGTTTTATCATAATTAAATTGGCTACCTGAGTATTACCTGTTGACAGCTTATACAAGGATACACTAGTATGCTTTTTATCTGTTGTCTGAGGTCACATTTGACACATATATCAATATATATGTACAAATTAAAAGTTGTGTTTTTGTTGTATTTATTTCCTGGTTTGTATACATGGTTTCTTGTTTTAATCAAATGTTTGCCTTAGTGAAAATTGAAAAATAAACAAAGACCTCAATTTTTTTTTAAAAAACTTAGATGGCATCTTGTCAGTTTAATTTAGAAAAAAAACTATCAGAGCTCAGCTTTAGTAATTAAAGCTGTGGATTGTTTTTGCAGGAGGTCTCAGTTTCAAGTGTGGTTACCGCAAGTAGCTTTTGAGATAGGTTGTTGTTATCAGGTAGTCAAACTTTTAAACAAGATTTTGTCAGAAATTACAAGTAGTCGGACTCCACAGTAACATCCTATTTGTAGTCATTGCTTAGAGACAACTTATATATCATATGCTTTTTATCTGTACATGTCTTAAAATTTTCAGTTGATAAAATTTTAATTTCAACTCTCTCAGACAGCTCACAGTGTAATGTTTAGTTGGGGGAGGGGGGAATGTTGGCTATATTTGGAAATTCATAAAATCAAATAGACTTGCTACAAGTTCCTCTCTAATTAATTAATTAGTATTTTAATATAACAGTAAATATCATCTGCTGTCTATAATGATAATTCTATACTGACTCTGTGGAGAGAGGCTCTCTCCACAGCAGTCAGTATAGAATTGTTGTCATTATAGACAGCAGATGATATTTACTGTTATATTAAAATACTAATTAATTAATTAGAGAGGGACTTGTAGCAAGTCTAAAAATCAAAGGGATCAGATTGGTTCACTGTTAAACTCTACCTTCATATATCAAAAATGTAAGGACCATTAGAGCTACATTTTAGCCAGTAAATAATTAATTTTATGTTTTTTATTTTCAGGCAGAAATATTGGTTTAATTGACAATAGTTATGATAATCTGGATATAGATTTGATAGCAGAATACTTACAGAATGATAAAACGTAAGTTGTTACATTTATATAATAGAGAAAAAGGTTGCAGGAGTACATGTACATAATATGTCAGAAACTAACATGTTATTGCTGTTGTTCATGTCGAAGGTACTGTAAAGTTTTCATAGTTGAGAAAAACGGTAATATTATACACTGCAAGATTAAGACACTCCCATTTTATTGTTTACAATTGTCCTCTGATGAATTTATAATTTGCTAATTCTGTACATATCTTAAGCTTGAAGTAACCTAGTAAGCCAATACCATGTGTTATTTTTTTATTTACTTTTTGAAAGTTGAAAACTGAGTCATATCAAGGAGAATTTTCAATCTAAATGTTGATTTAGAAGGTGAATAATTTAAATATTTAGTGTCAATATTATGATTTTGTGTCAGACTACTTAACACAGCTGAATGAACAGAGTTTAAATAAATAATCAACAATTATGTTTTTAAGCCTTATATGTTCAGATATTGATTCAGGGCATGTAATGAAGGTGATTTAAACAAACATCTCTGAAAATGAGCTCAGATCATGAATAGTGCCATTCGTGTCAGCTAGGATTGTTTAAAGTTCCGTTTTTGTCTGTTATGAGAAAGGTTAATTAAGTCATTAAAGGATGTCTTTTCAAAATTTTGAAGTCATTTAAATCCATTAATTATCTAATTAATTTACATAGAGAGTGATTTATTATCATTATTTGTCTGTTATAAAACTAGTGATAGCAAATACTCTTAATATATGAAATTAATGTATTATTGTAAGTAACTTTTCAAAGTATGTCTCCTATCTTGAAATTTCCAACAGTGGTAATCAATTTGCTTTAGTTTGGTATCATCAGTTTGTGTGATAATTTAAGGATATGGAGTATTATTACATTGTTTGTGGTGAAATACCTGGATTTCCAAGTGAAAGAAAATCTGATATTTCACCCAGTGAACAGAAAAGTCATATTTCACTCTAGGAAGTGAAGTAACAATAGCCATCCCTAACAATGAAACTATACAAAGGTCGACACTTAGTCACATAAAAACATAAACAATTGTATCATCTTATTAACTTTTCTGAATACATCGAATTTGCCAATTTTCCTACAGGAGGTTGGTGGTTCTGTCCAGGTACTCAGGCTTCCTCCACCAATAAAAACCGGCCGCCAGGAAATAGCCAAATGAGCTGAAAACAGCGTAAAACTCCAAATTAACAAACAGAGTTATGGGACTTAGATTGTCCAAATATAAGTAATTTTTCATGTTGCAAACTATCTCCAGTATGCCTTGACTGATTTTTTTTTATGATTTTCACTTTTGTTGTTCCAGAGTTATGGGACTTAGATTGTCCAAATATAGGTAATTTTTCACATGTTGCGAACTAACTCCAGTATGTCTTGACCTGTTGAAAAAGTAAAATGACGCTTAATTTGCTAAAAAAAAAAATCAATATTCTCCTACTCCTCCACAGCTGTTGCTTGGGACGGGCCTATCATAGGCATAAGGTGCAGTAGCTTCTTTTGTTTTTGCAAAAGTACTTTGAAACAATGGCTGGAGGAAAACATTCGGTCGATAATTAATATTAGTCTATCCACCAGAGTTAATATGAAATATTTGCATCAAAATTTTGTATGGTCATCATAGTGTATTAGCTTGTGTGAAATTTCACAATCTTGTTCTGTCAAAGGGTCAGAATTTTCAGGTTCCATAAACTAGGTTTTCAACCTGTACAAAATGTTGTTAAATAATGAATCATTCCAGTAAACCATTGTCTTACATGTACTGAGAAGACTTAATCTGTAAAATTTATAGACGTGATTATAAGGCATGTCTGACAATTGTTGTTCAGTCTTTTCAAGCATAGAAATTACACATTTATGTAATAAGTAATTACAGGAAATCTTTGTTTTATCTGCAATACACATCTATTAAAAGATGAAGAAGTTCTGAAACAGTTCATTGAATGGAAGCTATCTACATAATATAAAAGTACTTGCCTTTCATAATTATGATGCTAGATTGGCATAAGAATGTACATCAAGTTTCAGGCATTATATACAACAATTTATAAATATTTTTCAATGAAAAAAAATATCACTTTGACCTATATATAACACCTAAATGATTAAGAGTCCATAAAAATGTAGATTAGAGCAACTGCTGGGTACATGTATTGAGATATTATAACGTGTCAGTGATAATAATGAATTTCTTTGATAGTCCTTGCAAAAATTTGGTAATTTCAACTTATATTTATGCTTGAATGAGCCTGGCTAACTTTCAGTTAAAGGTGGCATCAGCAAAAAATGTCTGCAGAGACTTTTTTTTAAAAAAATGTTTTATAGTTTTTAATTTTTGACAAGTGTCAAGTACTAGTTTAAGTTGGTGAATCTCGGATCAGGAAAATAATTCAACAATATTTTAAGTCTGTAAAATACATGTAGTGCAAGTGCAAGTGGGTTGAGTTATTTTTTTTTTTTGGCAGACTAATATCACTTATATTTGTATAAAAATCACTTCAGAATTGAGTCGACAAAATTTTAATTATGGATGAATTTAATTTTCCTGGAAATTAGATATTTCAAAAAGGAATATTTTAAAGGTAAAGTCAGTATTTAATGTTTACATATGTAAAGACAAAAACTCTTGATGAACAATGACATAAGATAAATTCACAGCCAGCTAACCAGTGAACAACTAGTAGTGGTATACAGGCCACATTTCCATTGTATTCTTTGTGTACATAAATTCTGTGGACAGACAATATTGTGTTAAACTTTGACATAAAGCTAAATCTAATTGTAATTAAAATCTTTATACATTATTCATACAATTGAAAAAAATCCAGAAATAATTTTAAAATGGGATAATTTTTTTTTAACAATGTTCTGAAAAATTCCAATCATCCATCAAAACAAAAGAACAAATTGTGGATTTTTTGTTGGATGTCAAATTATAGCATCACATGTGCAATAGACACCTGCGGGTGCCAACTCAGGTCAAGGCAGACATAAGTCAAAGAAGAATGATAATTTGTCAATATGAAATTATTGAAAAACCCTGGGTCATATTAACTAATATTAGGAACATTGATGACTACACACTACAAACGTAGGTTTAAGTTACAGTTAGAGACCAGATATGGCCAAATCCGATATAAGTAAACAGGGCAAAGGGATTGTAGAAACCTTTTTTTGTTCCCTTCTTGGTTTAATAAAAAGCTTGTTTAAATCAAAGACATCTATACTTAACCGGTGATATTAAAAAGACCTATTTATTTATAAAAATGAAACATCTGTGAAAGATCCAACTTCCCATCAATGATGTGGTGGGTATTGATTTGCTGGTTCAGTGAATATAATATTACATTGAAAGTGGTGAAATACCGGGCTTTCCGAGTGAAAGAAAATCTTATAATTCACTAGTAAAAAAAGCAGTCTTATTTCACTCATTGAACAACACTAATACTTCATTCGTGTGCTGCATACACTTTTGCATTAATGTGTTGTTTGGCCACTCGTAGATTTTAGGTGTTTGAATTTCAAGATTAGTTATACTATGATTGTGTCTGGGATATGGCATTTCATGTTGAAATACTTTCCTAGTAACTAATCAAGTAAACATTTCTTCCAGTTTAGGTTTTTAGTTCCCAAATGAAAACCACAATAATTTGTATATCCACATTACACTGTATGAGTTAAATAATATATAAGGTTTGACGTGTGGCCTTCAATGGTATGGTACAGGCAGTTCCTCTAGACACGTACTTAATGGCTCCTATAAACACCATATATATTATTTTTTTAAAACTGCATGTATATATAGGCTTGCAAATACTTAGCATGGCCAGACATTGTCAAAATGTTTGCTATCCAGTACAAGCCATATTCTGGTGGCTAGAACAAGTCGTTGAGTTAAAATATGGTGATGATGTTTGTAATACCTTCGGAAAACAAGCAATAATTGTCAGAGAGGTGACATTAATGATTTGGTAGGAGGACAGGTGGCTATTTTAAATGGAGGTTACAAGGTCTTGTAACAGCCGGCACCGTGCTCTCTTGTCGTTTTTAAAACATGTATACTAACATATTACATACTAAATCAAGCACAGAGACATTCAGTCTAATCAGTGACTAATATTGCATTTCATTACTTTGAGGTAAAAGGAGTCTTGAAAAGATGTTATTTGAGGGTAAAGTCAGTCAGGGGCAAGACTCGAGACAGGAGCCGATACAACATTCAGTGGTTTGTGCTTGTCTCTAGTTTGGTTGAGTTGACTGTATATTAATTTGAGTCATATTACAATGTATATGTATATCTTGCCCCCTGTGAGGGCCCATGATTGGAACAATAAATGTTCTTCTTATTCTTATTCTGATACTTATTTTATTGTACAATGTATAATGCATTTTAGTATTGTTATTTCATATAAGTATTAAAAAAAGGTGGAGATTCCAAGAGTTAGGAATGCTAAGATGTATTCTGTTAGTATTCTAAAGTTTATTTATATAACACTGAATAGATAAAAAATATCTACCTTACACAGGTGCATACCAGTTGTCAATGATACTAAATGTAGGTTCCAAATTTTGACAGTGGAATGTGATTGATAAATTTATTCAGACATTTGACAGTTAGATTGAAACTGTATTAAATATTGTTATTTTATGTCACGTCTTCAGATTAATGTGAAATTCTTTCAACAGATCATTCTAACTTAACTGTAGGACTATATTTCTGGAGGGAGGCTTTATAAACTGCAGGAATACAATCTGGTATAGGTAGAATAAACTGTAGCAGTACATTTGTGGAGGAAGGCTTAATTGCAGGGATACAGTTTTGTGTGGGTAGAATAAACTGTAGGCCTACATTTCTGTAGGGAGCCTTAACTGCAGGGGTATAATCTGGTGTGGGTAGAATAAACTGTAGGCCTAAATTTCTGGAGGGAAGCTAAACTACCGGGGTGCCATCTCGTGTGGGGGGGGGGGGAGGGGGACTTAACTGCAGGCCTACATTTTAAAGACTATAGTGTGAGACGGAGACTTAACTTGCAGGCCTACAATCTGGGAACCACACGACTACGGTCTGAGACGGAGACTTAACTGCAGGTCTGCAATCTGGGAATTATGCAAAAAAATTATTTTCTCTGCCTTTGTTTGACATGAAAGAAAAGGTCATGGCTAATGGTTGTGTTGGCAGGAAGTTCAAGGAAATGTAAATTGTTTTTTTTCTGTTAGTTTTCAGCCAAGTTTTTTAGTGGGAATCTTTAAAGGGAACATTGGCGTCAGAATTTAAGATTGCATTACTCAGCATTATACAACACAGAAAAAATTGCTGGTAAAGACCAGGACTTATTTTGATGTTTTACTCAGTCGTAAAATTTTCGAGCTTGGCAAACTTATCGAGTTAAGAAATTCCATAAATACAGAAACACTATCGATGATTTTAGTATTTTAAATTCCTAATATCGTAAATATTATATTATTAGCTCTGAAGGCTAGGTGCACCTTACAAAGATTTTATGCACATTATTAAGAAGAACAATAGAAAATGATACATTATCGTTTAAAATTTGTGAATAATTTATTAGTACAGAATCATAGGAACAGTTAAAACTTTAAAAGAGTTAGGTAGTAAAATTATGTTTCTTTGTGTAATATAAACAAAAGATTCTTTGATTTTATTGACATCGTTTAGCATTGACCTTGATACAAAATTGTAAAAAGCACTCCAGTATTGGAGGTACAAGATCTCCATTTATAATATTTCCGTGACCACTTTAGATAAGTGGATTGAAATTACGATTTGCAGATTTTTGATGTTCGATCATTGAGTAGATTTTATGTGTGGTTTGATGACAATTTAATGTTACAAAGAAATATTAAATCGGATGTCATAAATCATAGGGTACTAAATAGTTACCTGTAATGTAATAAAAAATAACCAAGGAGCATTTATAATGTAATAATTGTAGTTTACTTAGTGATTTTTTACTTAAATATTTACCCTAATAAAAACTTAAAGTAACCTCTCACATGTATAGCTATTTCTATCTGTGATTGTCTTTAGTTTTGATGCTATTTTGAGTAAGTTACTCTCCTTTGTCAAAAAAATACAGTTGTATCAGTTATTTAGCTTCAAGAATAATAGACAAAAATAGTTTAAATCCAATATGATTTGCATCAGGTTTGAAATTTTCAGTTCTCTCATGAAGAGTCTTTGACTTAGATAGTTTTGGACTTAGATGGTTTAGGACTTAATGGTTTTGGACCTACATGGTTTTAAACATAGATGGTTTTGGGTTTAGGAATTTTTAGACTTAGATGGTTTTGGGCTTAGAATGTTTCAGACTTACGTGGTTTTAGACTTAGATGGTTTTTGGCTTAGAATGTTTCAGACTTACGTGGTTTTAGACTTAGATGGTTTTGGGTTTAGATTGTTTTAGACTTAGGTGGTTTTGGACTTTGATGATTTTAGACTTAGATTGTTTTAGAATTAGATGGTTTTGGACTTTGATGGTTTTAGACTTAGATGGTTTAAGACTTAAGATGGTTTTAGACTTAAATAGTTTTAGACTTACATGTAGATGGTTTTGGGCTTAGAAAGTTTCAGACAAAGATGTTAGACTTAGAAAGTTTTAGACTAAGATGGTTTTGGACTTATATGGTTTTAGACTTGGATGGTTTTGGAAGTAGAAGGTTTTGGACTTAGATGGTGTTAGACTTAGATGGTTTTGACTTTTCCTTTTTATCATTTTGTTGACAAATTTTTAGCCTATTCATGTGTGTAATCTAGAGATAACATGACATCATAAACACTGTGAACCAGGACAATAGAAACTTTCATTGCAAGTGAATACAGGGTACTGGGAGATGATATAAAAAAAATTTCTATAAAGTAATTAGGCCTGTGGAAAAATAAAATGGAATATTTATTCAAACGGAAGAAATATTAAATAATTTGTTGCTGATGGAATAAAATATTTGTTTCAACAGGAATATTTCATTACAGAATTGTTAAAATTTTGGAAGGAACATCTGTTAGGAGGAAGAAATATACATTGCCTTGGAAACATATGAAAAAACTCTCCTTTATCAAAATCCTGTTATAATTGCCCAATAAAGCAGACACTTGAAGAATATAATCTGCATAATCACAGTTTTCTGTCTTGTTTCAAACATACTCTAAATATAGTGTACTAAAGTCTTGTTTTATGTCTTATTTATGTTTTGGTAAATTCATGCAAGTTTTACAAGGTCAGTGCATTCCCATGTATAATACTAAGATGAACCAGTATTATATAGGTAAATAAATGGTACGACCTTGTTTGGAGTTCACTGGTTTACAATGTGGTTTTATCTATTTCTTGCATACTAATCAATCTCATTTGCATATTCAATACCACTTGTCGTCAATGTTTTTTTTTGACCGACAAAAATATCAAGAGGTATAAAGTGTATGCAAAGTAATTTTGCAACGCTTTGGTTTTATATGATTAACAACATAATATTTTATTGCGGTACTTGTCTTTTATAAATTATTATTCATCGCAAAGAAAAATATTTTTGTGTTTTCATTTTTTTGTTGGGGGGGGGGGGGGGCTGTGTTTCTTTATTATTATCATGTTTATTACTGTATTAAATCATCAGCATTTTCCTTTTATATCTTTGGGGAAGTGAAGGGTATGATTTTTTTCATTTTTAGTTAAACTTTAAAAGGGTAAGGCATTATGTCCCAAAGAGAGGATATTGAAGAAGTCATACATTTATTATAAACTTCCTGTGCTGGAAATATTACACAACTGTTCTCAGTCACATGTTCAGTTGATTATTAAGTAGGAAACCTTGTTAAAAAAGTTTTGAATCATGTGATAAAAAAAATTAGGTTGATTGATTAATTCATTTTTGTTTGTTTAGTTGGGGTTTTACACCGTTTTCAGCACATTTGGCTATTTCGCGGTGGCCAGTTTTTATTGGTGGAGGAAGCCGGAATACCAGGAGAGAACCACTGACCTTCGGTAGGAAAATTGGCAATCCTTGATTAATTCAGATCATATTGAGCATTTTGACAGTGTAAACAATAGTGACAACCTTTCAAGGCTACCTGTAGAACCTTGATTACTTGAACATTCTAGAAATTGACAAAAACAGCCCAAATATTTGTGATAAAAACTAAGACATCAAATATATTCATGTTCTAAGCTTCTCCAAGATAATCTTCATCACACATGCTCTTGACGTGGACAGGGTGGTTTATAAGGTATCTGAGCCTCCGTCTGATGGAAAATTAATCCAATATTTTAAATCAGGAATATCTTTCCCAAGTGGATTTTGTTGTTTATGTGCAGCCTAGCTCTATTAAAATAATTTTAAAAGTTTAAAGAATTTCCGACGTTTGCCAAAAATTACTGATGTCATTGCTGTTACATTGATTGGAACAACTGATCTTATTTTGGTATGTGTGAGCTTAAAATGATGAGCTACAGATCAAGTTTCACAATTGTTGTGAGAGTTGTTAATTTGCCCTTCAAAATAAGAATTATTGTCAAAATATCACTTTTCTGGACTTTTTTGCAAATATTTTTATGAAGTCATCTTATTTTAGCTCACCTGACCCAAAGGACGATCAACCAAGATGGCTGTCACAATTTAACATTGGACCCTATGGGAAAATTCATTAATAAATCTTCTTGTCTGAAACTACTGAGCCAATTGGAACAGGACTTGACAGCTATGGTCGGCAGATGGTCCTCTGTCAGAAATATGTCCAATGACCTAGAAATTCATTAAAAAATCTTCTTGCCTGAAACAACTTGGCCAATTGGAACCAAACTTGACAGAAATGGTTCATAGGTGATCCTCTTTCAAGATTTGTGTTCAATGAACCGGACGATCAACTAAGATGGCCGTCACAGTTTAACATTGGACCCTATGGGAAAATTCATTAATAAATCTTCTTGTCTGAAACTACTGAGCCATTTGGAACTGGAGTTGACAGCTACGGTTGGCAGATGGTCCTCTTTCAGAAATATGTCCAATGACCTAGAAATTCATTAAAAAATCTTCTTGACTGAAACAACTTGGCCATTTGGAACCAAACTTGACAGAAATGGTTCATAGGTGGTCCTCTTTCAGAATTGTGTCCGTTGACCTGGAATGTCAACAAAGTTGGCCGCCACAGCTGAACTAAGTTTAACATAGGACCCTATGGGAAAATTCATTAAATAATCTTCTTGTCTGAAATAACTGAGCCAATTAGAACAAGATTTGGCAGCAATGATCCTTAGATTGTTCTCTTTCATAATTGTGTCAGATGACCTGGACTGTCAACCGAGATGTCCGCCACAACCGAACATAGTTTAACATTGGACCCTATGGAAAATTTATTAAAAAATCTTCTTGCCTGAAAGTACAGAGAGGTTGAAACCTAACTTAGCTACAATGGTCCGTAGTTGGTCCTTTTTCAGAATTGTGACTGTTGACCCAAACTATCAACCAAGATGCCTAAAAGGCTGAACTTTTAACCCTGTGGGAACTGGTCGCTATATGTAATAGGCAATGCACTATCAGGTGAGCGATACAGGCTCCTAGGAACCTCTGGTTTGGTATGTGAGCTTATGATGATGAGCTACAGATCAAGTTTTAGTTGCAAGCAGATCAAGTAATTATTGTGTACCCCTTGCAAACATAGTTCTAGGAATTTTCGGAATCACTCTGTCCTTACGTCTGCATCTGATTCACATAGTCAAGGAGTATTAGGTATGTTTTCTCACAGCTCAAGCTATTAGGGGGCATTGTATTGCTCAGCAATACACTCAGATGGTTGTTTTATTTATTTATACATTTTTTTGGGGGGTATACATGGATTTGTGAATTGTCTGTGTTGGTCTTGCAATTTTTCTTTAACAATATGATCTTAAATTTTGGACCAATCAATAATGTCTTTGGGTGGGGATAAGATATAAGCTTATAGCTCTTTCGTTTTGTTTTGTTTGTTTGTGATATGGAATTGTTTTAACATTTTTACTGGATTAGATGAAGTTGAATCATATAATGCATGCTTACACATCAGATCTCATTATTAGGGCCCCGCCATGGCGGTGCCCTATAGTAATCAGTCTGTCCGTCAGCATTTCCTTTGTAGTACGATAACTTAAGATTGCCTTCATGGATTTTTATGATTTTTATACAAAACATTTAACTTGACCAAAGGAAGGTCCCTTTCGGTTTTGAGGAAAATCAGACAACAATGTTTTGGAAAAACTTAGTTTTTATATGAAAAAATGCACATTTTGAGAATTATCACTATGTCGTATGATAACTTAAGATTGGCTTCACAAATTTTGATAAATTTTATACACAGTTTTGGACATGATCAGAGGAAGGTCCCATTTGATTTTTTAGGAAAATCGGAAAACAGTTTGGGGAAAAACTTCGTCTTTATATGAAAAAAATGCATATTTTGAGAATTAACACTATGTCGTATGATAACTTAAGATTGGCTGCACAAATTTTGATAAATTTTATACACAGTTTTGGACATGATCAGAGGAAGGTTTCTTTTGATTTTTAGGAAAATTGGAAAAAACTTTTTGGGGGAAAACTTAGTTTTTATATGAAAAAATCCATATTTTGACAACTACCACTATGTTGTATAATAACTTAAGATTGGCTTTTTATATGGAAAAAGGCAAATTTTGAGAATTTAGCTTCATGCTTTTTGATAAATAAAATGAATGTATGAAATCACAACTAGATTTTGAAGTGTTTTTGATTCTCATGAGTTCAATCACACAAGCCAACGGGGCCCTTTCTGACATTGTCAGTATTGTAGTTGTGTTTGAAGTTCATGTTATATTTCAGCATTTCTACTTCCAAATTTTTTTCAGGAGTATCTCTGCTTTGATTCATACACAAGTTTTATACAAAATGAAAGTATGAACCATTCATGTTTATCTTTGATTGTTACATCATTCATGGGGGTTAAAAAGAAAATCTTTCCAATGCCAGTTCATGGGATAAAAACTTCCATTTAAACTCCCTTCATATATATCTTTAATTCTTCCATCATTCATGGGGATTCAAAAGGAAGTTTTTCCAAAACCAGTTATTTGGTGCAAATTTAAGTCCCAAACACTCCTTGTGATAGACTTCTCTACCAAATCTAGATAATGTTGTAGAGCTTATGTTAAGTTACAGTTGCATGAGTTCGTAAACAAGTGCTTTATAATTATAACCTCTCCATGTTAAGTTAGGAGCAATTAAAATATAATGGGATGTGTTACTAAATTATATCTCAGTTTCCCAATCATATGATTATATTGTTATTTCTTAAATTGAATGAATCGTAAAGTTCATATTTAAAAGGAAAAATTGCAATACTAGGTCGGAAATACTTGTAATGTATAATATATATTGTGTATATTTAAATACTTAGAACCATCCAATAGGAACTTGTGCTTTTCACCTTCCCCCAGTTTAATTATTTATAAATATTTTCTATTAGATTTTACGGTTTTGATGAATAATACCCGTTTTATGTCTTACTCTTGAATCGGAAATGGGAAATGATCAACACACCTTAAAGTATGCTAATCCATCCATGTGGTTTTGGGTGACTGAGCATGAGGCACGCTTAAGTAATAATATAACTAATAATTTTATATGAGACAATTGGGAAATTTAAGAGAACCCAGGCTGAAAGTGATAATATCCTTTGCAGTAATGCTGTGTGAATGTCCTGCTGTCAAATTGACCATACAAATTGTTTAGTGTTAATGTTAAATATAAAATTACCACATAAAGCATTGCAAATAAAAATATGTGTAGGAGGATGTCTATTATAGGAACAACAAAAAGATTTTTTTTCATTGAGAATTTTAAGTGCTGTATAATTGGATATATTGATAGGTTATAATTATTGACCTGTTTGGAAGAAAAAAATTTGGAGTAGGATGCAAGATTTTTATAAGCATTGAAAGTCTTACTGTTACTTTATTATAAATAAAAGCAATAAAAAAACTACATGTATGTGCAGATATTTTATGTTAAGAATTAATCTACCATATTTACCTCTTCCTTCATATTATGTGCAAGAGAAATGAAAAAATGTATTGGTATTAGGCCTATTGATAAGGTGCTTATCATGATGTTTTTTATGCCTTTATATGTTACTAATGTCTGTCCATCTATATATCTTTCCATCCTGTCTGTCTATCCCACTTCAGAATACTTTTTACAACTATAGGCAGAGCAGTTTCTTTGTGGGTATTGTTTTACCGTCCTAGAGTTGTAAATGGAAAAATTGTGAATTTTGTAATCTCTGCATTCAGTCTTGAATTTTCCTTCGCCAAATATTTTGAAACTTATACACAATGCCCATGACCACAAAACACATATCAAGTAAGAATTTGGATATGGTGCCTTTTACGAATCCAGATTTCTGGCCCTTTATGAATGGAAAAGTGAATTTTGACATTTCCAAGTTTGCCTTGTTGATTTTGAAATAGCCAAGAGTAAGTTTTCTATTCAGTAACATTAATTTCACCAAATCATTTGAAATTTAGAAGTATTTTAAAGGATTACAAAATATAGATTGAATTTGAATTTGACATAATTCCCTTTTCTTATTTGAAGTTGTGTCCCTTTTCAATATGGGTTTCTGTTCAATAACTTGAGCATGGTTTCATCAAATTTAGCCTTCTGTAGCCACCATTAGCCTACTTATTTTTTCGAAAACTACAGAAGGGGTCTTTAACATGCAAGGAGCATGGCATTCTGAAAACATGTTACCCACTATGGTCTGTGGTCAGGCTTTCCAAATTATAACCAGACATCAATCCTAATGAGAGGGTCTCCCCTATCCAACCTAGAAATGCGTTAGGCAGCTCTGTAGGGTGAGCTCCCGTGATCCATCACAGGTGCCTAGTATATAGTATTTTTTTTTTAATTCTAGGGCTGGATTTTGAGAAAACATAATTTAAATTCTAAATATTTGACTTTTTGGAGTGATAACTGCGTGCATTTTATGTATTTATCCATCTGTTTGCCAAAACTTGAAACACCATATTTTGGGAAGTATTAAAGTGGCCTACATTATTTTTTTGATATTCAGATGCAGTTCAACATAGTCTTAGTAGTTTCATGCCAAATTTTATAAAAATCAGAAATATAGCCCAATTAGGTGCCTCCTATCTTAATGCATTATGTATGAAGTAATTTACTACTGATGTGATTTATTGTTTATAAATGACTTTGATGATATTTTCATACATTTGAAATGTGTTTCATTTTTATCAACAATGAATCTGCTTTATTAAGAATTTTCTTGTAATTGTTTTTTTTTTCTATAATAAAGTAATTCTAAAAAGTTATAAGTTTACATTTGAAAACTATAGATGTAAATCAGAAAAACCTGATGGGGACAGATTGAATGAAACTTAATTGGCAGTAATTATCCAAATACAATAGTATCTAGCCTCGCCTCTGATCATGATGCAGCCACAGCCAAAGTTAGTTCAAGCCAATAACAAGATTTCAAAAACCTCCAGATGTTATAAATATATTGCAATTGATTTTTGTGTCTTTGATGCATACCCCAAATCCTTTCATTTTAATGCAAGATTTATCAAAGGCTTATAGTAATATTATCAAAGAAAAGAAGGCATTATGTATTATATAATAGTGTACATTTTCATCATTTAGCTCTGTTTTGAAAGACAGAAAATTTGTTGTTTCCAAGTAACAAAGTCATGTTATGGTGGCGAGACATTTACTTATATAACATAAGGAACATGTTATTTTCAAGGTCAGTATGTATATCTACATATCAATATACAATGTAGATATACATGGAAATTTACCAAAAAACAATGTTTTTAGGGAATTGAGTTGGAAAATTATTATTTGCACATTACTTTTGTATGTTTGGAAATTTTTGTCTACATTTATTAATGTTGATAATTAATAAGGAGAAATTTATTAGATTTAAGTGGAAGTAACAGTAGAATATCTCTTTAGGAAAATATTTTATGGATTCCTTCCTAACCTGCAAATATTTTTTTAATAATTCTATCGTTTAGATTTTCAATATGCCAAAAATCTCCATTCTGCTGAGGTGCCCAGACAGATTAGTGAAAATGTTGATTTTTTGGAAAATAATTCAGGGTTTAAATGTAGACTCGTTTTTGAAGATGCCTTAAAAATACTTTTAAGATGAAAATATAGAATTTTTCGCAATTAATTCAGGGTTGAAAATTTGGCTCATTTTGTAAGACAACTTCAAATTACTTTTAAGATGAAAAATAGCAATATAACATGTATGGTGTGGAAGGTTTAAACCAATTTTTGGGGGAGTATGACATGTACTGTGTGTCTTTTTTCAAACTGCAAGTAGTTTTTTCGGGAATATGTCAAATGTTTCTTTAGAATGAAAGTAAAATGTATGACACTACCTTTTATCTCCAATAGTGGTAATGGATTATTGATGTTTCCGCTGCTGAAATGCCCCAAATATTTGACAAGAGCTGATTTTCCAACTTTCATGTGAATTTTATTGATTTTTGCATCATATATGACGTCAACACAAACAAATGTGACGTTGCAAAATATGTGCAAGTTCTGTCCCAAACGTTTGATCCATGTTGACTTTTAAGACATATCTAATTGTTATTTAAAACATACAGAATAGTTATAAAGTCCAGACTTTTTTCATCAAATAATCAGTTGCCTACATATGCCAGACACACAGTAGGATGTGTAAGGTTTAAAGCAATTCATGAGTGAGTAAAACATGTAGGACGTGGAAGGTTTAAACCAGTTCATGGGGGAATAAACTATGTAGGATGTGTAAGGTTTAAACAAGTTCATGGGGGAGTAAAACATGTAGGATGTGGAAGGTTTAAAACAATTCATGAGTGAGTAAAACATGTTGGATGTGTAAGGTTTAAACTAGTTTATGGGGAGTAAAACATGTAGGATGTGGAAGGTTTAAACCAGTTCATGGGGGAATAAACTATGTAGGATGTGTAAGGTTTAAACAAGTTCATGGGGGAGTAAAACATGTAGGATGTGGAAGGTTTAAAACAATTCATGAGTGAGTAAAACATGTTGGATGTGTAAGGTTTAAACTAGTTTATGGGGGAGTAAAACATGTGGGATGTGTATTTGTTTGTTTAGTTGGGGTTTTACGCCGTTTTCAGCACATTTGGCTATTTCGCGGCGGCCAGTTTTTATTGGTGGAGGAAGCCGGAATACCCGGAGAAAACCACCGACCTTCGGTAGGAAAATTGGCAATCCTTGTCAATTAAGATTGGAGTCGAACACACCCCGCCACCGGTGAGATTCGAACTCACAACCTCAGCGTTGACAGGCTAGTGATCTTTAGTAGTCATGACGAACTACCTAGACCACTCGGCCACCGAGGCCCCTGTGGGATGTGTAAGGTTTAAACTAGTTTATGGGGGAGTAAACCATGTTGAATGTGTAAGGTTTAAACCAGTTCGTGGGGAAGTAAAACATGTAGGATGTGGAAGGTTTAAACCAATTAATGGGGTAGTAAGACATGTAGGATGTGTAAGGTTTAAACCAATTCATGGGGGAGTAAAACATGTAGGATGTAGAAGGTTTAAACCAATTCATGGGGGAGTAAAACGTGTAGGATGTGGAAGGTTTTAACCAATTAATGGGGTAGTAAGACATGTAGGATGTGGAAGGTTTAAACCAATTAATGGGGTAGTAAGACATGTAGGATGTGGAAGGTTTAAACCAATTCATGGGGGAGTAAAACGTGTAGGATGTGAAAGGTTTAAGCCAGTTCATGGGGGAGTAAAACATGTAGGATGTGGAAGGTTTAAACCAGTTCATGAGGGAGTAAAACGTGTAGGACATGGAAGGTTTAAGCCAGTTCATGGGAGAGTAAAACATGTAGGACATGGAAGGTTTAAGCCAGTTCATGGGGAAGTAAAACATGTAGGACATGGAAGGTTTAAGCCAGTTCATGGGGAGTAAAACATGTAGGACATGGAAGGTTTAAGCCAATTCATGGGGAGTAAAACATCTTGGACATGGAAGGTGTAAGCCAGTTCATGGGAGAGTAAAACATGTAGGACATGGAAGGTTTAAGCCAGTTCATGGGGGAGTAAAACATGTAGGACATGGAAGGTTTAAGCCAGTTCATGGGGAAGTAAAACATGTAGGACATGGAAGGTTTAAGCCAGTTCATGGGGGAGTAAAACAGGTAGGACATGGAAGGTTTAAGCCAGTTCATGGGGGAGTAAAACGTGTAGGACATGGAAGGTTTAAGCCAGTTCATGGGGAAATAAAACATGTAGAACATGGAAGGTTTTAGCCAGTTCATGTGATTTCCCAAGAAATCTTTGTAGTTGCAGTGCAGTATGAAACTTTTATTTATTCAGAATCGAAACAAATTTTGCTTTTCTCTCTTAAATGTTTTGTGCTAATTGTCTTTCTTCTGTCCTGTTCTAATGTTAAATGATAAGATATACTTTAAAACAAATTTCTTATAAGTATGATATTACACTAATAAGCAGTTTATTTTCATTAGAAAACATCACTCAAGGAAATGTAAAGTTATTCCATTCTTAAAAACTCACAGGAAACTATTAAAAAGAATGATTCATACCCCCATTTATTCCCCTTAGTATAATCATTTATAGCATTTGAAGTAAAAGTTTTAAGCTTTTTAAATAGTTGATACATACATTTGATGATTTAAAAATTCGTTAAAATGGAAAATTTGTTAATGGCTAGAAATTTATGAATGAAAAAATATTGATTTTTATGAGTTAAAAAAATGATAAATGAAATAAAATTGATTATTTAAATATTCTGTAAATTAAGCCATGACTAAAGGGATAAGAATTATGATAACAAGGTAAAATCTTTGGAAATTGACTCATCATTTTCATTTAACTTAAAAAAAAAAATTAGAAAAAAATTATAGGATTTGTATTATTGAGACAAGATCTCATTAAAATAAAGATTTTGTTCAGTGAGACAGTATCTCATCATAAATAAAAAACATCATGCATTCAAAACCAAAACCATCACAATGAGATAGGATATCATCATTCATTCAAACATACAACAAAAAACAAAACCAGTTCTATGAGACAGGAAAATGTAAATCTTAAGTCTTCAAACATGCAATAGACAACAAAAAACAGTTTAATGAGACAAAATCTCATCAGAATAAAGATGAAGGGAATAACATATACAGTTCAATGAGAAAAGATCTCATTACAAATATAGATCTATATTAAGTTGATCAAACATCTATGGACAACAAAAACAGTTCAGTAGGTCAGGGGCTTCTCAACAAGTAAATCTTCTGTTACTCAACATCTTGTTTATATCAAGTGCAACGAGACATGAGACATGATCTCATAAAAATGTTGATCTTCATCAAAAAAGTTGAATGAGACAAAATCTCATCATTATGTGTACCCTGTAGATCTTAAGTCACGTGAATGCAGACCGAAGAACAGTTTAGTGAGATAGGATCTGATCAAAATGTATGCCTTCAATTTCTTGAAAATCAAATGCACAAAAAAAAAACAGTTTGACTTGTAGAAAAGTTTTTGTCATTGAAGTTCTAAAAGAATAGAAATATGCATGAAAGGTCAAGATGCCCAAAAATGTTCAAGTTAATCTAGTTAATATACATTGCATAGATCAATATATTATTAATCAACTATGCAAAAATTTTATAAACTGCACAGTTTTGCCATTCAAACTCAGTCACAAAAAGTTTTAATCTTGTATGAAATCTAAAAAAATCCAATGGTAATTTTTGCAGATAATAACATTGTCAGGAGGTTTAGCCAGAAACAAGTAGTGCTGTACTTGATTTCTAGAACTCAAATATAAAAAATGTAAAAAAAAATATGCTGTTTGTTTTCTTCATACTAAATACAAGTTTTTTTCCAATAACTTTAATTGAGTTCTAGATATATTTTTAAGATTAAACAAATACCTTGAACTCAGTTAAATTAATGAATAAAAAATGCATATACTGATATCCTGTTTTGAGTATATATTAAAAATGTAATGTTACTTTATTATTTTAGTGTTTTGTTTACTTGAAAATTGAAAATTGAACATAGGTCCAAATTTTTACTGGTATATTTAATGGGTTCTAATATACATAAAACTTTACTGTGATTCATATCTAATTTACATAAAATTAAAATGTATGTACTAGAAAAATACCACTATTACATTCATGTCGATCATTGATCATCATAAAAGTATTAGATTGTTAAAATGAAAAACAAATTTTTAACATTATTTGATGTAGCTGCCATTGCATAATAAAGTGCAAATGGAGTAAATGAAAATGCATAAATATGCAGTACCTTCATAAATTAAGATATTTTTTGAAGTTTTATATCATACCCAAAAGTTTGAACTGGGAAACAGTGCTTTTACTTGTTTTTCTTCCATGTGTAAGTTGAAAGTGAAGAATTCAAAAGAAAGAAAAATATGACACCTCATTGCCATTTCAAGACACTATATGTTCTAACTGTTTATTATGTGAATTTACATAGTGTATGATTTTTCTATTGACATTTTACTTGGAGAGATTATTTTACCCTTGTCTATGCATGTTTGACAAAATATTCAAGACTAAATTCATGTCATAATGAATTTGATGTTAAAATAAATTTGAATAAAAGAGATAGCACTTTTGTAAATTTCAAAATCTTTTCTCTTGTACAAAGCAGACTAACTTTCTGTAATGATATAAAGAAAAAATCACTAGTGTTTACTCAGTATATCTGTTAAAACATCTCTTTGATTAGTAGAACTCATGTGGACACTAGATGAAAATCAAAATATTGGTCATATTTATTCTATTTGTGGCCAACAAAAATTGTGTATTAGTTGTGGTTTTAGACCAAAATTATTCAATTCTGTGTTTGGCCTAAACATTTTCGCCAGAGGAGAATATATAGCCATCCTTAACAAAAATTTTAAAAAAAGTTATATGAATGTTATTAACAGTCCATATAGAAGACTATCTGATAACCTATTTCTGTAAGTTGGTTTTTTTTTTAAATTAAGATTTACCCTGTATCTTATCCCTAAGAATGTAAGCTGCATATGTTGATATGTATTTATAAATTATCTACAAGTGTTTATTAGAGATTTTCTGAATTAATCCTGATCACAGAATAACATATTTGTTGTGTAATTAATAGTCCAGTCAAACTGAGTTTTAACCTCAAACTAATTGCAAAAGAAAATGTTTTAGTTCTAATCTATAGCATTAAGCCCCAAATATACACAGAAAAAAGTCCCATAAAATCTAACTTGAGGAAAATTCAAAATCAGCATTTTTAATTTCCTATGGAAATTAACATTGGAAAGGGGAGATAACTCTGCAAAAATGAGTCTTTTTTGTCAGGTTTTGGTTGATTTTCTTAAAATCCATGTAAAGTATGATACTTTGATGGGGTTATAAGTTCGTATTTGACTATATTATATAATCTTCTGCTCATGAAATGTACAAAACCGAAGTTTTATGGGTATTTTTATTTTTTTTGCACATTTTTCATTAAAGAAATTGCAAATTTGTGGCTTGTGACCATTTTGAAAAAATAATGTGAAAATTTGGTATTGTTTATATCTGTAAATTATACTTTTTCAGCATCTACCTTGTTTAAAGAAACTTTAAACCACAAAAAGAAGAATGTATGCTTAATTATTTTTATTAAATTTGAGATTCTTTACCTTGACATGTTGAAAAATTTAATAAATGGTCAACTAATGAATTACGAAATCTAGGTTGTAGCTTGATAAAAGATATGAAAACACCTTTAGAGTTGTTTGTTATACTCTAAAGACGGCTAAAATATCAAGAATCAATACATTCTGCTAAATAGAAGCAGTAAAGTTATAATTTTTGTATCAATTTTTATTGATATTTCTGCATTTTTTGCAGAGTTATCTCCCATTTTCAATGCAAATCTCTATAGGAATTTTAAAGTCGTGATTTTTTAGCCTTCCTCAAGTTAGATTTTGTTAGACTTTTTTCTGTGTATATTTGGGGTATAATGCTAGAGATTAAAACGTAAAAATCTTCTGTTGCAATTACTTTAAGGCTAGGGTCAAATTTATGCTAGATTGACTGGACTATTAGGTTATGCAGAATTGTTCAGTTTTTAACATTAATCTTTTAATTTATTTCAAATTTTGAAAAATTGGTTTTTATATGATAAACATTCCACAATGAATAGGAATGAACATTTTCTTAAAATTTTTTACATAATTTCAAAAGAAATATTGAGAAAAAAATTTAAAACCATCATGTAGTGTGGTAGAAGGGAAATAACTCAAAAATGTATTATAAATGGGAGGTGACTCTGAAATTTTGCAATGACATACATAAAAATATGACCGTGACATATCCTCTTTGAAAATTCAGGAAGTGAAATTTTGTGATTGTGAGGGTATCACTCAGTGAGGTCACTCACTGTTCTAGTTTTTATAACCTTTGGACATAATGTGCACGTACATTATATGATTGCAGATATATATTGTCCTTATATTTATTTAAGAATTGAATGCTTCTTTTTGCAATTTCATTGGTGTGCAAAAGTGTTGGCTGTGTATATACTTTTAGTAAGATTCATTTCTTACAATTAGCTCTGACAGTAATTTTATGTTAAACTTTTCTTCTGTTCAAATTATCTTGTAGGGATTATTCATTTGAATTCCTGTGCCATTTTGTATGGTCACAAGTGTTTTCATGGTGCTGTAGTTGATGTCTTTCATACTCTTTATTTAAACTACATGATTCTTTTCAGACATTTGTATTTCGGGGTTCAATGAAATGTAACACAATTGTATTTGTTTCAGCATAATTTGCTTAAATATCGCTAAGTTTTGATAATGAAAAATATTTGTTTCCCAATAATATCCAATTACACTAAATTTCATCAAATTCAAAGTGTGTATCAGGGACTGCTTGTGAAGTATTTCTGGTTAAGATATATCATTTGTTAAATGGTTATGTGGACTTATTTGTTTCTGACTAATTTTATTTTTTTTAATTACCATAACTTATAATTAATCCTTTTTAGATAAAAGAAGTTCCTAATTAAATCAAATATCTCAAAAGATGAACATGGAAAGTTTGATAAAATTTAGGAGTTGTCATGAGGCTCATAGAAATTAACAATATACCATAAAAGAAGCATTAAATGGTCACATAAACTGAAGCCATTTGTTGTGTTAGACAACTAGCATTTAGTTTGGATATAATGCAAATTTTTAAACTGTAGAGACAGAATTTATGACAATTTTATTTATTGTCTTTAGACACAGAACTTCTAAGCACATGACATTGTCGTTATCGGAGCAGGATATGCTTACCCTTCCTGATGTCACTCCCGGTTTTTTAGTGGAGTTCACATTGCTAGTGCTTTAGTTTCTGTGCTGTCTTGTTCTAGTTTTGTTTACTTTATTATACATTTTTTTATTCTTTTAGTTATACATGTATCCTTGTCATGTTTGTTTGTTGTGGGTTCCATTCCCCTGACTTGTCTTTTCCTTGGGCTCGAATGTGTGGACTTTTCCCACTGTTTTATGGCTTCAGTATTCTTTTGATGATATTTAAGAGTAAGAGCAAAGACTGGTTGGCATGCGAGTCAGAATATTGTGTCCATGTGAGTAACAAGTCTATCTCTGACTTGCGATCTAGCATGTTAAAAATCCAGCTTCGTATGTTGTTCTGATGCAAGGAAGGGTTCATATTCCTTTGGTAGCAATATATGTATATAATAACTGTTACTGGACATTGACCATTAATCATTCAATCAAACTTGACAAGAAAGAGTGTTTGTCTTTATGTTTTGTTCTTCATGGTGTCAACAGTAGTCATCCAAGTTTGGTTTGTTTACAGTAATGAAAGAAATCATATTTACATAATATTACTTGTGCAGAGGGCTGTCTATGTTTCATAATGCCCTCTACATGAGTAACTTTTATATTTGTTTCATTGAAGCAACCATGGATTTTTTTGTGCAGACATTTATTCTGAGAATATTTTAAAGAGAATTTTCAGACTTTGTCTTTTATTCAAGACCATTGTAAACTTTGGATATTGCTTAGTTATATATACTTGTGATTTTGTGCTTTCTTTGTTACTGAACTCCATTAATGTTCACATTGATTGCTGTGTATAATGAACAGCAAACATTATCATTTGATATACCATTGAATAATGAATGACACATGACCACCTTTTATCCAGTGGGAATATAGAAATTTTATCTGATATGAAATAATCTGAGTTATTTCCCTTGGATAAGAACTGAAAACTTGTTATATTTTGAGTTATTCCCCTTCGCACATATCTGTAATTGTTGACCAGAAAATAATAGAATTTTGCCATTTATAATAATCTGAGCTAAATATTTATGTATAATTACTTAATTGTCCAAGTAATGTTTGGAAACAAGAAATGCAGCCATTTTGGAAACACATATTTACAACTTTATAGTCAGATTTGAATTACAAGTATGTTGGAAACTTAAATATTATTATCACTTTTGAGATTTGTACTTACCAAATGTTATGTATATATTAAGGTGATTTTTAAAAAGTGGCTCATTCTTTTCTCTCCATTTATGGGAAATGGTACTGGATTGCAACAACTAGAAATAACTTTGATAAAGTGGTTGAATCAATGGAAGTTGAAATGATTTTCTAAATGGAGTTATGTTTTGATGCTGAATGGATAATTGTATAAGAGTAGTTGTACATTTTTAGGTAGAAAATAAAATAAAAAAAAAAAAGATTTACAAATACCCAATATTTTGATAAGGCTTTATTATCAAGAAAGAGATGCAATGATAAACATATGTTAAACTTAACAATGGAATACACAACAAGGTTTATAGAGAATTTTCTTGTCTTTGCCCTTCAAGGTTTTCTTGTAATTGGACTTTCAGTTTTATTTCCTCTACAGACAATTTTGTCTCCATGTTAGCATAAATTGTCAACTAGGGAGTGTCTCACAAATGCATAGTGTTGTACTAAGATATACCAGAGTGTCAGGGTAGATGGGGGGGGGGGGGAGTTTAATACACATAACCCCACCACTGTTCACTGTCTGTACCAAATCAGGATATCCTGACTGTTTGTGTTCATGTTTGTGTTTTGTGCTCTTTTATGTTATTTTTTGTCATGAGTGGCATTGATTGATTGGTATGTCATTGTTGATCTTTCCTGTTACCCATTTTGTTGTCTAAGATGGTTTTGGCTTTATACGTTTGGGAGTGTGATTTGGTATTAAACATTTTGGTTTACTGCAATGGTTCATTTTTCAAAATTTCAAGACTTCCATTTGTACTTCCTTCATTGTATATCTTTACTTATTCTGCCAATTAGTGTGGGGAAATTGGGTCAAATGGAAGTCTTCCTTAACGTTTTTGGCTTTGATGAATTGTAATTTGACAAAATATAGAATAGAGAATGGAAATGGGGAATGTGTCAAAGAGACAACAACCCGACCAAAGAGCAGAAATCAGCCCAAGGCCACCAATGGTCTTCAATGTAGCAAGAAAATATGGATATCTAGTGCAGTAAAATTGGTATCTTTTATTACTGACATGGCTCTACTTAGATGATGTACAGCTTGCCTCAAGTGTACTTCCATTTCTTGTCAAAATCACTTAGAACCTTTCAGACAAGTATAACCATGGATATACAATCAAAAATATCATTATTGTATATGATTGCTTAGGTTATTCATTGTGGAACTGAACATTTAAGAGTGGCAGCCATGATAGGATATGGCCCTTAGACACCCCCTATTGCATGAAGTCTCTGACTGTAATAAATCTTTGTTAGCTAACTGCCACATTGTCTGATGGTGCATTTTGGTTTAATAATGTTTTTTTTTTTTTTTTTGCTCACTTCTCTTTGTATTTATATGGGCACATGAGACATAATTTTATGTGTCCGAGAAGCAACTTTTAATTATAAAATTTATATTTATTGTACTTTGTACATTAAAAAACAATTCATTATAAATTCACATTAAAGATGTTTTAAAAAGACAGTGTATGGAATTAATGTCTAACTTGCATGACTATTGGCCATATAAACTTTGAAATTACTTTTAGTGAATTATGCACAAAAATTACTTTATATTGATAGGTATTTTTATACAGGTACCAATAACTACCATTGTAATGTTTTAAAGACCTTTCAAAACTTATCATTTGTCCTCGAATTGGGCCTAAAAAGAGGATCATTAGATTTTGTTGTTCATTTTGAAGACGTGACGCTAATGTGGACTTAATGCATATATATGAAACTGTCTGGTACAATACTGGAATTAAATAGAAAATGAAAACGAACATGGCTGATGAAGTTCAAACTCTAGAACAAGATCAAAATGGCCTCTGATGGCTACCAAGCGGTACTACATGTGTACTTGCCATTTACCAATATATAAACAAACAAAAAATCTACATTTTCCTCCTTGTTTTTGATACATTCAGGAGTCTACATTCAGGAGTCTACAAGTCTAATAGGATGTTTTTTCAATATTATGCATATCCCATATCCTTTCATTTTCATATTTTAGAAAAGTAACAAGTTTTCAGTTTATCTTCTGTTGAGTACCCGTGTTTATAGAATCCCTCCTTCACAAGGCATATGCCCCCTCCCCCTTTTGAAATCTTTAGAACTGTTTCTTTGATGTTAATGAAATAAATTTATCAAACATTCAAGCTTTTTTCTTATTTATAAATTCTATTGAAGACACGTACATAATATTTGATGTTGTCTTGATATTATCTGACTGTGTTAGCCTTAAGGTAATGTTATCACAACAGAGGTGTATAATGATATTCATATATCTTGTAAGGTTGTCTAATTGACCCACGCCATTGTTTACTTTTTCTGACTTGGATACTTTTAAAATTAGAGGTATGTTTAATTTAAGAAATAGTTTATGGTAGCCTATACCTGTCACTTTGTCGTAGGATTTACCAATGATGGGTCCTGTAAATTTTAGAAAACTCTAATATCAGGTTTAATTGTACCCCCCACAAACAAAATGAAGTTTGGGGGGTATATAGATTTCATTCTGTCTGTCTGTCCATCTGTCAGTCTGTCCAAAATAACGTTGTCTGCAACTCCTCCTACATTACTTGCATGATTCTCGTGAAACTTTCTGGAGTGTTAGATCACTCTATGGAGACGTGCATATTGTCAGGAATTTCTGTTTGTACAAGAAATGTAAAAGATATATATGGCTGTTTGGACTTCGGCATTTTTTAACAAAACTTTGTTCAATGTGTTGTCCGCAACTCCTCCTATATTACTTGCATGATTCTCGTGAAACTTTCTGGAGTGTTAGATCACTCTATGGAGATGTGCATGTTGTCAGGAATTTCTGTTTGTACAAGAAATGTAAAAGACATGGCTGTTTAGACTTAGGCATTTTTTAACAAAGCTTTGTTCAATGTGTTGTCCGCAACTCCTCCTACATTACTTGCATGATTCTCATGAAACTTTCTGGAGTGTTAGATCACTCTATGGAGATGTGTATGTTGTCAGGAATTTCTTTTTGGGCAAGTACTTTGAAAACTATGATGATTTGAATTTTGTCTAGGCCGCAAAACAGACATGTTGCTACGGGGGATATTAGTCCTTTATAAGGATAATTCTATTTTTTCCATTGTTAAGGGGGTACCCACACTTTGACTAAAATAGATTTGGCTCGTTTAATTTTCATAACATTTTGACGAAATGTTTGCTTTGAACTGTTGACAAAAATATAAAAATTTTAAGAAATTTGAACCATACAATTTACGGGAATTTTTTCATTGGATATATAGCAGTTTGACAAACACTATTTTTTATCATTGAGAAGCTTGATTCTCTTTATTAATAGTATGTGATTAAAACGTTCAGCTGATTTTAAAGAGTTAATTCCCCCAGATGTTCTGTACCCCCTTAAGGAACATCTGTATTAGTTGTCAATCTTTAGGAACCTGTTAATTTTTGAAGTAACATTTATAATATTAAGGATGTGGGGTATATGCTAAGGAAATGTTAAAGCCCCCCCCCCCCCCCCTCTTCCAAAAAAAAAGTTAATTTAATCAGCAATCAGTGATTATTGCATGTATTGGTATTATTTAAATGAAAGTATATGAGGTGTGCATCAATGAGACAACATTCCATGTTGAACATTGGGGGGAGGGTGAATTATTATATATAGGGGTTATGAGGTCTTCAGTTAGAAGCATCAGCCTACCCTAAAGGACTAGATGCAGACATCAGGTTATACATATCAAGGGGAAAAGTTTCCTTGAAGCTTAGTTTTAGAGTTAGATTTATAAAACCAGTCAATGGTTTCTAAGATGTGCTATTGTCATAAACCATTGTTTTAATACATCAAGGGAAATTATTCCTTCTCGTGCACTGTGCTTTATTGTTTTGGATACATAATTATGGGTTTCCTATAGGGTTCCATACTACCATAAATGAGCTTATGCATTATTGTTTTATGGGTCAGCTGAAGCCCCCTTTCAGCTGCGGGATTTTCTCGCTACGTTGAAGACCCATTGATGGCCTTGGGCTGTTTTCTGCTCTTTGGTCGGGTTGTTGTCTCTTTGAAACAATTTCCGTTTCCATTCTCTATTCTATTCTAAAAAGTGTTACAAAGACATTAACCAATTAAAAGACAAAGCTTTTATAGGAGACACAAATGGATAAAATGAGAAGGTTTAGACTAGTTTCAACTGGAGTTACTTCCCATTTCACAATATGATTTGTTATTTTGTCTCATGCAGATATTTGGATCACTTAAATGCTATTAATTAAGATGTAATGTGCCACAGATGCAATGGCCATACAATTTCAATTTTATCTTGATGGTATTATAAATATTAAAATACTTTGAATAAGATGAAACATAGAAATTAGAAATAAGTTTTTCAATGTTTAGCCCTTTGTTATCTCATATCTGTATATTGCATTATGAAAAGCCCAAGAGAAATAGCATAAACACCTTGCAGGTAGAACTGTTAGAAATTAGATAAAATTGATATTCAAGTTTGGGAAGATATGTCCTGTTTTGGTTAATGTTTATTTTCATTTTGCCTTTTTATAGTAAATAAACTAAGGAATATATTATTTTAGTATCACTTTCACAATAAATCAGAGATCAAAAATAAATATTACCCCCACAACACCTCAGGAGTATATCGGATTTGGAACCTAATAAGATTATTTTTCTTCGTGAGCGTATCATTTGAATTTATTCATCTTTTAAAATTTATTCTTTATAATTTTCTCTTACATTAAAAATAATTTAAAGCACTTAAAAAAGTTTTTGAAGATTTACTTTAATATTGAGATTTTTATAATTTGCCATTTAAATTTGAAGTTTATTGAATCTCTCAAATTTAAGCCTCAATATATCAAACGAAAAGATCTCTATAAGAAGTTCCGATTTACATGCTATGATAGACGTATGATTTTTCTGTGTAACAGTCCGTACCATGGCTTTTGTATTCATTGTACCATCTAACGACAGTAGACCATTGTCACAATACTACCAGTTAGCCCCCAGCTAGTTTGTAAATTGATGTGCCAAAAATATCAATAGAGTTGTCCTTTAAACTCTTGCTACATCTATTGTATTTGTATGTATTAGTATACCTTGGCTAAAATAATATCTTGCTTCAACGAAATCTTAGATCAAGTGATAAAAGTTTAACTACAGGTATCAAAAGTTTAATTAACTGATTTTTCATGTGACCTGGGTTTGTTTTGGTAAGCTTCTCAATGATAGAGAAAACAACAAGGTGTGTTAAATGTTTTATTTTCATGTGTAATTTCTGAGGTATATAGAACCTTATGTGGAATCAATAATTACATTTTTTTTGTGCTAAAAAATGGATTTTTGTGAAAATATAATATAAATGGATTTATTAAGCAAAAACTGGGTCAGAGATGTCGGACCAGTTTTGATCAATACTCCTAGAATGATAAGGTATCTATAATTAAAAAATATTTAATTATTTGAAAAAATTAAAATTGAAGTATTTATTTCTTTTGAAAGTAGGAAAATGTGGACTAATTTACATTTCTGGAAAATTGTCTGGAGATAATTTTATGACATGACATCTTATGACATTTTCTTTGGTTGTGTATTTACCAATATTGAATGCTGTTAAATGTGGAAAGTTAAATTTTATTTTCAGTGTGGTTGATTAAAATAAAATTAAATCAAAAACTTATTTCAGAATTAGCTCATTTAAAATCAGCTTGAGAGCTTTTTTCTTGACAAAATGTTTTTAGTGGAATATTTAACTGTCTTCCTAGAGAGTTTTGTAAAATAATTGAAGAAAATAAAAATAACCTGATAAAAAATGACATAGATGATATATATGATTATACACTGTATTTTGTATGGACCTTTCCATTTATGTTTGTTTCAAACCGTTCACTTTGTTAGCCCTTATGAATCTCTCTAGCCATTCAAAGCCCATATGAATCTTTTTTAGCAATTCAAAGCCCTTATGAATCTTTCCAGCCATTCAAAGCCCTTATGAATATTTCTCATTGATTGTCTCACAATTTCGAAGAGTATCGTTAATAGCAGTGGATGTTTTAGAGGATCATGTAATAAATACTACTGATTTATCTCCCTTACATAATTAAGGAGGGGAGATAATGCTACTTTTTCTCTCTTAAGTCCTGGAAGCTAAGCTAGGCATTTTATTGTCTCCCTTGTGTATTAAGATTAAGGGGCATTGATTTATGATTCTTGTTTAGATATCTTATACTGTTTATCAGTTTGTAATAAATTAGAATTTTTTTTAATAAAAATGAATCTTATCAAGAAATATGTAATCAGTAGACCAAAACATCTGGAAGATAAATCGAGTGGTTGTCCGAGATGAACCATATTCTGATCACACAAATTCCCTTCAAAATTCTAGTAGCGGAATAATTTTGTAGGACTGTTAATCACCATATGTACTTGATCCTATTGCTCCACCATTTTGATTTGACAAATTTTACGGGAGTTATTGGGCTTTAACTTTTCTACATTCGACACTATATGAAGACTTTGTGAACGCAACTCCTCTGAACCCGCTGATCAGATTTCATTCAAATTTTGTAGGATTTTCAGTCACCACATCTAGGTGATCCTATCGCACCACAATTTTGATTCGGCAAATTTTATGGGAATTATGGGACTTTATTTTTTTTGTGCATGTGAAACTACAGGAACAGTTTTATTTGTATTGTACTGCAATTTTTTTTATTATGTGTTGACATCCATACTGTGCAGCTATTTCAATAATACACATTTTGTATATCTTGTGGGGCTTCGACTTTTCTCTGCGGCGGTGGACATATGGCTACATGTAGCAATCTTGTCTATTTTACAGGAATTATGCTTTAATTTTTCAGGTGCCTACCTGAAGAAACAATACCCGCCATAGCTTACAGTCGTCCACTCCAGTCTATACCGAGTCATCACCTTCAAGTGAACAACGTCAGTCATCTGCCATCATCAACAACAGCATCACCTCCGCATGTATCAACATCAAACTACAATCATATGAGAACACATGCCATTTTAAATGGCCACAATCATTGCTATGACAACCCTGCAATGCATCCGTATGTAAAACTATGTTTCGTTATTTTTTTAAAAACTTTTATGTGTTGTTTGTTCACTTGAAGTGTTTCAGTGTGAACCATATTAGTCTATGCCAAAAGTCTGTACTGTGTCTCATATACTTCAGCAACTAATTCCTTGATGAAAAATTTAGGAATTTATAACAATTCTGTGTATTATTTCTTAAAAATCAACATTTAGGAATTTATAACAATTCTGTGTATTATTTCTTAAAAATCAACATACTTCAAACTTTGGGAAACAATAGTTATTTAGCAAAGTCATATTTGTTTGTGGCAAAGTCATATTTTATGATAAAATCCAATAACTGAACACAAAAGGTGGAAAATCTGCTCAAGTATCTAAACAGTGGAAAAGACAATAATTAAGTACGTCTGTTGGAAACAAAAGGTAGAGCTCATTATGTTCGTTTTAAAGAAATCTTTGAGATAATCCCAAAAAAACTAGCCTAAAATATATATTACTAGACTAAGGCTTTCGGCTAGTATGTAGATCACAAACACACAAACAGCCAGCAAAAAATCAAGTAATCAACGATCAAAAGAATAGAAATTTTTTCAATGGAACTTAAAAAGCAGATTACAGCAGTGCCTGAATTGTCCCAGTTCATGCATTCAAAGACCGACTTTTATGGTCCCATTTAAACCTTAAATTCATTTTTATTATTAAAATCTGAATGATGCCTGTAAAATATGAGTATAAATGTTATCTGTACCTTTAATTTTCTTTTATTGTAATTAATGGTTGCCTCTTCCAATTCTAAGATGCCTCAAAATTTTAACAAGAGAACATTAAGTTTGTTTCCAAAAGATTGAGTCATATTGACTTTCAGAATAATATGTCTGATCATTGTTTTGAAACAAAAGCCAATGCTTTTTCAACAAGTTTAAGAAGTATGTCAACACAAGGTAGTTTGTAAAGCATCTCTCAGTTTACAAATTTGAGATAAAAGGAATTTGAAGATATAAGATCTGAAATAGCCAGTGTCCACTGGAAAAAAATGTTTTCTGATAATTTAACCATTAAAAATATATTAAATCACCCCTTCTAACTGATTTTCAGAAAAATTGCCTTCTGATATTCTAGTTATTCAAAAGAAAAAGAAAAACATAACTATGTGCCTGTGATATGTACCTTCGTTGGCGAAGGATACCACGTCGTATTATTTTACCGCGTAAAATGCAGTTGTCTGTGCAAACATGCATTATTGCTTAAAATAAAATTACACTCAAAACCCGGATGTTTGCATCGCGCAAGTCAGACATTTTTTTAACAATGCAATACAAATAATTTATAGAAAAAATTTCAAGGGTCAAAGAAGATTTTTTACACAGAGGTCAATTTTTTTATACAAATTTGAAAAATATACTGTCCCCCTGTTCATCGAAGACAGGAGTTCATTTTTCAGGACGTGTCAATGTCAGAATTATTCTTTGTTATAGAATGAATAAACCAATACTGATTTTGTCAGAGATATTGTTCAACCTACATGTTTTTTACCATGTGACCGTCGGGATAATTAAAGAGGTACATAAAAAAAAATGGACTGGGACGTTCTGAAGAATTTATTTTCTGGGTTAGCATCTCCAAGGTAGAGATATTACGGTTTTTTTTTCAAATTGTACTTTTTCTTGAAATGATGTTAAGTATCTCTTATTTCACAAAATCTATTGATTCTGATAATACACTTCAGGAAAATTGAAGAAAATGATCTGTCTGTTGTACATGTATACAATTTGTAAATAGGTTGTTTAATTGCCCTATTAATTAATTATTCATCCATGTGCATTGGCAGAGAACTCATTTTCACACATTTACTCAATCATAGAAAAAAATCTTTAACGATAATATTTACTTTAGGTAGAAAAAAAATATAATAATGTGTAACTTTATATTTAAGTTTTTTATCGACTAACTAACAGTCATAAATATTGTCTCCAATCGTATGAAAAACAAGTGTGAAATCTTAGACGATTTAAACAAACTGTAGTGTACAATAAGTCCCGGGTATTTTTGACAAAAATAGATGTATCCCGCTGGTACGGATTATTCTTTTAATGATGACATCGAACAAAGGGGTTTCTATACATGGTGTTACCGCCCAGTACAGTAAGAATTTTATTTTAATTTTTATCTATAATTATGTGAATGTCAAATTGACTTAACTTCATGAGACATCTATCAAGAAATAATTTACTCTCGGCTGAAAAGTGTAGTCTTACGTTGGTGTAAGTTGGTGTATTTTGTAATACCCGGTCATATATTTGGTGTTTACCATGAATACGGTCTGGAAAAAATTTTGAAATTGTTAAAAATGTCATGGTTCTCTTGTAATAATTAATTGTACAAGTAAAAAAAAATTAATAGGACAAAAAATTGTCAGAAAAATTTCTTTTAACAAACCTAAATTAAACAATTAAATTACTTAATTTATTTCACTGAAGGATAATTAGGAATGATTTTTTTTTATAAGTATTAGGCATTTTTTAATCACTTGAAAATGCAATAAATAATATTTTATTTAAAATTGAAAAAAATATACTTTAATTTAAAATTATATATCATATTAACAAGGTATGTGGACATTAAAAAGTAGCACTTGTTTAAATTAATGTTAAAATTTGTTTTAAACAAACGAATCCTCTAATAATAAATATTTTAAACAGTTTAAAATCAAGAAAATACTAAAAACCTGAAAGTACAAATGTATTGTGATTACTTTTGTGAAAAAAGTATAAAATTTATGTTTAGAGTACATGCAATAAGAGAACATTGTTACTTTAATAAATTACCAATTATTTTTAATTATTATTTGATATTTATAAAGTACAAATACTTGTCAAAGGGTTATTAATTTTTTTTTTAAATTTCATTTTGTTTACGTACACCTATAGTTTAATAAACTTAAAATGCGTCTAGATATTACCTACTTCTTTTCCACAACTACGCACATCTGATAAAAATGGGGAATTTGTTTAGAAAAAAATTAATTGACTGTTTGATGTTAATAAATGTGCTAAAATTTTAGATCATTAATCTGAAAAAGTATATTAGGTAATTTTTTTGTCCTAAAATTTTTTCCTGGTTTCAAATTTGAGAATGCATTTCATGTTAACAAAGATGTACCATATTTTTCTTACTTAAAAAAAATGTTTAAAGAAAAATGTTTTGTTTAAATTCAGTCTTTAAATTCAAAAAAAATATCAAATAATCTAATAATCAGAATAAAATTATGAAATTCTATATGTTATCAGATGCTACTTTCTTTGGTGAGAAATAACTTTATTAAGAATGATTATATAACACCATTTTACCCTGCAGGTTTGTTGTCAGTTTTAAAAAAAAATAATTCTTTAGGGTTTGATTTCACCAAATTTCAGGAAAATTTTTTTCAGTTAATAGAACTAAAAAGAACAAAAAATTATACAGGTTACTTTTTTAAACAATATAAAACAATTTAAAATCCATGTAAAATTTTGTCAGAATAATTTGGAATAAAATTTTAAAAACAAGTGGTCTAGATCATCCTTTGTATATACTAGTTTTCAGAGGCCCAGAAGCCTGTCAACAATGAGGTTGTAAGGGAACAACCATTTGAGTTTTATTGTGGGGGGGGGGGGGGGGGGGGGGGCTGTGGTCAAATTTTAAATAAAAAGGCAGGACCAGGATTTTGGCAAAAAAACCTGGATAGCTTTAAGTGTGGAATAAAATTGCAGGACCTTTGTCAGTCAGGAAATTTTTAGGTTTAAATGAAAATAAAAATTTAGGCCAAGACAGTAGGCAAAAAAAAAAAAAAATCCGGGACCAAAATTTTGGCGATAGAATAGACAGGACAAACATTTCATCGTAGCCCCCCACAAATGGATGCTCCCTAAGTTTGAAAAAGAGGTAAATCTCTATTGATAATTTCTTTCTCAACACAAAAATATGCAGTAACTCTAGAAAGTATAGACGTATTGTGGTATGTCTATAATAAAGAAACGTTTGACATAAAATAATTATTTAAATTCAGATAATTTTGCCAGTAGTTGAATAGCAATATTGTTCCCTACAATTGTTCTATATATAGATGCATACTATGGTAATGGAATATTGTTGATCTGATTGGTTATGTTGGATGAATATGGCCGTTCAAAATTAGTGAAATATTGTTTACAATGAAGTAAACATAAAACTGGACGATAATTGTGTTTCAATATAGTTTACTGACAACTTGTTAACTGAGCCAATAAATAGATATTTTCAACCACTAATTATAAATTGATGAAAAAATTTAAAATAGATTTAAAAAATAAATTCTAACACTAGTGTAAAAAAATTCAAAATAAAAACAAAACTTTTAAACTCTAGAATTGACATTTTTCAAGTGCCATCAGCTTTGATGGCACCAGTAGCTGATCTTCAACATTATCCAATGTCAAATGATGATACATCCAGTGGCAAGACATTATTAACAGCACAAAATTTTTAAGTTCAGATACAGATCAAAAATCAGTTTTAAATTTTACAACTTTTATTAGTTATAAAGCAACATTTGTTGATAGAAAATTATCTGATTTTTACTTGTCTTTTAAGCTTGTTGATCCTTAACATTGCATCCCATTTTATTTTTAGCTCACCTGACCCACAGGGTCAAGTGAGCTATTCTCATCACTTGGCGTCCGTCATCTGTCATTGTCTGTTAACTTTTACAAAAATCTTCTCCTCTGAAACTACTGGGCCAAATTGAACCAAACTTGGCCACATGCATCATTAGGGTATCTAGTTTAAAAAATATGTCTGATTACCCCACCTGCCAACCAACATGGCCGACATGGCTAAAAATAGAACATTGGGGTAAACTGCAGTTTTTGTCTTATATCTCAAAAATTAAAGCAATTAGAGCAAAACTGACAGGATAAAAATGTTCATCAGGTCAAGATCTACCTGTCATGAAATTTTCAGACGAATCGGTCAACCCTTTGTTGGGTTATTGCCCCCTCAATTGTTAATTTTAAGGAAATTTTGCAGTTTTAGGTTATTATCTTGAATATTATTATAGATAAAGACAAATTGTAAACAGCAAAAATGTTCAACAAAGTAAGATCTACAAATAAGTCAACATGAACAAAATCAGTGATTGACCCCATTTAGGAGTTTTTGCCCTTTAAAGACGACATCCAGCATAAACTTTTCTTTAAAGATCTTTTTCTCTCAAACCACTGGGCCAATTGAGACCAAACTCTGATGGCATGGTCCTTGGGTGGCCCCCTTCCAAAATTATGTCTGGCATCCCTGACTTCCAACCGACATGGCTGCTGTTACTAAAAATAGAAAAAGGGGAAAAGGGGGGAGGTGTATTTCAAAAATCTACTTATATGAAACTACAAGGCCAGTTGGAACTAAAGTTGGCAGTAATGGTTCTTAGGAGGTTCTCTTTCAGAAATATGTCCAATGACCCAGACTGTTAACCAAGATGGTCGCCACAGCCGAACTTAGTTTAACATAATGCCCTATGGGAAAATTCAGTGAAAAATCTTCTTGTCTTAAACCACTTGACCAATTGGAACCAGACTTGGCAGCAATGGTCCTTAGATGGTCCTCTTACAGAGGTGTATCCGATGACCCAGACTGTCAACCAAGATGGCCACCACAACCGAACTTAGTTTAACATAGGGCCCTATAGGAAAATTAATTAAAAAATCTTCTTGTCTGAAACCACTTGACATATTGGAGCCGGACTTGGCAGCACTGGTTTTTAAGAGGTCCTTTTTCAGAAATGTGTCTGATTTCTTGGACTGTGAACCAAGATGGCCACCACAGCAGAACTTAGTTTAACATAGGACCCTATGGGAAATTCACTCAAAAATCTTCTCATCTGAAACCATTAAGCCAATTAGAATTAGATTTGGTATCAGTGGTCCTTAGATGATCCTCTTTCAGAATTTTGTGCGATGACCCAGACTGTCAACCAAGATGGCTGCCACACCCGAACTTAGTTTAACATAGGGCCCTATGGAAAAATTCATTGAAAAATCTTCTTGTCTGAAACCACTTGACATATTGGAACCAGACTTGGTAGCATTTGTCCTTAGGAGGTCCATATATTTTCTTTATTTTTATTTAACATGGCAGTATGGACTTAGATAGCATATTTTTTATTTGTTAATGTGAATTATAGACTATCCTCTGGATTTACTCCTCCACATCCCAATTTATGACCCTTTTTTATATCAATGGTCCAATATGGCTATTATATTAGATGTTGTGTGATTGACCAATACTTCATTCCCATACATTTTCATATTGAAAAATACTTGAATTACATTAAGTAACAGCTAGTTATTTAATCACCATATATGTATTTAAAACTTCTGGTGAAATTACTGACAATAACCAGAAATATAAACAACAGTATTTTTTTAAAAGAAAAATAATTAAAAACATTATTCAGTTAACTCCTTTACCAAGTTTTCCAGCAAATTTTCTCCCACAGGTCATAAGTGTTAAAGGGAGACTATTTTATTATCTCCCTTTAGTAACTGGGATAAGGGAGGTAACTGAATGTTTCCTGTTCTGTTTTAGTTATACATAAAACCCCTGTGAAATATATGTTCCAAAGTGTCAGTTTAAGATATCATAAAACACATATCTAAACCATATTTTGTTGTTTACAGGACATTGCCGGACAGTCCACCAGATTCAGAACCGTACTCACCACCTGATGGTCACCATAACCATAACAACCACAGCATAGTTACTACTCAAGGTATTTATCCCATAGAATTATGTTTTATTTTGGCAATCTTGATTCTTCCGTATCATAAATGGCTTATAGATCAACCTGCTGTCTTCTGCCTAAAATGAAGATTCCAAAGATGATGCTGTTGATATAGGATGGAGGCTAAAGGGGAAGGTCTTTTAAGTTTCTTTATCAGTACAAAATAATATTGGTGTAGCAGATGCTTATTTTGACAACTTCTATGTTTTCATTTGTACTTTAGGCCTAAAATTAATACAGACCAGAGCTATGTGCCAAAGTGAAGAATATTCAGATATTGTTGTTGATATCAGTTTCCGTGATTGATGATGAATGATGGGTTCATTGGTTAATCAACTAGATTTCAAAGTAGACAAATTATGACCACATCCTGATTTAAGAGCCCCTCTCAGGAAAAAAGACAAATTTTCTAGCCATTCAATTCACTTAAAAGTTTAACTAATGCATTTATTATATGAAGCTGATGGCCAATCAAATTAGGTATGGCTCAGAGTCTTTCAATATTTTCATCAACTGAGGCAATCATAGGTTTCATATTTCATTGGGTCCTTGAAATTCATGGATCTATTGTCTTATGCAATTTGTGAAAATTGGAGAATTGTTAGCCATGCAATATGGCAGGCTTGGCTAGCACATATCTGTGGGTGTAGGAGGTAGTCATTTGTTTAAAACATTTTGCAGTATTATCTGGGCAAATTTTTAAAATGCAAAGTTCATACCAGAACCAAAATACATCTACTAGCAAATGATACAGCAATATCTTTTGGAAAGTAAAATTACATCTTTTGTTTTTGTTGTTTTGATGTTTTAACTGTTTAATGATATGTTAATAATATTATACTGACATTTATTGCAATAATTTTTGCATTGAATGATTACAGAGATCATAGCAGTCATTCATCAGAAAATATTTTTACTACATAAAACATCTCTTCGTAAAACAAAGTATTCTTTATTAAACATGCCCAATGAAGGGGTAGCCCAAGCCACAGGCTAAGGAAGCATAAATATGAAAAATTACTGGGATTTTTGTGGTATTCTGATAATTTGATGACCATTAAATTTACAAGCCCTTAATGAATGCCCCTATTCAAAATCTCTGGATCTAATACTTCCAGTTTGCTGGTCTGTTGTACTGATCATTAATCTAGGAAATACTGGGGTAATTCTGGCAATTTTTATTTTGGTTATGATCTGTAGTTATAAGGAAAGCCAGTTAGATATCTAAGATAGGGTCCTGTTTGGTACTCAGTTGTCCTATGACAATTAAAACTGGCTTTCGTGTTACAGCTTAAAAACTGCTGAAAATTGGCATAAAACAGATGAATGATAAAATTTTAAGTTCTTGAAATGAACATTTGACCTAGTATTAAATTCAGATCATGATCAGATTACAAACTATCAAATTAATCAGATAATTCATTAATAAATCAGAATTGTCTGTAAGCAATTAAATTCATAGTTGATATTGAATATTTGATTCAAATTTTATCAATTAAATTGTAAAATTTCCTTTCTATCCATCTGCATGATATAAACAAATGATGTAATAAAACATTTTATGAAAGTTTGGTATACACATCTTTAGGTAGCCATGAGACAGATTCATTCATAAATTTAAGATGGTTAATAATTTTTATAATTAGTTTATTTCTTTTCATTAAGAACTTTAATGCTAAAAGAATCAGAATTTAATTCCCTGTTTTTGGTCACCGGATGTAAGTTCTGTTTGTTTTTTGATTGATTTATTGGAGTTGAAGGCCAGACCATTGACATCACTGACATGGATTTTAAAAAAAATACGCATTATTTAGCTACCAATCTTAGAGTTTTACAGTAAAATGTAACTATGGTTGTACCCATTTACTATAAATTTACTGGAAAATTACTAATAATAGATTTAAATAAACAACTTAAAAAAACTAGTTAAACTAGTGGCTTTCAAGAAATTAATATCCTTATGAATTTGGTAAACTTAATTGTATTGAAATTATCCTACTAAAGTCCCAATTTAAAATAATCTGTGATTTCTCTGATGTGAAGTGGCCAGTTTTAGAATTGATAACAAAAGAACCTCAGACTATCATGCTAATGCCCTGATTTACCATATTCTGTGATGTCACTGATGTTGAGTGGCCACTTTTAGAATTGATAACAAAAGGACCTCAGACTATTCTGCTAATGTCTTGATTTACCATAATCTTTGATCCCTCTGATGTCAAGTGGCCAGTTTTAGAATTAACGACAAAAGAACCTCAGACTATCATGCTAATGTCCTGATTTACCATATCCTGTGATCCCTCTGATGTCAAGTGGCCAGTTTTAGAATTAACGACAAAAGAACCTCAGACTATCATGCTAATGTCCTGATTTACCATATCCTGTGATTCATCTGATGTCAAGTGGCCAGTTTTAGAATTGATATCAAAAGAACCTCAGACTATCATGCTAATGTTCTGATTTACCATACCCCATGATTCATCTGGTGTCAAATGGCCAGTTTTAGAATTGATAACAAAAGAACCTCAGACTATCATCCTAATGTTCTGATTTACCATAGCCTGTGATTCATCTGATGTCAAGTGGCCAGTTTTTGAATTGATAACAAAAGAACCTCAGACTATCATCCTAATGCTCTGATTTACCATACCCTGTGATTCATCTGATGTCAAGTGGCCAGTTTTAGAATTAATAACAAAGGAACCTCAGACTATCATGTTAATGCCCTGATTTACCATAATCTGTGATGCCACTGATGTCAAGTGGCCAGTTTTAGAATTGATGACAAAAGAACCTCAGACTATCATTCTTATGTCCTGATTTACCATAACCTGTGATTCATCTGATGTCAAGTGGCCAGTTTTAGAATTGATAACAAAAGAACCTCAGACTATCATGCTAATGTTCTGATTTACCATACCCTGTGATTCATCTGATGTCAAGTGTCAAGTGGCCAGTTTTAGAATTGATAACAAAAGAACCTCAGACTATCATCCTAATGCTCTGATTTACCATACCCTGTGATTCATCTGATGTCAAGTGGCCAATTTTAGAATTGATAACAAAAGAGCCTCAGACTATCATGCTAATGTCCTGATTTACCATAATCTGTGATGCCACTGATGTCAAGTGGCCAGTTTTAGAATTGATGACAAAAGAACCTCAGACTATCATGCTAATGTCCTGATTTACCATAATCTGTGATTCCTCTGATGTCAAGTGGCCAGTTTTAGAATTGATGACAAAAGAACCTCAGACTATCATGCTAATGTTCTGATTTACCATACCCTGTGATTCATCTGATGTCAAGTGGCCAGTTTTAGAATTGATGACAAAAGAACCTCAGACTATCATCCTAATGCTCTGATTTACCATAATCTGTGATGCCACTGATGTCAAGTGGCCAGTTTTAGAATTGATGACAAAAGAACCTCAGACTATCATGCTAATGTTCTGATTTACCATAATCTGTGATTCCTCTGATGTCAAGTGGCCAGTTTTAGAATTGATAACAAAAGAACCTCAGACTATCATGCTAATATCCTGATTTACCATAATCTGTGATGCCACTGATGTCAAGTGGCCAGTTTTAGAATTGATAACAAAAGAACCTCAGACTGTCTTGCTAATGTTATGATTTACCATACCCTGTGATTCATCTGGTGTCAAATGGCCAGTTTCAGAATCAACATCAGAGGAATAACATTCCAGTTTTACCAGTTACTTCTCACCATGATTTTATGCCATTATGTAAAAGGCATTTGGTGCTTATCTAGTGGTGGAGTTTGTTGCTCTTTGTTGAAGATCACATGAAGACACTCAGATATATCAATCTTTGTTCAGTGCTGTGGAATGTTGTCTCATTCATGTCTACCCCATATCCTTACATTTTCATATATCTCATACATGTGATATAAATTTGTTTGCAAAGGAATTAGATAAAAAAACAACCTGTTCTTAATTTGGTGATGTGCACTGGAAAATCTGGTTTCCTGTTCCTTAGACAGCTTCTTGTCATAAAGAGGAGACCTCTTATTGATTACAATAAGATGCCAAAGTGACTGTTGTCAGCAGGTGCGCTGGAATCTTAAAAATAAATCAGGTATTTTTTACATAGACATGTGGTGCTCTTGTCAAAAATCTTAGCCACACTTACTGACCATTAGAAATGCCATAAATTGTCAATTATGGAATAAATGGTCAGTGGTTTTATTAAATCTTCATGATATTTGATCACTTGACCTATGACCTTTACGATTGATATCAATTACTTTATTATTTCTTACTAATAAAGATTAATAAAGAAATCTCTTTTAAGACAGGAAATATTGATAATAAAAAAATAGTTATTTAGAAACATAATTGAAAGTAACTGGTACTGGAATGCTTGTGTTTGTTCCTCTAGGTACTAATAGTTTTGTATGGAACATAATTTTATAATGGTGAGGGGCAGAGAAATTCCAGAAGACTTAAAATTCAAACTTGTCATATTAGTTATTAAGGCTGTGAAATGATAATTTCTTTGGTTATTGAGATTTAACAAATGATAGAAGTTTTTTGTTAAATTATTCAAGGATTCTGTTGTTTCTGCTGAACATCTGGGACCAAGAAATGATTGCTTCCTGAAGGTGTCTTTAAGTACAAAAGTTAAAATACCTTACATTACAAAACAAAGAAAAATGGGGAAAAACTTCTGTTTTTGTTAGTTCAAATTTTTCAAAAAATCAGAATATATTTGTTTGCTAAAATTTTGACAGAATTAATGCTTTAAAATTTTCTGTCAAGATGATTCCATACAACAATTACTTTTGTCCAAGACAATAACATTTGATTGAAAAAAATGAGTAAATAAAAAATTTGCTTTAGAAATATATAACTTTTGCATTTGTATTAATTAAGCCTTTGGTAATGCAAAATTTTCAGTTAATCTGATATTGATTAAAAGTATAGAAATTTATGTAAAATTTTTTGTAAATTGACATTCTCATGCCCAAAAATACTGTTTTAGGCTGTATTTATTCTCAGTAACTCAGAACTCCTGTTATTTTGAATTATATTTATTGGTGCAATATTGATAGGAAACTATACATGTGAAATAAATATTCTCATGTTGATTATGATAAGTAAATCTCAAAATGAGTGAATAAATTATTTAGTTGAAAATAACCATAATCAGACTTAATTCACAAAATTTTGAATCCAAGAAAGAAAGAATAAAGTCTGTTGGAGTACATTTTACATTGAAATCCTGATTTTTTTTCTTTGGTGAATTACCTTATATCATAATATTAACTGAATATGTGGCATAGAAATTAACTTACCTTGATTGTGTACTGAAAAAGTTTTCCCACCTAAACAAGAATTTAAAAAGCACAAGTTGTTCCAAAATAACATATATATGATTTGTACTTAGTATTTAAGGATACAATGATTTCTAGTAGAATAATTTGATTTTATAAGTGTAGCAATGGTGAAAGGGATTTTGGCGATATCGACAAATTTTCTAAAATCGAGATAGTATTTGTGTGTATTTGTCAATAAGATGGTGGTGCTATTTACAAACAGAATACCTCAAACAAGTATAAATAAACTTTTAATTAAGCCATAATAAATCGTCAAATTGTATCAGGTAGCAGACGGTCAAGACCGGTACGGGACATTTGTTAAATATTTATTAATGTTTAGTCAGCCATATTTGTTATTTGTATTATGTTTACAGATCAGAGCATATCTCTGCAGTTATCTATAGGGAAAGACGAAAAATTTGAGAATAAAATGAATTACATCAAAATTAGAGATAAAGACCTGTTTGTCTTACAGGGTGTAAGAATACACTTTACATATGTGAAAAACGATTAAATCTATTTAACCTACGGCCAATAGACATATTCACAGCCTGGTACAATCATAGGTCTACGTTTATACCGAATGGTACATAAAAACATTTTATAACTTGCAAAAGCTATATCTTTTAAAAAGAACTCATGGCTCTTCTCAACTCTTCTTTTCTTCATAAAGTCCTATGGAGACAAATTGATATGTAATTAGAAATTCTCTTGTCATTTCATAAAGAAGTCATCAACGGTTTCAAAGTGTAAATTTTCAATATGATAAAGATGGATATAACTATTCTTACAATTTTATACTGATAGACCATTAGTAGTGTGATAGGGTTGCAGGCAAAGGATGTATTTTAGCGGATGTAGATTTTCATGATATAAATTCAATTTAGCCGATTTTGAGTGAAGATTAACTTGTACAAATCAATTTTATTATGACACTTATGACAATTTTTTATGAGTTTTTTAAAATGCATGGATGGTCATTTATTGTGAAATCTTCAACAATTTAATTTTTGGGCTGATTTTAGTCGACATTAATCACACCTGTTAATGCAAAAAAGGCATTTAAATGACAAAATTCAAAGCATTATTACACAGACGCTTAAATTTCGGTAAGTACCACATTTCTAATTCTCACTTACCACTTTCATATTGCGTGTAATTTAGCAACTGCTGGTCACATGTCTAAGTTTATAAAAAAGACGTCATTTGTTTTTGATTGGTTTATTTAATTTTTAATTTTTTTTTGTGACAATGCTTTTTGACAGCAGTTTGTCATTTTCTGCTGTGCAGATGTTTATTTATGGTTGATTTTTATCTATTGTTCTGATGTATCATTTATTGAAAATGGATTCCCATATTTAGAATAATTAATTTTCACGAAGCTTAAGTGTTTTTGGGGAGATTAAAAAAAGGACACAGCCCATTTACTAAGCAGAAAATAGAAACTATCTCTATGTCAATAAAATGCAATTTCTCGTGTTTAAAATGCATTAGAAATAATAATTTTTCCAGAAAAACCATTTAAAGTTTTCAACATTTTCATATCTCCTCATCCACGAATTGTCAAATGTCCGTGGAATTGAATCTCTTTATTTAGTTGGAGAATCAACTATTCGTAACAGATTAGTATTAATATTTAACTAACTTCTATAACATGCGAATGTGATAATTAGTCGTGTATCAATATACCACAGCACGACATGATGGAGATGTATGAAAACCCAGGTATGAAATTTTTATCGTTTTATATTCAAGTTAGAACAATAGCATTACACAAAAAAATAAGGTTTTTTTTAAATTTTTTTTTTTATATAAATTTGGTATTAAGCTACATCAATACTCAATGGAATATACTTGTAAAATATTTATAGATTATTTAAAATGTTATTATTAAATTGTTCCAGACAGTTTTGAATCATTTATTTTTACTTTACTGGAAATTTTTCTATAGATCAGTTAATTATTTCCAAGTAACCTTTCACAATTTATACCCCTAAAATCACTGATTTTGTTTCTAGTATGTGTAGTAAAATTTAAAACAGATGTCTCTGTATCTAATATGTCTAAAATAATATACCTAGATTTTGCAAATATAAGGAAAAAACTGTTAATTCAGAATTATTAATGACCCAAACCATTGTGTCATACCAAATGTCCAATAGAAAATAAGTACAATTTTTTTTTTTATTATATTTATATTAAATAAATTTTACCTTTAATTTTTTGGAAAATATATAAAAAAGTAACTTCTTGATTTGAGAAAAATTACAGATAATGCATGATCAAACAAAATTTTCAATATCACTATTTATTTTTATATAACTTTTATGTTTTTTGGGAAAAAATTAACTTTATTCAGGTTTTTACAAAATACCAAATTTTGAAATGGTATGGAGACAAAATTTTATTTATGTTAAATTAACAAAGTGTTTAATCACTGAATATATAAGGAATCAAGTAAAATCAATTATATTTTCTTATTTAGGGTAAGAAAGGTTCTAGCAAAATTTCAGCAAGGATAAAAATCTTTCACCTCGTTGGTGAATTCCTCATTTCTTTTTATGAAAGAAATATACCAATGACATGGTATCAAACAGCACAAATTTTGTGATCATCAAATATGACATGACCATATTTTTGTTTGCAATGCCAAGATTTTGTGGGAAAATTCAATAACTACAAAAAGTTGTCCATTTGCACCTTCTAACATTAAACAACATTCTTTGCTTAGTTTTGATCACTTATTAATGACATTCTGGAGTGATTCATACAGTCATATTTATAATATACATTAATGGATTAAATATTTTTCTCTGTTCAAAAAAATATTAAAATAAATAAAAATACTTAAAAGGCTAAATTAAATATATACTACTTACAGATTTGATTGAATTAAAACCAAATAAAAAGTATTTTAAAAATGTTTAAAGTGGAATTTAGAAACATACTTGATGATCAGTTAAATTGAAAAAAGGTCACTAATGGTCATGTGACCTCTAAAATTTCATTTTTATAATAGATCAAAGAGTTAATTGTAAGTACCATACTTTTTTATAAGATTATTTTTCCTTTATTTTTTTACTTTTCTCATCTAAACCTGAATTTTATAGAGAAATAAATAATGCTTTTGAGTTTTTGTTTCAGATTTTTTATAACTTTATTACTGTTTCTTGGAACCGTTTGAAAGGTTCTCGTCAAATGTAAACCAAATGGGAAATTTGCTTTTTACATCATAAAACATTAGTCTGTAGATGATAACTTCAGTAGCCTATTTAAGGAAATGTCAACATAAATTATATGTATGGCGATTTCCTACTCGCCTCTTTGTATTTACCTGTACCAGGCAATATGTCAGCGTAATTATTATGAACATATGTAAATGATGGGTCTTCTCCGACACCTAATGACCTTTGTAATAAGACTTTTACGATGGTGCTATACCTTAAAGGTTTGTTTTATCATATATTCTATATACTCTTCAATTATTTTGCTTTGTATTTCCTTGAAATAGGCCTAAATATTAACCTTACTGAAATTTAACTTAATTTGAATATTAGTATAAATGTTATTAATTTTATTGTACTGTATTGAACTGCTTGAAAGTTTTATTTGAAACGGTATAATTTTTTGTAAAACTTGTCAAAGGGTAACATTCAAAGCGAAACCTCATTTCTGTTAATTGATATTACTTTTATGAAGAAAGGAGAATGAGTTAGAAAATTCATTTCGATAGTTATTATGTATAGGTGGAAAGATGTAGACAATTAGACATTTAGACCTAATTTTTCATATAAATGTCAGGCGTTAAAAGTTAATTTAATCGTTTCAATTTCTGTCTCAGATTGATATCAGAGCTCGGAAGGAAGTAAGTCTTCAAAATTTTTATTTATGTCAGCCATTTTCTTTCAAGGTGTGTTAAATGTAGTACCAGTCAGTACCGATCGTTAATTAACCTGTGTCTCGACCTCACACACGATTCTATTCGTATTCAATATAAACTGATCGTTTTTGTCAATATAACTCAGGACAATGAACTATTTCAATATTTTTATAAAACTTTGTTAAATGCAACATGTGATTTTCAAAGTTTAAATATAGATCATGTTACAGTATACAGAATGCCGAAATTTGTAATCAGTGTCACTTATTCGTCAATTGTTATACATCTGCAGGACAAGATCATCAAATTAACTAAAGAATAAAAACACAAATTTGTCGAAAATGAAAAGTTAACATGATCAGGGTGGTAAATACGCAAATAAAAATAAGAGAACTTAATGAAGTCACACCTGATAAAGAAATTTAAGATTTTCCAAACGTTCCTGATTATATCATATCCAACCACAATCTTGCTATAAATTATAGAATATAATTCCTTGCAAATCAGAGACAGCTATGTCTAACTCAAACCAAAACTTTCAAATTTGGATAAAAATGAAACCAGTTTGCGGTAAGTTTTTGGAAATTTATGTATGAAATATTATAAAAGAGATGAATTTTTGTATACTGTACATTTGGAAATTATTGTGTCCATTTATTTCCGTGACTTTTAGAAAATCAAGAATATTGGAAGATTACTTAAAGTGGTTCTGTACAAGTGGTGAAAGAATGACTATCAGAAAAAATTAATAATGGGAAATTTAAATATTGTGATGCTCATATTTTTTGCATCAATAAAAACGTAGCATTAATTTCTGATTTTAAAGGTGGTAAAAATTGTAGATCCACTTCATAAAATTCTGGTTTTAAAATTCTTTAGAGTGGAGTATGTTAAGCTATAGAATTTGAAGTACATTAATCCTTTTTTCAAGCTGAGCTCGAAAATTCTGATTTCATGGTTAGATTGCTTTATTTTGATCTTTGAAATGTTTCCAGCCATGAAATTTACAGAATTATAAATATTAATTATAATAAGCCATTTTTTTTTTTAATTTTGATGATAATACTTTAACTAACTCAAACCAGAATGTTAAATTTGGAATATTTCCAGAGGAATAATTCTGAGTTAGTCATTTATTTTCAGAAATATAATTTTTTGAATATGAATTTGTATCAAGGGGTAATTGATTGTTCAGTCATTAATATCTAGTGTACCTATTAAACATCATATCTCAGTTTTAAAAAATAATTGAAAATAATTGAAAATAAAAATCATATCTGGTAAACTTTACAGGTTTAAACTAAACTGGTTTACTTATCTTAAACTAGCATTGGAAGTTTTTTTAAATTCTTTGTGGTGTTCAAGGTATCCAATGGACGATATATACATAAAAGTCTATCAGATTATATAAATCTCATTTACTTCTGAAATTAAATTAAAAGCAACCATTTTTTTTTATAGAATAAGTTTAGGAATTGATAATTGCATTTATAAAAAAAATAGAAATAAATAAACAGACTTTTTATATACAAACAAAAATAAAATAATTTGCAAATATAAAAAATTTTTATTGTCCACATTTATCGCATTCATACAGCCATCATTTTTCTCCATATATGACTGTAAGATAAATAACTACAATAAAAGTGTTCCTCCTCTGCTAGGACTTTTGTCATGTGAATGTGTGAATCTTATGTCAAGAATAAATGCTCCATATCATTATTATATATCAAAAATTATTAAAGTAAAATATCTAAATAATTTGCAGTAGATTTTGAAAACTATAAAAGATATAATATGTACTTGTATATAAATAGATCTCTCTGTTGTATTGCCCCTGGGTACTTTATTTGAGATCATGTTTCTGTTACATTAACTGCTTAAAAAACTTGTAAAACACCCCATTTTGAAAAGCTAATTCAAATTTGATAAACAAGGGGAGTGGTCTTTCAAGAGGACCACCATAGTGGAACAAGTGACACCATGTTTTTGTAGTTATTGAAGATAATGTTAAAATTAACTCGAGATGAAAAGTTGCTCTTTCAAGAAACAAATTGATCTTCACTCTAAAAATGTGGTTTTAGTAAATTAAGTGAAGGCTCTCTGTCTGGTAGCAATTCAGTAAAGGTAAACGAAATCTTGCTCTAAAAATGTGGTTTTAGTAAATTAAGTGAAGGCTCTTTGTCTTGTAGCAATTCAGTAAAGGTAAACGAGATCTTGCTATATTGTGATATTTAATGCGATTTTGGAATGGAATGGAAAAAGTCTTTTTACATCCGCAAGCTAAGAAAAAAATCATATAGTTATGTTACAAATGGCTTTTCAATTAAAAAGAAAAAAAATCATATAGTTATGTTACAAATGGCATTTCAATTAAAAATTCTCGTGGCATATTTACATGTTTACCATATAAACAGTAAGAACCAAAGATAGACCATTTATAGATTGTGTACTATGAAGACATTTCTAGATTGTGTACTTTGAAGACATTTCTAGATTGTGTACTTTGAAGACAATTCTAGATCGTGTACTTTGAAGACAATTCTAGATCGTGTACTTTGAAGACAATTCTAGATCGTGTACTTTGAAGACATTTTTAGATTGTGTACTTTGAAGACATTTCTAGATTGTGCACTTTGAAGACAATTTAATTGTAAAATTTCAGCTTAAGTTTTTTATAGCATTAAACATATAAGATTCTTTAAAACCTCATAATTAACTTGAATTCAATATTTCTGGTTTTTTTCTCTCTCAAAAGTTACAAAAATGTAGAATAATTTGACATGTAAGTTTATGTATAAGGCTCTTAAATTCATGATTTCTGTGACATTTTTTTCTCAACAGTAGATAAAGAATAATTTTTAATGCAAGTTCTTATACAAGGTACAGCATAAATGTATGAAATTTTGAAAATGATCAGAAACTTTCATTGGAAAAATGCATATCACGTTTTCATAGCTTTAAACCATGTATTGTATTCAGGTATAGTTCGGAACATGATCATTTCTTTTTGAACATATGTTAAACTCCAAAACAGGGTTTGAAACACGAAGATCTATCATACTGCACAAATTTCATAGATTCCCATGATAGAATCTTGACATAGATTTGTATCTACATTTAGGTGAAAAAAAGGGAAAACGGAACAAAATTACATATTTTTACAGTTTATTACAATTTCTTTGACGGACATCCAGAGAGGGAAAGATGCAAGTAAAAATGGAGGAATATCTAATATCCAGTGTCTGATTTCTGTTTGGAAATTTTCTTTCTGATAAAGAAATTGGTCATCAAGATTAACCTTTTTTTTTAGAAAACATCTTTGTACTCATTAAACTGGGTATCTGAATTAGTATTTCATATTTTTTTTTTGTAGAAGTCTTTTTAGAGAAATAAATGGGTTTATATTGCCCAACAAAGATACCATGTTTTCTCTTATGGTTGACTGGTATTATCTAACTCTCAAACGGTTAGGGAAATTTGATATCCCATAGTGTAAAGTGTGATATGAACTAGTGATATAAAAAATCTGCCTATTGATAGGTCAGCATGTGATTGTGTAGGAAAATTTGTATACCTTTGATTGGTGAACAATTTTACTACACTGTGGTGCCATATTTGAAAGCCATGTTTGTATAGCAATATATGACAGAGAAATGAGCATAAAGATTTCCCGCGGCCTGGGTGCAGAATCGCAAACAAATATATATTCCTGAAGAATCGTAATAGAAATAGGTTTATCAACTCGCAAAAAATAGATATCGTCTATTATTATATCCTAATTAAATAATTCAATTTGATATCAAGCGATATCTAATTCTCACTCATTGTGAAACCTTTAAAGGTTTAAATTAATTATTCTTAGAATATAGGTTTTCATATAATTATGTTTTTTGGAGTTTTTCAGTACTGCAACTAGGAAGTAAATTTTAGACTTTGACGTATAAGTACAAGCATTTAGATTTACATGAGTATTACATGAATTATATATTCCATTTCAGAAAATAAATACGGTGTGAACCCAGCAATGCATCCAATGTACCCACCGAGTCACCATCGGCCACCAGGGATGCACACAAAGTCAATGCCACCTGGGTATAATGAGCCACCTATTTTAAACCACATGCCACCTGTTCCGGTTTCCCACCCTGATCCTTCAACATCCACACCAATACCTCTATCTGCTTCTGGCATGAACCCACAAATGATCTCACCTCCTCACAGGTAAGAATAACTAAGAATGAAAAAAGAATCTCACGTCTTCATAGGTGAAACCCATAAAAAATAATTTCAAATGTTTACAAGGTAAGAAAAATGAACAAATGATCTCACCTCTTCACAAGTAGGGCAATGAAGAAATGATCTTACCCACTCACAAGTAAGAACAGTGAACAAATCATTTCACATTGATTGACTGAATATCACCTTCTTAATAGAACTTTTATGTCAACAGTCTTTGGCCCAGTTTCATTAAGCTTATCGAATTGAGATTTTTCCTCAAACCACTAAATATTTTCAGTTATTTTCGAGTTGTCTGATTGGACAGTATCTGAGTTAACCCTGATAAGTCAGTACATCAAATTGCTATTTTACTCTTCATGGTTTTATAAAAACCTCTTTGTCCCAAGTATAATCAGCAAATTTTCCCTTTACATTCAGACATGTGACAGTGTACATATAACTGCATGATACCAGTAAATAACGTGTGCATGGTACATATATTGTAGTGGTAAAAAGACATAATTCAAATGATATAATTGTACTTGACAAGAATATACAGTGTCCTGGTTAATTGATTAACAGACAGAGGGATAAATGCATTCTATTATATTCGTTCCATATATTCCTGATTGTAGTTCAGTCATAAACTTTTTAACAAAATGCACTTTTCATATTGTTTGATTCTCGAGGTTTGATTACTATTATAGAGTTACAAAATGATAAAAATTGATATCATCAAAACATTGAATTTTCATAAAACTTGTCAGAGCCAAAAAATGAATTGTATTCTGTTTTGTTAAACAGTTAATAGACCATTAAAAAAGATACCGATTAAGAAAATACATAGAGTGTAGGTTTACACTGATACACATATCAGTACATTGTAACACAATATATATAATACACAAATAAAGCAAGTTGATTTAATGTATCATATCTGCATTGCAATAATTAATTTCTCTGTCTACTCTGAAACAAATTTTGGAAATCAGTTACTCTCATTAATTTAAAACAGACAGGACCATAAAATATGATTCCAGATATCAGTAATTATGAAATGTCAGGAGTAGATAAAACTCATAAATATAACAAATTACTTTGAGATATCAGGGAGTCCAAGATAAAAAAGGTTTGTAAATGATATAAAAATCAACCATGGACCACACTCATCTAAATATTAACTTAGAATTTAACAAATTTTAAAGATTCAGTTCAATGGAATGAATCAAATTTAAAATCATTTTATGCCAAGTTGATGACAAATCCATTTATTCTCCTTTGTTAAACCAGTTATTTCTCATCATTTTCAATCCATTTCATAAACTCAGTTTTATATTTTCCACGACATATTATAACTCGCACAATACAAATCAACTTTATATTTACATCAAAAACAATTGTCACTATTTGAATTGTTAAGTCACATTTTTTAAACAAAATTTTCATTGAATCAGATAGAAAATTATACCATTCAAACTATACATCTTGATATTGTCACTACACCATTATTCCATTACTGTTTGTCCCACATACTTCTACAACTGAATTGTCAGTGTAAATTTCCTAGCTTTACTATAATCCCATACATTTAATATGACAGAAAGATATATCTAAAAAGTGCACATGGTTCAAACAGGTGGAATCAAAGCTTGCACATTTTTAACAATATTAAGTGTGTCAATGGTGACGTCAAATTTCATATAAGAATCATTGCAATGCACACAAGAACAGAAAGTTTTATCTGCTGTAAAATAAAATACATATCAACATTCAGAGAAAAGTAAGATTTAATTAAGACTTAAAGAAACAAAAGGTAAGTTATGGTTATATTTGTTTTTTTTATTTTTTAAATTTCAAGACATTCATCCCCCTTCCAAAAAAAACCCAGTTGATGTGAGACAAACAGTAATTAAAAGTCACATGTAATTATCACAACGGTAATTAAGCCAAAAAAGGAGAAATAGTCAACAGAATATCATGCACGGCTTACATACAATTGTGATTATTCCAAAATGGTTAAAAGTGATTTTTTTTTGTCGTTAAGGTAAGGTTTTCGCTCTCCCTGGATTTTTATCATTATAATATTGTAGTAATGTGACATTTATTTGTTCCCTTGGGAAACCTCTCTTATTTCGTGGCATTTTCAAAATCGCCTGTCCGGTTTTTTCGTAAGAACAGCTCAAAATTAGGATTTTTGGTAGTTTTGTCACAATGTATTTATTTTACTATTTTCAAGAAATGATTTATGTAAGTATTAAAACTATTAAAGTTTTTAATGAAAGTTGTAAAAATGATTATGTTCTAGATATTATTTATCAAATGTGCATGAAAAGCTAAGAAAAAATCACGAAAACACAACATTTTAACATTTCCTTGCAAAAATAGAGACGTTGCCATGGCAAGAAAAAGGTGAAAATGTCCTGTTTCCGGGTCCCACGATTTCATGAAATATTGAGAACTCATAGATTTAAATATTTCCATTATAATAAAATAATAAAATTCATATGTCCCCGATCTCGTTTCCATGGAAACAGATGCTATATTAACCCCTGATAAACACATAAATAAAGTATTTTTCGTGTTTTGTAAGAAAATCAATCACTGAAAGCCGTTTTCAGGGCATAATTTTTGTCCCCTGCCGGAACGCAATGCGGGGACATAGAAATGCCGGGTGTCCGTCCATCTGTCCGTTAGTCCCCATTGTAAGCGCTCTCATGCCCAATTCATTTGTGGATTTTGATGAAATTCATATGGAAGTCTTGTTTTGATAGTATCTAGATTAAGTTTAAATTCGAGTGTAGTAAAACAATATACTAAGCAAATATTGTGTTGGATCTGTTTAACATGAATCGTGGTGCAATGTATATTCAACTATAAAACATGCCTCATGCATTGCATGTGTGTTTTTTGTTGTTGTTAAGTATGAAAAATACTGTATAGTTTTCTCTTTTTATATTCTAAATAGAAATAAGAAAAAACATCAAATTATAAATGTAATAGGCTCTGATCTGCGAGAAGGAACCCTTCCCTCAGCTAACCATATCCCTACCAAATCATAGCTCTACAGTACAAGAGTGGGCGCTAAAGTAGACGAAGACCAGAAAATCAATGACAATGGACATTTTTATTGAACCAATGAAGTCAAAATACACGTAGCTATTCAAAATCTCTTCTTGAACTGTTAAAGGTTATATTTTCAATTCGTGGAAAGATCAGGATTTATGACCTCCATGAGTTCGTTGTTTGAATTTTGTAGCAAGTTGCGACTCTAATACTTTTACATGTAATAATGATTTATTCACGGTATCCTCATAAATTCTGGCCATGCTAAAGACGATCAGTTACTGAAATATCTAATAATTCAAAGCATCGGCAATAATGAAGTCGTCCATAAACTTGCGACTTTGTTGTTTCAAAAAATATTCTACCAAATCAACATTGATCAATATTCAATACATAGATACACGCTTCGGCAGTTGCGTAGACTTTCAACTGTTTCTTGCAAAACACTTTTCTTAAATTGACATTGATATAGTTCCAGAATGCATTCCAAGAGCAACGTTTTGATTTTTAATCGTTAAACATGCTACGATGTGTTGACATTTTGTCAGACGATAATTGTACGCAACACGCTTTTTCAACGTTGTAAAAATTCAGCGGATTAAACGCTCAAGTGATCAGAACTTTATGCAACTTTTCAATTCGAGTTATCTCCCTGTGACTGCAAACCTTACCTTAAAGTCCCAAAGTTAACAAATAATATAAAACATTTTGAGGAATTTCATTTTTGACGAAGAATTTAAACTTATTGGCTGCGAGAAAGGATAAGTCTTGCCGCTAAAGTGTGAATTATCACATATATGCTTTTATGAACATTCAGACCGGCGTTCATTTTGTTTTTTTTTTTATATTTCCAAGTCTTTTAAAGTGAAAATAGCATTTCTTTTTCTGTTACATGATAATTTCTTGAAATAAAAAAAGGGGGGAAGGATGGGGATGGGGATTACTATAGAGAAATGGGTAGCAGGGGTGTATGGTGGTGAAATTTATGAAATAATGTTGTCTTGCCTCACAATTAGCCTGATATGTTTGTTGAGAAAAAATTGAGCCATCATATAATCAGATATGTACTATAGTGTTAACAGTAAAATATATTAAGAAAACAATATTATATATTTCAGTATTGGTCCTCATCAGAAGAAGAGAAAATACTCAGAGTCTCCAAACAATGCTTTAACAAATGTTTTACTGAATGGTCGACACGATATGTTGAATATCAAACAGGAGCCTTCAAGTAAGTTCCTGATAATTCTTAATTCTTAAAAAGTTTGAAAACAAAATTCTACAACTCATTTCTGAACAGAAGTAATAGTTCACTCAGGAACTATGCACATTTGTGAATTAATTTGTTTTTTGGTTACTTATAGATTTTAAATATTCCAATTTCAAAATTACCCTGGTAGCTGTTCTACAACAACACCTAAATGTTTTAGGAAGTTCAAATAAGGAAATGCATGGTTTGTTGCAATTAAGAAATCAACACATTTCTGTGCAGGAAGTTTGTAAATCTGTAAGACAAACACTGCTATCATTTTGCTCAGGGGGAAATATTTTATTTGACCTTAGGTACAAAAAAACTGCACAGAACATGCATTTTCAGGCTATGATCATAAACCACTATATATCAATGTTCCATTACTCTTGGTACCATTTGATAGACCCTCTGATAATGTAATAATGTAGAATTGCTAGTACCACTTATCTGATCTTTCGCTGCCAGCCTCTGTTAGTTGTAGTAGCATGGCATCATACCAGTATTTTTTTAAAACTAAAGGTATTGATGTTAAAACTGAGGAGGTGCAAATTCTTTACTTCCATGTGAAACCTATTTTTAAGAAATTAAACACATTCTTTCCAGAGTCTTTTGGCATGTAAACTTGACCAGTTCACTCAGCTTTTGAGGGAATTGGTTTACATATTTACATGTAATCATCATAGTGAATGCAAGTTGCCATGTTTTTTATACTGGTTACAAAAGTAGTTCAGTGAATACTGTCTGCTGAAAAATAATCTGACTAAAGAACAATTCTGGAAGCATTTAGAACATTTCATGTAAAGGACCCTTAATTAAATAAGCAATTAAATTGAATAGTGTAATTACCATTTTATAGGCTCTAGTTTTGGTGGTTACCTAGGTGATTGTGAAGAGGATTACCAATATGATCCAGATTCTAGTAATTCTGGTTTTATGGACTCTTCTTACCAAGTGATAAAGTGGCAGCCATTTAATGTACAAAAATGGCACGCATTGACAGACTCAAATCTCAAAGACCTGTAAGTATATTATTTTACTGCATTTTTATGACATTTATGGTGTACTGTAGTTCTAGAGGTAAGCTGTGTTGGAATTTAAAAGATGGGTTTTGGGATAAATTCCTAAGTTTAACATACAAAAGATCTATACTCTTTTTTAGCTCACCTTGCTATTGCCAGGGTGAGCTTTTGCCATCACTTGGCGTCCTTCGTCCATCCGTCTGTCGTTAGCTTTTCATTCAAACATCTTCTCCTCAGAAACCATTTGGCCAATTTCAACCAAACTTTGCATGAGTGGTGTATGGAAGGTCCTCAACAAAGTTTCCTCATTTAGTTCTGATTGGTCAAGAAACATGGCGACTAGAGGCAATTCTTGTTTCTGATTGGCTGATTTTCAAAAATCTTCTCCTCTGAAACTGCTAGGCCGATTGGTTTGAAACTTAACAGGAATGATCTATGACATGTCCTCTACAAACGATCCTCAATTTATTTTGATCTGACATAAAACATGGCTGTCATAGCTAAAAATAGAATATAGGGGTGCATGTGTTGTTTTTGGCTTATAACTTAAAAACCGTTACAGATATCAAAAATCTGACGGGGTAAAATTGATCAGCATGACAAGATCTACCTACCCTGAAAATTTGAAGGAAATTCCAAAACCCATTTAGGAGTTATTGCCCTTTTTTCTTCAAATTTTCAAAATTTTAACATTTTTTGTCATTTATCTCCAAAACTATTTGAGATAGAAGTGAAATGTCAATTTGAAAAATGTTTTGCCATGTTGAGATCTACCTATCCTGAAATTTTAAAGGAAACCCCAAAACCCGTTTAGGAGTTGTTGCCCTTTTTTTGTCAAATTTTCAAAATTTTTTCATTCAAAAATCTTCTCCTCTGAAACCGCTGGGCCGATCGGTTTGAAACTTAATAGGAATGATCTATGACATGTCCTCTACAAATGATCCTCAATTTATTTTGATCTGACATAAAACATGGCTGTCATAGCTAAAAATAGAATATAGGGGTGCATGTGTTGTTTTTGGCTTATAACTTAAAAACCGTTACCGATATCAAAAATCTGAAGGGGTAAAATTGATCAGCATGACAAGATCTGCCTACCCTGAAATTTCGAAGGAAATCCCAAAACCCATTTAGGAGTTATTGCCCTTTTTTCATCATTTATCTCCAAAACTATTTGAGATAGAAGTGAAATGTTAATTTGAAAAATGTTTGCCATGTTGAGATCCACATACCCTGAAATTTTAAAGGAAATCTCAAAAACCGTTTAGGAGTTATTGCCCTTTTTTGTCCCTTAAAGAATACTGTCCAGCATGTCAGCACTCCAACCAGGACTACCACCATCAGGGAACATATTTTAACATAAAACCTTATGAAAATAAATCTTCAACAAATTTTCCCTGAATAATTGAACCAATTGCAACAATCTTGGTCAAATAGTTGATTAATTGTCCAATGAAAACCAGACTCCAGGTGAGCGATACAGGCTCTGGTGAGCCTCTAGTTTGCAAAAGAATTAAAAAGTTGGTATATGTTTTTGATTATATGTATAAAAGCAGTTCTAATTTGCAAATTTAAAACAGATCTGGAATACAAATTTGGCATTTTTTATAAAGTATGCTTTAAATTTCATAGAAATAAAATATGGAATGAGCTTCATCAGCACATCATTGCCAAAATAAGTTGTATTGCACACACTCCTTACAACTTATTTCATCTTTATATTGTAGCCCACATCCACAGTACCGTATTGACTCCGACAAAGGATTCAACTATGCAACACCTGATGAGGCTTTTGTTTGTCAGAAAAAGAATCACTTCCAGGTCACGGCACATATGGCCATTGCTGGTGATCCCAGATATGTCCGAACACCAGAAGGTGTAAAAAAGATAGACTCGTTTAAGTTGCATTTTTATGGTGTTAAGGTTAGTGAAATTCATATTTAGAGAACATATAGTTTAAATTATATGCTTGCTAAAATATTAAAATAATAGGATACGGGTTATGCATTAGTGAGACTAGACAGATTGTCAGATTGGACATGGTAATAGATTTGTGATATTTAGGGCTCATCACTTGATTTCACAAGACAGTAACTAAAGGGCTTCAAAACCTGCACAAAAGTCAGTAGTGTTGTAAATTAATATATTTTAACATTAGAAAATGTAATTATAAGCAAATCAGATACAACCATTGAAAATACAAGGTAACGTATAGAATGTGGCAAGGTTAAACAGATTGACAAGATGCCAATTTTATGCCTAAACCTTGGTCTGTGGTGAAACGGGAGTAGGCTAAAAATAATTTAATGAATCTTGCAGTAGATATGACTATTAAATATTTAAATGGAAAATTGTTTTTTGCTTCAGGAGATGAATACACATCTGCCTTAAATGAATTATAAATGTACATATATTTTATTTTAACATTTAGGTTGAATCCCAAACACAGACAATAAAAATAGAACAGTCACAGTCAGACAGAAGTAAAAAACCATTCAACCCTGTTAGGTAAGGAGCAAAATCATAAATATTACCAATCCACCCTGTCAAGTAAGTAACGCAATCATAAAAACATTCCACCGTGTCAGGTAAGTAACATAATCATGAAAATAACCAATCCATCCTGTCAGGTAACAAAATCATAAAACCATTCCACCCAGTAAAGTAAGTAACAGAATCGTAAAGACATTCCACCCAGGAGGGTAAGTAACATAAACATTAAAAAAACCAATCCGCCCTGTCAGGTAAGTAACAGAATGATAAAAAAAACACCCCCACCCCCTTGTCAGGCAAGTACACAGTAACAGAATCATAAAAACATTCCACCCTGTTAAGTAAGTAACAGAATCATAAAAAAACTCATTCCACCCTCTCAGGTAAGAACATTCCCCCCTGTCAGGTAAGGAGCAAAATCATAAAAAACATTCCATCCTGTCAGGTAAATAACAATATCATTAAAAAAAATATTCCCCCTTTCATGTAAGGAGCAAAATAATAAAAACATTCCACCCTGTCAGTTAAGTAACAGCATCATAAAAACATTCCATCCTTTCGGGTAAGGAGCAAAATCATAAAGACATTCCAACCAGTCAGGTAAGTAACATAATCATAAAAAAAAAATTCCACCCTGTGAGGTAAGGGGTAAAATCATAAAACCATTCCACCCTGTCAGGTAAGTAACAGAATCATAAAAACATTCCACCATGTTAAGTAAGTAACAGAATCATAAAAAAAAACATTCCATCCTTTCAGGTAAGGAACAAAATCATAAAAACATTCCACCCTGTCAGGTAAGGAGCAAAATCGTAGAAACAATCCACCCTGTCAGGTAAGTAACAGAATCATAAAAACATTCCACCCTGTAAGGTAAGGATTAAAATCTTAAAAACATTCCATCCTGTGAGGTAAGGAACAAAATCATAAAACAATTCTACCCTCTAAGGTAAGTAACAACCATCAGAAATCATTTCATCCTGTCAGGTAAGGAACGAAATCTTATGCTTTGCATGCCCCCATGAAATAACTCTTTTGTGGATATGGCTGAAATGCTTTAAATGGTACATTTAGAAAATAAATCATTTGTTTTTCAACATTTTTATGTTCCAAACTAATTTTTCAGAAAAGGTTATCTTTGTTAACAAAAAAATAAATATTCAGAAAGTTGTATGAAAAACAGCAAAAAATCCTTAAAATTTAAGAACATTTTGATTTCTATGGATACACATTGTAGGGCATGTATTTTATGAATTAATCTTTTATAAATATATATGCAAAAAGGTTTTTTAAACTCTTATAATTATATATGCATAAAGGTTTTTTCTGTTACATATTTATTAATTATGGACTTTTGATGAGGTCAATACGTTATATAGGTGACATTCCAAATTGCCGAATTCCAAATTGCCGATTCCCAGATTGCCGCGTCCATTTAGCCGACACCCAAATTGCCGATTTTTTTAGATTTCGGTTTTCAAATTTAATTCCCAATTTGCCGAATCCATTTTGCCGACTTCCAAATTGCCGATTTCCATATTGCTTGATCATGTTTTGGTAAGATTTTGCAAGAACATATGGTTAGCAAAGCTAAATGCAGTAGGGTTTGAAAATAAATGTTTATCAAACAATAAATTATGCTAAATGAGAAGTTTTGTGTAAACACAGAAATATTAATAAAACAACATAAAACACGCTTACCGAAGAACTTCAAAGAAACAATACAGTGATAATTAATTTTGATTAAAATAATTAATTATAATTAAACATTGTAATGAGGTATAAATATAGGTCCAAATATAATATGACCAGTATCACAAAACCAAACGTGGATTCACTATCTATCGTAAAGAAAGGCAGAGGCTTCAATCTATTACACAACGGTTATCGCTCTCCAAGGATAAAAGAAATGCTGCTGGTGTCCAATACGATTACCTGGCAGCGATATGCAATGCTAAAAACAAATAATATATCTATAATAGTGTCTGTATGTTTTTTTCTGTTTATTATCAACCTACACTTTGTTCTGTCGTTATCCAATACATCCATAATCGTCAATAGTAAACATGTTAGATGAAAATAAACAACATAGAAAAAAAAGAATTCGGCATATTGGATTCGGCAATATGGGTTCGGCAAATTGGGACTGTCGGTAAAAATTGAAAATACAAAAATGTCGGCAAACCGGGGTTCGGCTATAAGGACTCGGCAATTTGGTGATCGGCAATTTGAGGTTCGGCAATCTGGCATGAATTCGTTATATATGGACCTGTTCAGATTATTTTGACAGAGGACATATTTTAAATTTTAGAGTGGACCTAATACCAAACCAGACAAATAAAATGACAGTTGGCAGATTACACTTTAGTGAGACCACATCTAACAATATGAGAAAGAAAGGTCGACCAAACCCAGACCAAAGATATTTTATGTTAGTAGTGTCACTTAACGCTCATTGTGGTGACAATGACTATATGGTGGCAGCTAGTTCATCAGAACGTTTGATTGTCAGAGTAAGTTTAAATTAAAATAGATTAATAAAATGATAATGTTCTTTAGCTATGTGTAATATGTACAAGTTTTCATGGATAACATATGCTTCATAAATCTGATTTCTGTCTGATGGAGCTCAAAATAAAGAAAGAAAAATTTATATATCGGAAAAAATAGGCCTTCCTTGTGGTGAGTTATAGATATAGCATCAGAAAACCTGTATTCATTCTTGAAAACCAGATTACCGTATTTTAGATCTTTTTCCATCATGTTTTTGTAGGCATCGAATCCAGGTCAATTTGACAATGATGTTGATGTTATGTGGCAGAAAGCTCAGACACCAGATGGGGTTTATCATGTTGGTAGAGTAGGGGTAAATACCGACCATCCGGAGGAGGCACTTACTGTTCATGGTAACATGAGATTGACTGGTCACCTACTACAGCCATCAGATAAAAGGGTCAAAGATGAGATAAAAAAGGTTAGTTTATTACTCAAAAATATGGACAAAATATGAAAAATGTGCATTATTGAATAATGATGTGATGGAAGCAAGAATAAATTGTTATTTTATTGTAATTTATTCTTTTGGTTTTCAGATATAAATTTGGTGTAAGAAAGAACAGTATAGTTAATATAATTGATGGTTATAGTGAAATCCACTTGATACCAATTTAAATTTTTAAATTTTTTTAAAATTTCAGGTTAATTCCAAAGAACAGTTAAAGAATGTTGCACAATTGAATATATATAAATATAAGTACAAAGAGGAATTTGCTGAAAGTGTTGGACTTCCAGAGGATCAACGATCAGATACAGGTGTGCTGGCACAGGAAGTACAATCTGTCCTCCCTGATGCTGTCATGGAAACAGGAGATGTAGCTTTGAATTCTGGGAAATGTGTTGATAATCTCTTAGTTGTCAACAAAGTAAGTTAAGCTTGTAAAATCAATAAAAAATGATAAATATGACACAATAAAATTAAAAGTTTTATTTTAATGAGCAGTTCAAATGTATGAAAGTATAAGACCAATATGCTATACAATAAACATACTATAGATAGTAGTTGGTAATACATGTACAGGCTATTGGCTTGGGATGGGCAAATATAAAATTTTGTGTATCTGAAACATGTCTATGAGTACTAAGTCCTCCTCCTAAATTCAAGGTCAGTGATCAAATAACAGAAAAAACAAGTGTCAATTCCAATAAATGTATAACTTAATGCGTTGGTACTAGAAAAAAAAAAGATTTTACATAAAATAAAACAAGCAGGATTAAAAATTACTGCTCATACAATGCTGAAGAATTTTATTTAAAAATCTAACTTTTATACATAGTTAGTGTATCCTGGATATAAATGTATTTATTTGTAGTCATGGTTTTTTAACTTCCAGAAATTGTCTGGAAATTTAAAATTACCTCCCTTTTTATGATATACTACTATTCATCCCATGTATACTACATGTTTCTGCCATTAATTAACACCTAATTAATTTGAATATCATAGCACTACATTCTGTAACAGGAAATAACATATTTGGAAATGAGAAAAAAAATCCTTGAAATTTCAATGAAAAATACTTGAATTAAAAAATAATGGAAATCCTGATATTGTTTATTGATATAATATTTACCAGTTTTTATGGATAACATGTATTTCATAAATCTGATTTCCACGTGATGAAGCTCAAATAATGGATAAAATGTATAAAAGTAGTCCTTCCTTGACAGGTATAAATATAGCATCGATATTAAAAGTATTTATTGAACTAATTGTACCTGATATATCATAAGGATTGTGATAAAAAAAATGTTATTTTTGATAATGAAGTTCACCTAGTTAATTACAGATAAGAAATGACTCATTAATTGAAATATGTAGATTCAAATACAAGTTACATGTAGATTGTACTAGCCACACCTGTTCATCCATGTTTTTGATAAAAGCTTACTTGTATCTTATGAATTTCATTTCAGGATCGTATATTCATGGAAAATGTTGGTGCAGTTAAAGAATTGTGTAAATTAACTGACAATTTAGAAGTGAGAATAGATGAACTTGAAAAAATGAACAAAAAATTATCAAAATTAAAACGATACGACAGCTTAAAGTCGACAGTGAGTTCTAAGTCATCATGTAGTGTTAGCACGGTTAGGTAAGTCATAGTTTTAATTTATTGTTCCATTTGTAGCTGTTTTCAGTCTGAGATTACTACATCATATACGATCTCCCACTGCTTCAGAAGCCAAAACGAGGCTCTTATTTTCTTCCATGCCACCAATACAAATGCCTTTGATGTACAATTGTAAAAGTTTTTTATTGATACTTCAGAGAAATCTCTTACTTTTTCCTGAAAAAACAACCTTATGTACGAGACACAGTACTGATTTATGTTATATTCGACAATTTTATCTACATGTATGTGATAAATAAATATTTTAAAAAAAGAGAATAACTTTTGCAGTGTTCTCCCCAGGCTTATATAGCACAGTGGTACCACTGTGCTATAATTTTTTACCACTGTGCTATAATTTCTCACCACTGTGCTATAATTTCTCACCACTGTGCTATTTATTTTGACAAATGTATATATTTTTTATTTTTGATGCTGTGATCTGTTCCCTTTTTCCATAATTTACATTAGTGAAAACCAGAATAATTAAAATCCAGTAAAATTCTATATAATAATTTATTATTTCTCATAAATTACAAGAAACCTTTTTCAAATTCTTAAAAATGTCTTTATTACAATACTAGAATAATTCACTACAAACCTATGTGAATTTCTACCACAATGCTATTAAAAATTTCTGGGGAGAACACTGATAAGTAGATAATCGTATTGTTTTTAAGCTTTGTGGACATCAGTTGTAGATTTTAATGCTGCAAATTGAGCATACTTCACAATACATTGAATTGTCATATTTTGGGAAATGTTGAAATTCTATTCAATATGGTGACTCCTCCAGAGTATTTGCCTTGTTTATTTCATTGTAGAATGAATTTTACATTACAAAAATATTGCAGTTTAGGAAACAATATAATAAGTCTAATCCTACAGTCTTTTACATGTTTTAATTTTTCACATAATTTTTTGTTTAAACAGTAGTACACCACCACCAAAGAAGTCATCGTCCTCACCAAGTCACAAATACCGTCATTACCATCACCACTCATCATCAAGTCATCAAACTAGCAGCAAAAAGACAACACCGCCCCCTAGAGATAATGGATGGTGCAGTAATCGATTTATACAAATTATCATCGTTACTTTAATACTCATAATGGCTTTCTGGTAAGTGTAAGATGACAATGGGAGATTTAATTATAATCAGATAGCATTAATGTCCATAATTTTATTTTAATTAAATTATGCCTGGCAAACCTCATTAATTTTCAAATATTCATTATAGAAGTAACAGGATATTCAAAAATTTTGGTAAAAAGAAAGATGTTTCATCAGAAAACGTGTACCTTAAAACAATAAAGTAATGCTAACACTAATTAGCAAACCTATATAATTTAATGCCAAAAATTCCATATATATATGATTTCTGTTCATCTCCATTTGTACTTCCTTCAATCACCACCCGGGTCAAACCAAAGACATTAAAATTTGTATTTGCTACATGCGGCATTAGGAGTTAGAGCAAAAGGCTGGTCGACTCGGAGTCAGTTTAATGTGTCCAAGTGGGGTGATATGTCTTATTGTGGACAGTTACCTCGTGAGCTAGCTTGTTAAAAATTTGGCTCAGCGTGTCGGTCTAGTACATAGCATGGATCATATTCATATCATATCAACATGTTGTCATCCTGATTTGCACCTAATGGTTGATACCGGACATTAAACAATACTTCATCCATCCATACATCTCTATTTATCCGTCGTAGAGATTGAAAAAAGAAATTATTTTTCTTGTGAATAGCCAGAAGTAATATTCTAAAATATAGCCACTCACCAATATATTTTTTCACTTAACTTGATTTACTACCAACAAAAGTTTTGGAAATTTTGATAAAATGTTTGATATTTTTTTTTATAATTTCAGTCTAGTAGCAATAACTGTTTTATATATCCTGGAGAGACACAAAGATTCTACTGATACCACAAATTCACCATTAGTCAACAATCCTAACTCACAGTAAGTAGTCACTTTATACATTAGATTGATTTATTGGAGTTTTACAACATTTTCAGAACTTTTGGCAATATTGTGGTAACAATTTTTTATTGGTTGAGAAAGCCGGAGAATCCACAGAAATCCACCATCCGATGGCAGAAAACTGACAGATATTAAGTAGATGTGCTTCTATATTTCACTTTTATTGATTGGTGTGAACCTTCTAGTGTCAGAGTATTATCATTTAAGGATGATCGCTGGTCTAATAGGATTTGAAATAGGTGTTTTAGTTTGAGAGAACATATGAATAGTAAACAAATAAGCAAGAAAAAAATATAGGTTCATGTACTCATTTTAGAGCTATAAAGCCTTGAAAATTTGCAGGAAATAAATTTTCTCTGTATTTTTCATTGTCTTTGCATTGGCAACTTCAGTCCCTCAAAAATGTATGAAAAAATAAAAAGGATTTCATAAAATTTTGTCAAATACCATTTTAAGGTATATATGATTGAATTATAAAAGAAAAAGTGGGGGTTCATGGGCAAAAAAATTAATGTTTAAGAAATGGATAAAACCCAAGGATTCAAAAATCTGACAAAAATACCAAAACATAACCAGCGAGCATCCTTAAATTTTTTTTAGACATGATTTTTTATGGTCTTCAAAGTTAGTATGTGTCTTTGACCATTAAGACATAGATTTCAAATTAATTTGTTACACACCTTGTAATGACTATATTATAGTCTTCCACCATTACAATATGTGGCGATTCAGTAATGAAGGCAGAGAGCTCATTTGGACAGACAGGGAGATAAGTTGATGACCACAGATGTCCCCCACAATTTTGATGGTATTTTAAAGAGTTTTAATAAGAATTTGTGTAACACCTTTTGAGTAAAGCCAAGACCATATCAGTTACTTATATTCTTATATGATATTTCTAGATGTGAACAAAAGTTGTCAACACTTAAAGTAATTTAGACTAATATGACTTAACAATAAATTTTTTAAAACCTTTTGCAGGCCACATGGGGCAACAACGAGGAAGTCGATATCAACAACATCAACAACAACTAAACCTATAACACCATTTATAGCTCCAACAACACATAAAGTTTCTACAACTACAGGTATCTACAGTAGCTCATAAATTTACACTACAACATTTGTGTATGAAAGTATCCATTTATAGCTTGTAACATTTACATTACTACAGATACATATGACAATACCTTTTTAGCTCACCATGTGAGCTATTACCATAACTTTGCATCCGTTGTTCATCGTCGTAAACTTTCCTTTAAAGATCTCCTCCTCTGAAACCACAGGGACAATTGAAACAAAACTTGGCAACAATGGTCCTTAGGTGGTCCTCTTTCAAACCTATATCTGATGGCCCCGCCTGTCGTCCAAGATGGCAGCAAGAGCCGAAAATAGTTTAACATAGGACCCTATAGCGAATTTACTTAAACATCTTCTTGTCTGAAACCACTTGGCCAATTGGAACAAAAATTAGCAGCAATAGTATGTAGTTGGTTTTCTTTCGGAATTGTATCTGATGACCCTGTCTGCCATTGAATATGGCTGCCAGAGCCAAACATAGTTTAACATAGTACCTAATGGAAAAGTTCACTGAAAGATCTTGTTTGAAACCAGTGAGACAATTTGAACTTGACAGCCATGTTCCAGGCTGCCATTCAAGATGCACAAAGTCCCGGTGAGCGATACAGGCTCCTGGGAGCCTCTAGTTATAGCTTGTACTACATACATGTATAACTTATACGAACAACACTAGTCAGTCTCAGTATACTGTAAACATGATTTACAGGTTATTCTTACCAAATTTAATATACATCATATTGATACATACATGTGATAAAGTTCAAATATTAGACCAGGAGATATGTAAATATTTACTAAAGGTATAGGCTTCATAACAGAAGATAATATTGATTTCTGTCAGAAATCATATTATACTAAATTTTTCCAATATTGATCAGAACATTGGAGGTCCCTTGAAAATATATATCAGGAGATTTAACTCTCCACACTGGAGATTTACATGTTATTTGAAAAAGTATTATAGCTTGTTACCTCCCTTTCAGGAACATCATCAGAAAGTCTGCCTGTCATTGGTTACAGAGAATGTGACCAAAATGAATGTGAATCATTCTGTTGTCCTCCACCTTCTCAGGATGATCAGGAAGGAGGACACCCTACGTATGTCACACCTCCACCTTATATAATTAACCCAATGGATAACAACAACCCAGATGTTATCAGTAAGTAGAAAATTCTTTTTTTATACTGTATAAAATCATTCTGTAAACCGAACATTATCATTTGGTCTGGAATTTATGCCCATATTTTAAAGTAAAAAAATCCTAACAAAAACCTGGCTCCTCTGAATTCGGAATATTTTCTGGTCAAAAACCTCTAAAAATCAGCCAAAATCTCATGTTCTTCATTAAGTAGCATATTTTTAACCAAGCCTCATTGAAGTTTACAGGAAAAACTTTAAATCAAAGATGTTAACTTTCCTTTCTTTAAAAAGATAATGACGAAGCTAACAGAATAAGATTTAGTAACAGTTAAAGAAAAAACCATGAAAATTGAGTAAATATGTAATATTCATGCAGCTTGAATGCCTTTCAATATTTCAATTTATTTACTTCTAGTCTGTTTTCTGTACAGACCAGAACCTCTCAAAACTGGCCAATTTCTACAGTCCCATAGCTGTTCAGTTTATAGAGGTTGCGCTGTAGTGAGAAATAATTGTGTTTTCTTTAAAATTCAAGGATCAGTTAAGCAACATGATCTCAAAGTGCAAAATATCAGTATAATTCTTATTTTGGTATACTTCTTGCATCCCCTAGACAAACTTTCAGTTTGGGAGGTTTGGCAATAATAGCACTTGGCCTATACAAGTATTAACTGTATTAAAAAATTTACTTGTTTTTTGAAGAAACTATAATTGGATTACTTTGTGTCGTAAAACACTATTTGTTGTATAAAACTTGTGACTTTACTAAAATTCTTTACATTTCAAATAACAAAAATCAGTTATCATAGAAAATTTAAATCTCTAAGCATTAGAAAAGGCAATATTTACTGTTGATTATAACTTAAGAAACAGAAGGTCAATATGAATTATTATTGCAATTTTAGAGATATTTAAAAGATTTTTCTGAATGAAAATTTTTCAGTTTATAAGGTAAAATAAAATGTGACATGTATTGACTTGAACTTTTCCTCCAGTTCATATATATTTTATTTAGTTTATTTTAATTCATATTATTCAAACCTCTACATAAGACTTAAAATACAATTAAAATAAAAATAATTATTAGAAAGAGACAAAGTATCGCTATATTCACTTGATATGCATATACAGTAAAACTTGTGTATAAAGGGCACCCATGGGACCAAAGAAATGTGCCCTTTATGAGCAATTGGCCTTTATACATAGGTTAATTTTACAAGTTTTATTCATAACAGGGACATTTTCACAGTGTCCCTTATCCACAGTGATTTCCTATATAGAGGTGCCCTTTAAAGCAGGTTTTGACTGTACAGGTAATTTTACTTGTTATTTACAGTTGGAAACAGTAATACAGTAATGAACGATTCTGAACAGACAGGTGGGAAACACAACAATGAGCTTCCTGGTGATGGTAAAACCACGGTAAGTTTAATGAATCTGATTGTGGCAACAAATGGCAATGTACATATCAAAATGTAAAGTAAAAGATCAGTGCATATGTGATGTAGGTTCTGTTCTTTTCTTGCTGTGAAGTGTAAGGTTTTTGTTCTTGTTGGTGGCCATTCTCCTACTTCCAGGTGAAGATGAAAAAATAAACTTTTTTTACTTGAAATTTTGTCTGGTACATTGTGGATTTTGTTTCATGCATTATATACCATATATTTTTTTTTATAGATTTTAAAATTTTTCCCCCTGAATGTTAACTTGAATTAAATAATTATATGCATTAGGAATGAACTTTGACCCAGTATATGTTTCATAATTTTACTTCAATTAACTCTCATTTCAAAATTGATTAGAATAAAAGATACTTTGAATTTCAGGATTTTGTGAGTTAATATAATGCAGGTGGTATTTTTGGACCAACAGATCATATAAACAATTTTGAGATGAATTGTGATATGAGAGTCATAATATAATACCGGTATTTTCAAAAATTTTCATCAAATTAGGAAATTGATATTTCAGTTGTTAACTAAGGAGAAATTTTTTTCATTCATGTTACCAATATAATTCACTGTATAAGGTTTTTTAATGTATCTTTTGTAGACTAAGAAACCAACTGAGAATAATAACATTGTTGTGGTGATAAACAATTCAAACGGACCCCAACCGGGATACAATAATGTTGGTAATATAGATACCAACGAAATACAAAATACTTATTTTAACAGGAGAAAAAAGAGAAATATTGGTGAGTTTGTGTATATCTCTTATATATCCCACCAATAAAAACTGTCCGCCTTGAAATAGCCAAATGTGCTGAAAATGGTGTAAAACTCCAACTAAACAAACAAATTTTGTAGAAAGGTCTAGTATTTCAGCTATCTGTAAGAATAATAAGTAAAAAAATGGTAATCAATTATAGTTTTCTAAATAAGAACAGGGAGAAGGGGAGTATAAGGAGATGGAGAATGGGAGTATAAGGAGAGGAGAAGGGGAGTATAAGGAGAGGCAGAAGGGGAGTATAAGAATAGGGAGAAGGGGAGTATAAGGGGAGGGAAAAAATTCATTGTAAATAACCCTGTAAAGAATTTTGAAAATATTTAGTTACTACAAATGGTTTATATCATGCAGAATGTTAGATTATAAGGGAGGGATGGCTTGGGGATTAAAAATGGAAGTTTTTGTTAAAAACATGAATAATTTTAGGTTTAAAAAAAAAAGATATCAATCAAAGAATAGCAACTATATCAATAGACTTTTTCAGAATAATATCACTTAAAATTATTTTGGAACTAGGTTTTTATGGATTTGTTTTATTTTGGTGTGTTTTAATTTTAGTGCATTCATAACAGGAGCCCATCGGCCAGTATATAACCATACCCAAAATATCCCAATTTATGATAAATCCTTCAACAAATAGATGAATTAATGAATGTACTGTTTTCTGTTGTACAGATGACATTCGTGCTGATATTATAATCAAGGCAAACAATATAAATTCAACACTGGACAGCAGATATTGTAATAGAGATATCCATGATCCCTGTACAGAGAGTAGTTTTGACTATACAGTCATGTTCAGCAAGTTTTGGCCGATAGATCAATCATTTACTGTTATATTTAGGTATGTTTACAATTAGAAACAAGAGGTTGTCTTCCCTGACCAAGTGGAGGAGTGTATAAGTTAATTGTCACCCATGACCAAGTGTAGGCATTTAAAAAGTTAATTGTCTCCCTTGACCAAGTGCAGGCATCTAAAAGTTTACTATCTCCCTTGACCAAGTGCAGGCATCTAAAAGTTTATTATCTCCCGTGACCAAGTGCAGGAGTCTAAAAGTTTATTATCTCTCTTGACCAAGTAAAGGAGTAGATAATTGTCTTCCTTGACCAAGTGGAGGAGTCTAAAACTGTAATTGTATCTACTACTGATTACTAATGTTATTATTTTGTACAACTCATGGCAATTGTCTCCAATCTTGACAGTGATTGCCAGTTTTCCTGCTTAATTAAAGTCATCGGTTCTCTATTGGAAATCATGAATTTAACTTAAAAGTGGTCTAATCACCAAACGCTTTAAAACTTTATTAAGTAAGTAATGAAGAGAGATAATTCTTATTTTCAAATTTTATTACAGCTAGTTACATATTACTTATTTTGCTTGTTAATCAAATATTTGAATTAGCTACCCTTTTTCCAGTAACTTGATACAAAGAACAATCTCATATCAATAATTAATGCATTAACTTTTTAATTGTCATCCCCTCAGGATTTCTCACCAAAACATTGAGATAAGATATTAAGATACAGGTGATTGAAATTTGCATGTTCAAGATACTTTGATTATTTTTGGCTTAATTAAGAATATTTAAAGAATCATTTTTTGTGATTGAATTTAGCCATTTAATAAATTAGACTTTATTAAGTACACATGTGCTTTAATTTTTTTGTATTTCCAGTGTTTCCTCAAATGCTGAAGTTACCCTGTGTTTAAATGAAACAAAGATCAAATGCAGTCGTGACCATTTTAATGAAATGAAATACATAGCTCCATATCAGGTAGGTGGTGTCTCTTTAGAAAGAATGTTGTATCTACATTAACAGGAATTATCAGAATTCTGTTTAAACAAAATAAGAGAGTGAAGTATAGTACAATCGGACTTTTTATCATCTGACAGATTTATAGGGTAGTTTAATGATAGTTTGCTCAAACTGGTGATAGGGGTTATTTTCCCTTACTATGACTTTAAGATGAGGTACAACAATAAAAGCATTGTTATAACATGTAATGTAGAGATGGATACTTTCATGTTGTAAGAACTAAAGTGAGAAAACACCATAATAGTCGAGGACTAATTATCACTTCTTAATATTACTTATAGACTTGTTACAATATAAGATGTTTACTTAACAGTAATAAAGTTTGTCTTCATAGAAATCGTATGTTACTAATTTGGCTATCTGAAATCACATCTTAATTCTTTAAAAGCAATCTGTTTTCAGAGAGGAACAGGTATTTAAGGAGTAGAGTACTCAGTTGGTAATCTAATTTGAAAGTACTAAGGAACCTTGAACGAATTTACATAAATGTTACAGATTTAATATATATTTTATTTATAAACTATTACATTTTCAGTGGAAAATACCTACGACCCATTTCTTTAATAGTATCTACACATTTAGAGTCACAGAAAAGGTAAGATAACTTTTATGAATTTAAAGTATTTTGTATTGTGAGTTAATCAAATTTTGTATGTACATCTATATAAATCAAGAAAAAATCTTTGACAAGGAAGTCAGACGATGCTTACATGGAATCTCACAATATATTAAAGTGAATCAAAGAAAATATCAATCATTCTGTGATGTTTTATGTATAACATTTTCAAATCTGTTGCTTACAAATGTATCTAAATTGGAACCTCTGTAAACCGAACAACTATGGGACCGTTAATGCCGGAGGTGCCGGTTTTGAGACGTTCCGGATTGGACTGAAATCTGACGGGAAGTAAATTAATTGAAATATAGGAAGGCGTGAAAATTACCTATGTACTAAATTGCATTGTTTCTTCTTCAACTGTTACTAAATCTTAGTCTTTAAGCCTCGTCGTTAGTTTTTGGTAGAATGGCAAGTTAAAATCCTTTATTGGAACAAAGTTTTCCTGTACACATCAATGAGGTTTTGTTTAAAATACGCTACTCAATGAAGAGAATTAGAGTTCGGCCGGTTTTTAGAGGTGTATTTCACAGGGATATATATATTTTGGACCGGAAATTTTCTCCAGTATTCGGAATTCAGAGGGGCCGGTTTAGGGGAGTTCCACTGTACATCCTGATTCACAAATAAATGTTCTTGTTTTACATATAATACACATTTTATAATTTAGAAATAGAAATGTTTGAGGTAACGAACATCAACAGTATATTGCCTGGATCTTACAACAGATCTGTTGCTATAATATTCTCAGTTAAAATTGATAACATGGGTATACAATAGTGAGCACTGGGCCCAGAATGAGCAGTAGCTCACACAGGGCCCAAAATTTGGTATAAATTAGTGAGCAGTAGCTCACACTGGGCCCAGAATGGGCAGTAACAGTAGTTCACACTACATGGAGGGCAAGAGCATAAATTAGTGAGCATTAACTTACACAATATGGAGAGCATGGTAAACATAAGTGAGAAATACCTCACACTACGTCTAGCTTTATCTAGCCCTATTGCTTTTTGTTCTGTTACTCATTCCAAAATTCAACATTGATAATTTTTTTTTATTTTTTAGGGAACACAAGATGTATGTTCATTACCCCAAGGGAGTATCATACAATTTACAGAATACAAGCTGAGATTTCTAAGATCATGTCCCAACATATGAAATGTAGTTAAAAAGTTCCCGAGGGAAATTTGCTGTGAATTCGTACTTTTCAGAAAAAGTGGCAAAATTCAACAAAACAATAAGAGAATTGTGTTAACCATTAGTAATGCTGAACATTAATTTAATAAACCTTAATGTTTTTGACCCTAACAGAATACTTACAAAATGTCAGCATTCTAGTATGGTGAAAAATTGTAAACAAAATATTTAGTGAGGAGAAATCGAGATTTTGTTTAAAAAAATGTTAATTATAATTATTTAAAATGTACATAATGTATTGAAGTTGTTGTGTACTATACACAATTACAAACTGTTACTGTTAAATTGTTTTTAATGCATGTCCAACATATTTCACCAAAAAAATATTACGATTCAGTACATTTCAAATAACAATGTAGTATATCATAAAATGTTCTTGGATCAAATGTTTTGAAATGAAAACTGGTGCAATAACATTAGATTTGCTTATGGCAGTGTCATATCCTGTGAAGGGGCCGTGATAACCGAGTGGTATAGGTAGTTTTTATAGCGACTAATGATCACAAGCGAGCTGTCAACACGTAGTTGGTGAATCCAGCTTGTAGCAAGGTGTGTTGAACTCCATTCTTAATTGAAAATTATTGCCAGAGGTATTCTTTGGGTTCTTCTGCCAATAAAAACTGGCTGTCATGATAAAGCTAAATGCATTTAAATTGGCGTAAAACCCCAGTAAATCAATCAGTCAGTCATATTCTAGGGAAAAAAACAATGAATCACACAAAGAACAGATAATCTTGTTGCATGGAAATATTCATTTTGAATAGTAGAAACCAAGATACAAACTGATGTATTCCTCCAAAAAAAGTTAAAATGATGTTGGACACATAGCACAAAAAATGTAGTCTTACCTTCGTTGTTTATTGTAAGTTGTACGTCCAATAAATAGGTATATTTGAAATGTTAGTTTGTAAGAATTACTGCTTTCATGTAAATTCAGATCATTAAAAATGTATTGCTAGATTTACAAAGTGGCTTTTAGATAAATCAGCTAGCGGGAAAGAAATTTTTCTTGCCTGAATTTGATTCTATTCTGTAAAATTACTTTTCGTGCTTCCCCTATGTCAAAATTTCATTGTTTTTCACATTGTACTTATTTTGAATTTCATCTGTACAGTGTGAATTGGAAATGTGATTTTGTTATATTTTTTAAACTAATACAACCAAATACATTGATCATTGCAACAAAAACAGTAATATCACAGAGAAATAGTGTCTTGTCATAATTTATCATTTTAATATTCAAATTATGTTTTTGTATTTGTTTATGTTACCTTGACAACTGATTGTTTGTTTATGTTACCTTGACAACTGATTGTTTGTTTGTTAAGAAAAAGAATAACATTGTTTTTCAGTTTTTAACATATCTTTATCTTAGACTGAACCAGTGTAAAAAATGGAATCTTATTTTGTTGAAAATTCATTTTTACATCATGTATCCCAGATTGTTTTCAGAAAGTTTTCATATGCTAAAGAGCATTGTTTGTTTAACATTAGGTACTAGATATAGAAATTTCATCAATGTTATAGTGAGATTATATATATTCTGTTATAATATATAACAATTATCAGGGTAAATGTTAGAACAGTTAATATAAGTTTAAAAGTGTAATAAATTCAAGGGCTACAAATAAATTTTCTTCTAAATTTATACGGACATAAGTGTAATGTTGAATTTTGGGATTTTAGTCATTAACAATATTCTGATATATTCTTAAATTTATTTATTACCAAGTACCCTCAAGTTGTAAAGTGCCTTGGTTAGGATAAGTTAAATGTATTTTGTCTGTAATTAATGCATAATATATGATATCAACTTTTGTCATTTTTTTGTGTGATTTGTTATCAAATGTTATTTTATTGTTACCATGGAAATTGTACAGTGTATTGTTTATGCTTGTTATTGAAGTTTTATGCAGTATTTTTGTTTGTATTATGTAAGTGCTAATTGATAGCCTCCTGTTAAAACTTCATGATAAAATTATCTCTCAATATCAAAATATCATTCCGATGATGAAACAAATTTTGCAAGCTTTTTTTTTCACTAAAACAGAGTATTTGATCTGCAAATGGGTGCATTTAGAGGTGCCATTGCCTAAAATTCAACAACAGTTATTTTTTATTTTATTTTCCAAATGATTCATTCGGCAATAAAAATGACTTCAAGAGTATGAATAAAACCATTAAAATATCCCTGCTAAAGAATGAAGGATCCTTCCTGCCTGCTGTTCACCTCTTAATGTCTTTTGGCATAAAATGTATTACTGATAATACACTCAAGACTATGTAGCTATTGATGTGTAAATATTAATTTGTTCCCCATAGAGCTTACAAACTATACCACACATTTATACAGATTCATGTTCACGGAGTTTAATTGTTTAATGTCTGTATAATTTATGCAGTTTTGTCATTATTTTATAAATAGTTTTTTTTTTATCATTGATTGTAAATGATGATTAAATTTCATTTTATATATCTTGATATTTCAAAATATAAACTGTTATCCTTTTTCAGGTTGAGATTTTCACAAATGTGCCTGTAACAGTGTAATATATTTTACTCCAGAATATATGAGATTTTACGTCTGTAGATATTAAATATAATGTACTGGAGAATTAAAAAAAAAAAAGATATTTTAGTAACATTTTATTGGAACAAAATTTTTATGGATGTGTTTCTGATAATATAAATGGAAAAAAGAAGTTTTCAAGAGATTTTTGAGATACTGTGAATTCAGGAATTATTGCATGTTTTTATTTTTACCAATCATAGACCATTAACAATAATAGCATAAGTTATTATAGAATATAAGGCAGTTTTTATTAATTATTGCTATGATGATTCTGTCATTTTTTCCACATATATAAAGGTATTGGGACCAGTTTATTTTGAAGTAAGAGAGTTTGAGATAAGAGTTGACTGTATAGGGTTAAAGTTAGCATATTTTGTCACCAAGGGATTTTTGCAATTGGTGAATTTGTCTGAAGCATCTAACAGATGAAATAGTTGATTTCAATATTTTGACTACATATCACATTTATATGCACAAATAAGGGAAAAGTGAAAATCTACAAGATAAGTTTCAGATATTAGAAGAATCTATTGAACAAAAAATGAGATTTTACGTGGATATTATTATTATGATACTTTCTTACATAATATTCCTATGCAAGATATTAGAAAAATGAACCATTTAGTTCAAAAAATAACTTAGAAAATACTCTTACTGGAAAAAAACATAAAAATAATTTCTGTTATAGAATACTCTTTATGATATACCAAAGCTAGATGTTAATTTATTCTCAAAGAAACACTTGGTAAAAATTACTGTATTGGATTTTTTGTAAATATAGTTTAATTTTACTTATTATAATTTAAATCAAATTTTGCATAATTGCATTAGTTACTTATACTCTACATACACCAAAGAGATTGTAGGAGTCCATATCTTAATATGTCATCGATCCAGCTTATAAAGCAGGAAATTAATTTTTTTCAATTATGATGCAATTTTAACAGTTAATAGGTCTTTTTGATTTTGTTAAAATTTTAAGACAGGTTTTTTTTAATTCATAGTCACAAAGGAATCATTAAATGAGATATTTCTTTAGAAAATATGTAATATTGATTGCAATTTCTTTTTTTATGAATATGTATCTCTGAAAGAGAACAGTAGACTTAAAACACTCCAAATTCAGGTACATTCCAGAGGTTTGAAATATTTTTGTATGATTTTATATTTGTAATAATTTATTTTTATGATTTTTACAATAAACTGTATATTTTATAAACATTTTGCACACATCATTCCATTAAAAGTTTCCTTGCAATGTTGCCAAGCTTGTACATGTGTTATGCAACATAAATTCATTACATTTAATCAAAAGAATTGTATAAAATCAAAATGCTTTTCACTTTTACTGTAAAATGTATAGATTCATTTGAAAAGCTAATTTTCCAAATTTATTTTAGTACTTTTTGCAATAAAAACTCAACAGATTTATGAAAACAGTATAAAATTGGTCACCAGTGAGACGCATTAAAACAAAATTATGTTTTCAACCAAGTTTCTGAAAGTAGATGAAAAGGGAGATAAATTATCTTCCTTGAATAAGCTTGGAAATATTTTTTTCTCATCCTTATATTATTTATTCAAACAAATGCTTCTGCTAGCTGTGTGTATAGTACCAATGTAAACATGTTGAAAGTTTGTCATTGATATTAAAATTTATTGTCATTTATTTGTTATTGTTTATCCTCAATGGATCAGATTGGGGACTTCGGTGACAATTTGGTCTAGGTAATTTGTCCTAACTATCAACACCGATCTTGTGACCAGGTGTCCAGTCATATTTGTCAAGGATTGCCAGTAAAAAAAAAACAATTTGCATAACGTAGGAAGTCTCATGTTAAAATCTCGTGACCAGGTGTCCAGTCATATTTGTCAAGGATTGCCAGTAAAAAAAACAATAAACATAACGTAGGAAGATAGCAAAGGTACATGTATAATATGAAAGTTCTGATTTCATTTTTTTTTTCAAGATTGACCTGGTCAATGCACGTTAAGACTAGGAAAATGAAATAATATTTCATACTTGCAGTATTTTTTATTTCATTTTTCAGAAATTTATCTTTTTTATTCCTTAAAATAGTTCTTATAATGTTGAAGACGAAAACATTAACAAACTTCAAATGACCCGCCATGTTGTTGACAAAAATGCACCACAAGATCTGGATCTCACAAATCATTTTTCCAACACGTTTAACGTTTGACGACTTGGTCGTCTTGTTAGAATATCTTCAATTCTAACATGACATACTTCAAACTCTTTCTTAAATCCGTGGTAAAATATGGACGTTACAGACATCAGACACCTTGTTTGGCAATGTCATAGTAAAGTTTCCCAAAAGCTTTAACAGCATCATAGTATAACTTGCATTGTGTGATTGCTTCTTCATGTCTTAATACTATATTGTGACGTTTCAAAATGAAATAAAAACTGTTCTATTAGAATAGAAATAATTCACAGTGGATTGAAAATATAATTTTACGACAGGTAGGCCCTTTATGTTGACATTTTACCACTCACTATCACTCATGGCAAAATATTTGGCATAAATGGCCTACCTGTGGTAAAATCAGGATATTTTGAAGCCAACGTGAATTATTTCTCATCTATAACTTTTAAATGTCTAATAAGAGGATTTGTTTTATAAAAATTCATTTCATTTAAATATTTCAAGGGAATACGCAAGTCCATTCCACACTTGTTTAGGATTTCGAAAGTTAACTTCCAGGTAGGAAAAAATCAATAAAACTTATTATTCTTATTTCAATCATTTTTACTAAAATAGATGGTTTACATGTTTTAAAAAGACGAAATAAACACGTCATAAGGAATGAAAGTAACTGACTTTCCAGCTTTATACTGAAAATTTTAGAATTACTGACTGTCACCTGGGCCCAGTTGTTCAAACGTTAACCACAATTTTCAGTTTCAAATTTCCGCTTCCTTGATTATGCATGAGGACTGGAAATTTTCTGATGGTTTGATCCTACGACTTAGTGTGTCCATGTAAAATTATGTTAAGGAATATTACTTAACAATCGAAATAACTGAAAGTGAAAAACTGGGCCCAGCTAGTAACATTGATCGTAACTTTGACAATTTTAAAAGTGTAGAAAAGTAAGGGTTATGAAATAATTCAATATTCCTTGAATTTTCAAGTGTCGACAAATTAGGGCACTAAAAAATTAGAGTCATTACGGTAACCGATTACAGGCACTCTTCTTTTGAAATTAAATTGAATTTCACAGAGCTATTGTAAGTTTTCATATTCATACCCTTAATTTTGCCAGACTCAGAATCCAGCTTTCTTTAACATTCAACAGAATTATCTTTTTATACATGATATCCTTCAGTGAATTACTACACATTATAATATGCATGCTTCCTTGTTTCAATTTTAGTTCTTTAACTATTGTCAGATTGGGAGTACTTTGCCCTTGTCCTTAAAACCGCTGTGATGCAAATAGTCCTAAACTGCTATATGATAAGCTTCACTTATCCAAAACTCCTAGTGGTAGACTAAAAACTGTCCACTACTAAATAGACAGTTGTCCTAAAAGTAGCATATTACATTATAAAGAAACCAACATAAAATCAGTCTTAGACTTCGTATTTTCAGTAGCCAAGTAATGTATGTACCATGTAAATTTCAGACTTCGTGAAATTTTTTTTGCTGAGTTGCCATGCAGTGCAAATCCGGCTTATATCATTAGGAATGTCAGGCAGGTGGCAAGGGAAAACCGATTATCCCCTTTCCTGTTATCGATTCCTTCGATACGTGTTAATGCACCCAGAGAAAATGGGAGGGGCCAGATTTCCCAAAATCATTGATGCTGAAGACAGGCTCATACTATAATAACTTTGCAAATATTTGTAGTTGTATAATAAAAAGACAACAAAACACTGTTTCAATCACTGTATTTGCATATTTTCACACATGCTATACAGTTTTTACATTATGGTAAGAAATAAATATGACGTTAAAAATGAAGCATTTACATGTACATACACACACATACACAGCCCTCACAATGATCACATGACTACACATCATAATCATCAAGGTCAAATTTGTGACTAAAACAGTATTACAATATACATCACATAATATGTAGTTTATCAGACAATTGAAAGTTTTTACCTGTCTCTAGTATCAACAACATAAAGATTTACAAAACAAATCGGAGAAAGATGTGTAAAAATTTTTTTTCTATGATTATCGATTCGTCTCCTCAGTAAATGTAATGTACCAACTACTAAATAATTGGAAAGGTGACCAGGTGGTTAATTTTGGTTAAAGTTGAACAACTGAGTTCTGTTGTCTATTTCCAATAATATATCTTTACATTTTTAAAAACAGTTTTGGGTTGTGGTTCAATGGTTACACTTACACACCACCAATTGGTTATTTTACTTGGATATATATAATTTGTCACTGGTGCTCTGTATATCAAATGTAATCATTGTTGAGATTATATCTGTCACCCCCCACCCTATTGGAATAAACACTATAATACAATACTGTCTAACACATGTAATTTGTGTATTATTTGGTAATTATGTAGCTAATGAAATATTTTGTTAAGTGAGCCAATGATTGGCTATTTTTATCTGTATCTGTAAATGTACACACACAAGAGAATTTGCACACATCTTATGTGTATATCACAACCCAGAAATCAACAAAAGGCACAACCAAAATAAATAAAATAATTGTCTTTAAAAAATCAAACATACCTGCAAAAAAACTTTAAAACAACATTTGAAATATATCTTTAAATTCAATTCTTTACTAGGACTGTTAAGGCAATATTTCTTTGTGTATATCATCTTGTAAATATTTGTCTAAATCATACATAAAGTGTAAAATGAATTATTCATATCTACAAAGACCATCTGTACTTTATGACTGCTGCTTTTTCTTCTTTAAAAAAATATCTGCAAATCATGTAGATGTCAGAATTGAAAATACAACACACAATGGATTTCATGGAAGCAGATGGAAAAAATAAACTGAAAATTGAAATCGGAGTTGGAAGAAATTGTGTACATTTCATACTAATAAAAACATTTATTAAATATCCAACCCAGCCTATTATCTAAACAAATGGAAAATGTGGAATTTTCAACGTAAACAAAAGATAACTTCTTCTACTAAAATTTTCTTAACGAAGGTATAAAATTCCTTGGTTGTACCAATTATGAAAAAGTTTGTGAAAAATATTTAAATTTACCAAGTGCTTTAATTTCTGCTGGAAAATCTGAGTTAAAATTCTTATTATTCCTGTATTCAGACTTTCGAAATTCCCAAAATCCTCGTGAGCTAGCACATTAAAAATCCGACTCAGCATGTCGGTCTAGTACAAAGCAGGGATCATTTTCATTATCATATCAACATGTTCTCGTCCTGGTTGCCACTGGACGTTAAACAATAATTCATCCATCCATCCAAAATCCATTCCATTATTGAAGATTTCAAGACAGTAAGGTTATAAGAAAGCTTTCATAAAACATAAACAAACTGTCCCAAAAACAGACATGATTCAGACTAAACTTTTCGATGACTATGATGTGTAGCAAAGAATTGTGGGTAAAAGCAGTCATACAAATTCTACTACATACTATATGTACAAGAGTAATATTTTGTCCTACACATAGTGCAGTGTTCTTGGTCTCCTTCTAAAACATGATATAAATGAATTTATTAAAAATCTTCATAAATTATTGCTAATAGTTTTGTGTTCTATTCACAAAATACACTATTTCTGACCTATTCTATTGAGAAAACCTCCAAAAAAAGGAAATTTATAAGAGTGTCCTTTATAAAGAGGTGTTTTTCTTCAAATAACACTAGCTACATTGGTTAAGTAGCTGATATAAGTATGATAATTTTTAAGTTGCGCTGCCTTACTGAATATATCTGGAATCAGTCTGATTGTATCAGAGAATATGACATTTACTGCCAACAGCTTACATAAGGCTGCTACAAGGGAAATCTAAAACCAAACACACTCTTAAAACATATCAATCTGTGAGTGTTTTCTTTGTAAAACTGTCACCTTGATCTTTGAGATCAGATTTTGAAAATGTATAGGCTATCAAAATTTTTTTCATTACACAACATACATGTACAAAGTTTGGTGGTAACACATAACTAGACTAAAATTTCACCATTTTCCACAAGATTTTTCCTAGATCAGATTTTGGGATTGTTTTATCGTTGACCTTAAAAAAATATTAAAGAAACAATCAGACTGATTTTCCTATAATATCAACTAGCATTTCAGCAACCATTTTTGGCAGTTTTAATCATGAAATATATGGGATATCCTATGATAATCAATAACATTATAAATCCTGAATTTTAAAATCTATCACAGACTCATATTTAGATATAATATATTTTACTATGTTATAAGTGGATACATTTTGACTATAGTTTCTAAATCCAGACTGAACCTACTGTCAGATGTGTAGCTGAAGACCTTACAGTGAGGACATTTTTATAAATGCAATTTCTGTTACAATTAGTAAACATAAATTTAAGAATTAATAATGGTTTAGACTTTTTAAAGACAAAACAAAAAAATTCACAGTAAAAATTATGCAACAAAAACATATAAAAAGATCATAAATCACTGTTTCACTGAGATTATGTGATATCACCATAGAGACAATCTATCCCATAAGGCTACAGGAACAGGAAGTGGTCACACCCTTTTCTATCTAAATTCATTGAGACAACATAGACTTTGAAATGAATAATGAATCTATTGAACATTTTGGTCTTAGAATAAAATAATGTTCTATTGTGGAAACGTCCGACCATTTTCTGTGTTTCTCCGTTCGGTAGAATTTTCCATTGCACGTCGTGAGTGTTGTGGTGACTGTTGAGATTCGGTAGGTTCAGCCTCATCTCCGCTGTCTTTGCTTTTGTCTTTCTGGCGGAATTTCTTCCTCCATGATGGAGCCCTTCGAAGTTTTCCACCTTCACCCTAAAAATATAAGAGTAAAATAAATATGATTTATATTTTATGAGTTTACTTTACAGTATTAACTATCTAAAATTCATTTATGAAAACTTCCAAAGAAAATAATAAAAACAACAGACAATTATAAAATTAATCATGTTAAAATTCCGAACAAAATAAACATCAAAAATAATTTTTTGTTTCCTTTATTAATTACAAAGTCCAACTGATGAAAAAACCTAATGAACACATAGTAGTATATAGCCAATGAAAGCCCAGTATTTATGATGTTTTTCCAAGGATGTGTATGGTAAATATTCTAGCTTTCTATTAGCAAAGCAGCTTAATTCATATCAGATTATTGTAAACTAGCTATAAATAGATGTTCAAAGGTGAAAGTAGAGAGATTGAAATAAATATTGAAAAAAAGATGCCAAAATCAACAACAAACTGAAAACCTTAACACATTCTGGGGTAATTTCTGATTGTAACAACTGGCTGAGTAAAAATACTAAGATTATGGAGGTAGACATCTTAAGCTATTGCCAACTGAACATTTATTATCTCCCCTGAATTTTTGTGTACAGCTTAATGTGATACAATCTGTTCACCTGCATTTGATTTCTAATTTACCTTATTTAACGTTTTATAGACATAGTGAGGTAAACATATTACATTTCCTATGCCACAATAACAGTGGCATAAACAGAGTTAGAAGTCAGGGGAGGTAACATTGTTTAACTGCAAAGAAGTCAATTATTTTATAAAACTTTATGATATGTTATGCTTACTATATGTGGAGCATCATTTCTAATTTTTATGAAGAATGCAAGATGGCAAATAAATAAAATATACATTTTAATATCAAGTTTTCAAATACTCAATGTAGCTAATAATAAAACCATATAATCCTTACAAACTGACAAAACACCAACACATTACACAAAACAACTTCCAATGTGGAATCAATATAAAAGATAGTTTCATCACAAAAGCTCGGGGGTCATGCCAGCATAAAAATCCAAACATGCTTGGTCTCCATACATAAATAGATTGTAAGACTTTCTTTTATAATTGAAGGTATATGTCAATTAAAAGGATTGTTTTCTCCAGAAAGAAAAATTTAGAAAAGAATTAAAACAAAAATATACCTGCTCATCCTAACAGTTTAGCCAATGTGTTGATAAACAGGGCTTTCAAAAATAGCCATTAGGTAATGGTATCCTGTGCCTTAGCGGCTTCTTTCAAATCTTTTAAAAGCTTAATTACCGTCATCAGTTTTTCGAAACATTTTTCAGATTGATCATTTTTTTAATCTGAGTAAACAGGTTATGAAAAATTATGTTTATCTGCAGGAAAATTTCCAATGAATATTTCACTTTTATTTTGTCAAAATTTCAAAAGACTCAAGTTTTTCTATGTTTTATTTTTCAAATAATTAAGAAATAATTTATGGTGGCTTCAAAATATCCTGATTTTACCACGGATAGGCCCTTTATGCCAAATATTTTGCCACAAATACTGACATAAAGAGCCTACCTGTGGTAAAATCATGATATTTTCAAGACACCATGAATTATTACTATTCTAGTACGACAGTTTCTACGTCACTTTGAAACACCGCAACATAGGTATTCAGAAACGAAGACGCCATTAAACAACGCAAGTTCTACTATGACGTTGCTAAAGCTTGTTGGAACTTTTACTAAGACGTTGCCAAATTAGTCTTCTTATATCTGTGACGTTGGAATAAAAATATCCAAGTTTTACCATGGTTGTAGAACGAAAGCGTTTATAGCAGGTAATATTAGAATCAAATATAAAATAATCGAACTAGAACCATACCACCGAATTGGTCCAAAATAAAAGCTAATTGGCTAAGAAAGCTGAAAATGATGCAGAAGCTCTATTCTTTATTTATTCATTAATTTAGTTTTTCTTTTAAATATTTTTGAATCAATTTTGGCGTTTGTATAAAATAATATTTAGATCAAGGCTACTCCAAAATCTGTTTCTACATTACACAAAAACTGAGTTAACTGTACGAAATTCTCCCAAACTAGTCCTTGATAAACCATTATACTAAAACTGGCTTTTTTCTTTCAAATTAATCCAATGTTAATCCTATGTGCACCATTTGACAATAAACTGTTGTGCCTTATGCACTTGATAGGCTTGTCTCCAGCAATAGTTATAACACAATGAAGGAATAGGAAATATCTTAGATTCTCCCAAATTTGCTTCTAGGTAAACCATTATACAAAAACATGGGTATTTCAATGATTATCATGAATTTAGTCCTAGGTGATCTGGGGTCTTTGAGATTCTCCCTTGTGTGGTTCAAGCCTAACCTTTACCCTACGGTATCAGTATTTTTTACTTAAGCAATGACTTGTGTGGTGAAGTGGCATGTGTAGTAAGCCAGAAATGGCAATGCAACACAAAGAGGAGTCCCATTCTATTACCAATCAAAGAAGCAAAGGGATCAGAAAACCTCACATGACCCTGTAGATGTGTATACTGAAATAAAAAATAAATGATCCTTGCTTTTCCGAATAAAATATCCATTAAATGTAGATGTGAATTTCAAGCAAGTCTAATATTTTGGTGAAAGCCAAACAAACTATTTACTGCTGAAATATAAATGAAATATGAATCAAATTTATAGCATATGTTAGTATGGAGAGAAAAAAAGGTTGCAACCAAATTCTCCACAAAAGGTGAGATTAACAGTGATACAATTTTCTGAGCTTTTGTTAATGGTATAGGAAAAGGCTTTGATTTTATAGATCACGTAAAACAGTTTCTTCTTTTTTTTTGGTGTTTTTTTTTCCACGCTCAAATTAAAATAAAATTTAAACCAGAGGCTCCCAGGAGCCTGTATGGCTCACCTGGACATGTCAATCTTGACAGGATGCCTGAAATATTGCTGTCAAGTTCCAACTGGATTATTGGTTTCAAACAAGAAGATCTTTCTGTGATTTTTCACATTAGGTCCTATGTTAAACTATGTTCCGCTCTGGCAGCCATCTTCAATTGCAGACAGGGTCAGTGGATATAATTCTGAAAGTGGACCAACGAAGGACCATTGCTGCCAACCTTTGTTCCATTTGTTTCAGAATAGTAAATTTCCCTTAAGGTCCAATGTTAAACTATGTTCTGCTCTTCCGGCTATCTTGAATGGCGGGCAGGGTCATCAGATATAATTCTGAAAGAGGACTACCTAAGGACCAATGCTGCCATATTTTGGTGCAATTGGCCTAGTGGTTTCAGACGAAGAAGATCTTTTAGTAAATTCCCAATAGGGTCCTATATTAAACTATGTCGGCTCTTGTGGCCATCCTGGATGCTAGGCTGGGTCATCAGATATAATTCTGAAAGAGGACCACCTAAGGACCATTGCTGCCAAGTTTTGTTCCAATTGGCTAAGTGGTTTCAGACAAGAAGAACTTTAAATAATTTTCCATAGGGTCCTATGTTATACTATGTTCGGCTCTAGCGGCCATATTGGATGATGGGCGGGGTCATCGGATATAATTCTGAAAGAGGACCACCTAAGGACACTGCTGCCAATTGGTTTAGACAAGATCTTTTTAGTAAATTTCCCATAGGGTCCTATGTTAAACTATATTTGGCTCTGGGGGCCTACTTGTATGATGGGCGTGGTCATTGGATACAATTCTGAAAGAGGACCACCCAAGCACCATTGCTGCCAACGTTCCAATTGGCCAAGAAGTTTCAGACAAGAAGATCTTTAAGTAAATTTCCCATATGGTCCTATGTTAAATGATGTTTAATTGGTCCAGTGGTTTCAGAGGAGAAGATCTTTAAAAGAAAGTTTACGACGACAACAGATAATGGATGCCAAGTGATGGCAATAGCTCACAAGGCCCTTTGGGCCAGGTGGCTAAAAAATAAAGACTTTTCTATCAAAATGTCCCATTTAATTATGTAGGGAAATTTTAGAAATAGTCAGTTTAATTTTTAGATATCTTTATTAACAAAAGGAAAATATATTAGCTGGTTGTATACCAATAATTAAATTGTATGTTTTGTCCTCAGCTAATGAAATTTCTTAAAGGTAGAATTCATGGAAAATCACAATACCACTGGAAAACAAGAAGTAAAGATCTGTTTTGTTGAAAAAATTAGGGAAATTTGATAAATTAGTAAGCAAATATAATCAATTACCAAAATATATATTTTCTGATTTTTGTATTCATGAAATCTTAAATGCTCCAAAGATAACTATTTCACATGATCCTTGTTTTTTTTAAACAATAAGGAAGACAATTTTAGGCCAAAGAAGTCAGTAAAAGCATTTATAATATTTTATGTCACATTCTCACCTTTGTTAGATTTTTTCTGAAATCAAGCAAATTCAGAAGTCACACATTGTAAACAAAATCTACTCTACTTATTACATTCCAACAATCATAAGTTATTCAAGTGCTTAAATCTGAATAGATAACAATCTAACTTACAGCCAGTAAATTTCAATCTCAGATATTTATTTTTATCTATTAGCAGGACACTAGCTTTATATTAAATATTTTCAAGAGCAAAATTTACAAATTTCTGATGAGAGCAGAATTATTATTTCACAAAGAAAAACTCGTAAAATATATTAAAAAGTATTCAGTTTTCATGAAAAATAAACTAAACATTTTTAGTACCAAACTGACTTTTTTTACTAAGAATAAATAAACATTCAAACAATTATTTCAGAATTTTATTTTTAATCTTTTAATATCCCCATTTACAGTATGAAGACCCACCTCTTGAGACTTTGTATTTATGAAATAATCATTTTCAATGTTTTATACAGTAAATTCTAGATTGAAAAATATGTAACCATTTTGAAATATGCACAAAAAAGATAAAAAAATTTAAAATTACAGGAAAATATAACTTTTGCTGGTATCACCTTAAATGCAAATATTTTAGAAAAACCTCCAATTTTTAAAGGTCTAAGCCATATACAAAAAGCAAAAATGTGTGTTTATACAAAAAAGTTTACTGTGAATACAGGGAAAATTTTCACATGTAATAATTAATTTGCTTTGGCTTTATTTGAAAAATTTTATTTTACAATAATTTTCAATGGCTAATATCACTGTTACCATGGAACAAAATTTTCCATTGATTTAAATGATACTGCACAAACTGTAAATCAACCTAATTAATTTCATATTAACAATGATAGTAACGTTTCAATAAATAGTAACTAACTTAAAATAATACTCACTTCTTCTAACCGTCTGTCTGTTCCCATTACTAATAAATTATTAAATTCTCTATCTAAAATTTGACGAGCCTGAAACAGGATTAAAACAAATTTTCACTTATCACAGAAATATAGATTGGTTAAGATTAGTTGGGGTTTTCCGCCGTTTTCAGCACATATTTGGCTATTTCGCAGCGGCCAGTTTTTATTGGTGGAGGAAGCCAGAGTACCCGGAGAGAACAACAACCTTCGGTAGGAAAATTGGCAATCCTTGTCAATTAAGATCGGAGTCGAACTCAAAACCCCAGTGTTGACAGGCTAGTGATCATTAGTAGTCATGACAAACTACCTAGACCACTCGGCCAAACTTTTACAATAAACATTCTATTATAACAATTTTAATGCACTGTCACATATTTCTACAAATCATTTATCATCAGCAGTGTTATTGGGCAGAAATATGGAAATATAAAACAATAAACCAGAATGTTACATACAATGCTCAAATCAAAGTAAGGACAATATAGCAGATTTTTTTCAAGCAAATTGAAATGTTTTGATTAAACACTTGAGGGCATTAGCCTGACAGGAGTATATCCTATTTATATCATGATACTCTGAAATGTGCAAATAAAAGGTCTTAATAATTTGGAAGGGGGGTTTTCAGGAATTTCATCTTGTGCAAAGACGGATGGATGAATTATTGTTTAAGGTCCAGTGGCAACCAGGTGCATATCAGGACGAGAACATGTTAATACAATAATGAATATGATCCCTGCTTTGTACTAGACCGACACGCTAAGCCGGATTTTTAATGTGCTAGCTGACAAGGTACTTATCACATCACTCGGACACATTATACTGACCAGTTGATCTTTGCTCTTACTCCTAGATGCCGCGTGTTTGACGGAGAAGCAGCAAATACCAATTTTAATGTCTTTGGTTTGACCCGGAGGTCCTTGTGCAAAGATAAACTATGAATAAATGCAGGATATCTGGTTACATTTTATGGCATCATGATGTAAATATGATTACAGCATTTTAGCTCTAACAAAATTAATATCAATCAATGCATTGTAACTATAATCAATTGTTAATAACTTTTCTAAGATATTGCTATTACATGTATTTTGGAAGTTTATTTTTTGTATTATGTTATATTTTATTGTGTTTAATTTTGGAACATTTACAACAGGCGTTAAACAAACCAAAATAAAACCACAGTCAAAATATCCCAATTTATGGTAATTAAACATATATATCTAAGGCTGTAGCCAAAAAATCCTCAATTTTTTTATGAATGACTAGATAATACCAAATACTTACTGTAGGATTTTGGTTAGGAATTTGTAAAGCTAATGCCATACTATTATGGTCAAAACTTTCATCCAAAGCTACAAGTGCACCATGAACTCCTGATTCTATCAAATTATTTGCATATTCTTTAAGACCTACAGACTGTACAAATTTTATAACACGTTCATTTGTCCATACTAGTACATCTGAAAAAAGAGAAAAGTTTTATCACACAATTTTTATAAAGGAAAAGTTCTAAATTAAAAGTAATAAAGATGAATATTTAAAAAATTTGTTTATAAGGAGGATATATGTCTTCAAACAGTCAAGAGAACTCTTATATCTTAAAATCTCCGAAAGATTTTAAAATATTATATATTGTTCTACTAAGAATTATCAAAACTGCACCAAATAAAAAAAAACTTTTTTGACAATGCAATAGCCAAGAATATTAATATCTGAGATCAGATAATGCTTATTATTCATGTTAAATACTTAATTTCTTTTACAACTGTTGTATTGTACTGTTTGATACCTAGTACTAAACTTAGCCTGCTGTTCAAGCCCATTCAGATTTACTAAATAAAATGCTGTTTAAATTAAGATCAGATTACGATATGAAAATATATTTTTACATTACCCACCTTTTACATCATTAGCACTTTCTTCTCTACGTCGTTCTAATTCCTTTTTATCGTAATTCAACCTTTTTAAACAATTTATACCGTATTGTAAACTGGTTCTGAAGAAAAAGAAAAAATATAAGAAGAAAGTTAACCAAAAATGCTATATTAATTAATATCATGGATGATTGTTTGTTTGTTTAGTTGGGGTTTTATGCCGTTTTTCAGCACATTTGGCTATTTCGAGACGGCCAGTTTTTATTGGTGGCGGAAGCCAGAGTACCCAAAGAGAACCACCGACCTTTCGTAGGAAAATTGGCAATCCTGGTCAATTTAGATTGGAGTGGAACACACTCCACCAAAGGTGAGATTCGAACTCACAACCCCAGTGTTGACAGGCTAGTGATCATTAGTAGTCATGACGAACTACCTAGACCATTCGGCCACCGAGGCCCCATATCATGGATGAGAATGTGTAAATAAGGGAAAACCTTATATTACCAAGAACTTGGATATTCTAAAATAGTGGAAAACTTGATCTTAACAAAAAATCCGGAGACATTTTTCTCTGAATTAAAAATGCAAATATCCCACTTACTTAATAATTCATATGTTTAGTTCATACATTTAAAGATTGCCAACAGTAAATCATCAAGTTACTGCTGTGGACATTTATGATTTTTCTACATTGTATACAACCCTTCCTCATTATCTTATCAAAGAAAAGTTGAGTGCACTTATTAACTAGTCTTTTGAATAGTTTAAATTATGTATATTTGTTGTAATAGTTTTAAGTTTAAACATGCTCCCAATGACTTAAGACTTTAAATTCATACTAGCCTCTCACGAATATTGCCAATTTCTATTGAACTCTATGATGAGATAGCATTAAACACTTTATGTTTTTTCAGACTTTTTCATTTAGTAGAGCGACAGTTTCCGACCTGCAGTTATGAGAGCCTTAGCTATCAAAATATGTACCGTCCAGTATAATTTTGTAGTTCTAGCAAGTGGTCACCTTGTTGATAATCATACTTTATTGGTTTTTATAGTGTGTTTTATACACCAGAGTGTCAGGATAGATAAGGGGGAGGTTTAGGTACCCATAAAACTGGTTTAACCCCAACAATGTTCAGTGTCTGTCTGTACCAAGTTACACTATCCCAATTCTGTTGTGTTTTGTGCTCTTTTATGTTATTTTTTGTCCAGGGTTCTGTCTATTGGGTAGCGTTGATTGATTTGTATGTCATTGTTGACCTTTTCTGCTATCCATTTTGTTATTAAAAAGATGACATCTGAAAACTTTTTGCATAATTATACATGTGTTTATTTAAACATGACTACTGCACATAAAATATTTACGTTTATCCTTTCTTCCTCTCTGTTTGACATTACATTTGACACTACTCTTTCTTAATTTTCTGTTTTCTACTGATTAATTTTTACTTGTTTTATACTTTTAACTTTAAACCTTAAATAATTGTATAAGGTATTCTAATCAGCTTCTTCTAAACTGAACAATCCCTGTACAAAACGTAAATATGAAAATATTTCTTTTTTGCCCTATAACTGTAAACTATGATGAAATCTTACCTATGAAAACTATCAACCATTTTTAATTGCCCCCGTAAATCCTTTTTAGTTAAATGATCTAACATTCTGGCGTCCACTAGACTTTCCATAAAATGACTTCTATATTGAGGTAGGCCTATACTAGGTAGCCATTCATTTCCTATCCATTCATGGTTCATATCACCAAATGCTAAGGTCTACAATACAGGTAAATCATACGTAAAGTAACAATGATATACAGATAAACCTGTCTATAAGCAGAGTTTGAAATAATGTCCCGCCGAACTGCCTGAGACGGGTAAAAAATTAAAGTCGCCTGCCTGTGATCGGATAGGGAACAGGTTTTTTTTGGGTGCATCTCGTTTATAAATTAGATTTCTATTTTATTTACCGGTACACTGCAATAATAACAATAGTTCACAAAAATTGTCAAAGCTGGCCGAAATTGTACAGGACCAATAAGTTTCATAAACAGGCAACCCTTTGGTCTGGTAGTTTTTGCAGGGATTTTCAAACCCTGCAAAAAAGGAAACCTAAAAGACAAGTAGAATGTGTCTTTTATACAAAGATTAATTTAACAATGTTTGTTCATGATAGGGATATTTTCACAGTATCCTTAATTGGTAGTAATTTGTTTTATAATGGTGTCCTTTAAAACAGACTGACTGTACTTCAAGGTATCAGAAATGTTCTATACAATGTAATGACAATGGTGTCGGTAATTTTTGGCGATTTTCAAAAAGACCAGTGTATACTTAAAATTGGTTTATACTTAGGAAAATATAGATCTACCAATTCCTACTTGAAACTTTTTGGTTTAATCAATTCTCCATTACAAAGAAATAGAATTTACGGCCGTTATCTATTATGGTCCGATTACCTTAAGTAAAGTTTAACAGTAATTAATTGTTGCTTTAAAGACACATAAACTTCTTAACTTTGCTAGTTTCACACTATAAACAGCATAATTATATGTCTTAGATATTGACAAATATATTATATTGTACAGGATGGTAACATAAATGCTTTTAAAACAAACTCCAATTTAATTTTCATTCATACTTTTATATAAGTACATGGAAAAAATGGAAGAAATAACTTGTTCCAATGATACAGAAATACTATCATATTACTGAATGTTTTTCCACAATCAGAGTTTAATAATCAATTTATCGTTTGTTACAAAATAATATCTAAACCTTATTAACATATACAGTAGATCTCTATTGAAATTATTTATGAAATACTTACAGTTCTGGAAGTTTTAGGTGCTGATGGACTAGTTAAGCTAACCATTTCCTGTATAGCTAGTCTTAACTTTAACCGATGTAATGGATTACTGATCCCTATTTCCCGTTGTATTTCCTGGTCCGACAACGCAGACATTATTGCACCACTTTTTACATTGGCCCTACATGCTGCCACATACCAAGCTGGCATACCAACCCAAAGCTAGATAAAATAACAATGAAAGTATTAAAGCTCTCTAGCACTTGAGGTAACTGTGAATTCTTTATAATTAATCTCAACAATGACATAGTAATAATTGCAATTCATGTATAAGTTGTATGAAAAATTCATTTTGTAAGTTTTAATTATTGTCATCATCACTCTGCTTTATTTTTCACATTACAGTACCGGTATGTACCGGGGGCCTTGGTGGCCGAGTGGTCTAGGTAATTCATCATGACTACTAATGATCACTAGCCTGTCAATGCTGAGGTTGTGAGTTCGAATCTCACCTGTGGTGGGGCGTGTTCGACTCCGATCTTAATTGACAAGGATTGCCACTTTTCCTACCGAAGGTCGGTGGTTCTCTCCAGGTACTCCAGCTTCCTCCACCAATAAAAACTAGCAAAATAGCCAAAATGTGCTGAAAACGGCTAAAACCCCAACTAAACAAACAGTATGAACATTTTTCAACAAAATTTTAAAATGCAGATAATTTAAAATTATCTATTCTTCAGTGGTTTTCCTTTTCAATTTAAATCTATATTTCTAATTTTTGAAGGTAGCAATTGAAATATTGGTATATCATTGGTATAACTCAGTCTGGAAAATATACAAACCTCAAGCCATGCCACAACAGTAGGACCATTCCATAAAGCAAATGGAGTACCTGCCTTCATTGCTTCTTCTAATAATTCATGTCTACAAACACATAACATTGTTTTATTAAAATACACCCTCAGTGGGAAGATATGATTTCAAAGTTCAAACTTTTTCTGTATAGTACATATAAAATTGTGATTTTCATGAAAAGTTGTCTTGTAAGCAAAAGATTATCTATAATTTCCCATTAATATTAAAATATTCTTTTTAAAACCATGATTAATCAGTAATAACATTTGTCCTTTCAATCATTAAACTTACTTCTTTTTCTTCCGTCGATCATATTCAGACTGACCTAATCCTAATGTTAAAGCATCACCAGCACCAACATCACCCATCTCACCAAAACCACCTCCTGTAAAACAGATTAACTAGTGTTTAATGACTATGTTTCAGCAATATTTGAGAAAATATCATAGATCTTCATATAAAACACTGAGGATTTACTGTTTCGGTCAAGAATTTTAGTATCCAACATTTTAACTTATCATATTTACACTAGAATATAATACAATCTACCAGTAACTGTATTATCAAACAATAAATAATCACTAAACTTTAGAAACTGATACACGCAAACATAAATAAATCCATAATAAGACATATTTTACAATATCTCTTTTTTACTTTGAAAATTACAAAACCTTTCTATACAGTAGTCCATCATACATCTGATATGTTGTAATTGAACAAAATGTGCACATCTTGGGCATCATAATTCGTACCATAAAATTTCTTATTTCCGTCCATGTTTTTTTAAAGGTAAAAACCATTTGCTATATACTCCTGATTTATATTCTAACAAAGCATAACTACTAATACATGTATTTCTGAATCAACACAAAAATACAATACGTTAAGATATATACAAGAAATTAACTAAAATGATACTTTTTCTTGTATTGTAAGCTTACCAACTGGAGTCATTTCACGAATAATGCCTTCCTTTGTTTTGCCCTTTTTCTTGAAGAAGCTTCCCAGAGAACTTTTAATCCCTTTCTTCTTTTGATTTTTGGACAGGGAATCCTGACTACTACTTGTAGAACTAAATGGACTAGCCGTTACTTGCATTGTTTCTATCACAGATCTGCTAGGAACAGAACATGTTCGATTAATTGACGGACTGCTCATAACAATCAGTATTCTTGTTGTCTTCTATATGTCAAATGCACAATTCATGTGGAATTCAAGATACTATATCTTGGTTTATTTTAGCCAGTGTAAAATTTTGCAATATTGGATCCAGAAAATTCTAGGTTCAAAATTCCTGTAAGTTACATCCTTATGCAGTGAAATAATGACTAAATATAATTCAACAGTATAAGTTTAGCCACTTTCAATCAACTGCTAATAATAGGTCAAAGTCACAAATGGCTGGGTTGCAAAGAATGGGTTATGTTCGTTTTTATGGATATCCTAATTCTGATCCGTGGCACTGTGTCAACTCACACTTCCACGATGATCGGAGAGTTTAAGATAAGATCAGACTAGTATCAATTTTACTGTGTGAACTACCAACAAACTTTTCAATTTTTTACGGACAAAAATTCTTCAAATAATTAGACAATATTATGGAAGAAATGATAAACACAGGTCAACAATATTATCGAGGAAATTATAAACACAGGTGAACATCTTTAATATATATGCACATTTTGATGGAAAAATGACTAGGTTCTCAAGTGAAAAATGGGAAAAACTTAATCAAACAACTCCATAATAGCAAGTGCACAACTTCAATATGTGTACATTCTTTCTGTGAAGTTTGATAAATCTGGGTTGAAAACTGTAGGAGGAGCTGATGATACAAATGGGTACCATATTTTCACATTTTGATGAAAAAATTACTAAGTTTCCAAGTCTGGATGAATTGGAAAAAATTATTCAAACAATTCCAAAATAGCAGGGGCACAACTTCAATATGTGTACAATCTTCCTGTGGAGTTTGATAAATCTGGGTTGAAAACTGTAGGAGCAGGTGTTGGCACAAGATTGGTACCCCATTTTCCCCACCTGCCTGCCCCTCCCCTCCCGACATCACCATACTATAACCTGGCCAAAAATAACGTGAAAACAAAAAATGTCAAAATATAACATAAAACAGTAGCATATAAATTAAAGAAAAAGATTAAAAAACCTTTTACTTACTTTGGAGTTGAAGATAAGACAGGATCTTCATTAGATGGATTAGAAGTCTGAGCTATTGCCGTAGCAACCCTATCCAGACGTAAAGATCGAGGTGTAGGGGGACTAGATTCACACTTTATTGTCATGGCTTCTTCATTCACTGCTGAATCATCTCGACTGTACTGCTGGATTGAAAAGATTACAAAATTGTAAACCCTTTCGATTTAATACCATAAATTCTTCATTGAACATATTGCTCAATTTTGTTTTAAAAAGCTAAAATCAAGGCTTTATACAATGCAGTTCAATTCAGCCAAAATTTAAGCATTACATGTACTAATATTAATTCGACTCTGTTAAAACATCACAAATTTGTTAGTAAAAGCTATCTTCATGGTACAGTGTCAAAGAACAGACATTTTTCATAACAACTTTTATTAAATTATTTACTTATACATTTTTTTTGGTTTAAGGATTCTATGAACTTTAGTTATCTGGATAGTATATTTTCTGCTAACAAAACATGCTTGATGAACCAGGGGGAGAAAAACATTCCAAAATCTCTTGAAGTTTTCGTTTCGACATTTCAGATAAATTTCTTGCCCCTATTCTAAAAGGTTTATGCTACAGGTACTGTGTCTTTTTGAACTGCAAGTCTGTTTTCAGGAATATTTCAAATGCTTCTTGAAAATGAACTCCATTTTTTCCGAAAAGGAAAGCCATAATTAACAGTTAACAAATGGTGTCAAACCTATCTATAAAGGGCACCCAAGGGACCAGAAAAAGTGTCCTTTATGAGCAGGTGTCCTTTATACAGATGGTTGTTTTACTGGCTTTGTTCATGAATGAGACTTTTTCACTGTTCCCTTTATAGACAGTGATTTGCTATACAGAGGTTTGACTATTTACCTGATTAATAATTGAAATGTTTAATGTGTAGATACCAACAAGACTTGGATACATATCATATCTATTTACCTGGTTAATTGTTGAGGTATAGTAAACAGATTATTAATACGATAGTACATCCACTACCTGGTTAATAGTTTCATAGATTGAAGCATAGATTAATGTTATTTCCCTGGTTAATAATTTCATAAAATGTGGCAAAGTAACAGTGTACAATAACGTTAGGAATAAAATTCACTTGGTTAATAGTTTCAGTAATTGTGGAAAAGTAAGTGTTATTCTCTAATTCTGTGCTCTTTTATACATCTCTTGATCTGTTTGATAAATTCTGTTATCACCACATGTGAAATTTCCTGCCAAAAAACATTCGGAAGACCTCTTGGAGTTTTCTTGTCATTAAAGAACAAGAGGCTCCCAAGACCCTGAATCGCTCACCTGTTATCGTTTGTGTACCAGTAGATCTTTCATCAATGATTATTTTTGCTATTTAATGTATACAGTCACAATTATCTCCTTAATATTGACCTGTACAGCTAAAATATAGAATCCTGAGCCCAAATAGATATGGTTGCTAGGGACTTTTTCATCAGTTGCTATGTACTTTTTCAATAGCATTGACTCTTGACCTTCAATTTTGACTTGAACAGGTAAATTTTAGGGTCCTGAACCGAATATATATGGTTGCTAGGGATTTTTTCATCTGTTGCTGTAGACTTTTTCAATGACCTTGACCCTTGACACTCCATTTTACTTGTACTGCTACAATTTAATTTATTTCAAGTAAACCCTAAACATCTGTGACAATGTCAGACCATTATTTTCTGTTTACATGTAAATAATCTTTCAACGGCAAAAAACTCCTATAAGGGGTCAATTGACGATTTTGGTCATGTTGACTTATTTGTAGATCTTACGTTGCTGAACATTTTTGTTGTTTACAGTTTGACTTTATCTATTATTATATTCAAGATAACAACCTAAAACTGCAAAATTTCCTTAAAATCAACGAAGGCAATAACCCAACAAAGGGTTGTCCGATTCATCTGAAAATTTCATGGCTGGTAGATCTTGACCTGTTGGAACATTTTTACCCCGTCAATTTTGCTCTAAATGCTTTGGTTTTTTGAGATATAAGCCAAAAACTGCATTTGACCCACATGTTCTAATTTTAGCAACAGCGGCCATGTTTGTTGATAGATCAAAACTTCAGATAAAATTTATAAACTAGATACCCTAAGGAACATTCAGTTAAAGTTTGAAGGTATTTTGCCTGGTAGTTCCAGAGGAGATTTTTTAAATAATTTACGACGACGACGATGATGACGCCAACGCTGACGACAGACGACAACGGACGCCAAGTGATGGCATAAGCTCACATGGCCCTTTGGGCCAGATGAGCTAAAAAGATTCTAAAACTCTTGATGCATTAATTACGAAATTTATCCACTCTCGACATTTACATTTTCCATTTTTTAAACTGCATGGACAAGCCTCGCAGTTTAAAAATGAAAATTTAATTATCTCCAGTTGAAAATTTCATAATCAACTGGTCATTGTTGTAGAATCTATATATAACAAGACTTGGATTAATAGTTACCTGATTAATAGTTTCAGTGGTTGTGGCAGTAGCTAACTGTGGACTAGATGAGGAGTAGGTATACAGGTGTGAAGCCGACATTCCTGCTGGGGCCTGGTAGAGGACAGAAGATATTTCTTGTCAGAATTTAGTAAGACAGTGACAGTAAGCTGGGAAAGCAGTACAATGTGAAAGACTGCATCAATTTAATACTATTATGTAAAATTTGAACAGTCATGTGAATTATTAATTTGTTTTAGGCCAAATTGAAAGGTATTTAATTTTTTTTCCTAGTTAAAGTCTTTTACCATTTACTGCCTTCCTACCTTATGTGAAATTATTTGTTAATAGCACATTCAACACATGTTACTACACTCATGCTATATAAATATATCTTTATTCTCATAAACCAAATAGTCTGCATTCAATAAAGGAGAAGAAAGGGCTACTTTTTGGACATTAGAATAACACAGTTTTGACTTCATTTTTGAGTAATATTTTTCAAAAGACAAACTCATTCACTGACAGAATATGGTGTTTTCATAATTGCACAATGACTAATATAAGATGTTTAAATGGCAGACTGCAGATTTATTTTAAATATTACAATTCTCCGTGGAAAAAGCAACCCTATTAAACCTTCTCCTTGTCAAACCAGCCCATGCAATCATAACATTGTATTTCATATTAGATCTTCACCATTTGTGAATCATGTTAGTTATTAATGAAGTGTCTAATTTTTTTCCATCCATCTTTAATATATTTTCCAATACCATGGTTCTTTGAATTAAAATTTAAACTTTATATCATTCTAGATGAAACTTCAATCAGAAGATCAGATTTCTTTTCATTTTAGTGTGTTACAATGTTGATTTTTAATATTGTTGATTTTGTTTTTGGGTCTTGTTGAATTGACATTAACTGGTACAATAACAATTCAATTTGACATGTACTTTTGCAGTTTTCATGTATTTAAAATACAAGGATGTGAAATAGATAAAGTTTACATAATAACACATGTATAAATAGCATCCATTTATGATATACAGACCTAAGTATGGATCATGTTCAAGAGAGTATTCCTGATTACCATATCACCTTATCTTTAAACTACTGACAAAGTGCAAAAACTAAACACAATAATTTTTTTAGCTTAAGAAGCTAAGACAGACAAAAATAAACATTTCTCAATGATTATCAAACTTATCTGTAAAAATAGACTTAACATAACAAATACAAATTTCTACAAACAAATATGCCAGCAGAGGGTGAAAGGGGAGGTAACTGAAAACTACAGGAGAGATTTAACCAAACTTTAAACATTATGAACTAAATTTAAGATATACAATGTATACATATATATTATATATATTTCTGAATATCTGTAACAGAATTTTGAAACTATATATAGCTTGATTACAAAGGGAATACCACTTCTAAATATAGATCACAACTTCCAAAGTTACAACAGCAAATACATTGTCATGCAAAAAAAAATATCAAACATGCTCTATCATAAAGAAATAAGAAAGAGTGTGAAAAAAGAAATATAAAAATCTAAAATGTGCTCTTATTCTTTAAACTGTGCATTCACAATAAAAACAAGTTTTGAATAAATCAAAAATAAAAATATATTAATCGGAGGGAGATTTTCTAAGCATCCTCTTCTATTCACTATAAAAATCATACAATTTTTTTTCTAAGCCTGCATACATGTAAAACAAAACAATTAACAATAAAACACGGAAAGAATTGAAAAAAAAAAATTTCATTACAATTTCTCTTACATATATAGATACTTTAAAATATTAAAATTTGGGGCAAAAAATTTGCAAAGGTTAAAGGCACTAGAACATGTAGAATATATAGGATATTAATAGTATTTATATCATTAAATTCAGTTATATAAATGGTCTGTAAACCGTGTTGTAATTTTTATTAATCTAAAAAAGAACACATTTCCTATGACAGAGCATGTTTTTGAAGTGCATGGAGCCAGCAAAGAAAAGTTTTTAACACCAAAAGAAATTTGAAAAGTGCTGACTCCCCCCTCCCTCGGACTTACAGTGTGATATTTTTGTAGGTAATCTCGGGACAGAATAGTCCTGGGCGTAGGGGTGGAGCTACCACTGAGGGGTGGAGATGTACGCCATCTGCTGGCGATAGCGTCTAGACTTCCACTGCCTACCCTGCTTTCTAATTCTTCAGCACGCTGTTCTGTAGACTCCTTTTCCTCTTGGATCAGTCTGAAATAATACAAAGAAAATTCTATTTAGAAGCAGTTAAACTAAATCTGAAAATATATTTGTTCACTTTTTATGCCTTTTTAACTATTAAGCAAAATTATTTTAACAAAAAATAGAAATAAACAGAATGGCATGTACATATACTGCAAGAATGATGTTTGGAATATCCTTAGACTATTTATTTCTCAATTTCACTTACTATACTTTGATTTATATATGCCGGGCCAAAAAAAATCTGTCAAATGTAAACTTCTAAATGATTTCTTAGAAAGCTGTTCAATTAAATATTATGATACCCTTTGAAAAATTAAGCACCCAATAGCAGAAGAAATTGGCAACATCTTAAAATTTCAATCAGAAGTTTGTGTATTTAATCAAAGAAAAAAGTTTATAAGTCCTCATAAACTGTCATATGTATGATAATGAAATAAGCATTAGATACATTTTGTGCAGTGCCTTTGCAGTATACAATGGCTAAGCTTAATACATGTATAAATAAAAAAAATTTCAAAACCAAAATACTTGAACTGAATTTATATATGTAAAAGCACTAGGAGTAAGGAAAAATAAAATATACTAGCAAAAAAGCTCAAATATTTTTTAAACAGCAATATCCTGAGAGCGTTAGATAAGAAACAAAAAGCCAAGTTATATATAATTCTACTAAGCAAACATACAAATATACATTATATAACGATAACACTTAGTGTAAAAACAGATATCTTAGTTCATTGTATGAGAAAAAACTCTGTTAAATAATTAGAAATACAGATAATTATCAAGAAGTCAGTTATTTTCATCAACACCAAATTTTCATGGATTTGATAAACAAAAAAACTTACTGGTTATATATATAAAAAAAAAATTTAAAAAAAAAAAAAAAAAAAAAAAAAAAACCTGTATGGTAAGGCTTTTTGCTACAAGTGTATTATAGCCCCCTTTTTCAAGAAAAAAATGCTTACTATATGAAGTGTGCACAGATAGTTTCACCAAAAAGGAAAATAGCAAACCCTCCCCAAAAAAGAAAAAGAAAACAACAAAATCACTGAGTGAGATTCAAGATTATTAATTTTTGACCATACTTGCCAATTAATAGTAATAAATGTTTACATATTGTAAAGAACGTCATATTTACATTTATTTAGTTCCATGAAATCCACGAAAATCAGAACATTAAATTTAATAAGGGTTTGCAGTATGATAAATGTAAGTGTTGAATACACTGTAAATGCATATAAATATTTAAATTAAAATGTCATTCAAATTATATTATAATCTAGCCAAACTTTAAAAATCTTTGTCTATTTGAATAGCAGAAATCTCAGTTTTTTTCACAAATTTAACCCAACAAATACAGACATTACATACTTGTCTGCTTAACCAATATAATATTGAAGAATTAATGTGTCTAGTGTTAAAATATTAGGTTATCTTATCAACATAACAGGACCGTTCAAGTCTTATTAGTGACACACTTTACAATTAGTAATATCAATGGCGATTTTAAAACTTTCAGTTTGATTTGGTCATCCTTGGGGCTACAGAAATGTATGCATCTTTTTGGTATCATTTCTCAATAAAGACAAGAAGGGTTATTTTCATAGAGAACTTTAAGTGTTAAATTATGATTTTTTTCCCTTCATTAATAATTCCCCCATTTAATCCAGAACCAAAGACGGCAGACAGACAGATAACCCTCCGCAATGGTTAAGTACACAAAGACAAAGATTGAGAGTTTATATTATTAACAATTACCCTCTTGGATTTGTTTTTTCATTAATTTCACTGAAAAAGATTATAAATCGAACATCAATTGATGAAAATTCAAAGTCAAACAATAATATATTATCTATCAAATTGTTTAAAAATATCAACAAAACTAGAAGCTCAGAGGGCTGAGCCTGTATCCCTCAACTGGCAGAAACAATTATGCCTGAGTTTCCAGAAATTTTTTTTTAATCAACCAATGAGAATCAAGGTTTGCCCATAGCGGCCATGTTTGTTGTCCGATCAGGACAAATGAGGAAAGTTTGTAAATAAAATCCAATAGATGCTTCCTGTCAAGTTTCGTTCCATTTGGCCAAGCGACTTCATAGGAGAAGATTGTTTTATATCAGCCAATCAATAAAAAGAACTGCCCATGGCATCCATATTTGTAGTCCAATCAGGATGAAATGAGGAAATTTTATAAAGGACCTCCAATATATGCTTCTTGTCAAGTTTTGTTCCATTTGGCCCAGAGATTTCAGAGGAGAAGATATTTTTATATCAGCCAATCAGAAACAAGAACTGCCCATGGTGGCCATATTTGAAGTCCGATCAGGACAACATAAGGAGACTTTGTATAGAACCTCCCATAGATACTTCCTGTCAGGTTTCATTCTACTTGGCCAAGTGACAGTAAGCTGGGAAAGAAAGAAAGAAAAAAAAATTTAAGTAACCAATGAGAAACAAGAATTGCCCATGACGGCCATGTTTGTTGGCCGATCCTGACGAAACGAGGAAACTTTGTAAACAAATTCCCATATATGCTTCCTGTCAAGTTTAGTTCCATTTGGCACAGCAATTTCAGAGGAGAAGATATTTTTATACCAGCCAATCAGAAAGAAGAACTGCCCATGACGGCCATATTTGTAGTCTGATTGCGACGAAATGAGGAAACTTTATAAAGGACCTCCCATATATGCTTCCTGTCAAGTTTTGTTCCATTTGGCCTAGAATTATCAGAGGTGAAGATTTTTGAAAACTCAGCCAATCAAAATCAACAATTGCCCATGGTGGCGATGTTTGTTGTCCGATCGAGACAAAATGAGCAGATTTTATTAAGGACCTTACAAAGATGCTTCCTGCCAAATTTCAATTGGCCCAGTGGCTAGAGGAAATGTGAAAACTTAATGGATAACAAACGGACACCGGACGCCAAGTGATGACAAATTCGTAGTATATAAAATTTACAATCAGTCCACTTGTTAGATTGAAAAAGATGTTATCAGATTTTACTTCCTCATTGTTTAGAGCCAATTACCTGGGCATCAGCTGCCCACCAAACAAATACCCCGGTTTTTAGCATTTTAGTTTTTAACCCAAGGCTTATAAAGTATTACAAGATACTGAAGGTGTTGAAATTAGTGAGATTGAGCAATCTTTAACAGTAATTCCAATTTTTTATTTTTATTGTAGATTTCTGGTTATTCAAATTACCAACAAACTGACAAAGGCAGTTCCAGTTTTTAAAGTCTAAAGAACAGAAATTTGTAGGAAAGGAATTAAAAAGTAGTTTACAATACTTATGAAACTACTGTATGTTCAATTTAATTTATATATTTGTGGTACTAAAGTCAAATTTTGAGTTAATTTTAGGCAACCTGGAGATACTTCATACCAAAATGGTTAAAAAACAAACAATTAAGATCAGCAATTTTGAATGATTATTACAATGGATAAACTGAAATTTTAAACTTTAATAAAGAAGTGAGTATATAACAATTACACAAAGCAAAATCAACAAAAATCATCCCAAGCAAAAAATAAAATAAAATATATCACTTAAAAAAACAAAAATCTGATATTTGACTATGAAAGATAAGCAAAGCATGACTTCTACAACAATGAAATGTCCAATCTAGTCTACAATGAGAGAGTTGAAATATCTGGACACATTACTTCAACCTAACAGAAAGCACGCTTTATTAATAAATCTTGTCAGAGATCTTTACATTACAACATCCAAATATAAATATAAGAAATGTTTATTTAAGCCTTGTAAGTAACAATCAAACATGTACATTACCTGATTTCATTATTTATTGCATCAAGTTGTTCTTGTAACATGCATGCTAACGTCTGGGCATCGGTATGACCACTCGGTGATAACATGTCAAATGATCCAAGCATGGAGTCAGTATCCTCCTCGGTATCACTCGGTTCGAATGCCTGCTGGACATTTGCCAAGACGTGCTGCTGCTGTATCTTTTCCCATTCCTGTTCATTTAATGTGTTTACCTAAAATATATTATCATTTTTAAGTTCACATATTGTTAGGTAATATTTCTGTGCAACTAGTTGATTTCTAAATTATCCATTTATAGTACTGGTGTTGATACTGCTAGAAAAATATTCTTAAAATTATTCACTAAAATTTGAACTGATTGCTGAGAAGTTGTTTTGAAATAGTGAAGATTATATTTTTTTGCATACCACTCACATGAACTGAGTACAGAAAAATAGAAAATGACTTATTCCTAGACAAGACAATGAACCTTCAAATACACATCAACTCAGATTTTCCTTCTTCACTGTTTGGGGCCACTGCACGCCTACGTCATCAAACTAACACGCCTATGTCATCAAACTAACACCCTTATTTTTCCATTGAAATTTTTTTCAAAGTATTTGAAAACATTTATTTACTATTTTCATAGATGTATATTCATGCAAGAAATTCTTTGACTATTTTTTTCACATTAAAATTTTTCTAAAGGAAGATTTCATGACCACAGATTGCCAAAGAACCTAAACCTATTTTGTAAACCCTCAAACTTTCAGATTTAGTTATTTTAACTGTTAAAATAATATGTAATTAAATAGATATTCAAATTATCTCCCTGTAATAAAGTCATACCCACAGATGAATTCAATATTGTGAAGGGCTAATTCTATCGTTATTGAATTAGGTCATCCACTGCTTCTTTTACTATCCTTGAAAGATTCATAATATGCATGTTATATGTTCTCTATCTAAAACTAACCTTTGTAGGATCATCACCAAGAGCTTGTTCCCTGCCGCGCTGTGCCCGACGTGATATATCACTGGGACTTTGTAGCACATATCCAGAACCTGGCCTGTAATATAAATTGTCATTTATCATACAGTCTGAAATAAGTCGGAATAATTGGTAAGAAAAAATATGGTCGATTGCTCATGACATAAAATTGGCACATGCATATGACAAATGTTCATCACTCCTATAGCTGTTCTTCATCTAAAAGTTACACTGAAGTCTTTAATATGTAAAAAAAAAATGCTATACCACACTGCAAGTTCTGGATAGCCCATGATAATGACTATTTCTCTACTTTTGTTTGTACTATTGTTTGAACTATTCGTGACAAGCAGTAGAGAATCTGGTAACCAAATATTGATTACAAAAATGTAGTCCATCTTATTATTTATAACAATTTCTAATCTGAATTCCACATATACACCATAGATAGTTTTAATAAAATGCTCCGCTGGGCGCAGCTAGATACGACCGCAGATGTCGAACCCTGAATAGTTGGGGCAATTATGAACACAACATTCAAGCTTGATACAATACTGAATTTGGATTGTGAATAAATATTTGACACAGCATAGGTTTCTGACACAGAATGAATGTTGTCTAAGAACTTAAAAATTTTTAATTTACCTATTCAAACCATATCAGTATTATTTGTTTTTATATATAAATCAGAAATAACCAATTTAAAATTTAAAATTGGGCACACATATCAATTTCTTGCTATTGCGCAATACTGTGTAATTGAAAATTTCTTCAAATATTTGACACATAATAGGTTTCTGACACAGAATAACTGAAATCAAAGAACTTAAAATTGGTCATATGATTTGAATTTATATTCAATTTTTTGCTTTTGTGTAATACAATATGCTGTGGAGAATTGCCCCCCCCCCCAAAAAAAAAATAATAATTTACCCCTTTTTTTAGCTTTTGTGCAATACACTATGAAGTTGCACATTGACCCCCCTCCCAAAAAAAAAAACAAAAAACAATAAAATTTATTGTAACCCCCCCCCCCTTTTTTTTGCTAAAAAAAATTTGAAATTTTCTTTTTAATTTATGAAATATGAAATGAAAAAAAATTACCCCCTCCCCAATTTCTCATTTACCCCCCCCCATTTCTTTATACTTTGCAACCATAACAGCCCATTTAAATACACCAAAACATATTAAAATAGAAAATGACATCATAGTCATGGATGGCAAATTTTAAAATTTTAAATATACATATTAAAAGCAGTTTAGATAAGATAAACAAAAAAGCTTCATCAGCACATTTTATATTGGCAAATTTCCAATGGAATTTGTTAATAATAAAGTTTTGATAACAGGGCACACATATCAATTTCTTGCTATTGCGCAATACTGTGCAATTGAAAATTTCTTCAAATATTTGACACATAATAGGTTTCTGACACAGAATAACTGAAATAAAGAACTTAGAATTGGTCATATGATTTGAATTTATATTCAATTTTTTGCTTTTGTGTAATACAATATGCTGTGGAGAATTGCCCCCCCCCCCCCCCCCAAAAAAAAAAAAAAAAAATTTACCCCCTTTTTAGCTTTAATTTTGGACCCCGATTTGGACCAACTTGAAAACTCGGCCCATAATAAAAAAACTAAGTACATGTTTAGATTCAGCATATCAAAGAACCCCAAGAATTCAATTTTTGTTAAAATCGAACTAAGTTTAATTTTGGACCCTTTGGACCTTAATGTAGACCAATTTGAAAACGGGACCAAAAATTAAGAATCTAAATGCACGGTTAGATTCGGCATATCAAAGAACCCCAATAGTTCAATTTTCGATGAAATCAAACAAAGTTTAATTTTGGACCCCGATTTGGACCAACTTGAAAACTCGGCCCATAATAAAAAAACTAAGTACATGTTTAGATTCAGCATATCAAAGAACCCAAAGAATTCAATTTTTGTTAAAATCAAACTAAGTTTAATTTTGGACCCTTTGGACCTTAATGTAGACCAATTTGAAAACGGGACCAAAAATTAAGAATCTAAATGCACGGTTAGATTCGGCATATCAAAGAACCCCAATAGTTCAATTTTCAATGAAATCAAACAAAGTTTAATTTTGGACCCCGATTTGGACCAACTTGAAAACTCGGCCCATAATAAAAAAACTAAGTACATGTTTAGATTCAGCATATCAAAGAACCCAAAGAATTCAATTTTTGTTAAAATCAAACTAAGTTTAATTTTGGACCCTTTGGACCTTAATGTAGACCAATTTGAAAACGGGACCAAAAATTAAGATCCTAAATGCACGGTTAGATTCGGCATATCAAAGAACCCCAATAGTTAAATTTTCAATGAAATCAAACAAAGTTTAATTTTGGACCCTTTTGGCCCCCTAATTCCTAAACTGTTGGGACCAAAACTCCAAAAATCAATCCCAACCTTCCTTTTGTGGTCATAAACCTTGTGTTTAAATTTCATAGATTTCTATTTACTTATACTAAAGTTATTGTGCAAAAACCAAGAAAAATGCTTATTTTGGCCCTTTTTTAGCCCCTAATTCCTAAACTGTTGGAACCAAAACTCCCAAAAACAATCCCAACCTTCCTTTTGTGGTCATAAACCTTGTGTTAAAATTTCATAGATTTCTATTTACTTATACTAGAGTTATTGTGCGAAAACCTAGAAAAATGCTTATTGGGCCCTTTTTTGGCCCCTGATTCTTAAACTGTTGGGACCAAAACTCCCAAAATCAATCCCAACCTTCCTTTTGTGGTCATAAACCTTGTGTTTAAATTTCATAGATTTCTATTAACTTATACTAAAGTTATAGTGCGAAAACCAAATGTCTTCGGACGACGCCGCAGACGACGGACGACGACGCAGACGACGACGACAACGATGACGACGACGCCAACGCCAACGTCATACCAATAAACGACCGCAAAAATTTTGCGGTCGTATAAAAAGGTTGGAAATTGTCATGTTGAAGCTCAGTTTCCCTTTTTTTTTTAGTTTTACCTAGTCTTACTTCAGTACTTCAAATTTTCCTGCTGAATCTCAAAGTTTCTCTCTGAAAATAATTTTAAAGGTTTCCTGCTGCAGATAAAAGTTCTTTGGGAGTTTAAAAGGACTGTAAGCTTTCCCGCTGCAGATAAAACTTCTTTGGGAGTTTAAAAGGACTGTAAGCTTTCCTGCTGCAGATAAAAGTTCTTTGGCAGATTAAAAGGACTGTAAGCTTTCCTGCTACAGATAAAACTTCTTTGGGAGTTTAAAAGGACTGTAAGCTTTCCTGCTGCAGATAAAAGTTCTTTGGGAGTTTAAAAGGACTGTAAGCTTTCCGCTGCAGATAAAAGTTCTTTGGCAGATTAAAAGGACTGTAAGCTTTCCTGCTACAGATAAAATTTCTTTGGGAGTTTAAAAGGACTGTAAGCTTTCCTGCTGCAGATAAAAGTTCTTTGGGAGTTTAAAAGGACTGTAAGCTTTCCGCTGCAGATAAAAGTTCTTTGGGAGTTTAAAAGGACTGTAAGCTTTCCTGCTACAGATAAAAGTTCTTTGGGAGTTTAAAAGGACTGTAAGCTTTCCGCTGCAGATAAAAGTTCTTTGGGAGTTTAAAAGGACTGTAAGCTTTCCGCTGCAGATAAAAGTTCTTTGGGAGTTTAAAAGGACTGTAAGCTTTCCGCTGCAGATAAAAGTTCTTTGGGAGTTTAAAAGGACTGTAAGCTTTCCGCTGCAGATAAAAGTTCTTTGGGAGTTTAAAAGGACTGTAAGCTTTCCGCTGCAGATAAAAGTTCTTTGGGAGTTTAAAAGGACTGTAAGCTTTCCTGCTACAGATAAAAGTTCTTTGGGAGTTTAAAAGGACTGTAAGCTTTCCGCTGCAGATAAAAGTTCTTTGGGAGTTTAAAAGGACTGTAAGCTTTCCGCTGCAGATAAAAGTTCTTTGGGAGTTTAAAAGGACTGTAAGCTTTTCTGCTGCAGTAAAAAGTTCTTTGGGAGTTTAAAAGGACTGTAAGATTTCCCACTGCAGATAAAAGTTCTTTGGGAGTTTAAAACAATACTAATAGCTTCAAAAAGTTTTTAGGCCTATGGTCAAAGACTACATATATACGTACAGATGGATGACTGATGAAAGTGGGGTAAAGTCAATAATTACCTTGCCAAATGTTCTAGTTGCTGCCTTAAAGTGTCTATTTCCCTTTTGGCTCGTACTAAATCGTCATTTAGTCTTTCCTGTATAATGAATAAAATAATCTAAACTGAAATTATTGTTTATTGCACTGTGAATGATATGTGTAAAAATCCATAGAAGTTACCTGAATATTCATCACACATATTCATTTTGAACACCATAGTGTAATGCTATTTCAAGATATCAAGTACATCCAATGTACATATATATATATAAATGTCCCCCATTCATACTGTTCACCCATTTGTTCTTGATTTCAGTATGGATGGCCAAATAAATTCAAAACATAGCTGTATCTTCAATGGCTGTTACTTGTCTACTCATTGTAACATTGTATGTAATAATCTGTTTAGTTTTTTGGTTACTTTTTTAACCATTTGATGCCTGTCTTGTGGTGGCAACTGTTCAGTGTTTCTCCTCATTGTGAAAACTAACTGTAATGAGTCTTTTCCAATTATCAAACCTACAGGATATTATGTCTCAATGATGCTTACCCCATATCCTTACATTTTCATCCTTACAAATAATTTATCTTCCTTTTATTTTTCCTCTATCACTGCCATTGTTGTCATGGTACATTTACTATTTAGCAAATAAACTTACCTTCTCGCTCTGAATTTCTTCCAGAGCTTTATTTATACTTTCTAATTCTTGAGTTAACTGATTTTTTTCTTCTAATGCCTGCATTCTTTCTTTTAGATGAAGTTGTAATCGTTCATTAGATTCAGATAATAATTTATCAACAGTCTGTGACAACCGAGTATTATGTTCTTCATTTAATTTTTCCCTTTGTCGAGCCTTAATAGAAAGAAAATAACATCTTAATTTATTTCTGTGGGGTAAACCTTTGTTAGATATCCAGTTAAAATGTACCAGCTGTGCTTCAACAGATAAACATACAACAACACATACATGTACATCTGGCTTACTGGCTGCCTAAATGCATGTTTTTCCTGTCATTTACATCAGGTTTACTGGCTGCCTACATGCATGTTTTTCCTGTCATGTACATCTGGCTTACTGGCTGCCTAAATGCATGTTTTTCATGCTATGTACATCTGGCTTACTGGCTGCCTAAATGCATGTTTTTCCTGTCATGTACATGTAGCTTACTTGTTGCCTAAATGCATGTTTTTCCTGTCATGTACATGTAGCTTATTGGTTGCCTAAATGCATGTTTTTCCTGTCAACACAATTTTTGTTGTTGTTGTTTATAAAGAATACATATTTAACATATAAGGAAACCTGAAATTCTATCAAAATTCATAAAACTTTGTATAGATATTGCAAGTAGTGATGAGACTGGGTACCTGGCAAAATATTAGTCAGTCGTTAGTGTTAAAATACTCTTCAGCGTTAGAAGTTATAGAACCTGACTATACTAACAACAGTAGCTGTATATGGCAGTCTGCTCTTAATAGATATACGGTGAATTCAAATAAATATTGACAAAGTAACTACTTTGGTTAATTACATTGTTTTTCAATTCAGTTCATCTTTAATGTTATGTTTGTTTAGTTTCAAATGCCTATGTTACAAAACTTAATATTCAGCACCAAAACGCATGTTGTTTTTTATTGTTTGATTGTTAAGTTGGGGTTTTACGCCGTTTTCAGCACATTTGGCTATTTTGAGGCGGCCAGTTTTTATTGGTGGAAGAAGCCGGAGTACCCGAAGAGAACCACCAACATGTTGTTTTTCTAACATATCATTCCTTTCAAGTTAATCTTTTAATAATTACATCTGAGTTGCATTTCACAGAATCCAAGAAATACAACTGACTGAAAAGAATCATGTGATTTAAATACAGAATCTTTCATTTCTTGATGAAAGACATCCAAAGGCAATGCCATGACAACACTTAAGAATTTACAACATGGTATAGGAATTAATAATCACTTCAAAATAAATTGAATACATGAAAAGTCTAATGTAAAATTTCTGTCAGATGTAATTATAAGAAATGAATGCTACTATGGTTGTAAAAGGATTGACCAAGCACACATTTTTCGTAAGAAGTGCTTCCGTGCTTCATACAAAAAGTGCTTCAGTCAATGCTTTTACATGCCAGTGAAACTACAAAAAGAAGCATTTAATTCTTAATTATACCTACCCTCTGAAGTTCAGCCTCCTTATCAGAAAGTTTAGATTCTGTTAACTGCATTCTTTCTTCAGCTGATCCATGACGTTCTTCTGCCTGAGTTAAAGCTTCTAGCCTCTGAGCTAATTCAGCCTCCACTGTTGGCAGTGCCTCAGCCTTTTTCAAAGACTGTTGTAATTTCTGCTCAGCAAGCTCCAATTTTTCTTGTGTAGCTCGCACCTTTTCTTCAGTCTAGAATAAAAATCAAAATACTTCATAACTTTATTAACGAAATGCATATCCATACCCCTTTATCAGTGTGACTGTTATTTTAAACTGTAGCAATTTTTTATACCTTGAATATCGAAACTGTAAACCAATTTTTAGCAATGGTTAACAGTTAACTGTTTTCGTTCTTAAAATGGATTTTACATACACTGTGTTTGGTCCTCTTTAAGAGTATTTAAACAGTCAAAACAAACGGGTCTTGCTGAAAAGAGAAATAAAACATCTACACCAGTAACAAATTTGACCAATCAGTTATTAAATTGTTTCTTTTGACTTTAATAATAAATACCATTAAGCTGTACCAGAAAACGTTTACAGGAGATTATCAGTTGTTTACATGGTTAATATGAATAATAAAGTCACCTGCAGGTTTCAAAAAATGTCACCAAAATATGCTTTTCAACAGTAATTAAAGACATTTTTCAACTCAACTTACACTTTTTAACTGGCTTTCCTTAGTAGCTAATTCTGACTCCAGTTTATCATTGAGATCATGAAGTGATGTAGATTCCCTCTGGGCGTTAAGATAACGTTTCTCTAAAGTGGCAATTCTCTCCTCTTGATCTTCTCTCTGAGCTATAGACTGTAAAACCAATCAATAATTAATAGTAATTTCAATTAACAGTTTTCCTGATAACAAACTTAGGAAAAACCTCTGTGACAGTGTAGTATTAACAAAACAGTCTCATAGGAACATTTATTTGCTGAACTGAAATTACACACAAGATGATTGAAGGGCTATCTCTAATAAGATTAAAAGTGTAATGCATTGTTTTTTTAACACCACAATTATCTTTAAAAACAGTTATGCATGAGCTCTGGTAATGTTAAGGATCAATTGAAGTTTGAATTTAACCCATGAAATCACAAATTAAAACTGAAGGAAATGGACAAACATCAATATCTATTTAAGAAATAGTTCATGACACTGACGGCCATAAGCCAATATATGGACTGGCAGGTCGCTCCAAAAACAGTATATGGACTGAAGCAAAGCTGAGATCCATATAATATTTTTGGATATCATTTCCAGATCTAGGCACCTGTGATGGCTCACAGGAGCTCAACCCACAGACCTGCCGGTCCATATATTGCCGTTTGGCCCAAAGTGTTATACTGAACTATTTTTTATATTATACTTATAAACCATATGTAGATTGCCATACAGCATTAGCCCATGAAGGGGTTAAATGCCTTAAATATCTGTATATAGGCTAATTATTTTTTCCCCTACCCCTTCCAAAAATTTTTTTTTTTCAAATACAACCTGAAATATCAACCTAAATAAGTTTTTCAAAGGCAAGGGAAAAATTCTGAACTCCCAAAATATCTACCTAAAAACATTTTCATGTGCCCCCCCCCCCCCCCCCCCATTTCCCCCATCCAAACATACCTGAAGTTTGTGATGTTAATTGGAAAAATCTAGATTATGGATGTCATGCTTACAATCAATAACACTTATATACACTTCAAAGTTTATTTTACCCCTTTAAAAAGTAGCCAATTTGGAAAAATTTATCCACATTAGAAAAATAATACCCGTTCCCCCAAACCATTCACTTTAGTATCTGCACAAAGTCATAAACCAACCAAAAAGAATGACATTCTGCACACAAGATAAAGAAATGGAAACTAGAAATTGTGTCTGTAATACATGGATACCCTGACTAAAATGTAGGTCATCATGTAAGAATGCTCAGTATTCTCATTCCCCACTTTACCCATATTTGCCTCATGTACCTGATTTTTAGTTGGTCTTCTTTCAGAATTACATGTATATCAGAAGACCCTGACCACCATCCAAAATGGCTGCCACAGCCAAAATTAGTTTAAAATAGGACCCAGTGGGAATGTTTACTGAAATATCTTCTTGTCTCAAAAATATTCCAGTTACAGTAGTTGGAATCAGACTTATCTGCAGTGGTCCTTTTTATATGTAGTGACTTCAACAAATATGGCTGCAACAGGGTCGGTCGGTCGGGAAAAAAAAAAGAAAAAAAGAGGGAAAATCATGTACTCTTGAACAATCTTGGTTATATTGCCAAATATACAAAGGTTGCAAAAGAGCTTTTTCCCTCTTTTGAAACCCAAATGTCAGAACATCTATCTTGAAAGGTGTTGTTCCCTTTTTGTCCTACTTTACCAACTACGACAACTTAAAATGAGTGGATTCGATATCTTACGGAATCAAGATATTCATACAAAACGAATGTAAAAGTCGCATTGATTCTATAAAGAAATTCGTTTCATAAAACTTGTTTCGGAAATTGGCATCAACTAACGTCTATAAATAGATATTTTTTTTTGGATCCTGTTTACAAGTATTTTATTGATGGATAATCTATTTTTAGGCGAATTGGAATATAATCTTTTATGAAATTTTGATGCAAAAAGGATTTTAATTTATTTTTATTTTCGGAATGGCTGATTTCAAAGGGTCGGCGGTAATAAAAAACCACAATTTTCAATTTTATTTTTTTTCTTCAAATCTGCAAAATCGGGTCGGCGGATCCGTAAACCAACTAATTAACTAGAGGCTCTCAAGAGCCTGTGTCGCTCACCTGTATCTAATGTGATTACAATAGCTACTGAAGACATCTTATCATTATTATTTTTGAATATGTGGTCAAGTTGTGACCATTCAGAATTTTTTTTACAATTTTCTGATAGACTTCTAAACATCTTGGATGATGGATCGGCAACAAAGTAACAACACTTGGTCAGCACCTCATAAGGAACATTCATGCTATGTTTTGTTACATTCCATTCAGTGGTTCTCTAAAAGAAATCATTTGTATGCATTTCCCATAGGGTCCAATGTTAAACTTAGTCCCCCGCTGGCGGCAATCTTGGATGATGGATCGGCTACAAAGTAACAACGCTTGGTCAGCACCTCATAAGGAACATTCATGCCAGATTTAGTTTCATTCCATTCAGTGGTTCTCTAAAAGAAGTCATTTGTATGCATTTCCCATAGGGTCCTATGTTAAACTAAGTTCCCCGCTGGCGGCCATCTTGGATGATGGATCAGCTACAAAGTAATAACACTTGGTCAGCACTTCATAAGGAATATTCATGCCATGTTTGGTTTCATTCCATTAAGTGGGTCACTAGAAGAAGTCATTTGTATGCATTTCCCATAGGGTTCTATGTTAAACTAAGTCCCCCGCTGGCGGCCATCTTGGATTATGGATCGGCTACAAAGTAACAACACTTGGTCAGCACCTCATAAGGAACATTCATGCTATGTTTTGTTACATTCCATTCAGTGGTTCTCTAAAAGAAGTCATTTGTATGCATTTCCCATAGGGTCCAATGTTAAACTTAGTCTCCCGCTGGCGGCCATCTTGGATTATGGATCGGCTACAAAGTAACAACACTTGGTCAGCACCTCATAAGGAACATTCATGCCATGTTTGGTTTCATTCTATTCAACGGTTCTCTAAAAGAAGTCATTTGTATGCATTTCCCATAGGGTCCTATGTTAAACTAAGTGCCCCTCTGGCGGCCATCTTGGATGATGGATCGGCTACAAAGTAACAACACTTGGTCAGCACCTCATAAGGAACATTCATGCCAGATTTACTTTCATTCCATTCAGTGGTTCTCTAAAAGAAGTCATTTGTATGCATTTCCCATAGGGTCCTATGTTAAACTAAGTTCCCCGCTGGCGGCCATCTTGGATGATGGATCAGCTACAAAGTAACAACACTTGGTCAGCACTTCATAAGGAATATTCATGCCATGTTTGGTTTCATTCCATTAAGTGGGTCACTAAAAGAAGTCATTTGTATGCATTTCCCATAGGGTTCTATGTTAAACTAAGTTCCCCGCTGGCGGCCATCTTGGATTATGGATCGGCTACAAAGTAACAACACTTGGTCAGCACCTCATAAGGAACATTCATGCCATGTTTGGTTTCATTCCATTCAATGGTTCTCTAGAAGAAGTCATTTGTATGCATTTCCCTTAGGGTCCTATGTTAAACTAAGTCCCCCTCTGGCGGCCATCTTGGATGATGGATCAGCTACAAAGTAACAACACTTGGTCAGCACCTTATAAGGGTTCATTCATGCCAGATTTAGTTTCATTCCATTCAGTTGTTCTCTAAAAGAAGTCATTTGTATGCATTTCCCATAGGGTCCAATGTTAAACTTAGTCCCCCGCTGGCGGCCATCTTGGATGATGGATCGGCTACAAAGTAACAACACTTGGTCAGCACCTCATAAGGAACATTCATGCCAGATTTAGTTTCATTCCATTCAGTGGTTCTCTAAAAGAAGTCATTTGTATACATTTCCCATAGGGTTCTATGTTAAACTAAGTCCCCCGCTGGCGGCCATCTTGGATTATGGATCGGCTACAAAGTAACAACACTTGGTCAGCACCTCATAAGGAACATTCATGCCATGTTTGGTTTCATTCCATTCAACGGTTCTCTAAAAGAAGTCATTTGTATGCATTTCCCATAGGGTCCTATGTTAAACTAAGTCCCCCTCTGGCGGCCATCTTGGATGATGGATCGGCTACAAAGTAACAACACTTGGTCAGCACCTCATAAGGAACATTCATGCCATGTTTGGTTTCATTCCATTCAAGTGGTTCTCTAAAAGAAGTCATTTGTATGCATTTCCCATAGGGTCCTATGTTAAACTAAGTTCCCCGCTGGCGGCCATCTTGGATGATGGATCGGCTACAAAGTAACAACACTTGGTCAGCACCTCATAAGGAACATTCATGCCAGATTTACTTTCATTCCATTCAGTGGTTCTCTAAAAGAAGTCATTTGTATGCATTTCCCATAGGGTTCTATGTTAAACTAAGTCCCCCGCTGGCGGCCATCTTGGATTATGGATCGGCTACAAAGTAACAACACTTGGTCAGCACCTCATAAGGAACATTCATGCCATGTTTGGTTTCATTCCATTCAGTGGTTCTCTAGAAGAAGTTCAAAATGTAAAATGTTAACGACGACGCCGGACGACGACGGACGACGACGGACGACGGACGACGGACGCCAAGTGATGAGAAAAGCTCACTTGACCCTTTGGGTCAGGTGAGCTAAAAATAAATGGCCTTAGCCCTAATATTGAAAAATCCACATACATGTGTTATACTGATGGTTTAACGTAGGCCTAAAATAAAACATTGTTTTCCCAGTCAGAAATATCAAAGTAAAATTGCCACATTTTGGGTAAAATTATTTTTGTTCTATTCCAATTTGTTTGGTGATGGTTGTTATAAAATTAATTTTATGGAAAAAACTAAAATTATTGCCCTAACTCCCAGTACCTATACACACTTGGCTGGGTAAGGTTAGTATCTGGTCGAGAGAAGACATAATATCTCAATTTTGACCTTAGAAACAGATCGCTCCATGAAACTGTCACCAACAATGAAGATCAATAAAAAGAATTTACTTTCATAAAAAAACAAAAAAATTACAAATGAATAGTAAAGTCTGTTTACTGACTCATACTTAGATTTGCAGTCCTGGTAATGATCCTTCTTTTTACATATATACATGTACATGTTCACAAAATCACTTTTAAACGAATATAGTAAACCATTTAAACCTTTCAAGTGTCTATAAAAAAAATGTTCACATTGATGAGGGATGACCAAGTGAAAATTAAATCCTTAAACATATTTCACTAAAAAATCCATCCACTCCATGTGAAACAGCATAGTGTAGTGTACTATTTCACATCAGGGATGATTCCACACATTTTCCACCAAACTGGGAATTTTTAACCAGCATGGGAATTTTTCCAGCAGACTCTTGCCACACCAGAACAACTTCAATATGACTTTCACTAAAGTTTCAAGTCATCGATCAAATGCCTGTGCTTATACAAGGTCAATCTAATCAGCTGTTAATACAACACCAATCATAGTGACTAATGCTGTATTAAATAGTCTTATATTCATATTTGCAAGAATCAATTTACCCATTTCCAGATCTAAGCACCTGTGATGGCTCACAGGAGCTCAACCCACTGAGCTTCCTAGTGCGTTCCCAAGTGGCAAATAGGGGAGACCCTCTCGTTTGGGGGTTGTCAGGTCATAATACGAAAAGCCTGACCGCAGACCATAGTGGCTAACATGTTTGGAGAATGCAACACTCCCTGCACGCTAAAGACCCCTTTTGCAGTTTTCGAAAGAGTAGGCTAATGGCCTCTACTGAAGGGTAAATTATACCCTACCCATCCATCCACCCTTTTATAGTGGCAGTCAAAATTGGTTCCCGTCTTTGTCCCACTTAATTGTTTGATCAATTGTTGAACTGGTTCTCGTCCTAAATAAGCATGAAATATTTGCCACTGGACGTAAAGCAAACAACAAATCAATAATTTCCAGATTGTAACATCCAGCAAAAGATTGTTTTGTCTCTTTGGAAATTTAATTTTCATCAAAATTTTTGGGGCTGCCAGTAAATTTTGTGATCCTAAGTGGTATAGTAGTATCATCTCTGAACATAGTGCATCAATGCTTTACGTATGCCAAAATAACTTTAGAATGACCATTTCATGACAATTTTATAGGAAGCATGAATAGTGAACATTTATATACAAAACATTAAAATTTTAAAAAATGCCCAAAATGCTATCTATGACATGCTTTGTGTGCATGACTATTTATGTCCACTTCAACTAATTCAATTCTATTGGACATTAATTTTGCAATTTGTGAGTGAGTAAGTTTACACCTGTCACAAATATTGATTTTGGAAAGAACTTCATATCCATGGATCATGTTTACACATTTTCAAGTAAATAGATAAATTTTCCCTGAGACGCTGAAATGCAAAAATTGAACTCAGAAGCAAAAATATTCTTCTGTCTATCTAACAACACAAAAATTAAAATTTTGTTCACGATACAAATTAACAGATACCACGACAGTAATGCTTACCTCTCGTAAATCTCTCTGTAATTTTACAACCTGTTCTTGTGATTTGATGAGATCTTTAGAAGTTGTAGTTAAACTTTCCTCTAATTCTGTACACTTATTAGTTAATTCTAACAACTTAGTCCGTGTAGCAGTTAATTCACTATTTTGTTTTTCTACAGTATCTTGTAATTCTATAATCCTATTAACATCAGAATCTGGGTCTATAGATCCATTGGATAATCTCTGTAATAAGAATAGGAACATGATTGCTTTTCAATAAATCTGAAGGAAGGAGATATACTTCATATTCAATATTTATTCATGTTAACCAAGTACGGCTTAATAATCATACAATTTGATATTTTTTATGTTCTAATTTTTTTTTATCCTAGTGCTTGGTATTTTCAGTATAAATCAAGGTAAATGAAATAAAATTATTTATTACCTAATCACAGAGTCCTTTTGAGCATAAAAATATATAAAATTTAAAACACATTCACCTACTCTCACAAATTGTATAAGCCTTTCACCAGTCTATATCCTGTAACAATGTTATTTAAGCCCATTTGACAATTGTAATGTGAAATTGCCAACTAAAAGATTCACTGTTTCCATTAATCCAATAGTAAATATTTAAGACAAGAAGTTGTCAGAGTGACAAGACCAAGATTTTCCTTAATCATTGGTTGGAGTTGCCCACCCGTCTGACATCCTTTCCAAATATAATAATAACAACAGATTTTTTCCATCGTAAAAAAATAACTACTGTATATGAATCTGTTTTATCAGGAACAGCAATTTTGTTTCATAAAGACATACAAATTACCTTAGGAAGAGGTTCAAGTTTGTTGACATCGGAATCTTTCTGTTCATTTTTCATCAATTTCATGGTTTCTTCAGTACTACCACTAGAATGCCTCGACTTACTCTGTTGTTCTCGTAATGTAAAAAGCTGAAAATCAAATATTTGAAATTTTAATCTCAGAAAGTTTTGAAATAATTATTGTACTTAAATTATTTAATTTTTGATTGGTCAAGAAATATACTGTATAAACTACTTTGAGTACTGTGATGTCGACATCATTTTACTCTGCAGTGTGCAATTTAAATATTCCTGAACTAAGTAAGTTATTCAAATGATTCTAAGTGCAGTTTTTGACCCAAAAAAATCTTGAAAATAAGTTTTTTGATTGTTATCAATTTTGGAGCAGGTTATACTTTTATGACCTACTCTGGTAAGTTTACGATGAAACATAAAATGATTTTGCAGTTTATGAAGCATAAACTGTCCCAAAGTAGGTTATATCGTATAAACTGTTCCAAAATTGAAAACAATAATGAAAGACAATAGGTATCATTTCCATTCATTAGAAAAGAAACTTTTTTGGCCTGTAAATGTCTGTGATCTGTCGATATTTCCTCATATTTTTGTAAAGCTTTAATTGCACAGATGACATGATATTTATTCTGCTCGATGAAAGTTGTCATCAATAACTTGCAATGAATTTGTCTCCACATCAAATACCTCTTAGCAACTTTAAAAGATGAAAATTTGAAACAAAGGCACTGTTCTACTGGTTGAACATTTGTAAAGTACATGTGTGTGTATTTTGTATCCAAAAATTTACTCCCTTTATCCTTTTTTACCCATTCTTTAATTCTATAAATGTTGGTTAAAATCAGGGTGTATGTTACTCTCTATACACTTTTTTTTGTACTTTGCACTACTTTGACCTATATATCCTTAAAAGTACCAGTCATTCGAGAAAAATGGAACAAATGTACAAAGTACTGGTTAATGATTATAATTACCTCTTGGTTGGCATTTGTTAGTTCTTCCTCTAATGAAGCTACCTTTTCAAGGGCAACTCTTAATCTTTCTCTAACCTAAAAATATAAATCTTATATCATCAAAATTTTAATTAAAAAAACTTTGGATTTTCAAATACTAAATTCTTAAAATATGTACATGCAACAGTCCAGACAAAATACATGTACAATGTATAACGTATGTTTCAATTTAAAAGGCCTCACTTTCAATAAGTACAGCTGAACTTCCGTAGCTCAAACTTGTACCACTCAAACTCCACCAACGACTTCAACCATTTTGAAAGTCCCATAAATTTTCCTTTCACTTTCAAGATAAAAAAGCACCAGTTTCTCAAACACCAACTTCATGTAAAGTTAAACAAAAATTTGGTCAAGACAACGATAACATTGGGTATTTTACCACGGAAAACTCAAACTAAATAAATACATGAACAAGCGTGTTACCTGATACTTACAGGTGTGGGTCTTACTATCACAAGTGATGAGGTCAAATTAAGATAGTTAAGTCTGAGAAGTAAATATTTACTGTTTGATATACTAAAGCTATCATGATAACTGTTAATTTGTGATTCACCTGTTAAATTTTAAAGAAATAGTTCATGGTATCACTCTGGCAATTTTTTGCACTCGACCAAATTTCAGTAACTCGAACAACCGATTACTCAAACAGATTTAGATGGTACCTTGCAGCAGTTCGAACCATTGAATTTCTACTGTATGTTTTCCCGAGAACACAAACGTCAATGTCAATTCCCCTACTTTCATGTGCCTGCCCCAAGTCAGGTACCTTTCTGTTGTTTCATGTTTATGTTTGTTTTTTTCTACGTATAGTTCAGATATCTTGCATTTTAGTAGAATTTCTTCATACAATTATCATTTGGGACAACTGACAGCATATAAGTGTGATGTATGATTACAACCAATGTGAAATTGACCTCTTTTGTACTTTCAAATTTTATTTCCGTTCTTTTATTTCAACAAATGTAAATTTCTATCAATCTATTCCTGATTGTTTCATTGTTATTACCAGAAATTGACTTCTACAAAATAACTCATATGATGAAGCATTTATATCAAAATGTCTTACACATATGAAGGACATTCAGAATGTTGCAAACTTTTTAGGAATTCCGAAAATTTTTCAAACTATACATATATAACTGTGTAAACAAAAGAATCAAGTTAATTTCTGATCCTGGAGGCATGTTTTTAACAGCCTGTCAGTTAGCCCTGTCTGAACACTGATGGTAAGTGTAATATTGTCATAAATTATGCACATTGCCCTCTACCAACAAATGTATGACGCATTAACCAACTATGCAGATTAAAGTATGCAACTCCCCTCCCCCCACTATATAAGCAGGTCAAAACCATTACCCTGAGTACATACATTTGAACCTACCACAGTTAACACTCCATCTCGACAGCACATGTTATCATATCCTCCTCTGCATAATAGTTTTGCATGTATTGGGGGAAATTGTGCATATTATTCTAGATCTCTTACGATTATTGACTTTCTTTTGCTTGTCGTAAATCATTTTATTTGGAATCGGACTACATGTCTAATTCTGTATTTGAAATAATCAGTATGTGATACAGTGCAATATCCCGCCAAAAATCAATAAGTTGAATATTTCAGTTTTATCAGAGATAGGGGGATGACTCATATGGTACGTCTGAGTGTCTGAACGTTTCCATTAACACCGGCAAAAAGTTCACTTAAATCGTTAAAACCACTTTCTTTCTCTGATGCCATTGATCTTTAGAAACTATTATGAAATTAAAACCTACTTGTGTCCATGATTCTTTGTCACTGGTGATCTCTATATAAACCTAAGGTATAATTTCTGTCTTACATGTACATTGTGTACTTTATGTTTTTAAATTAACAGTTACTTTAGTAGCATTTGATACCACTTGACATTTCAGTTCTATTGGCTTAATCATATTAATCAGTTACAGTGTATCCAAAAGTGATTGAACCAACTGATGAAATCTCCCTCGGTCCAATAATTTTATAATCCTGGACCAAACTTCTTAATATGATGCTGGTACTTGATTCCTTTTTACAGACTAACTGGCAAAAAGTGCATTTTGAAAATGTACCATCGGTGGATTTGACCCATCAGCAAAATAAACCAAACAAGATTGCTATGCTGTAGCGACCTATCCTCATGCCAATATATACAGAGTTGTACAACAGGACATAGATAACATTTTAAAGTTTATTTTAAAACCAAAATAGATGTTTAAGATACCAAAGATGTCAATGTTGCAATATTAAAAATAAAAGGTCAAAGTCCTATAAATCCCGTAAAAATTGTCAAATCAAAATGGTGATACGATATGGTCAACTACATATAATAACAATCCTACAAGATGTCAACATTGCAATACCACAAAAAAAATGGTCAAAGTCCTATAACTCCAGTAAAAATTGTCAAATCAAAATGGCGATATGATATGGTCAATTATATGTACATATGATGGCAAACAATCCTACAAGATGTCAATGTTGCAATACCCAAAAAAAAATGGTCAAAGTCCTTTAACTCCCATAACAATTGTCAAATCAAAGTGGCGATATGATATGGTCAACTAAATATGATGGTAAACAATCCTTCAAAGTTTGAAAGATTTTTGTCAAACAGTTTCATCTATGTCAGTGAAGCATGATATTGAGGTCATGGTCAGGAAATTTATCAGACAGATAAGTACACTTGACAATGATTCTTTTGACTTTAGACCTTATATTATTGATCTACCATGAACAGTTACTTATAAATTAGGCTAATCACAAAATTGTAAGTCAGTGAAATGAGAAATTTTGGTCAAGATTAGATCATTGTTAGATTGTACAGTAAAGAATTTTTTAGGTTTTTTTACGAGACATATGTCAGAAAGATATGTACATTTTGTTACTAACTGCCTCTTAAAGGAGACATTAATTGGATGAATCAATATCATGTTTTATTATACTTTATGTAAAAATGCAAGCTTTTTATTGGTCAATTTGTGGGTAACATTCTAATCTCACACAAGCCTCAGAAAGTAACATTTTTTTAATGTTACCCTCTTTGTGCTTTGTGTAAAAATTGGTGATTTTCTCCATGTACTAGACTGCAGACACATTATAAAACACATCATTTAAAAAAAACAATTAATATATCAGTGTCTATTTTAGAGTAGATTTTGACACATGTGCAATCTTAGATGGAGAACATGAACCAAAAAATGTCAACAAGCAGTTCTATATTTTGTTTATGTATTCCTAAAATATGTAGGCTACCATGTATATGGGTAGTTATTGAGTAACTGGGCTAATCATAAAAGCTTGATTCAAATTTATTATATAAGTCCACAAAGTTAATGAACTGTGAAAATGAGTGTCAGATATATGGCTGACAAGTAAAGTTTTTCGTGATATTACTGGACCTTCACAACAGATTAACTTTAGATTTTAAACTGAAGCAGAATGGAGAGATAAATGGTTGCAGAGAAACAAACTGCATGGTCCCTTTTAAGGGCAAGTATCAAAGACTCATTTGTCAAATTTATGCTGGCATTGAAACTATAATGTAAAAGCAGAAATTTTCATTGGGGATTTAATTTTGTTTATTTCGTGTGTAACTATAATCTACAAAAATTAATCCCTAACAAAATACATGTACAATCCCTTAGTTCATCAATAATTGTCTATTTTGGAATCTACAAATATTTACCCCTACGAAAATTAGTGATTTTACTGTATGTAAAAGGATTTGTTTTTATACAATTTGTTTATATCAAGGGTTTTCTCTAACTTGTCTATACTTCTTAAGAATATTAATTAAACGTTGTCAGATATCTAAATGTAACCCATGGACTTCTGGAAAAACAGAAAATCCAGATCTTTGAATTTATCAGTACTAGAAAATCTAAAGAAGAATTATTAAAACCTCCCACAAACCTCTGCTCTGGGACTTGTTTTACCTGAAATAAATGTTTATTTTCTCAAACCAGCAAAAATTTCCAATATAAAGGATTAATACATATGACTCCAATGGGGTAACATAAGGGGTTCCATAACAAACCATCAATCTTAAAATATATTTCTTTGCACAAAAATTCTTGGATAAAACAAATCTCTTTTAAGTATGGCATTTAAGTATGGCAATGCAAATGATAAACTCTTTTTAATAAAAATAATTAGTAGAGACTTTGTCAGAAATGTACTCCAGTACTACAATGGCCAACAACTAAGTTAACTAATAAAACAACAAGCAGCTGATCAATAAATCAATTCCTACCATGTAAATATCTGGATCAAAATCATTAAACACCTGGTAGTAAATAGTAAAAGGAAAAGGGAAAAATGTCAATGTGCGTGGCGTAAAATTTCATTGACTACTTTGTTAGCCAGAGATAAGCAAATTAAACTCTTAAGGACTTTTTTGATACCATGAACCAAAACTTGTAGTCTTGGAACAAAACCGGTGGCATAGATACGATAAGAATTTTTCAGTTCTTCAACTAATAAGGTTTACTATTAACAAATGTTTAGTCCTACCCTTAGGCCAATACATTTTGCAGAACAAAACAATATATATACATTCTTAAATTCAAAGACGATAATAAGCCATGTACAGAACTGGAAAGAATAAACTAATTAACATCTCAGTAACAATCTCCAACAAAATAATAGGTTTACTTGTCAGTAATCAATGGAGATAGATGTGTCCAATGCTGACTCATATTACTTAAGTGTCCTTCTTACTTCTTGGCCTGGATCATACAGAAACATGGCAGTAGGTCAAATTATATATTAAGTACCAGTAGCAATCAATAAATTTGTAATGGTTTTGCAAAACTCTCAAAAATGGAGATAGATGACTAGTCACTTCTCTTTGTAACATGAACAATTATCCTTCATATTCTGACCTGACAGAGTTTTATATAGACACTTGCTGTACATTGTATATTTATATAATTTCTGTAAAAAGAGATTTAATGTGGAATTATTAAATTTCTCTGGATAAATATTTGAGTTTTTTTGTGAGTTTAGTGAATCAATATATTTCATAAAATGCAATGAATTACTAGAAAATTGTAAAACCCTGAAGTTCTGTATCCTCGAACCATATTTTCAATGAACCGCAAAAATTTAGACCCACTTAAATAAATTAATCCGGACTACACAATGTATGTGTAATATTGATTGCAAAAATCAAAGGCCCGAAAACAATATACAATTTAATCAGATTTTGTCACAAGAAATCTTTCAAAAGAACAAATATATACTCAATCTGATCAAGAGAGAGAGAAAATATACTCCTACATGTTACTCTAGTATAAATTTAGTAACATGAAAATAAATGGAAATGGCAAGCTGTCAAAAGGGGCATAAAACGACTTAAATGTATAAAATACACAAGTCCAACAAAACCAAATACAAAATCAAAAAAAAAAAAAAAAAAACAAACTAAAAAGTTAAAAATACCCAAAATTTCGACAAATATGCAGTAACAATTTGGAACAAATTTATCGATTAGAAAATGCCCTTTTAGTACAATTTCTGATAATTTTTCAAAGTGATGTACTTTCACCTATGATAAAAACTTGAACAAAACAGTCACTTGACTACATCATAAGCAAACTATTTAGCTTAGGGCTACTGAAATATGATCTTATACATCTGGTGTTGATATTTATTAAAATTCTGGCTTTTAACAAATTTAACACACATAAAAAATATCTTCTGTCTCCTATTTTTATCTTACAGTTTTGACAGTTTTGTTGTTCTTGGAATTATATACATGTATCATACTGTTTTATAATAGTATAAACTGCATGAAATTTATTACTGTTAAGGTATCCGGACCATAAATGACCACGTGATTATTCAAAAGTTCCCGGATGTTCCTTACAACGCAATTGAAATGACCTCGGTAAGTATCGGCAAACTTCGGAAATGCCAATATAACTAACTTATTTTTACAGACTCTGCATATAAGCAACACAGTGTGTTTCAACTTGAGAAAAATATATACCGGTATACAAAATTCCAGCTTTAAATTGTTTGGTTCAGCCATTCACGGTCAAAAAGAGATTAAATTTTCTATCATGATCTATTATGGTCCGGATACCTTAAATATACATGTACATGTAGGAAGTGCTTTTTAAATGTCTTTCACAAAACAATTCCACTTTTTGCAGCTCTATGTTGTCAAGAATATTTTGAAAATTCTGTTCTAATATTCTAAGTCTTTATTTGATGTACAATGTCTGAAGCAGAACAATTTTATGGAAGAGTCATACTTTTTCTGAAACTAATTCTGATCTTAATTTTATCAGTGTTTATTTAATTTCTCAACTAAATTTCTATTTTTACAAAGTATCAAATTCCAAATGGTGTTTGTTTTCAAATACATTGTATATGTAACAAATGTTTAAATACACATGTATATTAACTACCTTGCTTCATGCCCCAAAATTGTTCCTTTTAGCAAGATATTTTCAACTTGTTTGAATACCAGAGGATTATGAAATGACAAATGCATACACTTTAGGTCAAATGGTCCAGTTAACATATCTTGTGTACCTTCTTCTATTAAACGTTAAATGGAAACATCAAAAGATACATTTGTGTTCTATGGCAACTTAATTTTTCGGCTTATTTTGTCAAAAGCAAATCCACCCATGGGTACTGTTGTGAATATCTATAATTTGTGACCGTATTATGGTCTGCTTTGTTGGGGTTTACAACAATTTCAGCAAAACAGGCTATATCATGGTTTTTATTGGCAGAGGAAGCTTGAGTAGCCAAACAGCACAATCTACACACGACTGGAAAACTTGAAATCCTTGTCAATTAAGAGTAGAGTCAGAAAACTCTAGTCAGGAGCTGGATTTAAACTCACATTCTCAATGTTTAGCAATCATTAATCTACGTACATCACATGGCCATCACAGTTTTGATTGTCTTATAAGGGAACAAGATCTAAAGGTGCAATAGATTAAAAAATGTTAAAAATATATAATCCAACACCATGATATACAAATATAATACACTGAGATCAATAACCATGCATTCAAAACAAATTAACCACAAGCAATATTTACCCACATTCAAACCAGTTTTTTGTAGGATCATTAACCCCAGGAAGAAATAAATGATAAAAATTGTACCTTATTATCGGGTAAAGCTAACAGACAAAAGTTTCAAGCTTATGAAAATGTGATCATTCCCACGCAACGGATAAGCACAAAATGCAATGCAAGAAAATGCTAATGGAGGATATTTGTGTTCATGAAAGGGGACGGAGAGAAATTAATACAATAAAATGTCATTCATATCCTTAATCAATATTAAAAATGGGTTGTCATAAAATTTTCTACTTATCATTACCCCTTTTGACTGAAAACAAAATTATATTAATTTAACAGTGATGTAAATATAGATGAATGAAACTGTTTACTATCTTGATTTATGTTTCTTTTATCCAAGCACATGTTTGGGGGACATACATGTAGTATGTTAAATGCAAGTAGCATTAGATAAGCTTTGGGTGCATTTGGGTTATTTACCTTTTACCCGTCTTCTCAGGCCAGACAAATTTACTTGTTTCAATATTTTACCTAAATCCAATTTAAATTATGTGACTCTCTATAACTGATGTCCCTTTTAAAAATCTTATCTTTATCAGTGAAAAATGTTTCATCCATTAATAGACATAGTGACTAAAAATATTTTCTGTCAGACATTTCTGATCAGTAAAAACCATAGAACAATAAATTCAATTAGTATGGCCTAAAACATTGTTAATATGTGTTTTTGTTTACTGTCTATTTACATTATTATTATTTATGTCACTGTGTAGGAAGAATTGCTTATTTCAATTATTCTGAGAAAACATATCTTGTCCTGACATACAAGAACTGAGAGGTATCTTACTTTAAATCTTTTGTATGGCTTGCTTACACAATACACAGTTTCAAGCACATATATAATATATACAACAGCAATAACAAGAAAATAAATGAATTCACATACAGCTGATATTTGAGACAATTTCCTATTTTTGCTATACCTTTTCATCTAATGCCTTGTGATGTTCAAATAAGGACTTGAGTGCTTTTAACACTTCCACTTCACTGGATACACCAGCAGGCGATGAAGCCTGACGTTTTACCACAGTCATCCTAAGAGATCTTTCATGTCTGGATACTAAACACTCTAAGTGTTCCAGGAGCAACTGTTTAAGAAAGAAAAAAACATAAAATTTTTAATTATTGAAAGTCTATACACATACAAGTATCACAATGAACAATGTAGAACTAACGGTATATGGAATAAATTTTAAATTCTCTGAGAAAAAAATGAAAACATTTTTAAACAAAATTTAAAAGGTGTCAACTTACACAAATGTATGTGTCTAACTACATTTGTAAATATTGGGACAAATCTACATTTACCAACAAAAAAAAAACATGGGCTGCATAGTGCACAAGACTGAAGTCAGCATTGTGAGAGACTTTGGTTTTTCAACTCTTTTACCACCCTGAGACTTCAATACCCATGCATCTATGTAATCAATGGATGACATGGGAAAAGGGAAGGTAACCCACCCAATATGGAAAAAGAACATGTCTCAATCTAAATATCATATACTTTCATATACATGTAGTACACACATATACATGTACATACATACATGAATTCACAAACCATGTGACATTTTGTGAAGCTGATATGCCATATAACTGCAAGTACATTTAAATTAGGTATGGGGTATCAATCTTTGGTGTTAAATTAAGGCTACATGTAGGTTAGTTACGTATGTTCATTTATTTATGTTCATTTGCACATATGACAGCTCTACCATATTACTGACAAGTATAAAATACATATTTATACTATATGCATTCAGATTTCACCAGAAACAACCATTTCTTTATGTTTGGAAATGGTTTTTTTTTGCAAATTAAACCAAACAATAACATACATGTACATGTTTTAAGACAAAAAACAAGATGTACTGTGAGCCATTGCTCACTAGTGATAAGGTCAAAAATAAACGCAGTCGTCAAACAGGAAGTTGATGTCGCCTTGGTCCAAAAACTTATCCCACAACATGCACAAGGGTAAAACAGTATACTCCCTTTTCTTCCAAGCCAGGGGTATAATGAAATTATTTCTATTAGACTGTACTGTAAAATTCAACAATGTATGTAAAATGTTTTTATATACAAAAACTTCTAATTGAGAAAAGACAATTATTTTTTTGGCCTAATACATTCAATTATGGTTTAATGTACTTTGAATGTAAATTAATGGACTTTCTACCATAAAAAAAACCTCAATTATTAGATATTTGTGATAATTTCTAAAACCATCTTACCTTACATTCAACAAACAGGTATAAGGTATCCCAATAAAGCAATAACAATTTCATTCTGGTTATATATACATGACAGGGGTTTTATCAGTATATGAGGTTCATTATTATGTTTTTCTAACAACACCTGTTGAACTATCAATGAAACAAAATATTACATAACTGATTCAAATATCTCTGAGATCATTTACATGATAGTTTCTTGATGTTCATCTTGAACATATACAAAGAAACAGACATCTTCAAGTTTGCTAAATGCAATCTTTATACTGCATCTTATCACTTTTACATTTTAACACCTGCAAAGTTAAGTTTTGAAGATTAATCTGACCAGATAATTTGAATTTTCAAAAACTTTTTTTGGCTTTATATGCTAGATTTATCTCCTATAAATTAAGGCAATTAAGTTGAGAAGTAAAGTAGTGTCTTAAAATTCATCGGACTGTCTGTCATTTCTGGTATTAAAATCTCCTTCTGTCAGAGTAATACATGTATCATGAAATCCCAACAGAATGTTCTGAACTAATCTCAGCATAAATGAGTACATTCCCTTTAAAGAACAAAAATCAGTGTGTTTTATTAAATTAGAAATTCTCTCTTTTCTGATTGGATAAAAGTGTACACTTCTTCTCATGAGAAAACATTATGACCACTGTGCAATTATGCATGCGAGTAGACATACCATATATCACGGTGGTCATGTACCTAAAGATAGATATGGGGATACCAAATGTTTACATGAAAACTTCACTATTTTTTATAAGTCAAAATACACATAGCAATAAGAATATAAGATTCTACGATTAGACATCTGATAAGGTAAATGTCATTTAATAAAACAGTTGATGACTTTTGATATCGGTTGATACGAAGTTTATGAACTTCAAAGAAGTGATATTCACCTAAGCCATTGGCCTTGATGAATATCCCTTCAATGGGGTTGATAAATTATCTTATCAACTTCATCAAAAGTCATTAATTGTAAATTGTATATGTTTTATCAGGTGTACATTGTTTATAAGCTTCTTCTTTTCCAAAATACATCTTTTCCTCATGGCACTACAGTGGGAAATACATTTGTGTATAATGCCATATAATACCATATTTGGCTGCACTCATAATACATCAAAAAATTATGAGCTAGTACAATGTAAAACCTCGTCCTGTCCTTTAAAAGTAGTAATGACAGTCTAAATTCCAGTTGTGTTTTGTACTCTTTTATGTTTTTTTTGTCCAGCGTTCTGTCAGTTTGGTTGCTTTGATTGATTGGTATGTTTATATTGTTGAACTTTCCTGTTATCAATTTTGTTGATTATTAAACAAATATGTACATGTATCCCTGATCTCAATTTATCAAGAGGGCATAGGTTCCAGTATTTTTTACAATAGAATTGCTGGCAGTTAAGTGTACTCAAGTACAAAATGTACTAAATCAGAAAACTGGCAGAGTATAAAAAGCTTTATTGTTACTATTCTTGTACAAATAGAATGTAAAATAATGTAAATGAAAGTTAATAACGACTTTCTTTTTAAAAAGATAGCTAGGGCAAGGACTGAATTTCAATTAGAGTTGGGTTATCGAAAGTCCAATTTTTAATCCTCATTTAGCATAGTCTACATGTAGTAGCGTTAGGGTAGATTTCTAGTCTGCCTCTAAAATTGCAAAATATTTGATAGTTTACATTCATTTGTTAGGTCTATTATCAGTGATCCAGCTAGTAAAAAATAATCGGGAAAAGCACCCCTCTGTCATACAGTATGTGTACATGTGTATTAAAGTAAAGAAGAACAAACTTCAGCAGTCATCACAATAGTAACATGTTAAATGCATGGTCTTCCTAGATGTGGAGCTACCTACCCTTGTATTATTACGTTCAGCTTTAAGTTCTGCTACTTCTTCCTCCCTTTCTAGTAACTGGTCCCGTAAAACATTCACTTCCTTTGATAAAGAAACAAACTCTTGCTGTAAAAAAAGAAGATAAAAAATATTGATACTTTTAATAAGAACTCAATCTTACAAATTTATTCCTACCAACATTTTATGAAATTTGGAAAAAACTTTTTAATTTCTTTCCTACAGTTTAAAAGGTTTCCCCTAACAATTTTGGCATAGTATTTGTTACAAATAATTCTAGACCATTTCTGCAATGGATGACATGGTGGCTCTCAAAGCCAGTCAACCATGAAAATGAGATCAACATCGAGTGATTTCTTCATCATGAAAAGTGAAAACTGACCGACTCAGTCACAATTTACAATTTATAAAGAGACTGAAATATTGTAATTGTTTATTGTTATATGATAGAAAAATTCATGTACATGTATGCTGAGCATCTGTAGACATATGCAATGTATGAACATACAAATACATACATGTATGCATGTGTACATGTATATTATGAATTATCATTGATATTGCGATATCTACATGTATGAATCAAATCAAATTCAAAAGGCATTACTTCTTGCTTTTTTCATCTTACCATCAAATTATCTGAATTTCAAATATAAAAAGGAAATGCCAGAACTAAACTTACTACTATTAAGTACATGTTACGATATTTATAATTTAGTTACACTGTAGTCAGATGTTTGAGAATTATTTGATGAGAAAATTTATCTCTGATGATGATTAACTTCTGTTTTACACTAATTATACCAATATTAAGTAGAAGTTGATGTCTAATCTATTTTAGATAGCTATTCTCTTTAGAATACTTATATACAATACAGATCGTTTAAGTATTGTCTAGCTTTAATATGAAATCTACCCCCATTTCATCAAAATTTCTGAATTAAAAAGAATGACAGAACTCATTAAAAATCAAAGTGGCTTTCAGTATTTTCAGTGACTGTCTTGTGTCTACAGATGAAAAACAGGAACAAAAAGATTCTTTGCTTGAACTTCATCTCATGTTTGTGTTTACATTTGTATTTGTGAAAAATTTATATATTCATCTTTAGACTGAAATTGTGACTTTTTATATTTGTTGTGTATTTAAGTACAATGTACAAGCATGTCTATTTCAATTCTGATTTAAATATTTCTTTGTATGTTTTGGTATGCCTGTCAATCCTATTTTAAAAGCTTATTATTATGTTTAACTCTATGTCCATGTCTGTGATAAAACAAATGAATGTAATTATGTTACATTGTACACCGTGAAAAAACTGCAATCTACACAAATGTATCTTTCACTTTTTGACAGACATTCTTCAGTACTTTGTAACACACTACTAGATTTATATAAATATATGATTGGATTATGTATCTGTCTGAGGCTGTCTTATCTATCAACACAAAAACAGATGTGTTGAAGAGGATAACTTCTTTACAAAAACATGCCTTTTTTCTTTGTCATTTTCACCCTCAGTCTTGATATCTGATCATTTGTTGTGATATCAATTTATATGGCTGAATTTAATGACAAGCATGTGTGAATTTTGTTATATTTGCATCTGTAATATCAATTTACTTAGGGTTGTTTTCTGAAATTTACATTTATACTGTGGCTATACCTATACCCTTAAATTTATTACTTTATTATTTATAAAGATTGTGCAGTGTTGTATATCATGGTGTATTGGGATTTTTTTTCCTACAAGCCCAAATGGAAGGTTTCTCATTGGATTTTTTAGACTCCTTTCCAACACTTCCATTTTTTAAAATCTGGACATTTGAAACAGGAGCAAGATGCTGTTATAAACTTTCAGTGGGAATCCCCTATGCAATGTTTGTTTGTGTGTGTTAAAGACCAGATTGTGTCTTTATTATAAACAACTTCTATAAAATATTGTTCTTTTGCTTAAATTGCTTATTTTTTTTTGTACAAAACGTACATGTATCAGAGGAATTTGTGTCACAAATTTATCCACCTATCCTATTACCCTATTATGTGTAGAACTAGCAATTTTTTGTATCAAAGTAGATAAGTTCCATAGTTGTCAATATTGTTACAGCAAGCTAAAAATAATGACGGGAGTACCCCCTGCATAGGTACAACTTAAATACACAAAAAATGAAATATAAATATATATATATATATATAAATGCTCTGTCTAATTACTGTAATTACATTAATTGGACACAATTATGCAACCCATTACCTATTAATATACCTTAATATCTTTGGGTTTCAAAATAGCAGTTTTGTGAGATACTTTGATATCACAATTTTCACATATGTAGCTACTATAATTTTAATTTTGAATTGTACAGGTTTCAATCCTACAATGTAGGCCTGTTATAGTGTCAATACACACAGATTATTATTTTAAACTATAATATCAAAATACATGTGGGTAACAAATGTACTTGTACAGGGGTATCCTTTTTCAGACCCTTTTTGCCATGTTTTAATAATTTTGACAGCAGGTGTTGTTTATTTATAATTATCATAGATTTAATTGACAAGAATTAGCTTTTGAAATAAATTGCTTGCATTAATATTTAATGTATTCAAAAACTGTTTCAACAGATTTGAAATGGGTAATAACTTATAACTGGCCTACCACATCACTAATATTAAAGCATGGTTGTGAATAAATTCAGATATATGTATAGAAATCAAAATGTTAAATGAATTTACTTCATACCTACAATTATCATGTGTACTTATGTTTCTTCACTGACATACACAATGTACAAGTGAATATACATGTATAACGTTTATTTTTGCCAAGGGAAGAACATGCTATCATGACATTTGGCTTCCCAGACAGTTAATCCAGTTATAGTTTATTCAATCAACTACCTATCTTGATAATCAGGTGTAACAATAAAGGGATTACATCAATCAAAACAGATATAACAGCAGGTGTTTATATCCATGTACTAATTAAATGTTGTCTGATAGCTTTTTAGAAAATAGATTTTGAATTTATTTATGTACCTGGTGATCTTTATATTTATAAACTCCCCAAAAGCCCTTAAGGTATCAATTTAACCACAAATGTGCCCATTGAAGATAACCAAAGGTGTAAAAGGTTAATTTTTTAATCTAAAATAAGATCTGATCTTTGAAAAAAAATAAAAATGGATTAATTTCAGTGAATTTAAGTAAGAGTAATGTGGATGCACAGGTCTTTCGTTTTCTTTGTATCTAAATTATAAATTATTTCCTGGTGTTAAGATTTATGAATGAATTTTGTCCTGAAGCTGGGGTTAATGTATACAAGATGGCTGTATTTGATCTATTCTTGTAATAGATGATGTCAGTTTATAATACATAATAATGTATTTAAATGAAATGGGCGTGACTTTTGGATGTTTTACCTGTGGGGTAGTGGAATTAAGTTGATTTTGGAGGGCATCTCTCTCCCTCTCCACGTCCTGGAGTTTTGCTTGAGTTAAAGACAAAGTGTCTTTGGTTTCTCTGAGACTTTCCATCAATTTATCTCTCTCATCCAGCATGTTCACCATCAAGTGTTCAAAGTTGGCATCATCACCCGAGCCCTGAGACTCTCCATCGTTTGACCCGTCCTCCGATATCGTCGGCATAACATCACAACTCATTTTGAAGTATTAAACAATTATTTAATCCAACTATAAGTAATATATACAAATAATATCGGCTTTTCCACCGGTGATGTCAAAAGCATCCCGGGTTACTCACGATGTTCGATCAATCGGTCTATCAATTATGAACTACATACTTTCACAGTAAATCACGGTCCAAACAACAAAAGAACGTTCCATTTCCGCCTCGTATAACAAGTTTTCCATGCACATTTATCCATCCTGTATAAATGTTTTGATTTTTAAATGACCCATCGCATCTTTTATTGAGGAGCCATATTTCTTTTCCAAAAGTGTGTCATTACCCAGCATTCATTGCAATAAGTCATCCAAAGGGGAACAACTCTAAATTCAAAATGCAAATTTAAGGCCAAGACAAATATCGCATTGCTTCTTGTCTTTTCACATATGAAATAATATGGTATCTGATACCAGACTTATTATAGATTTAAACAATCTTTTCCCGTATCATTGCTTTCCAACATCTTTTATTTGTCACTAAACATTGAAAAGTTTGTGACATTAAAACGAAAAAACGAGAAAAAAAACAATCAATCAGAAACAAACTTCTTCTCCTTGTATAAGCTTCCTTTAATAGGAACACCATGGATTTTCCATGTATCTAAAGGACTGGGAACATTTTTTTTTGACTAATTGTTTTTAGTGCACTATATATACAGTGAATAATTCTCTTAACAGAAAAAAATATCGATTTAGTTAAATTATGTCTACTTTGTAATACATTGCACCATTGAGATGATACATTTGAAACTTTAATGATGCTTAAATGTAACAGCCACCTTGTGTAGACTTTTAAAACACTCTATAATGGTAACCAAGATTTTAGTATAAAATGTTGTATATATGTTTCTTTTGATAATAAAATTTATAAAATGTAATGTGTAATCTAATGCATTACTTTGGTAAAGTAAGGGTGCAGGACAAATCGCCCCACTGAAAACTCGCCCCACACCAACTCGCACCAACTTTTCACCAACTCGCCCCAACTTGGAAAATATTAGTTACAAACTCGCTCCAACTGTGAAAATAATAGTCACTAACACGCCTCCTTATGAAAATAAGAGCTACAAACTCGCTCCAACTGATGAAAATAAATAATTTTATACACGCTACATATGACTATCACAGTCAACAACTCGCCCCAACTAATGACAACGATTTGGTATTCGCTCCCATTATGAATGACATAGTTACAAACTCGCCCCAACTCTAAAATAAGTGCCAAACTTGCATCCATTTATCTGAAACAGAAGTTCAAATTATGTGTGCTATAGCTTTCAAAACTGTCGTGTACAATGTAACTAAAATTATACATTAAAACCAAGTCTTTTAAATTTCTTTTTGTCTTCGTTAGACAAGTCTTGATGTCTAGGTAGGTCTTGTGTCAAAAACTAGGTGATTAACGGGTGTTACTAAAAGGCGGAAACGGAACGGAAACGGGAACGGAAAAATTGCATTATTTCCATAAAAAAAACGTGCAACCTTCAGTTGTTCTTCAATTGTAATATAAAAAAATAAGGCCACCTAGTTATATATCAAAAACAGTCGATGTTAACGAACAACAGTCGGACAGTGAGTCGATGTTAACGAACATCATCGTCGGACAAGAGAATTAAAAATGACCATTTAAGATTATTTATCAACGAATTGCAAGCGAAAAAGAAATATCAAAAAAAGTGAGGACGATAGAAAAATAAGGGATTTGGGGAGAATTTACCGACTGCATATAGAGTATTAGTACATAGCCCGGAAGTGTGGGGCTATAACCCCCCCCCCCCCCCCTTGAATCCGGAATACGCTATAAATTTACAGCTTGAATCCAGCGTACGTTTTAAATTACAGTTTGAAAACCGTTATTTTGTGCAAATATTCCAATTTGCATCTGCGTACGGTATACTGCATGTGTTGCGTACCGCGTACCATGTCTGCGTACGAAATACGCTCTAAAAAGGCCCCCGAATCCTGCGTACGAAAAGAGGGGTTATAGCCTCAAGTGTCAGTCACTTGGTTTTATTTTCACTTTCGATTGCTACTTTTTGTGCACTATGTTTGCAAAAACTGCTGAATTGCTGAAAATACAATTAGCGCCATTTAAAAGTGAATGGCTGAAACTATAAAACTTCCGACTATTGATGGTCAAAATATTTGCAACTGCAGATGTGCAATTTGCTTCCTTAGTTTACCTACATTTTTCGTATCCGCACGTCTTCAAACTAGGCGTGTTAAAATTCCACACGTCTTCAAAATGGAATAAAGGTTGTTTGGCGTGAAGTAATCAGTAAACAATGATACTCTTTCGAGATTAAACATCACATGAAACTAGAATGCACGAGGGCGACATCTGCAGTGTTATGAGAAATTAATACATTCGCCACTTGTCTTCTATATATGTTTTAAAGTACACGTAAAACCATGTGGTTGAGTGTAACTAAGGACTGAAATAAAACCACCTCATCTGAAATCAATCAGGGTAACTTGCTTGAGTCAATGAGTACATGTACCTTCACGGGCTTACACTAATACATGATACTCGAGGATATAACCCACTTTTTTTACTTTGCCCTTTGGCTAATTTTTAGGCAGCACTTGGTAGCATGGTACTCGAGAAGCCGAAATTTTAATACTCGGCACTCAGAAAATCGAAAATACTGATAAAATAAACTTGCATGGTACTTAAAGCCGATTTTACATAGTAGTCGGTTCTTAAGGGAATTACACCCTCATACATAAAACTAGGGTAGATTATTTAGGATTAACTGGGTGAAGTGTAATACTCTAATATATAATACATTGATACTCATCATGCACTACAAGATTACGACATTGTCATGATGGATCTTGGTGAATTCTCAGAGAACGAATGCTGACGTACCACCATATTTTAAAACTAATATTAACCTACCTTCTGCATTTATGTCAGCCATTAAAGGAAGCTATAATCTCGGACAGAAGGTAGCAAATTTTGCTTGCATGTTCAATGATATCCCAGACTTATTTGATCAACAAGAAAGGTTTGATTATTTATCTATATATATGTATCAATGTGACTGAGATATGAGGGACTGTCTTGATTTTGCCTTCACATTTTCTGTATTGAAGATCCTTTAGAAACATGAAGACCTGGTTGTTCCCTGGCATCATTCAGAGAGATTGTGTCAAAATTTCGATAAGTAGTTGCCGAGAAAACTGCGACAGAAATTTCAACATTCCAAAAAATTAAGTAAAAAACCAAGTCCCTTGTAAATAGGAAATTGATCACAGATATTACGAAAATGAATCACACCATGCCGCATAACATACAGAAATAATGTTTCAAAATTTCAAGCAGCTGCGACCAGTAGTTAATGAGAAAACTGCGACGGAAAAAAGTTACGGACGGACGGACAGTCAAGTCAGAGTAAAACAGTGTACATTCTCTCCTACGGACGGACGGAGGGACGGACGGAAGGAAAGCCGACAACGAAAAGCGGCCGGGGACAAAAAGAAATTTAAACCTTTAGTTAAAGTTTAAATTATCCCCCTTTTTTGGGGGTCAGTGACGCATGAAGTTGGTGTAAGGGTGAGATTTTATTATAAATTTTTTAGGGATGGCAAAATAGATGAAAAATGCTACTCGGATACTCGTAACTAATACTCGGCAAGTACTTGAATACTCGCATAAAACAGAAATTACATGTGGCGAAAAAAAATGCTCTTTCCATGTTTACTAGCTTTGAAAATTTAATGGTAAATAATTTGCATAAACTGCACAGTTTCAATGAACGTAGATGTGCGTCAAAATAATACCTTTGCAGCCGTAGCATTTTAATGCATAAAACTCTAATAATTTGATATAAAAAAAAACCTTTTTAAATTTTCTCAACGGTTCAAAGGAACAGAATATTAACTTGCATCTGTGTTTGTTTTTCGGCCTTAATTTCGAACAAATGTGTTATGAAAACGTACAGTGACCAAACATCAGTGGTCTATAACGTTGAAAATGTAAATTATTACTAATTAGAATCACAAGAAATTAATGAACATTTGATAAAATATTGCTCAAAATTATTTCAAAGGTCTAGGTTTGTTAATTATGAAATAAAGAATAAACAGCACACTGATTAGTTTTGTTTATTTAACATGTGATGTGTACACAGTAAAACAGTTAATTATTTGGACAATTAGACGCATAAAAAGTCAGTATGATCTGTTTATTGTTACGTAACAAATTTCATAACAGTTTTCAGAAAGAAATGTTAAAAAAAAGAAAGATCGTAGTACTAAAATTGGCACTTTTTGTAGCTTCATTTCTTTCTTTCTTTCTTTCTTTGTTATCCCTCCATTAGCTGGAGCACCAATCAATAATAGAATTATTAATGATATGTCACATAGCAACTGTACGGTAAAGCGACTGTGTGCATGTGCAGGGTTAAAACATAAAATTCATTATTAAATCGGATGTGCAAGGTCCAGTATATATTCGGTTCCGTTCCAAAGAATATAAGTTATAATGCCGAATACTGGGATGGAATATCACATTACAATCCAACCCACCACCATATTTACGCTGGATCACAAGGTCATTCCACTAAAAGATGGTTAGGACAGCAAACACACGTGTACTAGCGTCTATGTTAATATATTAACACACTACACTGCATAGCGTCCATTCATAAAAGATATAAAGCATAGCATACTAGTAAATATATACATGTATATATAGTGTAAAAGTTAAGATTACGTTAATACAAAACCCCTAAAGCGCATACACCTGGAAAAATTAGTAGTATTAAAATAGCTGTCATCAGTATAGCTCTTAATAAGAGACCTACATAAGTATCTTACTGATAATGAAAATATTAGAGGATGCTTCATTGGAATTAAAATTATCATGGTTTCAAATAAAAATAAGATATGGAACAGTTTAAAATCTAAAAAAACGTATTTAATTGCGCTTATATGAGTTAAATTTCTCTTCACTTAAAATTATTCTATGTGATCAAACGAACATGTAATACTATAAATAAAACAGGTTTACTTATTAAAATCTAAAATCCATTAATCTATGTGGAATATACAAAAAGAGACACTTAGATCACCATTACTAAGCTGATACATGTATGGGTATAAAACTACTTTAGAGAAATGCTCAAGCTTAGCACTCTGAGAATAGACAGCTATAGGTGGTAACCCTGATGGCAGGTATAAAAATAGAACCAATAGAACGAGGGACGAGCTTAAGATAGGGGCTTAAAATACTAAAATATAAAATATAACAACCCTTCACTTACAGGGTTAAGGCTATATTAATAAACTCTCCCCCCTCACTGACTGACATACTGTACTGTCGGTAGATACTAAAAAGTCAACTTCAATTGTCTACATCTCTCTCTATGTAGAGCATACACAAGACATCGAGATACAGCTTCGATCTTCATACTAATGTCAGATTGCAGAATAATAGGTAACGATGGATGCGATATATCCAGTAAAATCTGAGTCAGATACTTCTTTTGCTGGTAATGGAATATCCCATTTTCTAACGCAATGTCTATACTCCTGATAATAGAGCGAAGTGAGTCAATATAAGGACTTCTAACATGATCTGTTGCTTTACAATCCAACAGAAAATGTTCAATATCTTCGTCGCTTTTTTCACACAACTGACAAAGTGGACTTATCTGATGTTGATTAAATTTATTACGGTTTGACTGCAGTATATATACACCGGACAAAAGTCTTGACTTAACATTTGCTTTCTGAATGGAGATTGGATCATACCCAGAGCTACTCCATATCGGATGCACATTTCCAACATTCATTGATTTACAACTAAGAAACTTCATTGTTGATTTCCCAACTGCCATTTCTTCTAATCTCTTACTCCAATAAAGATTTATCTTCATCTTAACATTGTTTTTCCATACAACTTTGCTTGGCATGTTTTCTATAAGGTCAAATACAGAGTCCAGATCATATAATTCTAGTAGTTTAGCCGCATAGATGAACCAGCTGCTGGATTTTAGTCCCTTTATTATCAGTTGTCTAATTGTTAGGGATTTTTCAATATTGTCTTGACGCAGTATATTTCCAAGATTTACTAGGATTAAATAGTGTATAAATGATTCAATTGGAAATTGTCCTGAGAGAATATACACTGCAGCATCCGTCGTACGTTCTGGTAAATTCAGAAGAGTTTTCAACTGTGATTTTTGAAACATATTGAGTTCGTACATATCTTTGTTGGTAAGTACTACAGAGTCAAGACCGAAGAGCAGTCTAGGACGGACATACGTATTCCATAGCTTCAAAATGACTTCTGGGTTGGTCCCATTATAACCATGTAGGCCAGCACCCATGAGCGCATACGAAGTTCGTCTGGCAACTTGAATCCTATTACGAACTAGTTCCTTTGAATCATGATTTCTGTTTATTCCAATATGAGTGTACTCTGAAACTTCCTCTAGTTTTTCATTATTTAAATAAAATTCATCAACGCTGACTTTGTTCCTTTTGCTACTAAATGTCATTACTTTCGTTTTCGTTTCACTGATAAAGTATCTTTCACAATTTGCAAAATGACCTTGCAAATTCAGCATTATTTGCAAATTTTGAACATTGTCTGATAGTAATATAATGTCATCAGCACATGCTGGGGATCCAATATGAATAGAGCCAATTTGAAGACCAAGATGTTTCTTTTCGTACCAGTCCATCAGAGGATTAATGAACATCTTGTACAGAGATGGAGACAGTATTCCGCCTTGCCTTACGCCTTGCTCTTCTAGAAAAGCACGTGAAAAATCACCCTCCCATTTTACTTTTGACTGAAGTTTTTGGTACCAGTTATAGACAATCATCCAGTCCTTTCCAGTTATGCCAGCTTCGTATATTTTATGCAACAACGAGTCATGCCAGAAGACGTCAAAGGCCTTTGAGGCGTCAATAAATGCAGTATATAGCTTCTTGCCACTATCCCTAGCTTCAGATATTGCTTCAGTTAATAGGAGCGCTGCGTTTGTAGGTGAAACATTTTTGGTAAATCCCCGTTGCAGGTCATTTTGTGTTTTCTCAATCATCGGACTTATACGTGATAGAAATAGAGCTTCGAAAACTTTGCCGATTATACTACATACCGTTATTCGTCTGTACGAATTGGGTTCCTCTAGAGGCTTGTTATGTTTCTTATATATCGGAGTGATTATTCCTGATCGAAAGGCATTAGGTATATCACATTCAGACCATATTCGTTCAAATATCTTCTTCAAGATGTCAATAACTACTTCACCACCATAGAATAAGTGTTCGCTAGTTAGGTACTGCTCATCTGGAGCTTTCCCAAACTTTAATTGATTGACAGTTTTCAAAATCTCTTCATCTGTTGTAAAGATGTTGCCCTCCTCTGAACTTACGGTAGACTTCAGGATTGACTTGATGTCTGCTTCTATACGATTTTTATATTCATCAGGAAATGCTGAGTCCTGTGATGCTTTACTCAGGTTCTCAAAATAATCTGCCCATCCATTTCGAATGTCAGTTGATGATTCCAGACAGACATCGTCAACAATCAACTTTGATAACTTTCTGCATTTCCCATTTCGCTGTATATTAATAAGTCTATGGAATAATTTTTGGTCGAATGTATGAGCATTCATTATCTCAGAGTACAGTTTATACTTTCTGCTGGCTTCCAATTGCCTATTCGCCCGACGCAGCTTTTTCTTCGCACGTTTACTTTTGACCCATAGTTCATTGGTCTCACTTTTTTCACCACCATCTTCCTTGAAGAGCCAGTAAGCATGTTTACTGTCTTTACATAATTGTAAAATTTCTGGAGTCCAATGTTGTTTTGCTTTTTTCTTCTGACGCTTTGTTTGATTTGGCACGCTACAAGCTTGTTTGGCACTATTTGTTAGAGCGTCAGAAATCAACTGTATCTTATCATCAATAGAACCATCATTTATATCTATCTTACGGAGTTGTTCCGTGACAAGGTTTTGATACTGATTCAAGTCACATTTCTGCCAATTTATTCTGTATTTCATGGGCTCGAGACAGTTTTCAGTAATAACTTCAACCTCAGCCATAAGCTTATGAACTGTTAGAAGTCCAACTGTAGGGACATGTGTTGATAAATTTATTCCAGACTGATTATGAATTTTAATGTTAGTAATTAAGTTCTCACATCTGCTGTTCACTAGGATATAGTCAATCTGTGATGTATCAATCTGATTGTGGTGGTAGAAGGTACTCTTTTTAGGGTAGTTCTTTGGTACACCAATTTCTAGTTCTTTCAATGCATTAATAAAGATTTTGTCTCTTGTGGATTCTTGATTTCTTGATAAGGATGCATTCATATCTCCCAGTATAACTATTTGAAAATCACTGAATTTTTGGATGATTTCTGACAGTTCATCGATACATTGTCTGTATTTCAAATCATACTCTTTGTTGCCTGCACTTGGCATATATACTGAGATCAAACATATTGGAATAGACTTATTGTTTAATGTAATGACACAAATTCTTTCGCTGCCGTCCATTTTTACCTCTATGACCTTATCAATATCCTTCTTCCATATAATTCCACACCCACCCCAACCCCTTGATCTTTGTCTACTGGATATTGGTTCAAATTCATCAGTACATTTAATAAAGCTAATACAATCATTCTTTTCTGCAAAATCTTCAATATAGGATTTTTCAAAAGTCCATAGCCAGTGCTCCTGCATGGCTAGTATATCTACATTCTTAAGAAGTTCTGATACATAGATGGAGTTGGTAGTAATGTTCTCGACGTTGAAGGTTGCAATCCGTAGCTTTGTAGTAATGGATGATAACTCTGTATCTGGGGTGGATATCTCATCACTTGATAGTTGTGTATTGGAGGATATATTGATTGACGAAATGTATTCAATGGATTGTTTATTTGTGTTGGTAAGTTTTGATATTGATTGATAGTCTGACTGGGTATATTTGTTTGTTGGCTTTGCTTTTTCTTCCGATGTCGTGGTGGACGCCGTTTCATCCTGCTTTTGACTAAAAAATGAACATTGTCATTATTTACGATTTCCTTGGTCTCCTGAGAGCTTACGACTTTTGGCTCAGATTGATTGTCATTTTCAACTATTAGATCTTTATCTAAGACATCTATGACATGGCTGTTGCTGTTATTGCAGTTTTCAGACGGCGTTATACTATTGTCGGACGATGTTAAGCCTACATCACTACTCTTATTAGACGATATTCGGTCAACTCTGTTTCTATGACAAGACTCGACACTTTCAACAGGGATCTTCTTGTTATTATCCTGTTTATCATTACAATTTACATTATTGTTTATGGTGATTCCTCTTTCTGTATTTTGTGACTGTGATATCTTAAGTTCAAGAAGAGATAGTCTTGATTCCATTAGCTTTATATCATACTGCATGTTACAGTTGTGACCTTGACACGGGCTACTATTTTGAAAGTTATTATTACCTGGATTACTATTCTCTTGTATCGCTTGTGATTGTTTTAGGTCTCTGATCTTCTTTTCCAGTGTAAGTATATACGATTGAGCACTTGCCAGTTTTTTACTTGTTTCATTCAACAATCGCTCTTTAGACTTCAATGCCCTTTCTCTTTGGTTCATCTCTTTTTCCTTCGCTTTGAGAGTTTTTTCTCTTTCCTCCATTTGATTTGTATTGTTCGCAGATACTGGTTCATCGATTATTTGCTTCTTGTTTTTGTTCATTTTGCTCGTTTTCAGACTACTAGGTCTCTTTGCTGAGTGATCTTGGATTGTATTCAAAGAATCATAGTCAGCGCTTAGTTGAGGAGCCTCTGATCTATCGAAATTGTCAATAAACAGTAGGTCATTACAACTAGTACATAAATAGTATTCCTCGTTGTCCTCAAATTTCTCTGCCTCACTTTTAGACATCCCTTCACACTCATAGTGTATCTGAGAGTTACATCCATCGCATAGAATAGCTTCTCTATTGTCACTACAGATCTCTCCACAAACTAAACAAATGTCAGGAGTGCCTGGGCTTGTGTTGGCATATGTACTTGCATTACAAATCGATAATAGATTATTTGTTTGGATATTCCTCACTGATTCCTTGCTGTTGACTACTAGTTTGGAACATTTTGGTGGATCATCGATGTCGGAGCTCATTTTGACTGAAGTGTCCATACTGCTTGTTAGTAACTGACGTTTTCGCAGTGATCTCTTGTTGGATTTTAATTGTTGGTCATCATGAATGTTCGTACTTTCATTTGCTAGGACATGTTCAATTTGTTCCTTGATAAGCATATTCATAGCAGTGAAATCTCCCCTTTTGTTCATTTCTTGTATTATTGCTGGCATATGATCGTTCATAAATGAGTTCAGATCTTTCCCATGTACTTGAGAGACTGATGTCGTTAGATATAAGTTTATTCTATACAATTTTTCGTTACATTTGCAGGCTATCACTGCTTCTTCAGCTTTGGTTGAGTCGTCTTTTGAAGATCTTACCTCAACTTCAAAGTTAATGGTCGGATATGGGCTTTGATCGACAAACTGTGACAACACACTTCGAAAGGCCTCAAAGGCTGAGGTTGAGAATGTTAATATTAGGTTACCTCCTTTATACTCGATACTTAGATGGTCCCTCTGTGTTGCATCATGTTTCTGCGACAGTGCTTTGTGTTTATTCACATTGTAGTTGACACTCTTTGCTTTTGATGGTTTCGACGGGCGACTTGGTGTAAACACAGCTCTAGGGCGACGACACCTAGTGGTTCGCAGCATCTTTGTCAATGTCAGTCAATGAGTTTACGAGGTACCCCCGAAAATGACAAAAAGTCAAGAAAAAAATATTAATGATTATACTGGGTGGGTAAAAAATATTAAACCTCCAGCAAGGATTACCTTTTCAAGCACTAAGTGCCTAGATCTTGAATAGACAAGTATAAGGAAGCCACCAATACACAGTTGGTACCAAAACTACAGTAATGGTTGACAAATAATATTCACGGCAGCAAAATATTGACAGACACAACTAGTGTCTCATAAAATAATATAGAAAATTAACTATAACAAATATGAATCTAAGGAATGTGTAACAACTGGTAGTAGTAGTGGCTTTACCCCATATGTATATATGTGTGTATATTTATGCACTAAACTCTAGTCTATGCAAAAAAAAAAAAACAAAAACAAAAACAAAAAAAGGGGGGTGCGAGTGTATCTGAATACCAAACTCAAGCGTTGAAACAACCTTACAACAATTAAGTTTAAGAATGCGAGTTTTTCATATGCAGGAATACTGTATTATCAGCCTATCTTATAGTTTGTTTGTGTAAAAGTTCAGCAAATTAAAAGGTAAGAATGTTTATAAAGGTGAATCAAAAATGGCTGCCTACAGCGGGAGGACGAGGTCTCTGTGAAAAAAAAACAGGCCAACACTACAAAGTGGTGGGTTAAAACGGAGTTAAATAACATTAAAAGGTAAAACACTTTGCGTATTATCAATGTTGACTGGAAGTCTTCTCAGGAAATTTCAATATTTATAATTTTTTCAACAGAAGTTTCTCAAGTCCATCCATTCGGTCCACACTTTGACATGCACATGAAGCTACAAAAAGATGCATTCAGTTTTTATAATTACATTTTAGTGCAAAAATACTTTAATCTGATAATATTAAGTAATGCACGCGGTAATAATCAATTTCGCTCAATAATATGTAATTGATTAGTACACAGGTGTCTCGTGCTGCTGATTTTTATTTAGACATAAAAGACAGCTTGTTAACTACGTGTCGCAATGTTATTGGTTAAGAAGCATGTTATTACGTCACACTGTAATTATTATATTTTTAAATAAAAATCGTGAAGTTTTCCGTTTCCGCATTCCGTTTCCGTTCCGTTTCCGCCTTTTAGTAACACCCCGTGTAAATGTAACTCTAAGAGTTATCTGATATCCACCTCCAATCTCCTTCTCGGTCAATATCACTTAATCCAATCCACATATGTTTCCCTAAAAATAATAATTAAATAAATAAATAAACAACTAAACCCTTCATCATCTTTCTGCAAAATACAGAATGCATAGAACCTTTGACTTCTGATATTAATTGATGAAAAATGTCTTATAGAGGTCGCCATACGATATTCATCGCTGTAGCGAAACACCACAAAGATATAACCAAGATTTTACCATGTTGTAAAACCCAGAAAACAAAAAAAATAAAAACATTTATTTAGATAATAATACCCATGTATATAGAGTAATATAAAATATATACGCTCAGATGGGAAAATAAACAACCCAGGGCAAAATTAAACAAATAAAAAACAAAACAAAACTGAAACTGAAACTTAACAACTATGAAGATCAGGAACCCACGTGATCCGGAAGGGCATGTCATTCTTGTTTCTGATCTCTAAAATAAAAATTTAAACTGCGTGATCATTAATAAATATTTTTGAAAAAAAATTATTTTGGAGATAAAGGATTGTTTACCTTTAATTTCTGATATCAGCCAGGAATTTTCAGCTGAACTTTCAACCGTTACCAAATTACCTCCTTTCCGTTTACAGATGGTCTGTAAAGAAAAATTCATAGCGGTATTCATGTATTGTACAAAGTTTATACCCTTGATTTATGTTTTTAGTTTTAAAAAGGATTATATTCAGCATGCATCCCAAAAATTTTGTCTAGCTTTTTAAAAAGCAAATTGAGTTTGTGAATGTAAGACAAGCTATCTCATCTCCAACTAGAAACATATAGCTTTCTATGTACATATTATCAGCTTTTCTGCAAACGTATGTCGTATAATATCAGCCGCGAGACACAATGTGAAGCTTTTTCGGCGAGTGAAAACGTAGCGAACGAGCTAAAAAGCTTCATATTGTGTCGAGCGGCTTATATTTCAGGTCAGCTCATATTAGGGTCTGGTCAACTCTTTACGACGTCACAGTGCCGAAATACGGGAAATTGTGAAGGCCTCAGCAGGTAGATATAGGCATGGGGAAATACGATAAAATACAATACACACCCATTTAACGTCATTTCAATTATACAATATTGAATGATGCCCGTTCTAGTAAATATGGTTTGACTGAACATAAAGTCTACCGTTTTTGGTCGTCACTTGACTAGAGCCTTGTTTAAACTGTTTAAGATTGTTGCTACTGTTATACGTTGATCCTGATGATATTGACTCCATCGCCGTGTGTAAAGTTTAGCCTTTCTACTTAAAAAAAAATGAAACTTTATTAATAAGTACATGAAAACATTTTTCTTATTGTTTCCAGTGTAAATATTCATAATTATTCATAAAAAACTTAAATCATTGCTACTAAAATGATGAAAAATAGTTACAAAATATTGCCAAGTTCTTTGTATCTGTCACAGAAAGTTTGAATTTTCTGAAAAGAGTCACTAGACTGAAATTTCCGTCAAGTAAAAAGCCTATTTAAAGTTTATTCGCATACTGTCATGACTGTACCGTGACCAATTGCAGATAATAGTATTGTATATAAAAGGCTTTAAATTTCTTAAAACTGTATTAAGTATGATCACGTGTACAACATGTAACGCCGGAAAGACGGTTCAGTTCTGTTGTTCATTCTCATTTTATTTTAATTTCTATTTTCAGCAATGATTAACTTGAGCACGCCCACTTATCTCTCTATTTCATCATGTTCATTACAATTGGTTGTAGTTAAATTAAATTATTGTTGAAATATTTATTTTAAACTGATATTGGCTATGACAATGTATGAATTCAAAGAGAAATTTAGTACAGAGCGGTTTTGTAGCTTTACTCGTATGTAATTAACTAGAAATAAATTTTTAAAAAAACGAAGGAAGTAATATTACAGCGAATCACATTTTTGGTTTTTTTTTTACATAAAACAGGATAATGAGACTATTTAACATTATCAATTATTATGCATGATCGAGATAATCAGGTCTGTTGAATGGATTTGGATCCCAATTTCATATGAACTAGAAAATCGGCCGTTTCCTAAAATGATTTAGTAAACTTTCAATGTCTCGGAAAATGTATTTCATGAATATTTAAACAAAAATTAATTTTTTTTGCCTAACTATGGTTCATAATGTAGTTTTCATGTGAAATCCCTAACGACCCCCCCCCCCCCCCCAACCGACCCCCCCCCCCCCCCTTCTGCAGCATGATGATGGACAAAATAAAATAGGGTATTATATAAGCAATGAAAACCATAAAAATCATCGTACTTATATTAAATGTAATCATTCTGCTCAATTTTGGGCGCTATGATTAGCAATACAGATTTTGTATTTGTATTTGTATTTGTACAGACTTGAAATATAGTGGCTACCTGTGCTTTGTGCCATGTAACCAACTCGTATCCAAAATAGTAATAGTGATCAGAGTACTTCTTCCAACCTGCCTCATACATATACTTCTCGCACTTACATGTGCGTTTCACTGAAAATATAAATCTTTTCAATAAATATAAACATCTCACAAAGTAAAATGTTACTTCAGTTTAACAGGTAAGAGGTGATTTAGATAAACTTTGACACAAAATTAACATATGACTTTAACAAATTAAATATTTAATAATAAAATATTGTTGTTCCTAATATAAAAGTCCGAATAAAGTCTCCCGCAAGGAAAAAGTACAAGTACATGCCTACGTTACTTAACTGAAGCGAAAAGATATTAGATTTTTTAGAATGAATGAGTGCTTTTTAATCGGCATACCATATTAAGGGAGCAACCATTTGATTTTAAGAGGGGGGTGGGCTAGGATCAAATTTAAAATAAAAAAGGCAGGACTAGGATTTTGGCAAAATAAAAAGACAGGACCACTTAGATGTGAAACAAAATGCAGGACCTGTGTCAATCAGGAAAATTGTTTGGTTTAAATAAAAATAAAAATTTAGACCGCAATAGGGACCGCAAAAAAAAAACAGGACCAAATTTTTGACGAAAAAAATATGAGGAAATTTTTTGTCTATTTTTTGACGATATCAGTCTGGTGTATTCCCCCTTTTAGTAGACAAAAACATAAAAATTACGTCATATTTTCGTGCAAAAAGTACACAATTGTTTTCCTCTTCGCTACGTTCGACGCACATTTTAGAAACTAAACATCATATTTTCACTAAAAGTGTGCACATATCATGCTAAAATACAAAATATTTCTTTCATCTCGTAATGCTCGGCGTACACGTTAGGATTTACGCCCCCTCTTTCCAAAATGCTGGATCCACCCCTGAAACGTCCCTTCCTTATAATTTTTTTTCTCAATTTTGGTAAGGGAGATTATTGCTATCAGCATGATTAGAGACAAAATATGTTAGAGATGAAAAGAAATACAGGCTCCCAGGGGCATCTTGTTATGAGGGGAGAAGAAATGATATTGAATCGTGGAAATATTTTGCAGCATTGATGAGACTTGCTTTCTTTAATTGGCGCTCATACGCGCCAAACATTTTTCAAAATATGTCATTAGTTTGATTCCAAACAATATGTAATCCTGGTTTGTTTTGAACATTGTTATTTATCAATATCTTATTAAAATTCCCTGCAGAAATATTGTCAGAACAGGCTTTTTGCAAAGAAAAAGAGTTTCACTAGTCAGTGCTTGAGGTTGTCTTGGATTTTTCAGCGAGTGGCGAACTCCGTGTTGTTCCTGACTTTCGGATAAGCTTTGAATGAAAAAGTATTTGCGTTTGACGTTGTGGTGTTTCCTCAAGATAACAAAATTCAATATCTGGAGGTCAATGTGTAATTTAAAGTGCGCATACTTTCCATATGATTGCCTTTTCCCTTTGTGTAGAAATGATATCGCATTTAATCTAATTTGATTTCAATACTGCATTTTGACTGGCCGAACATACAGCTACATTGATTATACTGTATAATCTGGTTTGGTCTTTTGATGTCACCAACAGATTAATCCGCCACTTGTAAATTCAAATAGTCCCATTGATGCTTGAATCGAGGAATCATTGTACTTCTGATTGGAAATTAAATTATAAGGAATGTTTCCAATTTTTGAACAGGCTATACTTCAATTACCTGGTTTGGGTCAGTTTACGGCATTCACAAATCGCTTCGCGGTTTATTAGGCATAAAATGACCCAAACCAGGTTATATCGTATAATCTGTTAAAAAATTGGAAACATTGCTAAAATAATCTTGTATTTCAAACTCATATTTGCTTATTTACGTAATTTTTAAAACAGGGACAGTGTGGGTCCTGCTGGTCCTTCTCAGCAACTGGTTCCCTGAAAGGACAGTGGTTCAAGAAAACAGGAAATCTGATATCTTTGTCAGAACAAAATCTGGTTGACTGTTCAACCAAGGAAGGTAGTATAATATTATCTTGTTAATTTATGGAGATATATACTTTTAGTCAGAAGTAATTTAACATATTTTATGATGCATATGGTTATATACTGCTTCTAATTGTTTTTATTGTTAGAAAAATTTGGAGTAACTGGTAAGAATTTCCAAAAGCAAAACTGCCAATTCTTAAGCAGAGGCTGATAATTGGGAAACTTTACAAATGCTGTAGATAGGTGGAATAACTAGTAGGGTGACTGTGGTATGAGTTTGCATATTTGGTATGAGGTTACGTGGTGCGAGTTGACGGTGGTACGATTTAACTCGTAAACAGCTCCAAAATATATTTGAAAAATAAAAAAGATGCCATCGCATAAGCCTTCATCATTGAAAATGGCCAGATACAAACTTTACATGGCCAAATTTAGAACGTTATGAAAATATCAACCTAGACTATAAAACGAATATATAGATAATTACCATACTGAAAAATACACAAAACAACAAACTGGAATAAACAACTACATATAAAAACTGTTGACTTTCAACATGCACTGTAGTCAGTTTAAGGATACTCGCTGGTCATGTTTTGGTCTTTTTGTCAGATTTTCGGAATCCTCGGGTTTTATCTATTTCTTAAACATGAAATGTTCTGCCCATGAACCCCCACTTTTTCTTGCATAAAATGGTATTTGACAAAATTTTATGAAATCCTTTTTATTTTTTCAAACATTTTTGGGAGACTGAAGTTGTCAATGCAAAGACAATGAAAAATCCAGAGAAAATTCATTTCCTGCAAATTTTCAAGGCCTTATAGTTATAGCTTTAAAATGAGCACATGAACCTATATTTTTTTCTTGCTTATTTGTTTACTATTCATATGTTCTCTCAAACTAAAAGACCTATTTCAAATCCTATTTATTTCCTATTAGACCTGCCATCATCCTTAAGATTACATTAATGAACATAAATAAGTTTCAACTTTAATACTCTAACATTGAGCAATCGGCCGGTACGGTTTGTCACATATAGTATTTCTCCTCCTTTAGTTACAAAAATATTTGGAAACCTGTTCATATATTTTCCAGTAAACATTACTGTATATTTTTTTTCTTCAGGAAACCACGGTTGTGAAGGTGGACTGATGGACAATGCTTTTACGTATATCAAGACAAACGGTGGAATTGACACGGAAGCTTCATACCCGTACAAAGCAATGGTAAGTAGAAACAGCCGGAAGTGTCTTTGCGCATGTCAGGACCTCAGTTAAGGTGACCCGGTTTATAAATAATAATAATAATAATAATAATAATCATTTATTTCAGACATAAATAGTCCATAGTTATATACAAATATAATGAAAATTTTAAATATACAAGATGAAAAATGAAGAATTAAAATAACAATAAATATAATTAGAAATTCAAATTTAATAACATGTCAGTCAAAGTTCACATAAATTTCAGTATACCATTTTCTAAGTAAAGACGAACTATACCATAAATCACTACCAAGAATAGTAAGAACAAGCTGATTATCAGACTGTTGCAAACGTTTATACAAACTATAGATAGTTTTACGTCTCATTTCCTGAAAACATCTTACATCATTCCTGACAAACATACCACTAGCACTACATCGTGAACTGAAACCCATCAATATTCTGAAAGCATTATTATACATTATTTTCATTTTGGTAAGAGACGATATTCCACAGTTGGACCATAATGACACACAATAAATATTCATACAATAATACTGAAAGAGCTGTATTTTAACATCAAATGAACACTTATTAAATTTACGTTTATTGGCCACTATGCACATAACTGCAATAAAGTATTGGAAAGGGGATGGAGACAAAGATAGATAATACGGAATACTTTATATGATTCACACTTATCATTTTATATGCCCTCCTGCTGAGAGCTCACGAGGTAATACCCATTGTGCATATTACGAACTATGGTTCTTTTTTTTTTTTTTTTTGGCCTCGTATAGAACTGTGCATCAACATTGGTATTACAGCAAATTTATGTTTAAGTCAAGGCTTTTTTCAATTTGTAGTACAAATGTATAATTTGTGAATATCATTTTTCTAAGTTATGTCCCATGTAATCATTCGATGACAGGTTTAACATATATAGTAGTGAATGTAAAAATAGGTTTCTTAGAGCAGAAGGATTGACTAAATAAACTAAATAGGTTGGTATCGGAACTTTTATGACCCTACTTATTCATATACTTGAATTTTTCAAAAACCAGACCAGACCAGACCAGATGCTTCAAAATCAGATCCATTTATATACTAAGGATTGATATACCCATTGAAGTATATACTGTGTTTCTCAATTTACCACCTATTGATATACATCTAAGGCTTTATATCCTACCCAGTCATATACTTAATGGCTCAAAAAGTAGACCCAACCCAGCCGCTATCCATGTATACTTAAGAAGTTACCCCCCCCCTCCTCCGGAATATTACATACAGGTCGGATGGAACAGGAGATTCTTTTGGCGAATAACGGCCTGTTTTAGTATTGGCTGGTGTCTTCGAACGTCAGAGCGAACTATTTAGAGTTTGTACCTCTTACATTTCTGTTATTTCTAATAGAGTAGTTACATTCTGTTCTTGAAATTTAATTTCCCCCTCACCTTTCCCCCATTGATGCAACATGTCCGAAAATAATATTTAATAAATCGGCCCAATTTTAAATTTTAAAATTTGGGAATAATCCTGGGGACAGAATGAATACATTATCATGATTACTAGTAATTTATTTTTTTTTATTTTGTTTTTATTTTGAGAGAATCCTGGGAACAGAAAGGATACAAACCATGACTTTATATGTTTATTGTTTTATTTTGTAGTTGGGGAGAATCCTGGGGACAGAAAGGATACATCCAGATGTCCAGGAACAGACATAACAACTGTGGTATAGCTACATCAGTTATCCAACAGTATAGGCTACCAGTAACACTAAAGTCTTAATCTTCTACTAGATAACAACACTCAGTCTTTACTGCTACATTTTAGTGTATTATTGCTATTGTGAATTTTTTTCTGTTAAAGTGTTAATATAAGTTTAATCTTCATTTGGTTATCCTAATTTAGTAACATTCTATAGCAGTTCGTGAAAAATCCAAACAAATGAAAAACATCTCGTATCTGGCAAAATACCTATTGGTACTTTGCGGAACGGAATGGAACAAGGTAAAAAATATCATAGGTGGTATAAATAAAGTGATATAAGTCAAAAATATTTATTTTATGCATAATCATTTATGTCCTTCGTGGCTGTTCTCCGCCAGCAGTATTGCTACATCTTCAAAGTCATCAAAGAAATTCAAAATGGATTCTATCGCCGAACTAGATGAAAGTGTTAATTATATTTTAATCTTTGTTTGGTTATACTAATTTATAATAGCAGTTCGGGGTAAACAAACACATAAAAATAAACAAACATCTCATGTCTGGCGAAAAACGATTAAGCGCATTGTGCTGTTTTGTAACTTTCATATAGTTGTATTTTTGTTCGCCATCTGCTTGTGTAAATGTTCATAATAGTTTGCATGTTGCTCTTATTCCTTTAATTTTTTTTAAAGTAACAAGGGTTGAAATTTTCATGACACACTTTCCAGTAATTAAAATGTATTATCCAGATATTTCAAAGTACAAACTAAGAACCCGTATCGTGCAGAAATCTACCGCTAGCTTGGGTATATACAACTGTTCAATAATATTATTCTTATTGTTGAGATTACATAAACTATACAAAAATAAGGATCTCTATTCGATTCTGTAAAATGAAAATTCCGCAGCACGTCGAGCTTTTACTGTCACCAAGTATGATAACCCGCCGATAAAAAAAAACACTAGTCCCGTACTATTGGTCATATTAAACATACCTTTTGTTAATAGAAAATGATCCAATTTTAAATTAAATTATTTTAGTTCATCACTGAATGTCTTAATGGACATAGCACATAAGACTATTTTAATACTTGTACGCAATGCATGGGGTGCATATCTTTTGTTTCACTTTTATTATGGTGAAGATTACAAACTGTGTCTATCCCTAACCCTAATCCTAAGCATAACCCTTAGACCTAACCCTAACCCTAACCCCTTAACCCTTACCCTCTTTCCTACTTGAACCTTACAATAATATCAATGTTTGGAATTGAGTGATTTACTCACTACAATGGGATACTTTTTTAAACAACTCAAGTATGGGACAATTCTTGGTTTTCCGCGTATCTAGACCATGGGACATGCTATTTTTTGTTTTTTTTTGTTTTTTGTTTTTGTTTTGTTTTGTTTTTTTTTTTCTCCTTATAAAAGTTTTTGTACTAGTCCCTAACAGCAACTTTCAAAATGAAGAAAAGTAAGTGTTGATCAGTTACTTAATGTATTATATATGGGAGAGTTTCTTGCTGCCCAAATGCATAGTTCTGTCTGATTTCGACTTTACACATTTTGGCGTTTTGGATTATTGTTTTGTTTTCAACATTTTCGGCCTTCGCCAAAAACTGACGAGTCTTAAAAAGACGAAATTTGCACATCTGGTGCGTCAGAATTGGTATCGAAGAATTTGATATACATGTATGGAAGAAAAGTTATTGTGGGTTAATTCTTTACATTCATTTCTTAAAATAACTTTTCAAAAATCCAAGCAAAGGGAAATTGTCCTTATGTCTTTATTGCTTTTCTACACCTTAAACTCTCTGTGAGTTTTTCAACAATGAGAAAAGTCTCTCTGATGGGTTCAGTTTGAATTGAACTCTTTGCTAAAATCCAATAGCGTCACAACTGTGTTAATGCGAGACACAGTTACAGGGCCTATCAATCAATTACAAAATATATATATATAAAAAATAATAACAATCATAGAAATATCACGTGTAACCATCACATGTAGGCATTGGCCTTATACTTGGGTAGAAAACTAAACCATTTGGTACCGGTCCCAACAGCATTTCACTGTAAAACAGAATAAGACAATCTTGTACCGGGAATATTACCACAGCTAGTTTTATATGTATTGTTAAATATTAATTTTTATATTTTTTACTTTTAATCTGAGATAAGGTAATTTTGGTATCTAAGATTTCAATCTAAACCTATCATAATCACACATCAATCTAATTAAAACTAGATGTACTGTGAGCAAAGCTCACAAAGGATACCCCCCGCTTTTTTTGAAGATTTTTCTTCATTCACATCTTTGGATGATGTACTTCCTTTCTGTAAAGTTTCGTTGAAATCCATTGAGCGGTCTAGGAGGAGTTGCGCTTACGAGGTTCATATATAATGTATAAGCCAAAAAAAAAAAAAAAAATTGAAGTCCAATTATCTCTCTTGTATGATATCGGAAAGCAAAGATTTTTCTTCATGCACATCTTTGGATGATGTACTCCCTTTCTGTAAAGTTTCGTTGAAATCCATTGAGCGGTCTAGGAAGAGTTGATATATTGAAATAGGAAAAAAATAGAAGTCCAATTATCTCCCTTGTGTGATATCGGAAAGCAAAGATTTTTCTTCATGCACATCTTTGGATGATGTACTTCCTTTCTGTAAAGTTTCGTTGAAATCCATTGAGAGGTCTAGGAGGAGTTGCGCTTACGAGGTTCATATATAATGTATAAGCCAAAAAAAAATAGAAGTCCAATTATCTCCCTTGTGTGATATCGGAAAACAAAGATTTTTCTTCATGCACATATTTGGATGATGTACTTCCTTTCTGTAAAGTGTCGTTGAAATCCAATGAGCGGTCTAGGAGGAGTTGTGCTTACAAGATATATGGACAGACGGACAGACAGACAGACGGACGGACAAGGTGATTCCTATATACCCCCCGAACTTTGTTTGTGGGGGTTATAATAATTACACTTGCTCCTTGTTTTCGGATATCACATTGAAGGTTGAATGAATGCATTATTCCTCAACAAATCAGCATGCTGTCTACAAAATATTTTGACCATTAAGCCATATGATCTGTCTTGTTTAATGGATAATGATGCTATAGAGAATCAAAGTACATTATAGATAAATAAACTGTCTTTTCATATCCTGTTATTAAAATGGCTAAGCAATAAGTTTTATTTTTATTCTAGAATTGTTCTCTGTTTTTCAACTGACTGAGGCAATATTTTGGTAAAATATCTTTGGAATCTATTGATCACAAACTTGCCATTTTCAAGCTTTACCCCAAACCCCTTTTGGTTACCCGCGGTATTCACTCTGATTATGATTGAACAATGAAAAGTTAAGATCATACATTCATGCTAGACTATGATGGGACTTCAAGAAGACTATGTTAAAAGAACAGATCACCATACACCTCACATGTCCGTTAATAAATGAATAAGACATATACCAAATCTTTTTATCTTTCGGCAATTTTGGCCATGTGAACTATTGCTATCATTTGCATTGTAAATTTTCTGTAAAGATTTTCCCTACTGAAACCACCGTGTCAATTAGTTCAAATATTTCGTGGAAAGTTTCATGGGTGGTCTCCTTTCAAAAATAAACTGCTGCGCCTTAGGCACATGATACACCCATCCCAGGCAACAGCCATGAAGTTACTGATTTTATTTTTAGCAAATTAAGTGTCATGTTACTTTTTCAACATCTTAACATATCTAAATATAACACTGTAACAATAAACTAAATATCATCATTGCGTAAGCAGTTTGAAAAAAATCCATCAAGGCGAAATCGAGTGTGTGACATGTGAAAAATTGCTTATATTTGGACAATCTAAGTCTCATAATTCTGGAATGACAAAAGTGAAAATCTTCAAAAAGTATACAGATCATATGCAACCTTCAAACCACCATTTGTAAGAATGTGAGGAAGTTTGAAAAAGTCAGTCAAGGCGCACTGGAGTTAGTGTGCAACACGTGAAAAATTGCTTATATTTGGACAAACTAAGTTTCATAACTCAGAAACGACAAAAGTGAAAATCGTCAAAAGGTACCCGGTATACAGACCTTCGGACAACCATTTTTAACAAGCATTCTGAAAGTATTGCTGGGCAATACAATGTCCCCTACTGGGTAGAGTTGTGAAAAAACACGCAAAGTCTCCTTGAGTACAGTAAGACTCCTTGAAATCGGATATCGGGTAAACGAATATATCGGCAAATGGGATATCATTTCAAAACACCAAACCATTTCCTATATGTTATGTATTAAAATCTCCGGCTATTTGGATATCGGATAAGAGAATATACCGCCCAACTGAATAAAAAAATGCTGAAGTAGTGACCAAAGTCATTGAAATCGAATATTTTTAACTACAGGTAAACATGCCGGAAGTGCCTCAGGTAACGATGTCAGTGATTTGCATAGTAAAAAATGTACAATTTATTAATAAAATTTGGCCAAGCAGTTTTAGACTAGAAGATTTTTGAAAACTCAGCCAATCAGAAAAAACAATTGCCCATAATGGCCATGTTTGTTGTCCAATCAGGACGAAATGAGCAAACTTTATAAACGACCTTATATAGATGCTTCCTGCCAAAATTTATTCCATTTGGCCAAGTGGTTTCAGAGGAGAAGATTAAAACGATGACGGACGCCATGTGATTACAAAAGCTCAAATGGCCTTTGGCCAGTGAGCTGAAAGGACCATGTAAGGACCATTGTTGCCAATTCTTGTTCCAATTGGCCCAGTGGTTTCAGACAAGAAGATCTTTTAGTAAATTTCTCATAGGGTCTCTATGTTAAACCATGTATGGCTCTGGCAGCCATCTTGGATGGCAGGTGGAGTCATCGGATAAACTTCTGAAAGAGGACCACCTAAGGACCAATGTTGCCAAGTTTTGTTCCAATTGGCATAGTTGTTTCAGAGGAGAAGATCCTTAAAGGAAAGTTTATGACAATGGACGCCAAGTGATGGCAATAGCTCACATGGCTCTTTGGGGCAGGTGAGCTAATAAAGGGCTTCCCTAAGTGCAGCTTGTTGAAAAGTTTAAGTGGCACACATTATTATGCTTAACAAAATGAAGCATTGAATCACACTGTAATATACTGAACCTACAAAAAAAACCAGATGAAAAACAAACTCGCTCACCTTGATTTCATTGGCAGACTTAAGGCAGAATCAATCTTTTGACTGATCATCTGGGTCGGCAATCTAGGTCATGGATACAATACTGAAAGACGACCACCTAAGCACCATTCCTGCCAAAATTGGTTCCAATCCATTCATAGGTTTCAGACATGGAGATCTTAAAGTGAATTTTCTCATGGGGTGCTATGTTAATTTAAGTACTGTGGATTCATTAAAATTCGTTGTATACCAATTTTCGTGGTTTTAGTGGGTCCCAGTAAACCACGAATTTAAATATCCAACGAAAAATAATATTTTAACTTGAGCTCAAATGCACTCAAGTTTGAAACCACGGAGTTTTGATGTACCTACCCGAGACAACATTGAACAATTGCATTTTTACAGCATGTACTTTGATACTGACATATGATGAGTCAGCTATATCCACAGAGGATAGTGTTTCATGTAATTTTGTCTTTGGTAACATATAAACGCTCAAAACATTTTATTTAAAAATATTTAGACTGTGTAAATTGTCGCAGAATTCACTTCCGTTTTTTAGCTCACCTGGCCAAAGGCCATGTGAGCTATTGCCATCACTTGGCGTCCGTCGTCGTCGTTAACAATTATACAAAACACTTCTCCTCTGAAACTACTTGATTAATTATAACCAAACTTGGTATGAATGTTCCTTGGGGGTACCCTGCATAGAACTGATGTGGGGATTTTTGATTCGTCGAAAAACATAGCCACTGTTACTAAAAATAGAACATAGGGGTCAAACATTTTTTCACAAATATCTCAAAAATCATTAGGTTACGGCAAATTCTGGCAGGTTGAAAGTGTTCAGCATGATGAGAGCTACCTGTGTGCTGATTTTCGTGAAAATCTGTCAACTGATGTTAGAGTTATTGCACTTTTTTGACATTTTTGGCTTTTTTTTATGTTATTATTTCAAAAATCTTCTCCTCTGAAACTACTTGACTAATTAGAACCAAACTTGGTATGAATGTTCTTTGGGGTACCCTGCATAGAACTGATGTGGGGATTTTTAAATCGTCGAAAAACATGGCCGCTGTTACTAAAAATAGAACATACGGGTAAATTGCTGTTTTTTGCTAACAACTCAAAAACCGTTACAGATATCGAAAATCTGACATGGGATAAAATTGATCAGCATGACAAGATCTACCTACCCTGAAATTTTGAAGGAAATTCCAAAACCCATTTAGGAGTTATTGCCCTTTTTTCGTCAAATTTTCAAAATTTTAACATTTTTGCATTTATCTCCAAAATTATTTGAGATAGAAGTGAAATATAAATTGAAAAATGTTTGCCATGTTAAACATGTGGATGTATATGCCCCGAGGTATTTGGTGACAAGTGATTGCAATTTTGTCAATATATATTTCACACCTGATTAGTATAAACCTAACAATAAATAATTATGGATTTTCTTAATCTTGTTAAATTCATAAAAAGCTTTGTTCCGTTCAAAATTTAAAGAATCTGTTTGTTGGACGTTTCTTTTATAGGCGCTTAAAATCAGTACTTTACTGTACAATATCAATGTCTGATCGGCATGTTTTGTGGCAGTTCATGATATCTGATGTGCCAAGCCACTAATTTCAGTATTTCAACAACTTTTTATATATTTTTTTCTAAGCCAGCAATCAACGAATTTACGTATCCCATGATTGCCTTTTTTTTCTCTATCCTAGAAAATAAATAAATCCACAGTACCCCTTTGGTGGCCAACTTTGATGACTGTCATGACGGTCTGTGTTAAGATACATCTGAGTATGGCACGCCGTTGTTATATTTATTCAATTTCGAGATATCTTATAAATTAATAGAGATATCTTATAAACTAATAGAGATATCTTATAAACTTATAGAGATATCTTATTAACTTATAGATATCTTATTTAACTGGTAATAAAGATATCTTATTAAATATATAAGATATCTCTACAAGTTAATAAGATCTATTAATTTATAAGATATCTTATTAACTATATAAGATATCTTTTATATCGTTAATGGAGATATCTTATAAACTAATAGAGATATCTTATAAACTATTAGAGATATCTTATTAACTAATAGAGATATCTTATTAACTTATAGAGATATCTTATTTACTTTCAAATTATCTATTAGTTTATAAGATATCTCTATAAGTTTATGATATCTCTAATTTATAAGATATCTCTATTAGTTTATAAGATACCTCTATTATAAACTATATAAAAGATATCTTATATAGTTAGTAAGATATCTTATAAATTAATAGAGATATCTTATAAACTAATAGAGATATCTTAAGTATTAAGATATCTTTAATTTTTATAAGATATCTTATTTAATTTGAAAGTAAATAAGATATCTCTACAAGTTAATAAGATATCTCTATAAGTTTATGGTATCTCTATTGGTTTATAAGATATCTCTATTAATTTATAAGATATCTCTATTAATTTATAAGATATCTCTATAAGTTTATAAGATATCTCTATTAGTTTATAAGATATCTCTATTATTAAATATAAAAGATATCTTGTATAGTTAATAAGACATCTTAAAAACTAATAGAGATATCATATATTTAATAAGATATCTTTATAACCAGTTAAATAAGATATCTCTATAAGTTAATAAGATATCTCTATAAGTTTATAAGATATCTCTTAATTTATAAGATATCTCTATTAATTTATAAGATATCTCTATAAGTTTATAAGATATCTTATTTAACTAAATAAGATATCTCGAAATTGAATAAATATAACGTCGTGCCATAACTGAGGACCATTGCTGCCAAATTTGCTTCCAATTGGCTTACTGGTTTGAGACATCTATAAGTGACTTTGCCATTGGGTCCCATGCTAGCCTTAATTCACCTGTCGTGGCTACCATGGGAGGGCAGTCGGAGCATTGAATACAATTCAGTGCTTTCTGGAAAAAAATCTTTGATCGCAGACTTGATCATTGGATACAATTCTGAAAGAGGACCCCAAAGGACAAATGCTGCCAAGCTTGTTCAAATTGGCTTAGTGCTTTCAGACAAAAAGATTCATCAGTGAATTGTATCACATTTTTGATGTATAATAAAAAGGGAGAACCATTAACAATTATTTTAACTAGAGGTACTGTTGTCACAGGAGTCCAGCATGCTGGACTGTTTTAGCACGCTAAAACTGATGTCTCCCCTTCCATACCCATAGTTTTTTTAACATTTTTTAGGGATCATCAAGGTGGCAAATTAAGAGCTATGGTACATAATACATGTAGTTACCTACAGATATGTGCTTCAACAAGGAATGAATAAGGTAATATATAGTTTTGGGGAAGGGATCTGAACCATTTTTAAGATAAATTAAGGTTTCTGGTCTTGAGGGGTAGGGGATGACCGACCCCCGGGGCTCAGATGTATACTGCATTCAACTTGTCTTGTTATCATGAATAATAAAATATATGGTTTAAGGGTGGGGATTTCAACCCTTTCCAAGATAATGTAGGCTAGGGGGTGGGGACTGACCCCCAGGGACCCAAATGTGGTACTCTGCACTCCGCCTTGACCTGATGCATATACCTTCCAAATATCATGAGGCTAGCTCAAGAAACAAAAAAGTTATGTTCCGGTCAAAAAATTTGATTAGAAGAGGAAGAAGAACACTATTGGGTTGGGATCTCAATGGTTTTCAGAATATTTAGTATTTTATCATTTGAGGGGGTGGGGCATGACCCCCCTCAGACCCCCCTATGGTACCAAATGATTTGTCTTATCATAAGGAGTAATAATATATATGGTTATAGGGTGGGGATCACAATGGTTTTCAAAATATTAAGTATTTTATCATTTAAGGGGGTGGGGCATGACCCCCCCCTCAGACCCCCTATGGTACCAAATGATTCGTTTTATCATAAGGAGTAATAATATATATGGTTATAGGGTGGGGATCTCAATGGTTTTCAGAATAATAAGTATTTTGTCATTTGAGGTGGTGGGGCATGACCCCCCCTTAGACCCCCTATGGTACCAAATGATTTGTCTTATCATAAAGAGTAATAATATATATGGTTATTGGTTGGGGATCTCAATGGTTTTCAGAATATTTAGTATTTTATCATTTGAGGGGGTGGGGCATGACCCCCCTCAGACCCCCCTATGGTACCAAATGATTCGTCTTATCATAAGGAGTAATAATATATATGGTTATAGGGTGGGGATCTCAATGGTTTTCAGAATATTTAGTATTTTATCGTTTGAGGGGGTGGGGCATGACCCCCCTCAGACCCCCCTATGGTACCAAATGATTTGTCTTATCATAAGGAGTAATAATATATATGGTTATAGGGTGGGGATCACAATGGTTTTCAAAATATTAAGTATTTTGTTATTTTAGCCTACATTTTACACGCTAGGGGGTGGGGACTGACCCCCAAGGACCCAAATGTGGTACTCTGCACTCCACCTTGACCTGATGCATATACCTTCCAAATATCATGAGGCTAGCTCAAAAAACAAAAAAGTTATGTTCCGGACAAAAAATTTGATTAGAAGAGGAAGAAGAACTAGAATTGCAATTGCGAGCAATAGCAGATGTCGCCCCTGGCAGCCATCTTGAAAATGGTGGCCATTTAAAAAAAAAAGTATTGATTGCACACCTTCACATAGTGATCTAACTTTCTGCCAAGTTTCATTCAATTCTATCACGGCATCTCCGAGAACTAAGCCGGACAAAAATCATTGGAAAGAAAGAATAATAATAACTAGGTATGATTGTGATCGCCAGCGAGTCACAAGATGTCTCCCAAACAAACCCCCATTGCCACTATCTAGAGCTTATCAGAAACCCCCTAAATTCAAATTATTGCAATGTCCTATATAATGACCTTTGAAACGGCGGCCATTTTGAAAATTTTAAAAGTCGTTTGCAAAACTTCAGGTCACCCTCAACATATTCCCAAAGTTTCATATTGATTGGACATTGCATCTTTGAGAAACGTCGCGGACAACATTGAACGGAAAGAAAAAGGAAAGAAGAAGAAGAAGAAGAAGAAGAAGAAGAATAATAATAAGAAACCGGACAAAAACAATATGTCTCCCAAAACTTTGTTTGGGAGACATAACTAGAATTGCAATTGCGAGCAATAGCAGATGTCGCCCCTGGCAGCCATCTAGAAAATGGCGGCCATTTCGAAAAAAAAGTATTGATTGCACACCTTCACATAGTGATCTTACTTTCTGCCAAGTTTCATTCAATTCTATCCATGTTAAGTTTTTCGCCATTTTAACATCATTTTTCAAAATGGCCGCCAAACGTCTCCAACCGATCGCCATTTTTTTTCATCAGTTTGTTCTTCTAATTGTACTTTACAAACCTACGAAGTTTAATGAAATTCTATGGTACAGTTTTTGAGATATAAACGTGTTAATTTACCGATCTATGAATGGCGGCCATCTTGAAAATGGCGGCCATTTTGAAAAAAAAAGTTTTGATTGCACACCTTCACATAGTGATCTTACTTTCTGCCAAGTTTCATTCAATTCTATCCAGGCATCTCCGAGAACTAAGCCGGACAAAAATCATTGGAAAGAAAGAATAATAATAACTAGAATTGCAATTGCGAGCAATAGCAGATGTCGCCCCTGGCAGCCATCTAGAAAATGGCGGCCATTTCGAAAAAAAAAGTATTGATTGCACACCTTCACATAGTGATCTTACTTTCTGCCAAGTTTCATTCAATTCTATCCATGTTAAGTTTTTCGCCATTTTAACATCATTTTTCAAAATGGCCGCCAAACGTCTCCAACCGATCGCCATTTTTTTTCATCAGTTTGTTCTTCTAATTGTACTTTACAAACATACGAAGTTTAATGAAATTCTATGGTACAGTTTTTGAGATATAAACGTGTTAAATTACCGATCTATGAATGGCGGCCATCTTGAAAATGGCGGCCATTTTGAAAAAAAAAGTTTTGATTGCACACCTTCACATAGTGATCTAACTTTCTGCCAAGTTTCATTCAATTCTATCACGGCATCTCCGAGAACTAAGCCGGACAAAAATCATTGGAAAGAAAGAATAATAACAAAGAAACGGAAGAATAACAATATGTCGTCCCGTGACTACGTTCGGGGCGACATAACTAGAATTGCAATTGCGAGCAATAGCAGATGTCGCCCCTGGCAGCCATCTTGAAAATGGCGGCCATTTTGAAAAAAAAAAGTTTCGATTGCACACCTTCACATAGTGATCTAACTTTCTGCCAAGTTTCATTCAATTCTATCACGGCATCTCCGAGAACTAAGCCGGACAAAAATCATTGGAAAGAAAGAATAATAATAATAACTAGAATTGCAATTGCGAGCAATAGCAGATGTCGCCCCTGGCAGCCATCTTGAAAATGGCGGCCATTTCGAAAAAAAAGTATTGATTGCACACCTTCACATAGTGATCTAACTTTCTGCCAAGTTTCATTCAATTCTATCACGGCATCTCCGAGAACTAAGCCGGACAAAAATCATTGGAAAGAAAGAATAATAACTAGAATTGCAATTGCGAGCAATAGCAGATGTCGCCCCTGGCAGCCATCTAGAAAATGGCGGCCATTTCGAAAAAAAAGTATTGATTGCACACCTTCACATAGTGATCTTACTTTCTGCCAAGTTTCATTCAATTCTATCCATGTTAAGTTTTTCGCCATTTTAACATCATTTTTCAAAATGGCCGCCAAACGTCTCCAACCGATCGCCATTTTTTTTCATCAGTTTGTTCTTCTAATTGTACTTTACAAACCTACGAAGTTTAATGAAATTCTATGGTACAGTTTTTGAGATATAAACGTGTTAAATTACCGATCTATGAATGGCGGCCATCTTGAAAATGGCGGCCATTTTGAAAAAAAAAGTTTTGATTGCACACCTTCACATAGTGATCTTACTTTCTGCCAAGTTTCATTCAATTCTATCCAGGCATCTCCGAGAACTAAGCCGGACAAAAATCATTGGAAAGAAAGAATAATAATAACTAGGTATGATTGTGATCGCCAGCGAGTCACAAGATGTCTCCCAAACAAACCCCCATTGCCACTATCTAGAGCTTATCAGAAACCCCCTAAATTCAAATTATTGCAATGTCCTATATAATGACCTTTGAAACGGCGGCCATTTTGAAAATTTTAAAAGTCGTTTGCAAAACTTCAGGTCACCCTTAACATATTCCCAAAGTTTCATATTGATTGGACATTGCATCTTTGAGAAACGTCGCGGACAACATTGAACGGAAAGAAAAAGGAAAGAAGAAGAAGAAGAAGAAGAATAATAATAAGAAACCGGACAAAAACAATATGTCTCCCAAAACTTTGTTTGGGAGACATAACTAGAATTGCAATTGCGAGCAATAGCAGATGTCGCCCCTGGCAGCCATCTAGAAAATGGCGGCCATTTCGAAAAAAAAGTATTGATTGCACACCTTCACATAGTGATCTTACTTTCTGCCAAGTTTCATTCAATTCTATCCATGTTAAGTTTTTCGCCATTTTAACATCATTTTTCAAAATGGCCGCCAAACGTCTCCAACCGATCGCCATTTTTTTTCATCAGTTTGTTCTTCTAATTGTACTTTACAAACCTACGAAGTTTAATGAAATTCTATGGTACAGTTTTTGAGATATAAACGTGTTAAATTACCGATCTATGAATGGCGGCCATCTTGAAAATGGCGGCCATTTTGAAAAAAAAAGTTTTGATTGCACACCTTCACATAGTGATCTTACTTTCTGCCAAGTTTCATTCAATTCTATCCAGGCATCTCCGAGAACTAAGCCGGACAAAAATCATTGGAAAGAAAGAATAATAACAAAGAAACGGAAGAATAACAATATGTCGTCCCGTGACTACGTTCGGGGCGACATAACTAGGTATGATTGTGATCGCCAGCGAGTCACAAGATGTCTCCCAAACAAACCCCCATTGCCACTATCTAGAGCTTATCAGAAACCCCCTAAATTCAAATTATTGCAATGTCCTATATAATGACCTTTGAAACGGCGGCCATTTTGAAAATTTTAAAAGTCGTTTGCAAAACTTCAGGTCACCCTTAACATATTCCCAAAGTTTCATATTGATTGGACATTGCATCTTTGAGAAACGTCGCGGACAACATTGAACGGAAAGAAAAAGGAAAGAAGAAGAAGAAGAAGAAGAAGAAGAAGAAGAAGAAGAAGAATAATAATAAGAAACCGGACAAAAACAATATGTCTCCCAAAACTTTGTTTGGGAGACATAACTAGAATTGCAATTGCGAGCAATAGCAGATGTCGCCCCTGGCAGCCATCTAGAAAATGGCGGCCATTTCGAAAAAAAAGTATTGATTGCACACCTTCACATAGTGATCTTACTTTCTGCCAAGTTTCATTCAATTCTATCCATGTTAAGTTTTTCGCCATTTTAACATCATTTTTCAAAATGGCCGCCAAACGTCTCCAACCGATCGCCATTTTTTTTCATCAGTTTGTTCTTCTAATTGTACTTTACAAACCTACGAAGTTTAATGAAATTCTATGGTACAGTTTTTGAGATATAAACGTGTTAAATTACCGATCTATGAATGGCGGCCATTTTGAAAAAAAAAGTTTTGATTGCACACCTTCACATAGTGATCTTACTTTCTGCCAAGTTTCATTCAATTCTATCCAGGCATCTCCGAGAACTAAGCCGGACAAAAATCATTGGAAAGAAAGAATAATAATAACTAGAATTGCAATTGCGAGCAATAGCAGATGTCGCCCCTGGCAGCCATCTAGAAAATGGCGGCCATTTCGAAAAAAAAAGTATTGATTGCACACCTTCACATAGTGATCTTACTTTCTGCCAAGTTTCATTCAATTCTATCCATGTTAAGTTTTTCGCCATTTTAACATCATTTTTCAAAATGGCCGCCAAACGTCTCCAACCGATCGCCATTTTTTTTCATCAGTTTGTTCTTCTAATTGTACTTTACAAACATACGAAGTTTAATGAAATTCTATGGTACAGTTTTTGAGATATAAACGTGTTAAATTACCGATCTATGAATGGCGGCCATCTTGAAAATGGCGGCCATTTTGAAAAAAAAAGTTTTGATTGCACACCTTCACATAGTGATCTAACTTTCTGCCAAGTTTCATTCAATTCTATCACGGCATCTCCGAGAACTAAGCCGGACAAAAATCATTGGAAAGAAAGAATAATAACAAAGAAACGGAAGAATAACAATATGTCGTCCCGTGACTACGTTCGGGGCGACATAACTAGAATTGCAATTGCGAGCAATAGCAGATGTCGCCCCTGGCAGCCATCTTGAAAATGGCGGCCATTTTGAAAAAAAAAAGTTTCGATTGCACACCTTCACATAGTGATCTAACTTTCTGCCAAGTTTCATTCAATTCTATCACGGCATCTCCGAGAACTAAGCCGGACAAAAATCATTGGAAAGAAAGAATAATAATAATAACTAGAATTGCAATTGCGAGCAATAGCAGATGTCGCCCCTGGCAGCCATCTTGAAAATGGCGGCCATTTCGAAAAAAAAGTATTGATTGCACACCTTCACATAGTGATCTAACTTTCTGCCAAGTTTCATTCAATTCTATCACGGCATCTCCGAGAACTAAGCCGGACAAAAATCATTGGAAAGAAAGAATAATAACTAGAATTGCAATTGCGAGCAATAGCAGATGTCGCCCCTGGCAGCCATCTAGAAAATGGCGGCCATTTCGAAAAAAAAGTATTGATTGCACACCTTCACATAGTGATCTTACTTTCTGCCAAGTTTCATTCAATTCTATCCATGTTAAGTTTTTCGCCATTTTAACATCATTTTTCAAAATGGCCGCCAAACGTCTCCAACCGATCGCCATTTTTTTTCATCAGTTTGTTCTTCTAATTGTACTTTACAAACCTACGAAGTTTAATGAAATTCTATGGTACAGTTTTTGAGATATAAACGTGTTAAATTACCGATCTATGAATGGCGGCCATCTTGAAAATGGCGGCCATTTTGAAAAAAAAAGTTTTGATTGCACACCTTCACATAGTGATCTTACTTTCTGCCAAGTTTCATTCAATTCTATCCAGGCATCTCCGAGAACTAAGCCGGACAAAAATCATTGGAAAGAAAGAATAATAATAACTAGGTATGATTGTGATCGCCAGCGAGTCACAAGATGTCTCCCAAACAAACCCCCATTGCCACTATCTAGAGCTTATCAGAAACCCCCTAAATTCAAATTATTGCAATGCCCCATATAATGACCTTTGAAACGGCGGCCATTTTGAAAATTTTAAAAGTCGTTTGCAAAACTTCAGGTCACCCTTAACATATTCCCAAAGTTTCATATTGATTGGACATTGCATCTTTGAGAAACGTCGCGGACAACATTGAACGGAAAGAAAAAGGAAAGAAGAAGAAGAAGAAGAATAATAATAATAAGAAACCGGACAAAAACAATATGTCTCCCAAAACTTTGTTTGGGAGACATAACTAGAATTGCAATTGCGAGCAATAGCAGATGTCGCCCCTGGCAGCCATCTAGAAAATGGCGGCCATTTCGAAAAAAAAGTATTGATTGCACACCTTCACATAGTGATCTTACTTTCTGCCAAGTTTCATTCAATTCTATCCATGTTAAGTTTTTCGCCATTTTAACATCATTTTTCAAAATGGCCGCCAAACGTCTCCAACCGATCGCCATTTTTTTTCATCAGTTTGTTCTTCTAATTGTACTTTACAAACCTACGAAGTTTAATGAAATTCTATGGTACAGTTTTTGAGATATAAACGTGTTAAATTACCGATCTATGAATGGCGGCCATCTTGAAAATGGCGGCCATTTTGAAAAAAAAAGTTTTGATTGCACACCTTCACATAGTGATCTAACTTTCTGCCAAGTTTCATTCAATTCTATCCAGGCATCTCCGAGAACTAAGCCGGACAAAAATCATTGGAAAGAAAGAATAATAACAAAGAAACGGAAGAATAACAATATGTCGTCCCGTGACTACGTTCGGGGCGACATAACTAGGTATGATTGTGATCGCCAGCGAGTCACAAGATGTCTCCCAAACAAACCCCCATTGCCACTATCTAGAGCTTATCAGAAACCCCCTAAATTCAAATTATTGCAATGTCCTATATAATGACCTTTGAAACGGCGGCCATTTTGAAAATTTTAAAAGTCGTTTGCAAAACTTCAGGTCACCCTTAACATATTCCCAAAGTTTCATATTGATTGGACATTGCATCTTTGAGAAACGTCGCGGACAACATTGAACGGAAAGAAAAAGGAAAGAAGAAGAAGAAGAAGAAGAAGAAGAAGAAGAATAATAATAAGAAACCGGACAAAAACAATATGTCTCCCAAAACTTTGTTTGGGAGACATAATAACAAAGAAACGGAAGAATAACAATATGTCGTCCCGTGACTACGTTCGGGGCGACATAATAACAAAGAAACGGAAGAATAACAATATGTCGTCCCGTGACTACGTTCGGGGCGACATAATAATAATAACAAAGAAACGGAAGAATAACAATATGTCGTCCCGTGACTACGTTCGGGGCGACATAATAATAACTAGAATTGCAATTGCGAGCAATAGCAGATGTCGCCCCTGGCAGCCATCTTGAAAATGGCGGCCATTTTGAAAAAAAAAAGTTTCGATTGCACACCTTCACATAGTGATCTAACTTTCTGCCAAGTTTCATTCAATTCTATCACGGCATCTCCGAGAACTAAGCCGGACAAAAATCATTGGAAAGAAAGAATAATAACTAGAATTGCAATTGCGAGCAATAGCAGATGTCGCCCCTGGCAGCCATCTAGAAAATGGCGGCCATGTTGAAAAAAAAAGTATTGATTGCACACCTTCACATAGTGATCTTACTTTCTGCCAAGTTTCATTCAATTCTATCCATGTTAAGTTTTTCGCCATTTTAACATCATTTTTCAAAATGGCCGTCAAATGTCTGAAACCAATCGCGATTTTTTTTCATCAGTTTGTTCTTCTAATTGTGCTTTACAAACCTACGAAGTTTAATGAAATTCTATCATACAGGTTTTGAGATATAAATGTTTTAAATTTTCGCAGGGTACCGATCTTTGAATGGCGGCCATCTTGAAAATGGCGGCCATATCGAAAAAAAAGGTATTGCTTGCACACCTTCACATAGTGATCTTACTTTCTGCCAAGTTTCATTCAATTCTATCCATGTTAAGTTTTTCGCCATTTTAACATCATTTTTCAAAATGGCCGCCAAACGTCTCCAACCGATCGCCATTTTTTTTCATCAGTTTGTTCTTCTAATTGTACTTTACAAACCTACGAAGTTTAATGAAATTCTATGGTACAGTTTTTGAGATACAAACGTTTTAAATTTTCGGAGGGTACCGATCTTTCAATGGCGGCCATCTTGAAAATGGCGGCCATTTTGAAAAAAAAAGTATTGATTGCACACCTTCACATAGTGATCTTAGTTTCTGCCAAGTTTCATTCAATTCTATCAAGGCATCTCCGAGAACTAAGCCGGACAAAAATCATTGGAAAGAAAGAATAATAACAAAGAAACGGAAGAATAACAATATATCGTCCCGATACTACGTTCGGGGCGACATAATAATAATAACTAGAATTGCAATTGCGAGCAATAGCAGATGTCGCCCCTGGCAGCCATCTTGAAAATGGTGGCCATTTAAAAAAAAAAAGTATTGATTGCACACCTTCACATAGTGATCTAACTTTCTGCCAAGTTTCATTCAATTCTATCACGGCATCTCCGAGAACTAAGCCGGACAAAAATCATTGGAAAGAAAGAATAATAATAACTAGAATTGCAATTGCGAGCAATAGCAGATGTCGCCCCTGGCAGCCATCTAGAAAATGGCGGCCATTTCGAAAAAAAAGTATTGATTGCACACCTTCACATAGTGATCTTACTTTCTGCCAAGTTTCATTCAATTCTATCCATGTTAAGTTTTTCGCCATTTTAACATCATTTTTCAAAATGGCCGCCAAACGTCTCCAACCGATCGCCATTTTTTTTCATCAGTTTGTTCTTCTAATTGTACTTTACAAACCTACGAAGTTTAATGAAATTCTATGGTACAGTTTTTGAGATATAAACGTGTTAAATTACCGATCTATGAATGGCGGCCATCTTGAAAATGGCGGCCATTTTGAAAAAAAAAGTTTTGATTGCACACCTTCACATAGTGATCTTACTTTCTGCCAAGTTTCATTCAATTCTATCCAGGCATCTCCGAGAACTAAGCCGGACAAAAATCATTGGAAAGAAAGAATAATAATAACTAGGTATGATTGTGATCGCCAGCGAGTCACAAGATGTCTCCCAAACAAACCCCCATTGCCACTATCTAGAGCTTATCAGAAACCCCCTAAATTCAAATTATTGCAATGCCCCATATAATGACCTTTGAAACGGCGGCCATTTTGAAAATTTTAAAAGTCGTTTGCAAAACTTCAGGTCACCCTTAACATATTCCCAAAGTTTCATATTGATTGGACATTGCATCTTTGAGAAACGTCGCGGACAACATTGAACGGAAAGAAAAAGGAAAGAAGAAGAAGAAGAAGAATAATAATAATAAGAAACCGGACAAAAACAATATGTCTCCCAAAACTTTGTTTGGGAGACATAACTAGAATTGCAATTGCGAGCAATAGCAGATGTCGCCCCTGGCAGCCATCTAGAAAATGGCGGCCATTTCGAAAAAAAAGTATTGATTGCACACCTTCACATAGTGATCTTACTTTCTGCCAAGTTTCATTCAATTCTATCCATGTTAAGTTTTTCGCCATTTTAACATCATTTTTCAAAATGGCCGCCAAACGTCTCCAACCGATCGCCATTTTTTTTCATCAGTTTGTTCTTCTAATTGTACTTTACAAACCTACGAAGTTTAATGAAATTCTATGGTACAGTTTTTGAGATATAAACGTGTTAAATTACCGATCTATGAATGGCGGCCATCTTGAAAATGGCGGCCATTTTGAAAAAAAAAGTTTTGATTGCACACCTTCACATAGTGATCTAACTTTCTGCCAAGTTTCATTCAATTCTATCCAGGCATCTCCGAGAACTAAGCCGGACAAAAATCATTGGAAAGAAAGAATAATAACAAAGAAACGGAAGAATAACAATATGTCGTCCCGTGACTACGTTCGGGGCGACATAACTAGGTATGATTGTGATCGCCAGCGAGTCACAAGATGTCTCCCAAACAAACCCCCATTGCCACTATCTAGAGCTTATCAGAAACCCCCTAAATTCAAATTATTGCAATGTCCTATATAATGACCTTTGAAACGGCGGCCATTTTGAAAATTTTAAAAGTCGTTTGCAAAACTTCAGGTCACCCTTAACATATTCCCAAAGTTTCATATTGATTGGACATTGCATCTTTGAGAAACGTCGCGGACAACATTGAACGGAAAGAAAAAGGAAAGAAGAAGAAGAAGAAGAAGAAGAAGAAGAAGAATAATAATAAGAAACCGGACAAAAACAATATGTCTCCCAAAACTTTGTTTGGGAGACATAATAACAAAGAAACGGAAGAATAACAATATGTCGTCCCGTGACTACGTTCGGGGCGACATAATAACAAAGAAACGGAAGAATAACAATATGTCGTCCCGTGACTACGTTCGGGGCGACATAATAATAATAACAAAGAAACGGAAGAATAACAATATGTCGTCCCGTGACTACGTTCGGGGCGACATAATAATAACTAGAATTGCAATTGCGAGCAATAGCAGATGTCGCCCCTGGCAGCCATCTTGAAAATGGCGGCCATTTTGAAAAAAAAAAGTTTCGATTGCACACCTTCACATAGTGATCTAACTTTCTGCCAAGTTTCATTCAATTCTATCACGGCATCTCCGAGAACTAAGCCGGACAAAAATCATTGGAAAGAAAGAATAATAACTAGAATTGCAATTGCGAGCAATAGCAGATGTCGCCCCTGGCAGCCATCTAGAAAATGGCGGCCATGTTGAAAAAAAAAGTATTGATTGCACACCTTCACATAGTGATCTTACTTTCTGCCAAGTTTCATTCAATTCTATCCATGTTAAGTTTTTCGCCATTTTAACATCATTTTTCAAAATGGCCGTCAAATGTCTGAAACCAATCGCGATTTTTTTTCATCAGTTTGTTCTTCTAATTGTGCTTTACAAACCTACGAAGTTTAATGAAATTCTATCATACAGGTTTTGAGATATAAATGTTTTAAATTTTCGCAGGGTACCGATCTTTGAATGGCGGCCATCTTGAAAATGGCGGCCATATCGAAAAAAAAGGTATTGCTTGCACACCTTCACATAGTGATCTTACTTTCTGCCAAGTTTCATTCAATTCTATCCATGTTAAGTTTTTCGCCATTTTAACATCATTTTTCAAAATGGCCGCCAAACGTCTCCAACCGATCGCCATTTTTTTTCATCAGTTTGTTCTTCTAATTGTACTTTACAAACCTACGAAGTTTAATGAAATTCTATGGTACAGTTTTTGAGATACAAACGTTTTAAATTTTCGGAGGGTACCGATCTTTCAATGGCGGCCATCTTGAAAATGGCGGCCATTTTGAAAAAAAAAGTATTGATTGCACACCTTCACATAGTGATCTTAGTTTCTGCCAAGTTTCATTCAATTCTATCAAGGCATCTCCGAGAACTAAGCCGGACAAAAATCATTGGAAAGAAAGAATAATAACAAAGAAACGGAAGAATAACAATATATCGTCCCGATACTACGTTCGGGGCGACATAATAATAATAACTAGAATTGCAATTGCGAGCAATAGCAGATGTCGCCCCTGGCAGCCATCTTGAAAATGGTGGCCATTTAAAAAAAAAAGTATTGATTGCACACCTTCACATAGTGATCTAACTTTCTGCCAAGTTTCATTCAATTCTATCACGGCATCTCCGAGAACTAAGCCGGACAAAAATCATTGGAAAGAAAGAATAATAATAACTAGAATTGCAATTGCGAGCAATAGCAGATGTCGCCCCTGGCAGCCATCTAGAAAATGGCGGCCATTTCGAAAAAAAAGTATTGATTGCACACCTTCACATAGTGATCTTACTTTCTGCCAAGTTTCATTCAATTCTATCCATGTTAAGTTTTTCGCCATTTTAACATCATTTTTCAAAATGGCCGCCAAACGTCTCCAACCGATCGCCATTTTTTTTCATCAGTTTGTTCTTCTAATTGTACTTTACAAACCTACGAAGTTTAATGAAATTCTATGGTACAGTTTTTGAGATATAAACGTGTTAAATTACCGATCTATGAATGGCGGCCATCTTGAAAATGGCGGCCATTTTGAAAAAAAAAGTTTTGATTGCACACCTTCACATAGTGATCTTACTTTCTGCCAAGTTTCATTCAATTCTATCCAGGCATCTCCGAGAACTAAGCCGGACAAAAATCATTGGAAAGAAAGAATAATAATAACTAGGTATGATTGTGATCGCCAGCGAGTCACAAGATGTCTCCCAAACAAACCCCCATTGCCACTATCTAGAGCTTATCAGAAACCCCCTAAATTCAAATTATTGCAATGCCCCATATAATGACCTTTGAAACGGCGGCCATTTTGAAAATTTTAAAAGTCGTTTGCAAAACTTCAGGTCACCCTTAACATATTCCCAAAGTTTCATATTGATTGGACATTGCATCTTTGAGAAACGTCGCGGACAACATTGAACGGAAAGAAAAAGGAAAGAAGAAGAAGAAGAAGAATAATAATAATAAGAAACCGGACAAAAACAATATGTCTCCCAAAACTTTGTTTGGGAGACATAACTAGAATTGCAATTGCGAGCAATAGCAGATGTCGCCCCTGGCAGCCATCTAGAAAATGGCGGCCATTTCGAAAAAAAAGTATTGATTGCACACCTTCACATAGTGATCTTACTTTCTGCCAAGTTTCATTCAATTCTATCCATGTTAAGTTTTTCGCCATTTTAACATCATTTTTCAAAATGGCCGCCAAACGTCTCCAACCGATCGCCATTTTTTTTCATCAGTTTGTTCTTCTAATTGTACTTTACAAACCTACGAAGTTTAATGAAATTCTATGGTACAGTTTTTGAGATATAAACGTGTTAAATTACCGATCTATGAATGGCGGCCATCTTGAAAATGGCGGCCATTTTGAAAAAAAAAGTTTTGATTGCACACCTTCACATAGTGATCTAACTTTCTGCCAAGTTTCATTCAATTCTATCCAGGCATCTCCGAGAACTAAGCCGGACAAAAATCATTGGAAAGAAAGAATAATAACAAAGAAACGGAAGAATAACAATATGTCGTCCCGTGACTACGTTCGGGGCGACATAACTAGGTATGATTGTGATCGCCAGCGAGTCACAAGATGTCTCCCAAACAAACCCCCATTGCCACTATCTAGAGCTTATCAGAAACCCCCTAAATTCAAATTATTGCAATGTCCTATATAATGACCTTTGAAACGGCGGCCATTTTGAAAATTTTAAAAGTCGTTTGCAAAACTTCAGGTCACCCTTAACATATTCCCAAAGTTTCATATTGATTGGACATTGCATCTTTGAGAAACGTCGCGGACAACATTGAACGGAAAGAAAAAGGAAAGAAGAAGAAGAAGAAGAAGAAGAAGAAGAAGAATAATAATAAGAAACCGGACAAAAACAATATGTCTCCCAAAACTTTGTTTGGGAGACATAATAACAAAGAAACGGAAGAATAACAATATGTCGTCCCGTGACTACGTTCGGGGCGACATAATAACAAAGAAACGGAAGAATAACAATATGTCGTCCCGTGACTACGTTCGGGGCGACATAATAATAATAACAAAGAAACGGAAGAATAACAATATGTCGTCCCGTGACTACGTTCGGGGCGACATAATAATAACTAGAATTGCAATTGCGAGCAATAGCAGATGTCGCCCCTGGCAGCCATCTTGAAAATGGCGGCCATTTTGAAAAAAAAAAGTTTCGATTGCACACCTTCACATAGTGATCTAACTTTCTGCCAAGTTTCATTCAATTCTATCACGGCATCTCCGAGAACTAAGCCGGACAAAAATCATTGGAAAGAAAGAATAATAACTAGAATTGCAATTGCGAGCAATAGCAGATGTCGCCCCTGGCAGCCATCTAGAAAATGGCGGCCATGTTGAAAAAAAAAGTATTGATTGCACACCTTCACATAGTGATCTTACTTTCTGCCAAGTTTCATTCAATTCTATCCATGTTAAGTTTTTCGCCATTTTAACATCATTTTTCAAAATGGCCGTCAAATGTCTGAAACCAATCGCGATTTTTTTTCATCAGTTTGTTCTTCTAATTGTGCTTTACAAACCTACGAAGTTTAATGAAATTCTATCATACAGGTTTTGAGATATAAATGTTTTAAATTTTCGCAGGGTACCGATCTTTGAATGGCGGCCATCTTGAAAATGGCGGCCATATCGAAAAAAAAGGTATTGCTTGCACACCTTCACATAGTGATCTTACTTTCTGCCAAGTTTCATTCAATTCTATCCATGTTAAGTTTTTCGCCATTTTAACATCATTTTTCAAAATGGCCGCCAAACGTCTCCAACCGATCGCCATTTTTTTTCATCAGTTTGTTCTTCTAATTGTACTTTACAAACCTACGAAGTTTAATGAAATTCTATGGTACAGTTTTTGAGATACAAACGTTTTAAATTTTCGGAGGGTACCGATCTTTCAATGGCGGCCATCTTGAAAATGGCGGCCATTTTGAAAAAAAAAGTATTGATTGCACACCTTCACATAGTGATCTTAGTTTCTGCCAAGTTTCATTCAATTCTATCAAGGCATCTCCGAGAACTAAGCCGGACAAAAATCATTGGAAAGAAAGAATAATAACAAAGAAACGGAAGAATAACAATATATCGTCCCGATACTACGTTCGGGGCGACATAATAATAATAACTAGAATTGCAATTGCGAGCAATAGCAGATGTCGCCCCTGGCAGCCATCTTGAAAATGGTGGCCATTTAAAAAAAAAAAGTATTGATTGCACACCTTCACATAGTGATCTAACTTTCTGCCAAGTTTCATTCAATTCTATCACGGCATCTCCGAGAACTAAGCCGGACAAAAATCATTGGAAAGAAAGAATAATAATAACTAGAATTGCAATTGCGAGCAATAGCAGATGTCGCCCCTGGCAGCCATCTAGAAAATGGCGGCCATTTCGAAAAAAAAGTATTGATTGCACACCTTCACATAGTGATCTTACTTTCTGCCAAGTTTCATTCAATTCTATCCATGTTAAGTTTTTCGCCATTTTAACATCATTTTTCAAAATGGCCGCCAAACGTCTCCAACCGATCGCCATTTTTTTTCATCAGTTTGTTCTTCTAATTGTACTTTACAAACCTACGAAGTTTAATGAAATTCTATGGTACAGTTTTTGAGATATAAACGTGTTAAATTACCGATCTATGAATGGCGGCCATCTTGAAAATGGCGGCCATTTTGAAAAAAAAAGTTTTGATTGCACACCTTCACATAGTGATCTTACTTTCTGCCAAGTTTCATTCAATTCTATCCAGGCATCTCCGAGAACTAAGCCGGACAAAAATCATTGGAAAGAAAGAATAATAATAACTAGGTATGATTGTGATCGCCAGCGAGTCACAAGATGTCTCCCAAACAAACCCCCATTGCCACTATCTAGAGCTTATCAGAAACCCCCTAAATTCAAATTATTGCAATGCCCCATATAATGACCTTTGAAACGGCGGCCATTTTGAAAATTTTAAAAGTCGTTTGCAAAACTTCAGGTCACCCTTAACATATTCCCAAAGTTTCATATTGATTGGACATTGCATCTTTGAGAAACGTCGCGGACAACATTGAACGGAAAGAAAAAGGAAAGAAGAAGAAGAAGAATAATAATAATAAGAAACCGGACAAAAACAATATGTCTCCCAAAACTTTGTTTGGGAGACATAACTAGAATTGCAATTGCGAGCAATAGCAGATGTCGCCCCTGGCAGCCATCTAGAAAATGGCGGCCATTTCGAAAAAAAAGTATTGATTGCACACCTTCACATAGTGATCTTACTTTCTGCCAAGTTTCATTCAATTCTATCCATGTTAAGTTTTTCGCCATTTTAACATCATTTTTCAAAATGGCCGCCAAACGTCTCCAACCGATCGCCATTTTTTTTCATCAGTTTGTTCTTCTAATTGTACTTTACAAACCTACGAAGTTTAATGAAATTCTATGGTACAGTTTTTGAGATATAAACGTGTTAAATTACCGATCTATGAATGGCGGCCATCTTGAAAATGGCGGCCATTTTGAAAAAAAAAGTTTTGATTGCACACCTTCACATAGTGATCTAACTTTCTGCCAAGTTTCATTCAATTCTATCCAGGCATCTCCGAGAACTAAGCCGGACAAAAATCATTGGAAAGAAAGAATAATAACAAAGAAACGGAAGAATAACAATATGTCGTCCCGTGACTACGTTCGGGGCGACATAACTAGGTATGATTGTGATCGCCAGCGAGTCACAAGATGTCTCCCAAACAAACCCCCATTGCCACTATCTAGAGCTTATCAGAAACCCCCTAAATTCAAATTATTGCAATGTCCTATATAATGACCTTTGAAACGGCGGCCATTTTGAAAATTTTAAAAGTCGTTTGCAAAACTTCAGGTCACCCTTAACATATTCCCAAAGTTTCATATTGATTGGACATTGCATCTTTGAGAAACGTCGCGGACAACATTGAACGGAAAGAAAAAGGAAAGAAGAAGAAGAAGAAGAAGAAGAAGAAGAATAATAATAAGAAACCGGACAAAAACAATATGTCTCCCAAAACTTTGTTTGGGAGACATAATAACAAAGAAACGGAAGAATAACAATATGTCGTCCCGTGACTACGTTCGGGGCGACATAATAACAAAGAAACGGAAGAATAACAATATGTCGTCCCGTGACTACGTTCGGGGCGACATAATAATAATAACAAAGAAACGGAAGAATAACAATATGTCGTCCCGTGACTACGTTCGGGGCGACATAATAATAACTAGAATTGCAATTGCGAGCAATAGCAGATGTCGCCCCTGGCAGCCATCTTGAAAATGGCGGCCATTTTGAAAAAAAAAAGTTTCGATTGCACACCTTCACATAGTGATCTAACTTTCTGCCAAGTTTCATTCAATTCTATCACGGCATCTCCGAGAACTAAGCCGGACAAAAATCATTGGAAAGAAAGAATAATAACTAGAATTGCAATTGCGAGCAATAGCAGATGTCGCCCCTGGCAGCCATCTAGAAAATGGCGGCCATGTTGAAAAAAAAAGTATTGATTGCACACCTTCACATAGTGATCTTACTTTCTGCCAAGTTTCATTCAATTCTATCCATGTTAAGTTTTTCGCCATTTTAACATCATTTTTCAAAATGGCCGTCAAATGTCTGAAACCAATCGCGATTTTTTTTCATCAGTTTGTTCTTCTAATTGTGCTTTACAAACCTACGAAGTTTAATGAAATTCTATCATACAGGTTTTGAGATATAAATGTTTTAAATTTTCGCAGGGTACCGATCTTTGAATGGCGGCCATCTTGAAAATGGCGGCCATATCGAAAAAAAAGGTATTGCTTGCACACCTTCACATAGTGATCTTACTTTCTGCCAAGTTTCATTCAATTCTATCCATGTTAAGTTTTTCGCCATTTTAACATCATTTTTCAAAATGGCCGCCAAACGTCTCCAACCGATCGCCATTTTTTTTCATCAGTTTGTTCTTCTAATTGTACTTTACAAACCTACGAAGTTTAATGAAATTCTATGGTACAGTTTTTGAGATACAAACGTTTTAAATTTTCGGAGGGTACCGATCTTTCAATGGCGGCCATCTTGAAAATGGCGGCCATTTTGAAAAAAAAAGTATTGATTGCACACCTTCACATAGTGATCTTAGTTTCTGCCAAGTTTCATTCAATTCTATCAAGGCATCTCCGAGAACTAAGCCGGACAAAAATCATTGGAAAGAAAGAATAATAACAAAGAAACGGAAGAATAACAATATATCGTCCCGATACTACGTTCGGGGCGACATAATAATAATAACTAGAATTGCAATTGCGAGCAATAGCAGATGTCGCCCCTGGCAGCCATCTTGAAAATGGTGGCCATTTAAAAAAAAAAAGTATTGATTGCACACCTTCACATAGTGATCTAACTTTCTGCCAAGTTTCATTCAATTCTATCACGGCATCTCCGAGAACTAAGCCGGACAAAAATCATTGGAAAGAAAGAATAATAATAACTAGAATTGCAATTGCGAGCAATAGCAGATGTCGCCCCTGGCAGCCATCTAGAAAATGGCGGCCATTTCGAAAAAAAAGTATTGATTGCACACCTTCACATAGTGATCTTACTTTCTGCCAAGTTTCATTCAATTCTATCCATGTTAAGTTTTTCGCCATTTTAACATCATTTTTCAAAATGGCCGCCAAACGTCTCCAACCGATCGCCATTTTTTTTCATCAGTTTGTTCTTCTAATTGTACTTTACAAACCTACGAAGTTTAATGAAATTCTATGGTACAGTTTTTGAGATATAAACGTGTTAAATTACCGATCTATGAATGGCGGCCATCTTGAAAATGGCGGCCATTTTGAAAAAAAAAGTTTTGATTGCACACCTTCACATAGTGATCTTACTTTCTGCCAAGTTTCATTCAATTCTATCCAGGCATCTCCGAGAACTAAGCCGGACAAAAATCATTGGAAAGAAAGAATAATAACAAAGAAACGGAAGAATAACTAGAATTGCAATTGCGAGCAATAGCAGATGTCGCCCCTGGCAGCCATCTTGAAAATGGCGGCCATTTCGAAAAAAAAAGTATTGATTGCACACCTTCACATAGTGATCTTACTTTCTGCCAAGTTTCATTCAATTCTATCCAGGCATCTCCGAGAACTAAGCCGGACAAAAATCATTGGAAAGAAAGAATAATAATAACTAGAATTGCAATTGCGAGCAATAGCAGATGTCGCCCCTGGCAGCCATCTTGAAAATGGCGGCCATTTTGAAAAAAAAAGTACTGATTGCACACCTTCACATAGTGATCTTACTTTCTGCCAAGTTTCATTCAATTCTATCGATGTTAAGTTTTTCGCCATTTTAACATCATTTTTCAAAATGGCCGCCAAACGTCTCCAACCGATCGCCATTTTTTTTCATGAGTTTGTTCTTCTAATTGTACTTTACAAACATACGAAGTTTAATGAAATTCTATGGTACAGTTTTTGAGATATAAACGTTTTAAATTTTCGGAGGGTACCGATCTTTGAATGGCGGCCATCTTGAAAATGGCGGCCATTTGGGAAAAAAAAGTATTGATTGCACACCTTCACATAGTGATCTTACTTTCTGCCAAGTTTCATTCAATTCTATCCAGGCATCTCCGAGAACTAAGCCGGACAAAAATCATTGGAAAGAAAGAAAGAAAGAAAGAAAGAAAGAATAATAATAATAACAAAGAAACGGAAGAATAACAATATGTCGTCCCGTGACTACGTTCGGGGCGACATAATAATAACAAAGAAACGGAAGAATAACAATATGTCGTCCCGTGACTACGTTCGGGGCGACATAACAATATGTCGTCCCGTGACTACGTTCGGGGCGACATAATAACAAAGAAACGGAAGAATAACAATATGTCGTCCCGTGACTACGTTCGGGGCGACATAATAATAACAAAGAAACGGAAGAATAACAATATGTCGTCCCGTGACTACGTTCGGGGCGACATAATAATAACAAAGAAACGGAAGAATAACAATATGTCGTCCCGTGACTACGTTCGGGGCGACATAATAATAACAAAGAAACGGAAGAATAACAATATGTCGTCCCGTGACTACGTTCGGGGCGACATAATAATAATCACTAAAACAATATGTCTCCCTTCGAGAAGGGGAGACATAATTATTTTTTTCAAAATCGAAATATGGTTCAAAGTAAGCATTTTCTGTGATTTTAAACAGTCATTTAAATCAAACTACAAAAAAAATATGAATATTCTTGTATCATAAATAGAAGAATATATAACAAGTTAAATTAAGCCAGTTTAGTCTATGAAAGTATCTTTCTTAACAAGCAGAAGAAGAAATTTGTTGAAAAAAAACGTTTTAGCAAGAGTTACCTCCCCTGTTCCATTGGAAATCCAACAGTATATTTGAAAGTGGTTTTGAAGTTTCCCATGGTCAGATTTTCATGGAATTTTATCTGTGTACATTTAAGATATAATTAAGCAATTTAGATTCAAAATACCTTTTGTTGCAATTAGTTTGGGGTCAAATTTTATTTTGACCTGACTCGGTAGTATGGGTTATGTTGTAACACAAGTTAAAATGAATAAGGGGAAAACAGTATCTTTGGTTGCTAAGTGGATCATCCTTCTGTCCATCCATGCGGAAAAAAATATATTTTAATATTTTCTGATATTATACTGAGGTGATTGTTATAAGCTTTCTTTCGGGGAAAAATGCCTTGGTGGTCTCGTGTTAGCATGCTCGCCTTGAATGCAGAAGTTAATAATTTCAAACTTGGTTAAAAGAATTTTTAAATCCACAAAAAAGTGTAAGTGCTACATATATTTTCATAAAGATTTAACAATTCATAAACTTGATATCCTATATTTTTAGGAAATGAGGGATCCTAGAAAGAGAAAAATCTAATTCAAAACTAGAATTAAAATATCAAAACTCTGTTAGAATAATTGGTTTTAACCTTTTTTAATGCTAAACATGTTTTTTGGCAAAGTATTTTATACAGGAAAATCAGTTATTATTATTTTGTTGAGATTTTGGCCTAAATTTCAATTAGTTTTTACAGAGTTATCCCCCTTATTCATAGGAAATTTCTTTCAGCTGTAATTTTATCTGCTTGCATTCATTTCATGGTGATTTTTTCTTGGTTAATCCTTTTACATTTCCTGACTCAAAAAAAAAAATTAATTTCTTCTGATGCAATTAAGGGTCCATTTTTGCTAGTTTGACTGGACTATACATTCATGTGCTAATAAGTTTTCTTGCAAGTTGTATTTCTTCTTTCTTTGAAATAATTTTTGAAAAAATACTAAGAACTAGAGGCTCAAGTGGTGAGCCTGTATCGCTCACCTGCCATCCTTTTCAACATGTCATTTTTGTTCATTTATCTATTTAGTTTTTGATTTTTTTTTAACTTGAGCAAAATTAAGGAATTGTTCATGGAACCAGTTAGCCGTCCAACTGAGGAGAAATAGTCAAATTTTATGAAAGTTATTGCATAGATTTTACCTCTGGCCCTATTACTGTCTCCTGTTAAAGAAGTCCGGTTGGCATTTTCACATTTAAAGAGTTCTTTGCCTGAAAATTTCAACCATACTTTTTTAGACTGGTGAGATTTTTTGCAAATATCCCCTCCCCTTGAAAATTACAGCCTTTCCTGGAATCATCATGTTTTCACTGTAGATATTACTTAGGCAGTAGAAATTAAGCCACACAATAAATCAGTATTATTTCTTCTTAATTTTTTCCATTTACAAAATCTATCACATGTCCATAATGAAATTATCTATTTTTATATTTAATGTTTATTTGTTCACTTTCTTCCTGACATATCCGACTGCTTCTGGGACACCTTTATTCAGTTGATCTTCGTCTGGTATTCTTTTTTTATTCAGTTTACTCCAGCCTCTTGCATAGTCTGAAAAAAAGGATTTCTAATCTAAATACAATGGCATAAATATGATTGTGATATTCATTCTATGAAAAATATGTTGATGCTAGATGAAATTCCTTATAAAGACCAACTACAAGGATTTGCTCATTAAAATTTAAACAATTAAAATTTGGCTGTATTGTTACATGTGTGAGCTATTCTCACTACTGTTTATGGGTTGGTTCAATTCAAACATAATTTTATTAATACCAGATTTAAAAAAAAATCATTTGTGAAGACTTCGTTAATGTGTATATATATTTGTATATATATACAAACGTTTGACTGAGACCTTGGATTTGTCAAGGGTTGGCCCGAACCCCCCTCTTTGGAAGCGTAGAGTCCCTGGTCTCTGGAGTTTGCTACATGTAGTTCTTCTCTAACTATGAAATAGCCAACTTCTCTTTCCTGTTTTCCAGATAATGTTGAGTTGCATTAACCATTAAGTCACAATCACATGTAGCTTTATTTTGTCCTGAAATTCTGAAGAAGTATAAAATATAATATAATACAAGAATTGTAATAGTTGACTCTCGCTATTTTGAAGATGTGGGGAGATGGCAATTTACAAACATTTGGGTAAAACTTGCCACAAATGCATGGATTCCGATCACCAACAAACATACTAAAACTTCAAGACTTGACACCGTTTTATAGAGTTGTAAAGACTCAATTGTCTTTTAACTAGAAGTATATAATTTTTAACTAACGGTGTTTCGGGAGTGTTTTAGCTAAGTTCTAATGACATACATATAGCAAGGATCCCTTCTCAAAAGTCTCCCCAATAGGATCAAGATCGTACCCATTCATCAGCGACTCAAGCCTCTGGTATTTTTAAGAGGTACATACATGTATTATCATTATTTTACAATGTAGATACACAAGGTGGTGAACTGTAATCTGTATTTTCAGAAAAGCCCCCCCCCCCCCCTTTTTTAATACTTCCACAACATGCACATTTGGTGGTTAAAAATACATTTCTCTTCGAAATTATTCAAAAAAGGTACTCGTATTCTAAGAGAATAATTTACTAGAACAAAAATATAACCAATTTTAATGATAATAACATGACATTCAACAACGTAACAGGGTAAATCAAACATGAGCAGTGTTCTGTTATTTCATTCAAGTTTGAAAAAAAAACTCGGTAATGGGGATTTTGTGGGATGATTAATACCTTTTCAAACAGTCTTCATAAAAAAAAATTGATAACTGCACCCCTTTTAGACCTTTAAATAAATTCAAGATTCCCCATGCCCAGCCTATCCCAGCTGGGTCTGGGGGTATTCACCCAATTCTACATTGCTGAAAACAAACATTTTTCAAAATGATTCTATAGTAACACCACCTCTACTAAGACCCCCAAAACCAATCTTAAAGACCCCCACAGAAAAAGCATATTTAACATATCCCATCAAAACATTTGTTTGAACAGAAAAATTTAAAAAAAAATTATACTCTTAAATGCATTTATTTTTTAATTTCAAGTGAATTATATCCCCAATTGAACCCCAAAATATCTTCTGCACCTTTGTTTGAACCCCCTTTAAAAACAATTTGGGCAGGGGTCTTCCGTGCCCAGCCTATTCTGGCTTGGACTGGAGGTATACACCAATTTCTAAATTGCTGAAAACAAAGCATTTGTTTCATTTTGAAGTGTATTGTATCCCCTCTTGGGCCCCAAAACCCCCAAAAAACCTTAAAGACCCCTTACAGAAAAAGCATATGCAACATATCCCATTAAAACATTTGTTTGAACAACAAAAAAACTTTTTATACTCTTTATTAAATTTCAAGTGAATTATATCCCCAATTGAACCCCAAAATATCTTCTGCACATTTTTTTTTCGACCCCGTTTTAAAAACATTTGGGCAGGGGTTTCCCCATGCCCAGCCTATCCCGGCCGGGTCAGGGGGGTATACACCCATTCTAAATTGCTGAAAAGAAAGCATTTGTTTAATTTTGAAGTGAATTGTATCCCCTCTTGGGCCCCAAAATTAATTCTGCACACATTTTTGGACCAGTTTTAAAAAATATTAGGCAGGGGTTCGACTAGAGATACATATTGAATATATCCTAAAGTTTGATATGTAATGAACATGTTGCTGGAAAAGTGTTTTCCCCATAGGTTTCTATAGTAAACCCCATTTGGACCCCACAAATATAACCTTACTAGACTCCCAGAAAAAAAATATTATTGACTGCACATCGAGAGAAGCATATCTAACATATCCCTAAGTTTCACAGATATTGGACTTACAATATCTAACAAAGAATGAAAGAAAGAATAATAATAATTAGAATTGCCATTGGGAGCAATAGCAGATGTCGCCCCTGGCAGCTATTTCGATGGTTGCATCTTGTTCGCCATACCAAAATTAGCCTAGATATAAATTTTCATTGAAATCGGACAATGTTGAGTTTTAAAATGAAAGGATTGGATTGCTGTTAAAAACATTTGTGGACCTAAGGCAATGGTTTTGTTCAATAAATACTTCTAAAGTTTATAGTAATTCAAAGTTTTGACTTAAATGGAAAATACTGAAATTGTATAGTATAATAAATTATAATATGGAACAAAAATAATTGATTTGCAGTGCTTTGGAATTAATGCATAAACAATAATCATTGCTTCTGAAACAATAAAAATTATTCAAATTTTCCATTTATGGAATTTTGAACCCCTTAAACTGGTAGAGGTCCTTACTGTGAAGTTTTAAATAATTTTGGTGTAAAATTTTGAAATTTTGTGTTTTCCAAGACAACTGCAGCCATTTTGGAAATTTTGAAACCCCAAAAGTTGGGGAGACACTTACATATCCATTTTATGCAGTTTGAAATACCTTTGGAGAAAAAAATCAAATTTAAACAAATATCCCTTTTTTGTTTCCATGGCAACAGTGAAAGTTTGTCCAACCGTTTTTTTTTTTACAGAAATCAGTTTGACTTGATGCAAGGAATTATCCTTCAAAGTTTCAAAAAGATTGTTTGGGCAGGTACTGAGAAAAATAAAATTTAAGTTTTCCAAATATTTTCATACTTTTTCCAATCCCATGGCAACGGTGGCCATTTTGAAAATTTTTAATGTTACATGCACAACTAGACTTGGTGATCATCATTACTGTGAAGTTTCATAAAGATGGTTCCAGCCATCTCTGAGAACTCATCCAAACAATATTAGGTGGAAGAAAAACTAGAGGCTCTCAAGAGCCTGTATCGCTCACCTGGATTTAACTTTTCATCTTGAGCAGACCTAAAAATTTAAGTGTTGCAATCAATTTGGCTGGTTTTTCTATAGGATTCTATGTTAAACTAATTTCAGCTGTGGCAGTCATCTTGGTTTAGTCCAGGTCAACGGATACAATTCTAAAAGAGAACCATCTAAGGACCATTTCTGCTAAGTCTTCTTCCAACTGGCTAAGCGGTTTCAGACAAGAAAATTTTTAAATGAATTTTCCTATAGGGTCCAATATTTAACATAGTTCGGTGTGGCAGCCATCTTGGTTGACAATCTGGGTGATCGGACATATTTCTGAAAGAGGACCTCCTAAGGACCACTGCTGCCAAGTATGCCTGCAATATGTCAAGTGGTTTCAGACAAGAAGATTTTTCAATGAATTTTTCCATAGGGCCCTATGTTAAACTAAGTTCGGTTGTGGCGGCCATCTTGGTTGACAGTCTGGGTCATCGCACAAAATTCTGAAAGAGGACCATCTAAGGACCATTGCTACCAAGTCTAATTTTAATTGGCTTAGTTGTTTCAGACGAGAAGATTTTTGAGTGAATTTCCCATAGGGTCCTATGTTAAAATAATTTCTGCTGTGGCGGCCATCTTGGTTCACAGTCCACTAAATCAGACATATTTCTGAAAAAGGACCTCCTAAGGACCAATGCCGCCAAGTCTGGCTCCAATATGTCAAGTGGTTACAGACAAGGAGATTTTTCATGAATTTTTCCGCTGGGCCCTATGTTACCTAAGTTCGGTTGTGGCGGCCATTTTGGTTGACAGTCCAGGTCATCGGACACACCTCTGTAAGATGACAATCTAAGGACCATTGCTGCCAAGTCTGGTTCCAATTGGTCAAGTGGTTTAAGGCAAGAATATTTTTCAATGAATTTTGCCATAGGGCCCTATGTTAAACTAAGTTTGGCTGTGGCGGCCATCTTGGTTAACAGTCCGAGTCATTGGACATATTTCTGAAAGAGAACCTCCTAAGAACCATTACTGCCAACTTTGGTTCCAACTGGCCTTGTAGTTTCATATAAGAAGATTTTTGAAATTCACCCCCCCCCCCCCCTTTTTTCTATTTTTAGTAACAGCAGCCATGTCGGTTGGAAGTCGGATATACCAGACATAATTTTGGAAGGGGGCCACCCAAGGACCATTCCACCAAAGTTTAATCTCAATTGGTTCAGTGGTTTGAGAGGAAAAGATCTTTAAAGGAAAGTTTATGCTGGATGCCTTCTTTAAAGGCCAAAAACTCCTATAAGGGGTCAATCAATGATTTTGGTCATGTTGACTTATTTGTAGATCTTACTTTGTTGAACATTTTTGCTGTTTACAGTTTATCTTTATCTATAATAATGTTCAAGATAATAACCTAAAACTGCAAAATTTCCTTAAAATTAACAATTCAGAGGCAATAACCCAACAAAGGGTTGACCGATTCGTCTGAAAATTTCGTGGCAGGTAGATCTTGACCTGATGAACATTTTTACCCCGTCAGTTTTGCTCTAATTGGTTTAGTTTTTGAGATATAAGACAAAAACTGCAGTTTACCCCTATGATCTATTTTTAGCCATGTCGGCCATGTTGGTTGGCAAGCGGGGTCATCGGACACAATTTTTAAACTAGATACCCTAATGATGCTTGTGGCCAAGTTTGATTCAATGTGGCCAAGTTTGGTTCAATTTGGCCCACTAGTTTCAGAGGAGAAGATTTTTGTAAAAGTTAACGGACGACGACGGACGCCGGATGCCAAGTGATGAGAATAGCTCACTTGACCCTTTGGGTCAGGTGAGCTAAAAAGCAAAGAAACGAAACAATAACAAAATGTCGTCCCGACTACGTCTATGGGCAACATAACTAGACTTGCCATCGCAAGAAATAGCACATGTCGCCCCTGGCAGCTATTTCGATGGTTGCCCTAAAATTTGTAGACAGTTGTCAGTCTTGCATGTACCCAGCAAGAACTGTCAATAGACCAAATACAGTAGGTCTAGGTATTACAGTTGTTGAAAAATGGACTTAATAAATTGGGATGAAAGTCACTCAACCATGAAATTGAGGTCAAGGTCCAGAGACAAGTGTCAGACTGGCATGTACCCAACAAGAACAGTCGATAGACCAAATATAGTGGGTCTAGATATTACAGTTTCTGAGAAAAGGACAACTTCGAAAAGTGACAAAGTCACTGAAGCATGAAATTGAGGTCAAGGTCCCAAACCAGGTTTCAGACTGACATGTACTCACCAAGAAGTATCTATTGACCAAATATGGTGGGTCTAGGTATTCTAGTTGCAGAGAAATGGACTTAACCATGAAAAAGAAGCAGTAATGCAAAGATGAAATTGAGGTCAAGGTTCCAAGCCAGGTGTCAGACTGGCATGTACCCACCAAGAACTATTTATAAACCAAATATGGTTGGCCTAGGTATTACAGTTTCTGAGAAATGGACAACCACGAAAAAGTGACAAAGTCGCTCATGCATGACATTGAGGTCAAGAAACCAAGCCAGACTGACATGTATCCACCAAGAACTATCTATTGACCAAATATGGTGGTTCTAAGTATTCTAGTTTCTGAGTAATGCACTTAACCCCGAAAATGTGATTCAGGTCACTCAAGCATAAAATTGAGGTCAAGGTCAAAAGGCAGGTGTCAGACCGACATGTACCTACCAAGAACTATCTAATGACCAAATACAGTGAAATGGATTAAACCACGAAACTTGGGACGCAGATTTTAAATTCATGTTTCTGAAGTCGGTGAACCATAACAAGAGGCTCTCAAGAGCCTGAATCGCTCACCTGGCAAACAATGCACTATAAACTAAATCTCATCATCACCATTCACTAAGGATACCATGTTTACTTTAAAAACCAAATATTGTTGAAATCCGAGCAAGTGTAAAAAAATGGCGGGAAACTTTCATCATCACCATTCAACTCGGGATACCATGTTTACCTTGAAAGTAGCTTCCATCTTCATTTTCTTTCTATAATTCAGGAAAAAATAGCAAAAAACAGCATTTTGACCCCTATGTTCTATTTTTAGTAAGGGCGGACATGTTTTTCGACCAATCAAAATCCAAGCATTATCTTTTTGCAGGACACCCTAAGGAACAATCTTACAAAGTTTCATTTGATTTTGAATAGTTGTTTCAGAGAAAAAGATTTTTGAAACAATAAGTGAATAACATAAAAAAAAGCCAAAAATGTCAAAAAAGGGCAATAACTCAAACATCGACAGATTTTCAGGAAAATCAGCACACAGGTAGCTCTCATCATGCTGAACACTTTCAACCTGCCAGAATTTGCCGTAACCTAATGATTTTTGAGATATTTGCGAAAAAATGTTGTTTGACCCCTATGTTCTATTTTTAGTAACAGTGGCCATGTTTTTCGACGGATCAAAAATCGAAGCATAAACTTTTTGCAGGATACCCTAAGGAACAATCATGCTAAGTTTTATCCAAATCCATTCAGTAGTTTCAGAGGAGAAGATGTTTGAAAAATTGTTAACGACGACGACAGATGACGCCAGACGACGACGGACGCAAAGTGATGAGAAAAGCTCACATGGCCTTTTAGGCCAGGTGAGCTAAAAATTAGGACAGGATCACAAGAAAAGTATACTGCGGCAAACCTTATACGATAAGCTACCTTGTGGACCATAAATCTTAATTGTAGGTATTACATGTATAAAGTTGTTAAAGTTTTTAAAAGTAAAGTAATACCTGTATGTCGCCTCCGCGACTTTTAGTAGCAGGCGAGACAAAAACCATTTAGAATATTTATATAAATTACTAAATTATTAATTCTCAAAATTATAATATTTATTGACTTTCACAAGAATTTTGATACGGTTGATATTTAATTTGGAGATTGTAATTGTTAAACTATTGTGACATTATTATGATTGTTATCGCTCACATGCATCACCTGTACATGTGAGCCTGATTGTAAAAGGTGGATTAAAATAAAAAAAGTTTGTAACCTTAAAAAAAATACCACACCATCAAAGGTTGCTCTCAACTGCCCCTATAAATTTTATAAAATTAATATATCTTTGAATATTTTTCTATGTTCAGTGATAGTATCTGTATTCGTCGCAGCCTGCACGTTTGGACCAACAGACAATTTTTAAAGCGGACTACCTTACACAGTTAGTCAAACCATTTTGTCCATCTTTGGTTTCAATTGTCTTTTTCGTTTCATACAAGATTTTTTATATTTTGAGTAATGTTAGCAATATTAAAGTTCTACAGTAGATTATTAAAGATTTTTTTTTACAGAATTATCTACTTTTAGTAACTATGGCCATATCTGTTGATGGTTCAAACCCAGAGTTTTATCTTAACTCACACTCAGTACTTTAAAAGCAGATTTTTAAAAAATATTTGCTGATTTTTCTTCTTTAAGCAATGTTTATTTAGGGAATGAAAAAACTTCGGTGGGACAAAAATAAGGGCAAAATCTTGTTGGGTAGAGACAGATAATTAAACCTCTGTAGTGGCTTTAGCGTGAAATCTACTGATGGGATCTTTAGTGTGCATGGAGTGGACATGTGGTTTTCTCCAAACACGTCACCGACTATGGTCCGCGGTCAGGCTTTTCTTATTATGACCTGACAACCCTCTAATGAGAGGGCATCCCCTATCCGCCACCTGGGGACGCGCTAGGCAGCTCTGGGTGTTGAGCCCCTGTGAAACATCACAGGTACCTAGAAAAAAAAATAAAATCTAAAAGAAAAAAGAAAAAAATAAAAATAATAATAAAAAAAATCACAAAAAAAACAGAAATGAAATTTCAAAAATAATTTTCCAAATGAAAGTCAGATGACCAATTGTTAAAATTCAATCATTACACAGTTTTTTTAATTGTAAATATCTGTAAAAAGCCAAACAAATATTCAACTGATGTACTCAAAAAGAAGGGAAAAAAACAGATGGGCAAATTTCTGGTAAGTAACTTGTTCTTTTAAATTATCAATTTTATATGCAGCATTAAAAATATGTTAAAACTGTTACCATAATCAACATTCTTAATTATCAAAAAAAGTTCGGCTTCACAATTTTAACTGATCTAAAGAAATACTGGGCAAAACATTGCAAGTAAAATATATTTTATAAATTCAGTTAACAATAAAAGAAAAAAAAATTAAACATTTCCTGTCATTTTAAAAAGCTAATAGTCACCAACAAATAAATATGTAACAATTTACCAAAAATCCTACTTTTAAAATTGGTTTGGTTTAGTTGGGGTTTTATGCCGTTTTCAGCACATTTGGCTATTTCGTGGCAGCCAGTTTATTGGTGGAGGAAGTTAGTGTACCTCAGGAGAGAACCACTGACCTTCTGCAGGAAAATTGCCAATCCTTGAGAACACACTTGCCACAGTTGAGATTCAAACTGACCTCAGTGCTGACAGGTTAGTGATCATCAGTAGTCACGACGAACTACCTAGCACTCGCCCACCAATATTTCATAAAGGACTGATTTAGAAATTGACCCGAGTTCAATAATTCTACAAAATTTCAAGCAAAATTGTACATGTACCAATGCTGATTAACTTCTTGTAACCACTATTTTTCATGATATTTCTTATAATAGAGACTGTATAGAGGATAAAGTATGCTTGAACTGCCCAATTACCCAGAACAATTGATAGTAACAACGTTTATTAAATTTTGTCACATACAAATGTAGACGTAACTTCCCTAAACCACTTTTTCCCATGAAATTGTCTTTCCCCTTATGTAGTGTGCTGTCAATATGCCTAAGGCCCTCAACATGAGGTAATGTGCTCTATTATAACCAATGACATATATTATCAACAAATCTTATCAAAATATAAAGATATGGGGTTTAAAACATCATTGAGACGAACACGTGGAATTTTTTTCCCAGATTAAATGGGACATTGAGAACCAATGTTGACTCTACTTCCCTAAACCACTATTTCATGAATTTGCCTTTTTCCTGTCATTGTGTTTAACTATGTATATCTTCACTTCAGGATTTAACTGAACTGAATGTGCTTTTTACCCAGAACAGAAATCACCAATTTTAAAAAAAATATAAATATATAAGGATTTAGATGTAAAATGCTATAGAAATGAACACTGGAGAAATGTACTGGTGCTGATACAATTTTCCTATACTATTGTCCGTCTTTTTTGTGACTGAACCATATTCAACTTTGCAAAATAACAATCCAAAGATACTAATATTTGATATAGTTAATTTATACTATACTGTAAATACGACGCATTTCAAGGAGTTACCTGTCATCAGCAGCATTAAAACTGAAACATTTGGAAGACCAAAAAACAAACTTATTTTAAAACAAGAAGTACTCGTAACCAAAACTGATTGGACATAAGGTGTTTATTACTACACAAAATAATCATTTGTCATAATTAGTTACAGTGACCTTGTCCTTAGACAAATTAGTGACCTACAATACAGTGAACTTCATCTGAAGATATGTGATCATTTTCTGCAAGTCATACATGCCCAACTGACATGACCAAAGCATGTTTCTGTACATGAAAGTTTCAAAGGCTATAATGTATTATAATTGGAAAAATGAAATGTTGATTTCTTTTTTTTAATTAAAATTCATCCAGAAAATAAATAAAAATAAGGATTTTCTTGAAGCTTTTGAAAAAAATCAAATATTTCTTTAGAGGACAAAAATATTCATTTTAAAATATTTCTGTCTAAAATCAGTTTCAGAGGAGTTTTGTTAAAAAAAAATGTCATTTATTAAACAATGGACTACACTTAACTAAATATTCAAACCTATGAGATCAGTGTAAAATGTCATTATGAAACAAAAATTGAAATTTGAAACCATGTTTTATAGTCTCTCCCATTTTAGCATTTTACAAATACTTTCCATAAATGTTAGTAATATTTTTGGGCTGAGTGTTTTGATTATTTTTATTTATTGCTTTGTTTTGGTTTTTATTGTTAAGATTTTTGTTGTTTTTTTGTACTTTTCTTTTTTTCTTTTTTTTAAAAAAAATTTTAGATTTCATTTGTGTTGCATATTCCTACATTATAAAAGGGTTTTATTTTTGTATTTATATTTTTTATATTTAAACTGTTAAATGTGTAGGATTGTTTGGAGGGAAAGTGCAGGTATTAGTGTAGTACAGATCTTAGTATCCTTCAATGGAAAGTAATTGTAAAATTTTTGAATTTAAGTTATTGTATACTAAAAGAAACATTTGAATTCTAAACCTTTAGAATCTGATGAAACTGGAAATTTCCTGAGACTTCAAATCATTAAAAAAAATATTCAACCAATTTTGTAAAATGCAAAATAGAGATAAAAAAAAAATAGTCCATTGCCAATATATGACCCTGAAGTTAAAAACTGATAATTTTGCAAAATATTTTAAACTTTACAGTGACATATGCACAAAGGAAATTATAGTTAAAAAATCTAATGGACTGCATTTTATGAAACATAATAGTTATATTTTTGTCAAAAGATAAAACAGTGGTTCATAAATTCATGTTCGAACCAATATTTTTACATTAGTGAGACCAATAATTTAATAATGTAAACTTATGAACTTAGGTTCACTGTCTATTTCCATGAAGTTTCAGAGATTTTCATGTTTGAACCAACATTTTTACAGTTTCTGACCAATAATTTAATAATTTAAGCCTAGCTATTAACGTAGGTTCACTAATTGTCTATTTCTATAAAGTTTCAGAAATTTTCATGATGAAAATTAACTGTCAGCTGAAAATGATTTTTTGAAAGCCTTTATCAATGTCAAAACTAAAGAAATTCTGCACACGAGGATAATTGCAATAAAATGATCTCATAACAAAGTTTCAATACTTCAGGACATGTAAAATGTAAAAGTTTCAGCACTTGTTGGACCAAATAGTTTCAATATATGTCCTATCTAAAAAGTTTCAGGAAATGACCAACCTAATCTTCAGCACAAGAGGAACAAAATGGTTCAGCACATCAGGACATGTAAAATGTAAAAGTTTCAGCACTTGTTGGACCAAATAGTTTCAATATATGTCCTATCTAAAAAGTTTCAGGAAATGACCAACCTAAACTTTTCAGCACAAGAGGAACAAAATGGTTCAGCACATCAGGACATGTAAAATGTAAAAGTTTCAGCACTTGTTGGACCAAATAGTTTCAATATATGTCCTATCTAAAAAGTTTCAGGAAATGACCAACCTAAACTTTTCAGCACAAGAGGAACAAAATGGTTCAGCACATCAGGACATGTAAAATGTAAAAGTTTCAGCACTTGTTGGACCAAATAGTTTCAATGTATGTCCTATCTAAAAAGTTTCAGGACATGTCCAACCTAAACTTTTCAGCACAAGAGGAACAAATAGGTTCAGCACATCAGGACATGTCAAACCTAAACTTTTCAGCACAAGAGGAACAAAAAGTTTCAGCACATCAGGACATGTCCAACCTAAACTTAACAACACAAGAGGAGCTTTCAGTACTTCTTGGTATGTACAGTGCACATGTGGTACAAACTGGTCTCTTATTATACCCAGCCTAAGAAGTTTCAGAACTCCGGATATATGCAACATAAAACTTTCTGCACATGTCAAGGGCTCCGAGTTCATGTACAATCAGCATGTGCGGGTACTAAAGGGTTCACTTCATGTGTAATATAAAAGTTTCAGAAACAACAATAATTTTATATAGGCCAGATGAGCCAAAAATCTAAATATGAATATTCACAATTTCTCCCAAAAATGAAAAATTCATTGCCCATCTCTGCAAAAATAAGCTGATAGAGATAAATTCCTGGATGTAAAAGAATCCGGGGTAAAGATGTGTCATCTATGAAACTAGATATTGATGAAAGTTGAAAACCTGGACTCTTAAAAAATCTGCCACATACATTACTTGGTTGAAATACTTCACCATTCTTCAATCAGCAAGGCTCCTAAAGATATACCAAACTTTGGCTTCTTTCTTTCTCTGAAACCTGTAAAACTAATCAAAAGTTACATGCATCATCTACTTGTGACTTGCAAAGTCATAATAATTTGGTCTTACTTTAACTTCTGCAGAAACCACTTTTTTTTCTTCTCAAGGTTACCTTACTTTGTTTGCATGTATGAATGATCTCCATCTTTTAAATCTTCTGCACAAGTGATTGCTATTCAAATAATCTTCTGTGTGTCATTTTTAACTCAGAATTTCGATTTTTTTCTGGAATATCTCAAATTGTTCTTTAAGATGAATCTAAAATTTTAATATGTCTTGTCCATTACTGAAATGAGTGGAAGTTATATATGCATTTCAACATTTAACATTTTTTTTAATCTTTTGCCTGCTTGGAGATAAATCTCAATCAATCAATCAAATCAACAACTCACTGCACTGTGTAACAGTCAATAATCTTCTATGATACTCCAATGGAAATCTGGAAAATACTATGGTAAAACAACATAAAAACAACCATCAAATATTATTTCTTATATATCTATCTATTTCTATAAATAGATTGACGTCATAATAAATTTATTTATATATTTTGATGTGACGTATATATTTATATCTATTTTTCTATCTATAGATGTGACATCATAAAACAATGTGACGTATATATCTATATCTATTTTTCTATCTATAGATGTGACATCATAAAACAATGTGACGTATATATCTATATCTATTTTTCTATCTATAGATGTGACATCATAAAACAATGTAAATTTGTATCTCTCTACATGTATTTTTCTATCTATGTAACTGTCACAAAACAATGTGCATCTTCACCTATCTCTTTCTTTTTCTATTCTTATCTATCTATATTTCTATATATAGATGTGAAATCATTTAACAATGCATCTATCTAGATGTCTTTGATTATATATCTATATTTACATAGTATATGTATCTCCATGTATGTTTCTATATATAGAAGCGACATAAAAAAAAGAACATCTATGTACGATGCGAGTCCATAAAACAATGTATATCTATCTATACAAATGTACCTGAAGTTCTGCAGCAGCAGTGAAAGCCCTAGTAGTAAAATAAAAAAAAAACTTTTATTGTATGCCAAAAATGAATGGTAGAGCATTTGTATTTAGAAACACGATTAACAAATCAGAATTGGTTTTTTGTGAGTTTTATTCCCTATCAAAGAAAGTCTATGCCTCATGCAGTTTCAGTTGAATGATATCATGCAGCACAGAGAATGAGTCCAGTAAAGCTAGAGCAATGATTACAAATGGTAAGCTTTTTCCCCACATACGATGAATGCACTCTGTATTGATTGGAGAAAGTTAGTCCCTTCCACACATCCAATGTAAACTGTACCAATTACAGAAGGTAAGCCCCTTCCCTTTATCCTCCACAAGGCTGGTAAAGAAATGCAAACTGTGAAAATAACCTTAATGTTTCTAAACATTTCATATTTTTTGAAAATTGTCCAATTAGTGGATTGTTTGTAGAGGACCTCCTTCCATACATCATTCCTACCAAGTTTGGTTACAATCCGCTCAGTAGTTCCAGGGGTTTTAAAAAAAAATAAAATTTAAATAAAAAATATTTTAACTTGCAAAACTGATTGGAAAAAAATGGTTTCACCAGATACCTAAAAAAATTGTAAAATATATAAGACCAATTGAAATAAAGACAATCAAATTTTCCAAACAATTAGTATTTTCAAAAATAATTTCATCAACTTTTCCGAGAACAAAGTGTTATCATTGAGAGATGCCAAAATCAAATTACAATAATTGTTAATTACCAACACTACCACTTTTAATTAAAAAACTGATTTCTGAAAAACAATTTTAAGTTTAAAAAAAATTTTATTTAAAAATCTGTCATTTTTTATGTCTCCAGTTTGTCTTTGAATTGGAGGGGATGAATGACAACCAAGAAACACAAATACCTGAACAACTCTGGTAACAAAAACAACACAACAACAACTATCAATCACTAAACAAAACTGTCTTCATAACAACCAATCAAACCAAACTGTCTCCATAACAACCAATCAAACCAAACTGTATCCATAACAACAAGGAGGAAAAAGTCTATAGGTCAATCATGTCCAATTTTATTTTTAAAATAATACTTTACATATCAGCCGAATAAATTTTAAGATTTTAATAATTTTACCATTTAGTTATTGAATTATTATTTTCAAGTGTTTTGAGTGTTGGGTTAACAAAATTATTAATTTAATTCTGAGCATCTCTTAATCAAAACACAAATCTCAAATATGCACGAAGAAAAAAGAAATTTAAAAAAGTTGAATAAATTAAGCTTTTTTCTGCTTATCATCTGACATCAAAAGATGTTTATCAAATTTAAAATTAATTTTTTGTTCACTGCTGTACATATTTAACGATTTTTCTTTAAATATTTAATTAAATATCGAAACAAATGCGAAATAATGATTATAAGCCAAATTATTACACACAATGTTTCATTTTTATTTCCTTTTTTTTGTTTTTTGTTTTTGTTGAAAAAGCAAAAATACTAAGTTAATATTCTAAATGGTTAATTTGATGAAACCATTCTTATTTCTTATTAAAAAAATAAAATAAAATAAAAATAATATCAAACAAGAGGTTCTTCCGGAGGTGAGCCTATACCAGTCATGTGGCTTTTATTAGGCCATTTGCTGCTAAAGTAACCTCGATATTTTACTTTTGACCTAAAAAAAAGGACGGATCATTTGAATATGCCTTGCTAACTTTGGTACATTAGTTCCTGATAAAAAGACAAAAAAGTCGTTTTCCAGCTGTTGGTTGATCATATGAATATCAAAAGTGGATCATTTGTTGTCATCAATCCTGCAAAGTTTCAAAACATTACATAATGTAGTTTCAGAGGAGAACCCTGATTTTTTTAAATTGGCCAATAAAAATCAAAGACGGCCTGTGGTGGCCATGTTGTTCATCCAACCAGAACCAATGGTACATCGTTTGTAGAGGTCCTTCCATTCATCATTCATACCAAGTTTGGTTACAATCTGCCATTTAGTTCCTGAGCAATTGACAAAAATGTCTTTCCCCATATGGTTTCAATGGAAAATTTGAACAACTACAGTTTACGAACGATGGACTTACCTCCTAAAATCAGTAAAGATTACAATGGATATTAAAAGAGGATGGACCTTCTGTAATCAACACATAAGATCTTTTAATGAATTTTGCCTCAAGATCCTATGTTAAACTATGTTTGGATCTGGCACTATTTTGGATGGTGGGGTCATCGCATACAATTCTTACAGAGGACTTTCTGCCAAGTTTTGTTCAAATTGACTTCGTTTTCAGAGAAGAAAAAGATCTTAAAAATAATTTCCGATAGGATCCAATGTTATTTGGCTCTGGTAGCAATCTTGGACAGCAGGCACTAGGGTAATCAGATATAATTCTGAAAGAGGATCTGCCTAAAGACCATTGTTGTCAAGTTTTGTTCCAATTAGCTTTGTGGTTTCAAACATGAAGCTCCTATAGGGTTGTATGTTAAGCTATGTTCATCTCTGAACAACTGCATATAATTTGCAATTAATAATCCCACAACTATGGAATGACAATTGTTCAAATCCTCAGAAAGAAATATGCATACACATCTTTTCACATGGTGCCTTGCAACCGTCACATAATTTAAATTACAGGTAAGGAACCAATTTTACAAATATCATATACTGCATTTTATAAAGTTTCAGAAATATACATTCTTATGAACTGCCCATTCTGATTGAACTGAGAAAATTTTCTATCAGTTTTGCAAATACTGGCCATAAGCTGGGTAATCTCTTGCCTTTGACAAAATCATGACCAAATGATCAAAAGGAGATTATTAGTACAACCAGATTACTAACATCTCATAATACTGAGGCTTCAATAGAAGGGAGATAACTCATGATGTATCAAAACCAATTTGAGATGCAAAAATTTTGTTCTTCGTAAATCTGTTGTGCAATCAGAAAATTTAGATAATCTTTATTTAATATTTAATTGAGTATAGATATTATTTAAAACATTTAAAGTATTTTGAACTAATGCACATTAACTTTAAAGGCAATATTACACCAAAATCCTTTATAAAAATAAAAATAAAAACTAGAGGCTCACCTGGCATCTATTTGGCCATTATAAAACGTAAGCTCTTTTGTATGCACAAGGCTTTTAAAGAAACACATTAAATGTCAAAAGTAATCTTGATATTCGACATTTGACCTAAAAATAGGTGAATCATTTGCATCTATCTTTCAATATGAGATACTTGCCAACTTGGTTAAAGTCTGCCTATTAGTTCCTGGGCAAACGACAAAACAGTCTTTTCCCATATATAGATTCAATGGAAACTTTTAACAGCCTCAGCTGTCATCAAGTGGATCATTTGTAGAGGGTAGATTTCAAAACATTTCATATTGTAGTTTCAGAGGAGAAGATTTTTGAAAATAAAAAATCAAAGATGGCCTCTTGCAGCCATACTGTTCACTCAATGCTGGATCGTTTGTAGAGGATATTGTTGTCATCAAGCCTCCAAAGTTTCAAAACATTTCAATATGTAGTTTCAGAGAAGATTTTTGGAAATTGGCCAATAAAAATAGAAGATGGCCTTTGTTGGCCATGTTGTTTATCCAATCGGAACCAATGGTGGATCATTTGTAGATGTCCTTCAATAATTCATTCCTACCAAGTTTGGTTACAATCTGCCAAGTAGTTTCAGAGGAGAAGATAAAAAAATGTGAAAAATTAACAGACGACAGCCTATATCCCAGGTGAGCGAAAAATAAATTTATTCTCTAAAAAAATAGTTACTACTAAATCCCTACTAAAGTTTTGGAAACAAAAAAAAATCCTTAAAAGTTTTTAAAGCAAATTAATTTTGAAAATGATAAATATAAAAATCTTTTAACGAACAAAACAAAAACAAAAATATTAATTGCTTGCACCACTGCAAAAAAAGGCATGGGAGCCATTCATCTTCAATGACAGTCCCATACCCTACAATTTCCCATGGAGATGTTGCTCCATAGTCCTGTTCCCCTGCAACATTCACCTCCACAGTTGTGTTAAATAAGTCAACACTCGTCTCTATCATCTCATCTGAGTCGGACAAAACAAGTGTTATATCCCTAAATAACGCCATCCGTGGTGATGGTGTCACAGAAGTGCAGGCCTGTTCCTCTGAAACGGTCACCTCCACAGTTGTGTTGTATTGGTCAATACTTGTCAATTCAGACAAAACAAGTGTTGCATCCCAAAATAACACTTCCTGTGGTGATGGTGCTTCAGAAGCTGCAGGCGTGGACTCTGCCAAAGGATAAGATGGCAAATCCTCAGAAACTGAAAAACTGGCCATCAAATCCTCTGGCAGACGCCCAATGGTCACCTCCAGTGTAACATTCTCTTTAGACTCATCTTCCATATCAGAAACTGATTGAGGAGAGAAGACTACTGAGAAAGTTAACTCACCAGAAGTTTCTATTGAGACTTCAGGAGCCTCTCTAGCCACTTCTGGAGAAGGAGGGGGTGCGGGAATGTCAGGAACAGGTTCCAGACCTCGGACTCGTCTGGACCACCGCACAGGTTCAGACATAGGTCTTGCAGCAACATAACCATAGGGCTTACCAACCCTGTTCAGCATTCTGTTCTTCTCATTGTCAATATAAACTCGTGGTTTCTTCCTGAAAACAAAAAAAAATATCTTTAATTTCAACTCAAAATGGGATATTTTGGCATGTTGCAAATGTACCAAAATTAAAGCTAAATAATCCCTACACCAAAATATCTGAATATATTACAACCTTAGTTTTAATGCATTATCTAATTACATTAAGTAGAGACTCCTTAGGGCCTCAATTGCTGAAATGAATTTATCATTTAATCATAATAAATAATAGAGGCTCCCAGGAGCCTGTCTTGCTCACCTGGACTTTATTTGTAAGTTAAAATTTGGTATTATTGGAGAAATATAAAATATCAAGACCTTGGGAAAGAGGGTGGGGGCTACTCCCAAACATTCCAACAGTATTATAGTGTAGCAGTAAAGGGTGGAGTTTTAACAAAGTTGCTGTCTAGAACATAGTCATAATTTCTCGCATAACTTTACCCATAAAATCATGGCAAGATTATTTGATATAAAACTTGATGCACAAGATGTGCAGATTTTGATGAGTTACGACTCATCAGTTGTGCTCAGGGTCTAAAATTTGGAAAACCAAAAACAACTAGAACTGTCACTAACTATACCCCATGCTGCTGTTAATTTACAAAAAAACAACTGATATTAAATCTGTGTTATAAAATTTTGAGGCCCTATTTAACAAAGCTATGAGGAGGTAATTGATCAATAAAATTCTTATTATGTGCATATCTAATAAAAGACTAAAGTAATGGACTAGAACAGAATTTCTAAGTCCGAAAGAGTATAAATATGGGAAAAAGTATTGGACCAGGACACTTCTCATGTGCACATCTATGTACTAGGATCTTACAGTATTATTAACCTCTGATAAGGCATGTTTGAGAAACTGTGGGAACAAAAAACAAGAGGCTCCCAAGAGCCTGAATCGCTCACCTATCTTTTGTGTACCAGTAGATCTTGCATCAATGATTATTTTGCTATTTAATGTATACCGTCACAATTTTCTCCTTAGTATTGACCTGTACAGCTAAAATATAGAATCCTGAACCTAGTAGATATGGTTGCTAGGAACTTTTTCATCAGTTGCTATGGACTTTTTCAATAGCATTGACTCTTGACCTTCAATTTTGACTTGAACAGGTAAATTGTACGGTCCTGAACCGAAATATATATGGTTGCTAGGGACTTTTTCATCTGTTGCTATGGACTTTTTCAATGGCATTGACTCTTGATCTTTCTTCTTAACTTGTATAGGTAAATTATAAAGTCCTTAACCTAAAGTTATATGGTTGCTAGGGACTTTTTCATCGGTTGCTATGGACTTTTTCAATGGCATTGACTCTTGACCTTCCATTTTAACGCAGGTAAATTGTAAGGTCCTGAATCCAAATAAATATGGTTGCTAGGGACCTTTCCATAAGTTGCTATGGACTTTTTCAATGACCTTGACCCTTGACCTTTCTTTTTGACTTGTACAGGAAAATTATAAGGTCCTTAATCCAAATATATATGGTTGCTAGGGACTTTTTCATCGATGCTATGGAATTTTTCAATGACCTTGACCCTTGACTTTCCATTTTACTTGTACTGTTACCATTTAATTTATTTCAAGTAACCCCCTACACATCTGTGACAATGTCAGACCATTATTTTCTGTTTACATGTAAATAATCTTTCAAGGGCAAAAACTCCTATAAGGGGTCAATTGATGATTTTGGTCATGTTGACTTAGGCCAATTAAAATTGATAGATTTTCATCCCCGCCTGCCCTCGAAAATCGTGCCGCCCCGATTTTTTTTATTTTCTAAAATTAAGGATTTCCGGATTTTGTTCATCTCCATTACCGGTATCCGTGTCAATAATTTCGTTTTTTGTTAACTTCCTGTAACAATTCAACATGGTTTTCGTGATTCTTAGAGTAGTAAGCGGTGTGAATGAAAAGAAATGGACCATCTGATATTGAAGACTATTTTTTTGACCTTTAGATGTCTTTTGGTCAGCTTAAGTCTGCAGAGATTGGATTTGAAATTTCTATTGTGCATGTTTCTGGAATAAAAACATATATAAGCCATTTTATAACACCTTACAAAATAGTTTCATATGAAATAAAAAATAAAAAATAAAATCCTCCCACCCGCCCAATTTTTTTTCAAAAAGTTGGATGAAAATCTACTAATTAATTTGAGTTGGCCTTATTTGTAGATCTTAATTTGCTGAACATTTTTGTTGTTTACAGTTTGTCTTTATCTATTATTATATTCAAGATAATAACCTAAAACTGCAAAATTTCTTTAAAATTAAAAATTCAGGGGCAATAACCCAACAAAAAGCTGTCTGATTCATCTGAAAATTTCATGGCTGGTAGATCTTGACTTGTTGAACATTTTTACCTCGTGAGTTTTGCTCTAAATGCTTTGGTTTTTGAGATATAAGCCAAAAACTGCATTTGACCCCTATGTTCTAATTTTAGCAACAGCGGCCATGTTTGTTGACAGATCAAAACTTCAGATAAGATTTATAAACTAGATACCATAAGGAACATCCTGTAAAAGTTTAAAGGTATTTTGCCCAGTAGTTTCAGAGGAGAAGATTCTTGAAATAATTTATTACAACGCCGACGAGGAAGGACGCCAAGTGATGGCATAATTTCACATGGCCCTTTGGGCCAGGTGAGCTAAAAATGGGGGATAGACAGAATTTCTAAATCCAAAAGGGTATAAAATTATGGGAAAAAGTATTGGACCAGGACATACTTTGCATGTGCACATCTACGTACTAGGATCTAACACTAAAGTTTCATTAACCTCTGATAAGGCATGTTTGAGAAACTGCGGGTACAAAAACTAGAGGCTCTCAAGAGCCTGTGTCGCTCACCTGTATCTAATGTGATTTTGGAAATTATGTAAAATTATATAATGATTGAGACCAAGATTGGTTTAATTTGACACAGTATTTAAAATTAAAAACAGGTCATCTTAGTGTAGTCTTACAATAGCTACTGAAGACATCTTATCATGTCTTATCATTATTATTTTTGAATATGTCAAGTTGTGACCATTCAGAATTTTTTTTAACAATTTTCTGATAGACTTAGACAGTTAACTTCTATGTTCTTTTTTAGCAAAGGCGGTTTGATGGCAGGGTCATCCGATACTTTTTTTCAAACAAGTCATGATAACCTACTGAAAATTGTGGCCAAGTTTATTTTCTATTCAGCCCAGATCAAGTGGAGAATTTTGTAAAAAAGTTAAAAATTGCATATATAATGGCCATAAAGGGATCAGCTACAAAGTAACAAAACTTGGTCAGCACCACATAAGAAACATTCCTGCCATATTTGGTGTCATTCCATTCAGTGGTTCTCTGAAAGAAGACATTTGTATGTATTTCTCATAGGGTCTTATGTTAAACTAAGTCCCCTTCGGGCCAGGTGAGCTAAAGATATGGGCACGCAGGCAGACAGACAGATGGACAGACAGACATGCTGATTCCTATATATCCAAAACTATGTGTGCCGGGGGTATAATTAAATGGGCACAAGTACATGTACATTATAAAGCTGTTCAACTGGGTATAACTGAACAGAATAATTCTAAAAAAGAATTTTGGTATATTACAAAAAAAAAAATTGTGGAATAGACAGAATTTCTAAGTCCAAAAGGGTGTAAAATTATGGGAAATAGTATTGGACCAGGACATACTTCGCATGCGCACGTCTACGTACTAGGATCTAACAGTATGCAAAATTTGATTAACCTCTGATAAGGCTATGATGTTTGAGAGACTGTGGGTACAAAAATTCTAGACAGACGGACAGGCTGATTGCTATATACCCCCCAAACTATGTTTGCGGGGGGGGGTTGTACAATAATCCAAAACCTTGGAGCAAATTTAACTAGAGGCTCTCAAGAGCCTGTATCGCTCTCCTGGATTTGACTTTTCCACCTTGAACAGGACTAAAAGTTAAGTATAGCATTCAATTTGGCTGGTTTTCAAAAAGGGTCCTATGTTAAACTAAGTATGACTGTGTTGGCCATCTTGACTTGACGGTCATGGCCATCAGACATAATTCTGAAAGAAAACAATCTAAGGACCATTACTGACAAGTCATGTTTAGACTGGTCAAGTGGTTTCATATAAGAATATTTTAATATGAATTTTTCCAATGGGTTCTATGTTAAAAATAACAATCCAAAGATACTAATATTAGATATAGTAAATTTATACTATGCTGTATACGACGCATTTCAAGGAGTTACCTCTCATCAGCAGCATTAAAACCGAAACATTTGGAAGACCAAAAACCAAACTTATATTAAACAAGAAGTACTCAACCAAAAATACCGAAATAGGAAGCCAAATTTCAGCTAAGGAGATCTACCATGTGCAATACAAGGAATGACCCCTTAGTATTTCTATTATTTTTGAATTTTGCTAAATACTGTAGTCCAGTCAGACTAAGTTTTAACCTCAAACTAATTGCAACAGAAAATGTTTTAGTTCTAATCTATAGCATTAAGCCCCAAATATACACATAAAAAAGTCTCATAAAATCTAACTTGAGGAAAATTCAAAATCAGCATTTTTAATTTCCTATGGAAATTAACATTGGAAAGGGAAGATAACTCCGCAAAAATGAGTCTTTTTTTGTCATTTTTTGGTTGATTTTCTTAAAATTCATGTATAGTATGATACTTTGATGGGGTTATAAGTTCGTATTTGACTACATTATATAATCTTCTGCTTTAGATGTACAAAACCGAAATGTTATGGCTATTTTTATTTTTTTTTTTGCACAATTTTCATTAAAGAAATTGCAAATTTGCGGCTTTGTGACCATTTTGAAAAAATGTGAAAATTTGGTATTGTTTATATCCGTAAATTATATTTGATCAGCATCTACCTTGTTTAAAGAAACTTGAAACCACAAAAAGAAGAATATATGCTTAATTATTTTTATTAAATTTGAGATTCTTTACCTTAACAAGTTGAAAAATTTAATAAATGGTCAATTAATGAATTACGAAATCTAGATTGTAGCTTGATAAAAGATATGAAGAAAACTTTTAGAGTTGTTTGTTATACTGTAAAGACGGCTAAAATATCAAGAATCAATACATTCTGCTGAATAGAAGCGGTAAATTTAGAATTTTGTATCAATTTTTATTGATATTTCTGCCTTTTTTGCAGGGTAATCTCCCATTTTCAATGCAAATGTCCATAGGAATTTTAAAATCGAGATTTTTTAATCTTCCTCAAGTTAGATTTTGTTGGACTTTTTTCTGTGTATATTTGGGGTATAATGCTAAAGATTAAAACTTAAAAATCTTCTTTTGCAATTACTTTAAGGTTAGGGTCAAATTTATGCTAGATTGACTGGACTACTGGTAATTTCTGTAACAAATCAAAATGAATAATCATGTCAGACAAGTCTGACGACTGGGTTGGCGAATACCCTCGGGGACCTAGGGTCCACCAGCAGAGACATCATCCCAGGAGTTTCAAAATAACAATCCAAAGATATTAGTATTAGATATAGTAAATTAACTTAGTTCAGGTGTGGCCGCCATCTTAATTAGTTCACTATCCAGCTCATTGCACAAAATTCTGAAATAGGGCCATCTAAGGACAATTGCTGCCAAGTCTGGTTCCAATTGGTCAAGTGGTTACATACAAAAAGATTTTTCAATGAATTTTCCCATAGTGACCTACGTTAAACCAAGTTCGGCTTCGCCGGCCATCTTGGTTTACAGTCCAGGTCATTGGACGCATTTCTGAAAGGGAATCTCCTAAGTACCATTGTTGCAAAGTCTAAAATTCACATTGTCCAAAAATTGGAGCGTCAAAATCCAAAAAACTAAAGATAAAGATAAAAGTGGAGAACTGGAAAATCTTCAACTCATTTTTATAGTTCGTTGTCTTCCCTCGCTCCGCTGCGTTCCACTTGGGAAAGATTTGTAATTTAACAAGCTCTTGGCTCCCAAGAGCTTAATATTGACTTGTACAGCTAAATTATAGAATCCTGAACCCAAATATATATGGTTGCTTGAGCTTTTTCATCTGTTGCTATGGATAGTTTCAATGGCATTGACTCTTGACCTTTCTTTTTGACTTGTACAGGTAAATTATAGGGTTCTGAATCTAAATTGTGCCAGGGACTTTTTGAATGACCTTGACTCTTGACCCTCCATTTTACTTGTACAGCTACCATATAATTTATTTCAAGTTATGGTCTTAACATCTATGACAATGTCAGACCATTATTTTTACTGATAATTACTAATCTTTCAAGGGCAAAATCACCTTTAAGGGGTCAATTGACAGTTTTGGTCATGTTGACTTGTTTGCTGTTAACAGTTTGTCTTTATCTAATAATTTTCAAGTGAATAACCTAACACTGCAAAATTTCCTTAAAATGTACAATTCAGGGGCAAAAAAACCAACAAAGGGTTAACTGATTTGTCTTAAAATTTCATGGCTGGTAGATCTTGACCTGATGAAACTTTTTACCACTGTCAGTTTTGCTCTAAATGCTTTAGTTTTTGAAATATAAGACAACAAGAGTGGACACACTACATTTCTCGCCTGGTATGCACATGGACAGAGAATAATGATTATCTAATACGTGACTTTTGCAAGTCAAAGGAAAATGCATTAAAAGAAATTGAGGTCATGGTCAAAAGGCAGGTGTCATACTGACATGTATCCCCTAAGAACTATCTATTGACAAAATATGGTGGGTCTAGGTATTAAAGTTGCTGAGAAATGGACCTAATCTCGAAAATGTGACAAAGGTCACTCAAGCATGCAATTGAGGTAAAAGTCCAGAGACTGGGGTCAGACTTGCATGTAGCCATTAAGAACTATCTATGGACCAAACACGGATGGGTCTAGATATTAGTTGCTGAAAAAGGACTTAATCAAGAAATTTGGATGAAAGTCACTCGATCAACCATTAAATTGAGGTCAAGGTCCAGAGACAAGTGTCAGATTGGCATGTACCCACCAAGAACTATCAAGAGACCAAATACAGTGGGTCTAGGTATTCTATTTGCTGAGAAATCGACTTAACTACGAAAAAGCGACAAAGTCACTCAAGCATGAAATTGAGGTCAAGGTCTCAAACCAGTTGCCAGACTTGTACCCAGCAAGAACTATCTATTGACCAAATATGGGGGGGGGTCGATGTATTCTAGTTGCTGAGAAATGAACTTAACCATGAAAAAGTGACTAAGTCACTCGAAGATGAAATTGAGGTCAAGATCCCAAGCCATGTGTCAGACTGGCATGTACCCACCAAGAACTATCTATAGACCAAATATGGTTGGCCTAGGTATTACAGTTTCTGGGAAATGGACTTAATCACGAAAAAGTGACAAAGTCACTCAAACATGAAATTGAGGTCAAGGTCCCAAGCCAGGTGTCAGATGACATGTACCCAGCAAGAACTATCTATTGACCAAATATGGTGGGTCTAGGTATTCTTGTTTGTGAGTAATGGACATAACCACGAAAATGTGACGCAGATTTTAAATTCACATTTATGATTTAGTCAGTGAACCATGAAAATGAGGTCAGGGTCACAAGGCAAGAATACTGCGGCAAATCTTATACAATAAGCTACCTTGTAGACCATAAATGTGAAAAGTTATTAAGGTTTTAAAAACAGTTTACGCCACCGTAGATGGAAAGTAATACCTATATCTCGACTTTTTGTCGCAGGCGAGACAAAAACTGCAATTTCCCCCCTATGTTCCGTTTTTAGAAGGCGGGGTCATCGGACATGTTTTTAAACTAGATACCCTAATGATGCTTTTTGGCCAAGTTTGGCTCCATTTGGCCCAGTAGTTTTAGAAGAGAAGAATTTTGTAAAAGTTTACAGAAGGTGCCCGACGCTGGGTGCCAAGTGATGAGTATATCATCTTTGGGTCAGGTGAGCAAAAAAATTGGTCAAAAAATCAAATAGCCGAGTTACATTACTTAACAATGACTAAGGAGTGGATATTTGCAAATGTTATTGTAATTGATGAAATGAAGACTATAAGAATATGTAATGTTACAGCAACTGGGATTTCTGTGTTTGTAATGAATCCATCATAGGAGGTGCATATTTCCAATATATATACAAACATTCTACCAAGTTTGAAGACTGCATTGAAAACTGTAGGAGGAGTTGATTATACAAAATAGGTACCCTTCTTAAAGAATCATACATGTGATATCCCACCCACTAGGCACGATCCAGATTCACATTTCGGACCAATCCAACGACCCCACATGCAGGCAACCTCAACTTCCGTGGAAAAATAAATTGTTTGCAAAAGCCATCCAACTTTAATTGTAAATGAATATTTTTTCTTCTTAACATCGTCCTTAACATGAAAAGTACAGAACTGTTTGTTAATTCATTCTTTTTTTATACTGAACCTATCATTTCATGGTTAACTTGTGGCTGTCAACAACGATGACAAGTTATAACTTGTTTGTATTTTTGTAAACTATGTTGGGTTATCACCCTTTTTTAAGCCAAAATTTCACAAAATTATTAATAAATATATTCTGTTATGCAAAATTTTTAGAAGGTTGGATAAACTCAATATATCTAAGCATTTCTTGATTGTTTTAATTTAAATACTTTATTAAATGCATATGTTCCCATAAGGTTAAGTAAAAAAAACCCAAAGTACAAGTACTGTATTTTCTGGACTAATTAAGACTATGTGGCCTAAAGGTTTAATTGATACTTTCTCCATAGACTTATAATGGTAAAATGGTCATTTTAAAGTAAAAAAGTCTCGACCTATATAGGCAGGAAAACACGGTATACATACATGTAATGAGTGAGTCAATTTTTTTCTGACAATCTTTTCCAAAATTTGATCATGTTTAGAACTTCATGAAACAATGGGTAACGCCTTCTTGGTATTTGCAAAAATTGATACATGTTTTTTCAATAATTAAGTCTTTATAAAGTTGAAGAAAATAATCAATACATTAAATATTTAAAGTATATATGATTGTTGAAAAGATAACACAAGAGTGGACACACAAAAATGTCTCGCCTGTCGTGTATTTCTAATGAAAGTAAATGCTATCAGACATATTGCATACAGTACTCGAAAAACTATAACCACTGAACCATGAAAATGAGGTCAAGGTCAGATGACACCTGCCAGTTGGACATGTACACCTTACAATCCTTTCATACACCAAATATACTAGACCTATTGCTTATAGTATCTGAGATATGGACTTGACCACCAAAACTTAACCTTGTTCACTGATCCGTGAATTTGGGTCGAGGTCAATGAAAACTGTCTGATGGGAATGAGGACCTTGCAAGGTACGCACATACCACATATATTTATCCTATTACTAATAATAAAAGAGAAATTAACATTACAAAAAAGCTTAACTTTTTTTTCAAGTAGTCACTGAACCATGAAAATGAGGTCAAGGACAATGTACATATGACAGACGGAAACTTCGTAACATAAGGCATCTATATACAAAGTATAAAGCATCCAGGTCTTCCACCTTCTAAAATATAAAACTTTTAAGAAATGAGTTAACGCCCCCGCCGCCGGATCACTATCCCTGTCGAGCTTTCTGCGACTAAAGACAATAAAACTGTATAATAGTTAAGAACATGATACTTTAAATGTTGCGTAACCCCCCCCCTTCCCCTTTCAAAAAGAAAATCAGTTCCTCAAAAGGAATTTGATGATTTTGGCCACAAACACAATAGGTGCACAATGGAATTATATGATTAAGAATCTCAGAAAGTTTCATTAAATTATGATAAGACTGTTTAAGGACGAGTTGCAGATACAAAATGGATACCCCGCACCCCGCCTTTTTCCAAAAGTAAAACAGTTCCCAACAAGAGTGGACACACTACATGTCTCGCCTGAGTATGCACATGGACACAAAATAATGATTATCTAATACTGAATTTTGCAAGTCAAAGGAAAATGTGTTAAAAGAAATTGTGGTCAAGGTCAAAAGGCAGGTGTCATACCGACATGTATCCACTAAGAACTATCTATTGACAAAATATGGTGGGTCTAGGTATTAAAGTTGCTGAGAAATGGACCTAATCTCGAAAATGTGACAAAGTCACTCAAGCATGCAATTGAGGTCAAAGTCCAGAGATAGGTGTCAGCCTTGCATGTACCCACTAAGAACTATCTCTAGACCAAACACGAATGAGTCTAGGTATTACAGTTGCTTAAAAAATGACTTAATCAAGAAATTTGGATGAAAGTCACCCAACCATGAAATTGAGGTCAAGGTCCAGAGACAAGTGTCAGACTGGCATGTCCCCATCAAGAACTATCAATATACCAAATACAGTGGGTCCAGGCATTCGTTTCTGAGAAATGGCCTTAACCACGAAAAAGTGACAAGTCACTCAAGCATGAAATTGCGGTCAAGGTCCCAAGCAAGTGTCAGACTGGCATGTACCCTCTAAGAACTATATATAGACCAAATATGGTTGACCTAGGTATTACAGTTGCTGAGAAATGGATTTAACCATGAAACTTGGACACAGATTTTAAATTCATATTTGTGAAGTCAGTGAACCATGAAAATGAGGTCAGGGTCACAAAATAAGTATACTGTGGCAATCCTTATACAATAAGCTACCTTGAGGACCATAAATCTTAATTGCAGGTATTATATGTTCAAAGTTATTAAAAAAGTATATGCCGCCGCCACGGCCGGAAAGTAATACCTATATCTCGCCTCCGCGACTATTTGTCGCAGGCGAGACAAAAATGATTTTGGCCACAAACAATACAGGACGTGCAAAATGGCATTATATGATAGTCTGAGAAAGTTTCGTTAAATTATAGCGTGAGGTTTAGGACGGATACAATATGAGGAAAAAAAATGTGTTTTCGGTTACGGCCGGTAGGTAGGTTTTTTCCCGGAATATCAGAAAATTTATTTCGTATTGTGTTGTAGTAAAATATCAGAAAATTTATTTCATATTGTGCTGTTGTAAAATATCAGAAAATTTATTTCGTATTGTGCTGTTGTAAAATATCAGAAAATTTATTTCGTATTGTGCTGTTGTAAAATATCAGATAATTTATTTCGTATTGTATTGTAGTATCATTAATTATCCATGTATTATGTTGTCTGATAGCTGACCAATACTGTATTGTAACAGTACTCCAGCTTGAAAATGAAAATGGAAGGGTGCTGGTAAAGGGCACTTAGCAAGATATCCATTTTTAATTGCACTTCATCGCGATAACCATTCTTAAGGGTAACTAGAGGCTCAGAGTGCTGGGCCTGCATCGCTCACTTGGCAGAAATAAGAATTGTCCATGGCAGCCATGCTTATCGTCCAATCAGGATGAAAAAAATAATTTCATAAAAAACTTTCCATAGAACTTAGACAAGTTCTAAACATGATTTTAATCAACTAATGAGAAACAAGAATTGCCCATGACGGCCATGTTTGTTGCCCGATTAGGACGAAATGAGGCGACTTTGTAAAGAACCTCCCATAGATGTTTACTGTCAACATTGCGACACAATAAACCATTAAAATCTCTGTAGATGTCACTATGAGACATAAACATTGCCCTACGGACGATTTTAATTGTCAGTATTTTTACTGTATATTTTTTTTACACAGTGCATAGTGAAATTTTAATAAAACGTACTTTACCAGTCAGTGACAGAATGTTTAAATGTCTAAGTGATATTTACTTCCTCTGATCAGGAATGGCAACAGACTTGCATGGTTCAGACATGTGGTCAAAACTATATATACCGGTAAGCTACCGGCAATAAGGAATGGTGGAAATATGTGAAAAAGCCTTGGAAAATTCCTGATATTCTTTGTCATAAGAAATTGCAAACATAATTAAAATCATTTTAGATGTTTATTCCAAGTGTGGCTCTGATCAAAAAGATCATTCTATTTATAGTAAATTTTGAACTTAGGCTGAAAAAGAAAAAACTTTAAAACATATACATACAGCTCACCACACTTGAAAATAACAGTCAGAGTCTCCCTCAGGGTAGCAACAGGGAGACTTCCAAGTCTACCAGAGAGACTGTGTTTTTTCCCCCAATTTGTCGCCTGTTGAGTAAATACCTGTTATTTTGTGTCTTATAGTGTATACTATACATTCCTTTATTGTGTTTTATCCTGTATTGTTTGAGATTTTATCTACATTTACTCCATATCCTTCCATTTTAGTCATAATCTGAGATTTTGTCTCATGTGCATTTAATCAATATCCTTTGAGAATTTTTCATGATGAGTCCTGGGACTCATCATTTTTCAGAATGGTGAGTCCCAGTCCCAGGACTCATCACCACTTTTTTAATGTACATTGCTGCATGATTTTGACCATGGTAGGCCTATTGTACTATTGTTAAAGTTTAATTAAAATCATGTGCTGCCTTAAAATACTGACGAATATAATTTGAAATAAAAAAAATTTTAAAAAATGAAATTATGCAGTGGTGCTCCAAACTTGGAAGAAAATTTCTGTTACAGATATGAGCAAAAATATTTGTACCTTTTGACACAACTTATTTATTATTGCCATTTTATTTTTTAATATTTATTTATCTATACTCTTTACTATTATTTTTTCTCAAACATACTCTTAAGATCCTCCCATTCACCTTGCTTGAACACCTTAATAATCAATACATGTATTGACAAAATTTCCATTTGTGCGTAGATATGTCAAAATCCGCTAAATTTATTTTCAAATAAGGTCTACATATTGTTACCGGTCTGTAAAAAACACCGTGACCAATGAAAAATCACGAGAATTCCGATTGCCGCAATTTTCTAGCTTACTTTTTGTCGTTTCTTTCCCCTTCCTCCAAGAAAACAAAAAATGGCGGCTCGAGATTTTTAATGAAAATAACGGTCTTTAGACGCAGCTGATAACGTACGTTGTTCGGAGGCGCCTTACTTAAAAACACAGGGCGACTCATTTGTCGCTCTGGAGCCGATGACAGGGCGACATTGGCGAGCATTAGGCGACTTAATCGCCCAGTTTGGTGAGCCCTGATATATGTAGATCTATAAATGAATTGTTTTAATTATTACGATTTACTGAGGTTAACAGCATTAATCTGTTTTTTCTTTACACTGTAAAATCATTCTGGATCCAAGTATTATTCATTGATTTGTTACAGAAATTACCAGTATTTAGCAAAATTCAAAAATAATAGAAATACTAAGGGTTCATTCCTTGTATTGCATATGGTAGATCTCCTTAGTTGAAATTTGGCTTCCTATTTCGGTATTTTTGGTTGAGTACTTCTTGTTTAATATAAGTTTGGTTTTTGGTCTTCCAAATGTTTCGGTTTTAATGCTGCTGATGAGAGGTAACTCCTTGAAATGTGTCGTATACAGCATAGTATAAATTTACTATACCTAATATTAGTATCTTTAGACTGTAATTTTCTAAAATGTGTGAGTCTTCCAAGGAAGACATGTGTCGCCTGCGGACGTCAATTTTTACAAAAGATATTAAAATTTTCTAAAAATGAAATATATATGCACACCTTTGCATTAAGGTTAATGCAAAGAGAAAGTTTCATCAAATTCCTTTGGGCGGTTTACGAGTAGTTGTGGATAGAAGAAAAGTGTGACGAAGCAAGACAATGCAAGACGACAGATGTGTCGACCATGCGTTCCGTATTTGTAGTCCGATCAGGACAAAATGAGGATACTTTGTACAGAAAATCCCATAGATGCTTCCTATCAGGTTTCATTCCAATTGGCCAAGCAGTTCCAGAGAATTATTTTTTCAATCAACCAATGAGAAACAAGAATTGCCCATGATGGCCATGTTTGTTGCCCGATCTGGACGACCTGAGGGAACTTTGTAAACAACCTCCCATATATGCTTCCTCTCAAGTAAGTTCCATTTGGCCAAGCGATTTCAGAGGAGAAGATTTTTGAAAACTCAGCCATTCAGAAACAACAATTGCCCATGGTGGCCATATCTGTTCCCCGATCAAGACGAAATGAGCATGAAACTTTATAAAGGACTTTACATAGATGATTCCTGCCAAGTTGAATTTCATTTGGCCCAGTGGATTCAGAGGAGAAGATTAAAATGTGAAAAGTTAATGGACGGACGCCAAGTGATGACAAAAGATCACATGGTCTTTGGCCAGGTGAGCTAATAATACTGATGTTAATGTGTGCATCATAAATTCAGATTACGCACATTGTGTATTGTATATCATTACCATGTGTTTGGTTTTCTTTCAGGGATTTCCAACTAAACATGTATGCCATGTATTTACTAGAAATTGTCATAACGTTTTATTCAGTACAAATAAATAAATTAAACCTTGTATTTTTGTTTTAATGTTCTTGCTGTTTAAATGACAGAAATCCTACAAACAGCTAGCTGGGTGATGTTTTATACCTGCCTACAAGCCACTGATTTCTGAATATTCTTTTCAGTACTTTTTTGTCATTGATTGTGAAATTTACCAGAAATCTACGATTACATAGTTCTTCTCGTTCTCCAACTAATTTTGGTGTGGGGCTATGTAGCTCCCCAAGATGCACACTCACAGCAAATAATATGATTGTAGGTTGCTTGGTATCGGAGAACTGAACTAGGACGTTAAACTTAACCTAAGTCAATGAAGTGCAGTAAGTAGGTCAGAGTGACCTTATTTTAGTGGGAGGCTGTTACTCCCCAAGATGCACCCTCACAGAAAGTAATATGATTGTAGGTCCCTTGGTATTTGAGAACTGAACTCGGATATAAAATTTAACCTTAGTCAATGAAGTGTGATAAGTAGGTCAGAGTGAATTAACTTTGGTGGGAGGCTGTGTTACTCCCCGAGATGCAACCTTCACACCAAGTATAATATGATTGTAGGTCCCTTGGTATTTGAGAACTGAATTCAGACGTAAAACTTAACCTAAGTCAATGAAGTGTGATAATGTGTGTTACTCCCTATATATTAAGATGCACCCTCACACCTTCTTTTAAGTGGAGGCTGTGTTACTCCCCGAGATGCACCCTCACAGCAAGTAATATGATTGTAGGCCCCTTGGTATTGGAGAACTGAACTTGGACGTAAAACTAAAGCACTATAAGAGTGACCTAATTTTGGTGGGAGGCTGCACACTCACACCAAGTTATATGATTGTAGGTCCTTAATGGTATCACAGAGTGGAACCAGGGCTTTCCATACAATTTGAAGTAGTAGGCTGAAATCTAAAAGTAGGCGGCTGTGACAAAGCTGACCGCCACGCCATACTACAAGCTTGGCACCTGAACGGCAGGGGGTCTGGGGGCCGCTTTCAATTTTTTTTTGTGCAGGATTGTGTAACCTTCAATTCTTCATTATTTTCTTTCCCTTATGCTGATAATTCATATGTTTTTTATAATAATAACAAATATTATTGTTATAGAATTTAATTTTTAGCCTACTAAATTTTTTTTTGTTGACCATCGGAACTTCTCTTTGATTATCCTTGCAAAAATACGATGCTTTCCGATTAGAGATGACGTAAATTTACACTTTTTTTATAGACGATCAATCAGTGACCGGAATTCACGTGAGCTATATTTAGCTAAAGGTAAACACAGGTTTTACATACTTGTTTATCGCGACAATACGATTCTCGACGCTTGTCTACATATTTTAAAGAGATTTTTTTTCTTTTTGAATTTATTTTTCTTTATCAGTGAAGTAGCTGGCACTTGTATCCACCGTAAACGGCGGATTTCCGCTGTCTACCGGCTTCTTTGGAAAGCCCTGTGGAACTCGGATGTAAAACTTAACCTAAGTCAATGAAGTGCTTTAAGTAGGTCAGAGAGACCTAATTTTGGTGGGAAGCTGTGTTACTCCCTGAGATGAAGCCTTACATCAAGTACTATGATTGAAGGTCCCTTGGTATCTGAGAACTGCTCGGATGTAAAACGTAACCTTAGTCAATGAAGTGTGATAAGTATATCAGTGACCTAATTTTGGTGGGAGGCTGTGAAACTTCCTAAGATGCACCCTGACACCAAGTAATATGACTGTAGATCCAAGCTTGGTATTGGAGAACTGAATTCGGACGAAAAACTGAACCTAAGTCAATGAAGCGCGATAAGAAGGTCAGTGACCTAATTTTGGTGGGAGGCTATGTTACTCCCTAAGAAAAGTAATATGATCGTAGGTCACTTTGTATGTTAAAAACTGATTTTTGACATAAAACTAAAACCAGTCAACCGTGTAATATGGGTCATGTAATCTTCATCTTAGGTCACATGGTTAGTCTCTTCATCATGCACCTGCACACAAAAATAGATGACCCTATGTCAACTAGTAAGTAAGAACTGGTTGTGGACACGTGTACACGGATGTGGACGCTGGGGGTACTCCAATAGTCCCCTCAACTTCGTTGAGGCGAACTAAAAATGTTTTATTTAATTATAAATATGTAGCTTTCCATTTACATTCTACATTTTTTTCCTTGGTTATAATGGATAAGGAAAGCTAATGTTACATCCACGGCTGTCCTTACAGGGTCATAATTTCAATACCATGTGTCAGAGTTGTTGACATAAAATTTTACAAAGGTAACTTACACAAAATTATTATTGTACAAAAAAAGTTTGTAATTTATATTTTTTACAATAGACTCGTACATTTTCTTCTTGATATTTATTTTTAAATGTTATTCAACAATTAATAATGAATTTAATAATTCATTTGTTAAAAAAAATTGAATTGAAAAAAATTATAAAAGGGGAGCAACTCTTTATTTTTGTGCAACACCAAATGGCCCAGTTTGTTTAATACCTGAGCTCTGAACCCTAATTAGGCCAATTCTTGACAACAACAAAAATGTTCTTAAAGAAAATTAAAGAAATTTATGACTGCTAGTGTATTAAGCCATTCACGGATTGAGTCCCCACAGGAAATAACCCTTGCTCGATGGCAGACTAGATTGGCTACTTCTTTGTTAATCCTTTAAAGCATTAATTTTGGGTCATTTATTTTTTTATTTCAATAAAAATGTTAATAAAATATGTTCTGTTCGCGATCTTTTTAGTTTTTGAATGAAAATGCGAAGATTCGGTAGCAAACAGGGGCTTCCGCGGATGGATATGTTGAAATTCTTCAAATATCGTTAAAATCGCTCAAAATTTTCAATTTTGTCATTAAAAATTATAAAAATTATTTCAAGAAATAAACTTCCAATCATCGATGTCCACTCCCATCAATTTTGTACAAATTCGGCACGTTTGATACGAAATAGTTACTTTCCTGGCATCCAATATTGCCAAAAAAATTCTAAAATTCATTTTCCTAACTTTAAAATCCCATAAAATCCTCAAATTCGAGTCTTTTCACATGTTGTTTGTAAAAGATCCACCATTGTTTAATCCTTATCCGGGTTTAAAAAAATATGATCTTTTCGGCAAAATGTACAAATTAACCACACTGTCCTGGGTGAAAGTAACTATCACGCATGCTGCTTGCATATCTAATTAGCTCGATTCCGTGATCTAAAAATAAAGTCGATATTTTTTTTTTCACTGATTGGATGCCTTTTCATTATTCTTTCCATGAAAGAGTCCGTATATTTTTCTGTCAATAAAAAAAATTGAGTCAACTCAGTGCACGATACGCTTCAGCGACCCTACAATGGAATGCATCCGTGTGGTCTAAGTTTAATTAACATATCAAAATCGGTGTTTATATCTTCACAATTGCATTTTTGTGATTGATTTTAAATACCAAGTTCGACAATTCAAGTTTTTGGTCAATAAAATTTTTATTCCAGGAAAAAAACAGGGTCAATTACAAAATTTATTTTTTTACCTACCAAAAAACATGGTCAGTCGGGAAACCAGAAACATTTCTTTTGCCCAAGGGAATGGCAAACTCCATGTTTTGGGAAGGAAAATAAATCCTAAAAAATGATTTTTACCAAATAAAAAGTAAGAGGTGCAGAATGGCATTATATGATAAAATATCTGAGAAAGTTTCATTAAATTATAGTAAGTGGTTAAGGGGGAGTTGTGGATACAAAAATTGGGTACCCCCATATAGGGCAATGGCAAACTCCAGGTTTTGGAAAAAGAAACCCCAAAAATGTTTTTACCCCACACAAAATAGGAAGTGCACAATGGCATTATATGATAAAGATTTGGAGAAAGTTTCATTAAATTATAATAAGTGGTTTAGGATGAGCTGTGGATACAAAATGGGTAACCCCTCTCCTATTATAAGGCAACGGCAAAGTCCATGTTTTGGAAAAAGAAACCCCAATAATGATTTTTACCAAAAAAGTAGGTGTACAATGGCATTACACGATAAAGATTCTGAGAAAGTTTCATTTAACTATAATAAGTGGTTTATGAGGAGTTGTGGATACAAAATTGCCCCCATCCCCATTATAAGGCAATGGCAAAGTCTGTTTGGGAAAAATACACTCGAAAAATAATTTTGACCAAAAAGCAAGTAGGAGGTGCAGAATGGCTGTACGATTAAGAATATGAGAAAGTTTCATTAAATTAAAATAAGTGGTTTAGGGGGAGTTGCAGATACAAATACCTCCCTTCCCCATTATAAGTAGGAGGTGAAGAATGGCTATACGATTAAGAATATGAGAAAGTTTCATTAAATTAAAATAAGTGGTTTAGGGGGAGTTGCAGATACAAATACCTCCCCTCCCCTTTATAAGGCAATGGTAAAGTCACACGTTTTGGAAAAAGAAACCCAAAAAATAATTTTGACCAAAAACCAAATAAGAGGTTCAGAATGGCCAGATGGACAGAGACAATCGCTATATCCCCAAACTTTCTTCGAAACTAGGTTCGAGTGTGGCAGCCATCTTGGTTAACAGTCAGGGTCATTTCACACAATTCTGAAAAATGACCTAAGGATGGTGCCTAGTTTGGTTCCATCTGGCCGTGTTACAGTTTCATATATTTTTTCATTCCCCATTTTTCTACTTTTAGTAACAACAACTGTTTCAGAAGTAAATTTTGAAGGGGGCCTCCAAAGGACCATTGCACCAAAGTTTGGTCCCAACTGTCCCAGTCGTTTCAGTGAAGATCTTTAATCTAAAGTTTATGGAGGATGCAAAGAGATGGCAATAACTCACATAGCCCTATAGGTCAGGTGAGCTAAAATGTTTTTTGGACCCAAAAAGTGTGAAAAATGTTTTTGGGCTTCACCAAAGAAAGACAACTCAAACTTTTTTATTTGGCCTATACCAGCTAGATCTAAATTATATGGTTTAACTGTCAAGTTTTTTTGACGTCAACCACTTGATTCTGAGGTGGGCTCAAGTTTCTGGAAATAATCTGCCCCAGGTGATGGTAAAAATTAATAACCTGGCCATATATAAAGGATAAAAATATCATTTCCTGATCTCAAAGGCGAAAATCTATTTTTACTTTTCTGCCTCAGCAGGGAACATAAAAAGCATTTTCAGACTGAAAATACATACTCTGGCCATGCAATTCAACACTGATAATCATTTAAGTAATGATAACATACAAAAAAAAAACAACTTACTGGATAACAGCCATCTTTCAGTACACTTCGAAATCACTTTGTAACACTTTGGGGAGCTGAAAAACAAAACAGTTACAAAAACACCTTGTCGCAAAAAGAAAATTATATAAATTAGATTTTATTTTACATGAAACCGGTTTTAATTATGATGAGCTATGTTACTGAAAATAACACTATGACCTTGTGACTTACTGATATGATGTTTTTTTATTAACACATTACTCACATATATACACTTTCTTTCACAAAAGATAATTTTGAAAATTGATCTTTTTTATATATATGTGTGCTAAAAATCAACATAATCCATTTTCTTACATCTACTCTGAAGGTCAATAACGATTTTTAAGCTGTTTCCTATCTCTCTAAGTATTTAATTTGCTTTACGTCTTTGGCTGTGAGCCGACATGCTTACTTGAATTTGTTGCCTTATTTCAAGTCCATGATGTACACTTGTCTTGTTGTATTTAGTATAATTTACTGATTTTCCATGTGTAATAGTGAAATTTTTATTGAAAGTCGCATATGAAATCCTTTTTCATAAATTACAATTTTAAGGTTTTTTTCAGTTTTCTGCAAGGATTTGACACTGCAGATGTTGTCTACCGGTACTCAGCATTTAATGATGTTGACTACCAGTATCCAGCATTTAATGACATTATCCCTGTTTTTCTTTATATTTTTGTTTAATAGCAAGTTTTAAGTATTTTCTAACATTACCATGAAATCTTCAGAGGCTTGTTACCATGAAATCCTGGTAGGCTGATGTTTGTTACCCTGAGATCTTGCAAGGATAATTGTTACCATAAAACCATCTTCGGAGTAATGCTACCATGACAACCTGTTGGTAGTCTGAAAGTCATCTCCAAGCAGCCAGCCTGTAAATCCGACTATGAATCGACAAACACATTAAATAATAAATCTACAAATTAATAGTTACTATATTTAAATTCCTTCATTTTGATTAAAACTATACTGCTACTTCAAGAATGTATTTAACAATTTATGACCTGTCAATAATTCTCTTGCCAAAGCATTTGTTTTTGTAGTGACTAACTGAGTTTATAGTTCCTGGGCAGAGAAAAAATAACTTTTCTACAAATCTTATGTTGCTCATAAACTATTGGGCAGCCTAAATTTACATTGCCACGATTACAAATGCACAAATAACAATTTATAAGCATCTGAAATCAAGACAACAACAAACCAAGACATGGGACATGTCTGCCTGCTCGCTCATCTGCCACCCACTGAAACATCAAATCATCAACAACATCCTAGGCTGCAGCTTTGTGTTATTGTTGAAGTTCTTGTTGATTCTCAGGGTCTTGTAGGCTCGATTTACGCGATTTTCATAAATATTATCGGAGATGAAAAAAAATACGACCATCCACAACGCTTACCAAAAATAATCTGCGAAGCGGGAAGGTTGGGTTCACTCGAAATCTACTCACTGAGGTCAACCGCCAAATAAGGGTGTTACTAAAAGGCGGAAACGGAACGGAAACGGAATACGGAAACGGGAACGGAAAAATTGCAGGAGGATTTGTTTTTGATGGGTTATTTATTTTTGTGGAAAATAAAGACAGATTATTTATTTTCTGCACCGTTGAAGCATGATTTTTCGTTTTCAGTAAAACAAGGGACTGATTATTTATTTTCACAATTACATTTATAATATTTGAAAATACACAATTTTTAAATTCATGTTTTTATTCTTAAATAAATAACATAGTCAAGGTTGTATCTGTTCGGAATTTTGACAGTCTCAGTCCCTGTCCAGCGCTGTGGTATTCTTTACGACCATCATAAAGATACTATTTGTTATTGTGTTTGATGCAAGCACAAAAATGGCCACCATTGCCATAAATCTGTGCACCCAGTTCATAACTGCAAAATCAAGAAACTGAATTGTAGGTACAAATAGAAATATGCAATGTTTATAATGCATGCTTGTACATTCATGTTGTATTGTGCATTGCTCTGTTTAAAGTAAAGGAGAAAGGAAAATCAGGGGCGTTTGGAGGATATTTGAAAGGGGAGGTGTATAATAAAAATTTGGCCTTTTTTTGCGAAAAAACATAAAATAATTGTGAAATGCACTAATGTGCTCCTGACTTGGAGCATGTATATTTTATAGTTAAAGTGTCAGGGTTTGATATTTTTTTGGGCCGAATTCTCTCCATTAATTGTCTATGGTATATTAAAATGATTGGATGGATCTTAACAGCAGTAGACCAATAACGAGAAATTCCAAATTCTAGGGTATAAGGCGTTACTTAACATTTCAATAGTCTTTTAAAGAAATCAGATTATGTGTTGAATTAATGAATATGATAAATTGCCATATTCAATACAATATAAGCAGATTACGATAGTTTTTTTTTTTTGAAAAGGGGGGGGGGGGGGGGGGCGTACGCCCATTACGCCCTCACCTGGACCCACCCATGAAAATGGAATGCAGATATATATTTCTGAGGTTTAAGTTAAATATACCAGTATGTTGCATATATACCAATATAATAAGTTTATACTTACATTTTATAAATTCAATGAGATGAAATACATTATGTACCATTTAATCGAAATTAATCATCATCCTCTGGAATTGAATCATCTGAATTGAAAACTGCATATATTGCATACGTACAAAAAACAATATAGGTTAAAATGGGAAAAGGTATTAAAGTGAGGTAAATGTTCATGAGACAATATACCTCAAGTGAAATGAAACCCATTTTCAGACATTTCAAAAACATTAATATTTATATATGGTGTAGTTTATATATTATTAAAAGATTTGGGAAGTTTTTCCCAAAAATATGAAAAAAGACGAATTTTGGTAGAATCTGGTGCCATCTCATGCTTTAAAACATGCATTTATAAAATGGTTTAAAAGACCTGCCGAAATATTTATTTTCAATACATTGTAGATGAGGTTATTTATTTTCAAACTACCACAGAACAAACCATTCATTTTTGTTATTATCAAGGCTGAGTTATTTATTTTCAAAATCCTCCTGGCCCCCACCAGAATATCAAATGGTCGTCCCCTTAACGAACATCATCGTCGGACAAGAGAATTAAAAATGACCATTTAAGATTATTTATCAACGAATTGCAAGCGAGAAAGAAATATCAAAAAAAGTGAGGACGATAGAAAAATAAGGGATTTGGGGAGAATTTACCGACTGCATATAGAATATTAGTACATAGCCCGGAAGTGTGGGGCTATAACCCCCCTCCCCCTTGAATAATAATAATAATAATAATAATAATAAATTCTTTATTTAAAGAGGGTAACTCAATTAGAAGTAGTCTAATTTTCATTGAGGCCCTCAAACAAAATACATGTATACAATTAACATTCATACATTAAAATACAATATATATTACTAGTATATACACAATTAAATCATTCAAACATACAAATGGCAATAAATGACAATAATTGGTAAAGTTTTGATTAAATTTTCTTATTCTTACAACAAAAGAAAGAAAACAAATTATTCGACTTGCATAGAATTTTCAAGAAAATGATTATAACAATGTTTCTTAAATAATTCCACATTACGAAAATTTTTTATTTTGAGTGGTAAATTATTCCATACCTTTGTTGCAGAATAATGAAAAGATTTTTTATAAAAATTTGTATTTGGTCTTGGAACAAATAGATCATTATTAGAGACAGATCGTAAGTTGTGGTGTTGCACATCATTAATATTTAGCATTGCTAAGTAATCAGGTGTTAGTCCATTTACAATTTTATACATTAGAATTGATTGTTGGTATTTTATTCTATTTGTAAAAGATAGCCATTTTAAAGATGAAAACATAAAATTAGATGGAACTGAAATATCGCATTCAAGTATAATTCTTGCTACTCTTTTTTGAAGTTTTATGATTCTATCTGAATCTTTTTGTAATAAATTTCCCCAAACTGAACTACAATAGTCTATATATGGTAGAATATATGCATTATAAAATAGTTGTCTTGTGTGTATAGGCAAATATACTTTAATTTTAAACAAAAGTGATATTTTAGATGAGATAATCTTACATATACGATCAACATGATCTTCCCAGCTTAAATTTTCATCAATGTCAATTCCAAGTAATTTGAAAGAATGGACATTTTCAATACATGTTTCATTGACGGTAATACATAATTCTGATAGTTGTGCAAGTTTTTGTTTTGAACCCAATTTCATACACTTTGTTTTTTGTGCATTAATTTTCATACTGTTATTGTTACACCAAGATTGTATAGCATTTAAATCATTTTGCAATATGCTGTTTATTTTTTCAATGTTTTTATTATGAAAATGCAATGTTGAATCATCAGCATATAAATCCATGTCGGATTGTTTAACATAAAGTGGTAAATCATTTATATAAATTAAAAATAACAGAGGACCTAAAATAGAACCTTGAGGCACTCCATATTTTACAAACGATTTATCAGATTTAATGTTAGCGTATTGAACTTCTTGTTGTCTCTCAGACAAATATGATTTTATCCAATCTATCGTATGTTCTCCGATATGATAAAATTTTAACTTTTCTAAAAGTATGGCATGGTTAATAAGGTCAAAAGCCTTACTGAAGTCTAAAAACACAGTACCAACTATTTCTCCATTATCTAAATATTTTAACCATTCATCAATTAGTTTAGTCAGCGCTGTTTGACATGAATGACCTTGCCTGAAACCTGATTGAGCGATATGTAACATTTTTTTGTTATTTAAGAATGCATATAACTGTGTACATACATGTCTCTCAAAAATTTTAGATATGGTATTTAAAATAGAAATTGGACGATAATTGGAGGGAATATCTGTTGGTCCTCCTTTATGTATAGCAGTTACTCTTGCAAGTTTTAATTTTTTCGGAAAACGATTCGACGTTATACTTTTGTTTATTAGAAAAGTTAGTGATGGCGATATTATCTCTGCACTTAGCTTTAAAAATTTGGGACCAATTCCATCTAAACCTGCGGATTTATTAATATTTAGGTGTTTTAGTTGTGAACACACCTCTCCAACTGAAGCTATAAATTTACAGCTTGAATCCAGCGTACGTTTTAAATTACAGTTTGAAAACCGTTATTTTGTGCAAATATTCCAAAATTTGCATCTGCGTACGGTATACCGCGTACCATGTCTGCGTACGAAATACGCTCTAAAAAGGCCCCCGAATCCTACGTACGAAAAGAGGGGTTATAGCCTCAAGTGTCAGTCACTTGGTTTTATTTTCACTTTCGATTGCTACTTTTTGTGCACTATGTTTGCAAAAACTGCTGAATTGCTGAAAATACAATTAGCGCCATTTAAAAGTGAATGGCTGAAACTATAAAACTTCCGACTATTGATGGTCAAAATATTTGCAACTGCAGATGTGCAATTTGCTTCCTTAGTTTACCTACATTTTTCGTATCCGCACGTCTTCAAACTAGGCGTGTTAAAATTCCACACGTCTTCAAAATGGAATAAAGGTTGTTTGGCGTGAAGTAATCAGTAAACAATGATACTCTTTCGAGATTAAACATCACATGAAACTAGAATGCACGAGGGCGACATCTGCAGTGTTATGAGAAACTAATATATTCGCCACTTGTCTTCTATATATGTTTTAAAGTACACGTAAAACCATGTGGTTGAGTGTAACTAAGGACTGAAATAAAACCACCTCATCTGAAATCAATCAGGCTAACTTGCTTGAGTCAATGAGTACATGTACCTTCACGGGCTTACACTAATACATGATACTCGAGGGTATAACCCACTTTTTTTACTTTGCCCTTTGGCTAATTTTTAGGCAGCACTTGGTAGCATGGTACTCGAGAAGCCGAAATTTTAATACTCGGCACTCAGAAAATCGAAAATACTGATAAAATAAACTTGCATGGTACTTAAAGCCGATTTTACATAGTAGTCGGTTCTTAAGGGAATTACACCCTGAGCTCATACATAAAACTAGGGTAGATTATTTAGGATTAACTGGGTGAAGTGTAATACTCTAATATATAATACATTGATACTCATCATGCACTATACAAGATTACGACATTGTCATGATGGATCTTGGTGAATTCTCAGAGAACGAATGCTGACGTACCACCATATTTAAAAACTAATATTAACCTACCTTCTGCATTTATGTCAGCCATTAAAGGAAGCTATAATCTCGGACAGAAGGTAGCAAATTTTTCTTGCATGTTCAATGATATCCCAGACTTATTTGATCAACAAGAAAGGTTTGATTATTTATCTATATATATGTATCAATTTGACTGAGATATGAGGGACTGTCTTGATTTTGCCTTCACATTTTCCTGTATTGAAGATCCTTTAGAAACATGAAGACCTAGTTGTTCCCTGGCATCATTCAGAGAGATTGTGTCAAAATTTCGATAAGTAGTTGCCGAGAAAACTGCGACAGAAATTTCAACATTCCAAAAAATTAAGTAAAAAACCAAGTCCCTAGTAAATAGGAAATTGATTAGAGATATTACGAAAATGAATCACACCATACCGCATAACATACAGAAATAATGTTTCAAAATTTCAAGCAGCTGCGACCAGTAGTTAATGAGAAAACTGCGACGGAAAAAAGTTACGGACGGACGGACAGACAAGTCAGAGTAAAACAGTGTACATTCTCTCCTACGGACGGACGGACGGAAGGAAAGCCGACAACGAAAAGCGGCCGGGGACAAAAAGAAATTTAAACCTTTAGTTAAAGTTTAAATTATCCCCCTTTTTGGGGGGTCAGTGACGCATGAAGTTGGTGTAAGGGTGAGATTTTATTATAAATTTTTTAGGGATGGCAAAATAGATGAAAAATGCTACTCGGATACTCGTAACTAATACTCGGCAAGTACTCGAATACTCGCATAAAACAGAAATTACATGTGGCGAAAAAAATGCTCTTTCATTGTTTACTAGCTTTGAAAATTTAATGGTAAATAATTTGCATAAACTGCACAGTTTCAATGAACGTAGATGTGCGTCAAAATAATATCTTTGCAGCCGTGCATTTTAATGCATAAAACTCTAATAATTTGATATAAAAAAAACCATTTTAAATTTTCTCAACGGTTCAAAAGAACAGAATATTAACTTGCATCTGTGTTTGTTTTTCGACCTTAATTTCGAACAAATGTGTTATGAAAACGTACAGTGACCAAACATCAGTGGTCTATAACGTTGAAAATGTAAATTATTACTAATTAGAATCACAAGAAATTAATGAACATTTGATAAAATATTGCTCAAAATTATTTCAAAGGTCTAGGTTTGTTAATTATGAAATAAAGAATAAACAGCACACTGATTAGTTTTGTTTATTTAACATGTGATGTGTACACAGTAAAACAGTTAATTATTTGGACAATTAGACGCATAAAAAGTCAGTATGATCTGTTTATTGTTACGTAACAAATTTCATAACAGTTTTCAGAAAGAAATGTTAAAAAAAAGAAAGATCGTAGTACTAAAATTGGCACTTTTTGTAGCTTCATTGGCATGTAAAAGTGTGGACCGAAGCACATTTTGTATGAAGCGCGGAAGCGCTTCATACAAAAAATCACGGTTGCTTCGGTCCACACTTTGACATGCACATGAAGCTACAAAAAGATGCATTCAGTTTTTATAATTACATTTTAGTGCAAAAATACTTTAATCTGATAATATTAAGTAATGCACGCGGTAATAATCAATTTCGCTCAATAATATGTAATTGATTAGTACACAGGTGTCTCGTGCTGCTGATTTTCATTTAGACATAAAAGACAGCTTGTTAACTACGTGTCGCAATGTTATTGGTTAAGAAGCATGTTATTACGTCACATTGTAATTATTATATTTTTAAATAAAAATCGTGGTTTTCCGTTTCCGTTCCGTTTCCGCCTTTTAGTAACACCCTGTGTAAATGTAACTCTAGAGAGTTATCTGATATCCACCTCCAATCTCCTTCTCGGTCAATATCACTTAATCCAATCCACATATGTTTCCCTAAAAATAATAATTAAATAAATAGATAAACAACTAAACCCTTCATCATCTTTCTGCAAAATACAGAATGCATAGAACCTTTGACTTCTGATATTAATTGATGAAAAATGTCTTCTAGAGGTCGCCACACGATATTCATCGCTGTAGCGAAACACCACAAAGATATAACCAAGATTTTACCATGTTGTAAAACCCAGAAAACAAAAAAATAAAAACATTTATTTAGATAATAATACCCATGTATATAGAGTAGTATAAAATATATACGCTCAGATGGGAAAATAAACAACCCAGGGCAAAATTAAACAAATAAAAAACAAAACAAAACTGAAACTTAACAACTATGAAGATCAGGAACCCACGTGATCCGGAAGGGCATGTCATTCTTGTTTCTGATCTCTAAAATAAAAATTTAAACTGCGTGATCATTAATAAATATTTTTGAAAAAAATTCATTTTGGAGATAAAGGATTGTTTACCTTTAATTTCTGATACCAGCCAGGAATTTTCAGCTGAACTTTCAACCGTTACCAAATTACCTCCTTTCCGTTTACAGATGGTCGGTAAAGAAAAATTCATAGCGGTATTCATGTATTGTACAAAGTTTATAGCCTTGATTTATGTTTTTAGTTTTAAAAAGGATTATATTCAGCATCCCAAAAATTTTGTCTAGCTTTTTAAAAAAAAATTGAGTTTGTGAATGTAAGACAAGCTATCTCATCTCCAACTAGAAACATATAGCTTTCTATGTACATATTATCAGCTTTTCTGCAAACGTATATCGTATAATATCAGCCGCGAGACACAATGTGAAGCTTTTTCGGCGAGTGAAAACGTAGCGAACGAGCTAAAAAGCTTCATATTGTGTCGAGCGGCTTATATTTCGGGTCAGCTCATATTAGGGTCTGGTCAACTCTTTACGACGTCACAGTGCCGAAATATGGGAAATTGTGAAGGCCTCAGCAGGTCGATATAGGCATGGGGAAATACGATAAATATAGAATAATGTACTTTTTGTTTTTGATACTGACTTTATCACGTGAAATATCAGACGAGCCCGTTAGGGCGAGTTTGATATTCCACGTGATAAAGTCAGTATCAAAAACAAAAAGTACATTATTCTTTTTATCGGTAATTTAAAATATATATATATCATTATGAAAATAAAAAAAAATAATACGCATTATTTCATCGGCATATAATAGCGTGCGTAATTCGGTCGCCATTTTGTTTTCATTACAAAATTTGAAGCGGGAGAGAAAGGACGTTGATCTGAAACTTTTCAGCATTGACATGCATTGTAACTTGTACAGAAATCATATTTGTCGTGAAAAAAGTAAGTAAATTCATTGTACATCACTGAATGTTTCATAAAAATGATGCATTCCGCACTTTTCAAAATCCTTTTTTGGCGGTGACCCAGTTTTTCAATTTTGACAGGTCAGATGATGATTTTAAACATTCTAAATTGAATTGTGGCAACTCACGTTCTTCCATATCATCATTGAAATAAGATGGATCCATATAATCGTTGAAAATATGACTGTATGGGTCCATTTTCTTGAATTTTGTTTGGAAGCAGACAACGGGGGTTGCCGTGTTGCAAAAGGGGGGATTTACGGGAGGTGGGCTAACAGTTTTATTGACTATAAAAATTATGATAATTAGTCTCGATCGCGTTTACAATTTTTATATGACTCGTTTGAATGTAAAAACACGCTTTGTTTACAATCAGCGACGAGCGAAATTCACCTTGGGGCGACGTGACAAATGTGATGTTCATTCATAAATTGCACGCACTCGCTTGGTGACGCCAACGTTTTTGATTGGAAACACTGGAAGTAGATTCTTACGCGTTACGTCGCGCATGTCAATTGCCAACTGACCCATTAATTTCTTGTATCAAGACAGTTCACGATTACTGATTTTATCGGTCAGTAGAGATCAAAGGAAAATGACCCAAATTACCGATAAAATACAATACACATCCATTTAACGTCATTTCAATTATACAATATTGAATGATGCCAGTTCTAGTAAATATGGTTTGACTGAACATAAAGTCTACCGTTTTTGGTCGTCACTTGACTAGAGCCTTGTTTATAAAACTGTTTAAGATTGTTGCTACTGTTACACGTTGATCCTGATGATATTGACTCCATCGCCGTGTGTAAAGTTTAGCCTTTCTACTTAAAAAAATAAAAACACTATTTAACATTATCAATTATTACGCATGATCGAGATAATCAGGCCTGTTGAATGGATTTGGATCCCAATTTCATATGAACTGGAAAATCGGCCGTTTCCTAAAATGATTTAGTAAACTTTCAATGTCTCGGAAAATGTATTTCATGAATATTTAAACAAAAATTATTTTTTTTGCCTAACTATGGTTCATAATGTAGTTTTCATGTGAAATCCCTAACGACCCCCCCCCTTAGGCAGCATGATGATGGACAAAATAAAATAGGGTATTATATAAGCAATGAAAACCATAAAAATCATCGTATTTATATTAAATGTAATCATTCTGCTCAATTTTGGGCGCTGTGATTAGCAATACAGATTTTGTATTCAAGTTGTATTTGTATTTGTATAGACTTGAAATATAGTGGCTACCTGTGCTTTGTGCCATGTAACCAACTCGTATCCAAAATAGTAATAGTGATCAGAGTACTTCTTCTAACCTGCCTCATACATATACTTCTCGCACTTACATGTGCGTTTCACTGAAAATATAAATCTTTTCAATAAATATAAACATCTCACAAAGTAAAATGTTACTACAGTTTAACAGGTAAGAGGTGATTTAGATAAACTTTGACACAAAATTAACATATGACTTTAACAAATTAAATATTTAATAATAAAATATTGTTGTTCCTCATATAAAAGTCCGAATAAAGTCTCCCGCAAGGAAAAAGTACAAGTACATGCCTACGTTACTTAACTGAAGCGAAAAGATATTAGATTTTTTAGAATGAATGAGTGCTTTTTAATCGGCATACCATATTAAGGGAGCAACCATTTGATTTTAAGAGGGGGGTTGGCTAGGATCAAATTTAAAATAAAAAAGGCAGGACTAGGATTTTGGCAAAATAAAAAGACAGGACCACTTAGATGTGAAACAAAATGCAGGACCTGTGTCAATCAGGAAAATTGTTTGGTTTAAATAAAAATAAAAATTTAGGCCGCAATAGGGACCGCAAAAAAAACAGGACCAAATTTTTGACGAAAAAAATATGAGGAAATTTTTTGTCTATTTTTGACGATATCAGTCTGGTGTATTCCCCTTTTTAGTAGACAAAAACATAAAAATTACGTCATATTTTAGTTAAAATCGTGCAAAAAGTACACAATTGTTTTCCTCTTCGCTACGTTCGACGCACATTTTAGAAACTAAATGATATGATATTGAATCGTGGAAATATTTTGCAGCATTGATGAGACTTGCTTTCTTTAATTGGCGCTCATACGCGCCAAACATTTTTCAAAATATGTCATTAGTTTGATTCCAAACAATATGTAATCCTGGTTTGTTTTGAACATTGTTATTTATCAATATCTTATCATATGCAGCTATATCGGTCATAATTATGTTAGGTAACTCTGTTTAGACTTATTAACTGGTTACCCAATATCGAGAATCTACTGGTCCCGTTCATGCCAGGCATTCATCGTACTTCGATAACTCTGTATTGATTATAGCACGTTCTCCACGTCTTCACTTTAAAAAACTTTTTATTTGAAATATGTAGTAACATTTCACATGGATTATAATTTCAATATATGAAATTGTGACAATAATTAATAATATGAAATTTATCACCAATTTATATAAACTGTCAAAAGTACATAATTACACGTGATAAAGGGTAATGGTGCAAGTTTATTTTTAATTTTTTAAGCCGCGAGAAAAGCGATTTTTTTTTTTTTGGTAAAATTTATTTGAGTTTTATCTGAAGAAATTTATTATGCGCAATTAACATGCTGTGTGTTTCAGGTAATTATAACTAATTAACGATTTGACATGTATATTGTACCTTGACTGTCCGGATGTTTATTGTTCCAACCGTTAATTAAGGTACACAGGTACATTGTATGTATACAGGTAAACCGTTTGCTGACCAAAAACAGCGTGATTTCATTTTTAACGCCACATTTTTTGATAATTAATGCAACATTTTAATAAAGAGGTGTGTGTGTGTTTAAGGGGGGATCACAAAGAATGCAGTGATGAAATATAATTTCAAGTATCAGATAAGTAACATTTTAATTTATTTTAAATTAATAATGTATCTTTTTGGTATTTATATATTTAACATTTGACATATTATATGAGTAATTCTATTTACTCGTATACATATTTACTTTGTTATTGCAAGGTAGAAACTGATTAGGATGGGCGCCATCTTGAATAATAATAGTAAAAATTAACACATTTTAATAGCTAATTTTCAAATCAATTTGGAAGGGACATAATCAAAATTTAAACTATTGCAATTACAATATTTCGAAAAGTTATTCGAAAAGTTATGAAGGTTTTACTCAAACATATGATATATGAAGACCAAAGGATGTACTTTATTAGTAACATCCGAGACATAAAACAATATGTCTCTAGTAATATATCAGTATCTATAGTATGCATATCCCCCCTTTTTATTATAACTTCATCACACAAACATTATATAATAAAATCCTCGATTGAAAAGAAATGATGTCTGTATGAAATGATTTATCATCTGTGTTAGTTTTAATTAATACTGGCAAAGGTGTGTTTTTTTCCATAATCTATATCACCCTTGGCGAGGATAAGTTAATATGCAGTGCAATTGGAAACTATACACTTATTAATAAGTAATGTCAGCTATTTATATATATATATATATATATATATATATATATATATATATATACTTTATATTTCAAACATAAGCGTTTGTTTCGATGCAAATATGAAATAGAAATTATTAAATGTTTGTATTTTCGCGCCTCCGGTCATCGTCGCCATCTTGAAAAATAATAACAGATTTTCCGAAAATAGCTAATTTTCAAATCAATTTGGAAGGGATATAATAAAAAATTAAACTATTGCATTTACGATATTTCAATAATTTATAAATGTATTAATTAGCACGTAGCACCAAAATTTTTCCATCAGTTTTGGTTAAATCGCAATTTTATGTTAAAAACGACAAAAAAGCCAATTTATCAGAGTTAGATGATTTAACAATATGGACTTAACGGGAAAATAAGACAAAATTTTCAAAAGCATTTGGAAGGGATAAGACAAAAATTTAAACGTTTCCAAATAGCATAAATATATTTCTAAATATATGAGGAAGTACTACATAGCACCAATTTTTTTTCAGCACGAACTAAAAGTAGTTTATTTTATCGATTCCTGATCGCCTAAGTGCATTTCTATACCATTTACTTGGGCATGGTAAAGGTGATGTGTGACGTCACCAAAGTCACGTGATGACTTCTATAGTTGGATATGTAAAATTGCCTGCAGAAATATTGTCAGAACAGGCTTTTTGCAAAGAAAAAGAGTTTCACTAGTCAGTGCTTGAGGTTGTCTTGGATTTTTCAGCGAGTGGCGAACTCCGTGTTGTTCCTGACTTTCGGATAAGCTTTGAATGAAAATGTATTTGCGTTTGACGTTGTGGTGTTTCCTCAAGATAACAAAATTCAATATCTGGAGGTCAATGTGTAATTTAAAGTGCGCATACTTTCCATATGATTGCCTTTTCCCTTTGTGTAGAAATGATATCGCATTTAATCTAATTTGATTTCAATACTGCATTTTGACTGGCCGAACATACAGCTACATTGATTATACTGTATAATCTGGTTTGGTCTTTTGATGTCACCAACAGATTAATCCGCCACTTGTAAATTCAAATAGTCCCATTGATGCTTGAATCGAGGAATCATTGTACTTCTGATTGTAAATTAAATTATAAGGAATGTTTCCAATTTTTGAACAGGCTATAATTCAATTATCTGGTTTGTGTCAGTTTACGGCATTCACAAATCGCTTCGCGGTTTATTAGGCATAAAATGACCCAAACCAGGTTATATCGTATAATCTGTTCAAAAATTGGAAACATTGCTAAAATAATCTTGTTTTTCAAACTCATATTTGCTTATTTACGTAATTTTTAAAACAGGGACAGTGTGGGTCCTGCTGGTCCTTCTCAGCAACTGGTTCCCTGAAAGGACAGTGGTTCAAGAAAACAGGAAATCTGATATCTTTGTCAGAACAAAATCTGGTTGACTGTTCAACCAAGGAAGGTAGTATAATATTATCTTGTTAATTTATGGAGATATATACTTTTAGTCAGAAGTAATTTAACATATTTTATGATGCATATGGTTATATACTGCTTCTAATTGTTTTTATTGTTAGAAAAATTTGGAGTAACTGGTAAGAATTTCCAAAAGCAAAACTGCCAATTCTTAAGCAGAGGCTGATAATTGGGAAACTTTACAAATGCTGTAGATAGGTGGAATAACAAGTAGGGTGACTGTGGTATGAGTTTGCATATTTGGTATGAGGTTACGTGGTGCGAGTTGACGGTGGTACGATTTAACTCGTAAACAGCTCCAAAATATATTTGAAAAATAAAAAAGATGCCATCGCATAAGCCTTCATCATTGAAAATGGCCAGATACAAACTTTACATGGCCAAATTTAGAACATTATGAAAATATCAACCTACACTATAAAACGAATATATAGATAATTACCATACTGAAAAATACACAAAACAACAAACTGGAATAAACAACTACATATAAAAACTGTTGACTTTCAACATGCACTGTAGTCAGTTTAAGGATGCTCGCTGGTCATGTTTTGGTCTTTTTGTCAGATTTTCGGAATCCTCGGGTTTTATCTATTTCTTAAACATGAAATTTTCTGCCCATGAACCCCCACTTTTTCTTGCATAAAATGGTATTTGACATAATTTTATGATATCCTTTTTATTTTTTCAAACATTTTTGGGAGACTGAAGTTGTCAATGCAAAGACAATGAAAAATCCAGAGAAAATTCATTTCCTGCAAATTTTCAAGGCCTTATAGCTTTAAAATGAGCACATGAACCTATATTTTTTTCTTGCTTATTTGTTTACTATTCATATGTTCTCTCAAACTAAAAGACCTATTTCAAATCCTATTTATTTCCTATTAGACCTGCCATCATCCTTAAGATTACATTAATGAACATAAATAAGTTTCAACTTACTCTAACGTTGAGCAATCGGCCGGTACGGTTTGTTACATATAGTATTTCTCCTCTTTTAGTTACAAAAATATTTGGAAACCTGTTCATATATTTTCCAGTAAACATTACTGTATATTTTTTTTCTTCAGGAAACCACGGTTGTGAAGGTCGACTGATGGACAATTGTCGTATACCTTGGTTTGGGGAACTTGTAAACCAAAATAACGATTGTAAATTGACGATATTTTTACTTTCCGAAATTAAACAATTTGTACATTGTCAGACGACAATCAAAGTTAGCGGGAAAACACACTAAAATCAATATTACAAAAACCGGAATAAGCACAGGTAAATAATTTGTGTACAACAGATCCGATATCCAGAAGATCAAAAGGAGGAATATAACATCCCCGCCCAACAAATTAAAATTTGAAACAAATTATCTGGATAACTGAGGTGTTGAACACATTACACCATATTTTTATAAACATTGCAGACCGCTGAATACCATTCTACAAATTCAAATTTACTGTCCATTGTTTCAACCAGATTACATATATTTTAACAGTTTGACTTTGCCTACCGACTTGCATGTATTTTTGTTATAGATGACATAAAATATAAAACAATGTACGTTGTATTGGTAACTTTTAGTTCCTAACTTTGTGATGTCAGCAGAGATCTATTAACTCCTTAAATTCTTTCAAATGAAGATACCAAGATATTGATACATACGCACACACAAACTCGCTTACACTCACCCTCATATTCAAAATTAATATTATCATATGAAAACACAGATTTTATGTCCAACATGCACATGAACTTAAGTACCATAACGAAACCCCTACAACTCAAAACAGGTGCAAGTACATTAACTGTATAATAATGGTTAAAATGTAATTAATTTAGCCTTAGTTCAAACTGTAGAACTGTATCCGAATCTATCTGAACTTAGAAAATTGTTAATGCTTAAGGTGGGTGATTCACTTAATTATAGAATAATAATTATTGAAAATCTATGAACTTCTTGTCATTATAATACAAACTCAAATAAAGTTAACCAAAAGAACATATGTCAGTGTATCTAATTGATATAAGTTTTTGGTAATTACGTGGCGATGCAATCATCACCAACAAAACAAGACATTCAGCTTTGAGAAATATTCTCCCCAGCAGTATCAAGATGTTGTCTGTTCCACGATATCCCATCTACCTCGGCGAGATGCAGCAACACAGAAAACAAAACAATATCCTACATGAAATGAATTTCTTCGTTAGGCGCTTAATTAACAGTGTTAAGATTGGCGATACAATTATCACCAACAGCTACGAATCTATAAATATATATGCGAAAGTTCCACAATAATCCAGAAACGGTTCATCATATAAGATTCAAATGTAAAAGTTTATACAACTAACAATCAGGCAATACAATTATCACCGATACATAATGCAAAAATCGTATTCGCATTGAACTCCAATTATATTCAGTCATGCCCAAGTCTAAGCACATAACATTTTCGGCACTTCGAGATCTATTTACGGCTGTGGCGATACAAATATCACCAACACAAACGAATCAAGCAAAATGCGGCATAATCAAATTATTCAATATAAAACATACAAAATCGGTTGACAGCAAGTCAATACACAATTATCACTAATACACATGTCATGAACTTAAATTGTTAATCATTTCTGAACGTATATACAATTGCCCCATATGATATTACGTTTATATCAGTCTATCAAAGGGGGCGGTCTACTTATCAAAAGTTTGTGTGCTTTAGGTGGCAATTGCGAGCCTGTAAGCCACTCTGCGTTTTCGGCTGGTTCGCCAGCTTTTTGCACTAAATACTTAAATGCTCCCTGGAATCGCTTTTTGGCCAAAACTCGTTTAACTTTTATAATATCTCCACTCTCCGAGTCTGACACGACAGAATCTGGATTTACAAAGTCAGAATCGCGATATCGTGTTGGTGCCGAAATTGTCCTGGAGGAACGACGAAGTTCGTTTCCTTTTTCAGTGTCTTCTCGTTCAGTTTTGTTCATAGCTCCCGTGGAAGAAATAGAACTATCACGTGAAACAGATGAATTGTTTTGTTTAGAAATATCAGTTTGTGATTCTTGATGACCGGTATCTGACAGATCACTAGTGTCGTCCGTTCGAAAATATGATCTCGGGTTTGGTTCCCGAATATGTGCAAGCTTCAGCCGATTAATATGTACCGGAAACTTAAACTTTCGTTTACCCTCTGGATCTCGCAAAAGTATTAAGTGTTCACTTGGGATTTCCGTGACAACAAATGGGCCCTCATACGTGTTTTTGAATTTCCTACCTTGTCCACATGGCTCGATATGCAAAAAAACATAGTCACCAATTGATAGTTTGAGTTCATGTGTTTTGACATTTAAATATTGGCCCATCTTTTCTTGTGATTCAAGTGAATATTCCTTCACTAAATTTCTAATTGTGTCCAATCGTTTCTGTTGTTGTATCATATACGATTGTGTATCAATAGGGACTTTGTTTAAGTTTGATGTTTGTGATGCCGATAACGGAAAAGTCGGTCGCTTGCCATATAAAACCTCAAAGGGTGAATATTTCGTACTTTGGTTAACGGACGCATTTATTGAAAAGATAACTGCGGGTAAAATAAATTCCCATTCCTTCCACTTTTTAATATACGGAGTTATACGTTCTGCTAAAGTCCTATGTGTTCTCTCGCATAGTCCGAGACAGTGGTGCATAAAACTCGGAATGAAATCCTGGTGAACACCGAACATTTTACACACTTCCTTTGTACAGCTTCCGACAAATTCTGAACCCTGATCAGAAATCAATGTTTCACACATCCCAAATTGCGATAGCAAACTAAAAACGGCATTAGAAACAGTGAGCATATCCTTATTTCGGATTGGTAGCACAAAAAGATATTTTGAAAACATATCAATTGCAGTGAAAAGATATTGATTACCACTCGGAGAAGGTTTAAGTGGTCCAAACAAGTCGATCTGCCACACTTGAAATGGTTCACTGGGTGTTTGATAAGGTACAATTTTAGCCTTTGTTTTTAAATTTGTAATTTTCCTAGCTTGGCAAGCATGACACGAAGCAACGTAATCAGTAACTATTTTTCCCATTCTAGGAAAGTAAAAGTTTTCTCTCAGTCGGTCAAGTGTATTCTGGATTCCACTATGGCCACCTAGCGGCGAGTCGTGTACCATATATAATATCATATTAATCATTGTCTCAGGAACTACTAACTGATATCCTGACATGCACTTATTCCTCTCGGATTTTGTTTTCCTGTTCCGATACAAAACACCATTTATAAGTATATAATCAGAAGCCTCTAACAAAATACGTCGTGCCTTTTTCTGAGATTGAGGGAGCTCATTATCCTCCAGATATGCAATAATATGCTTCACGTAGCTATCATTTCGTTGTTCGTTTTTTAGTTTTGTAAAATCCGTTGCATCACTTAAAACGAAATTACTGCTTTGTTTGTTTATTTCCTCATCATTTTCAACATTCGTATTGTCACTTGTGCCATCATTTTCAGTTAAAGATGAAAGTCGTTTCGTACTGTTACTTTTGGTAGGTTTTCTACTGTTCCTCTTGCTGATATGAATTTTCGGAGTGCATTTGGAGTCACTTGGCTCATCTGTATCAGCATCATACGGATCTTGATTTTGGTCACAAAATATAACCTGAACAACCGGCTTATCCTTTTCAGTTTGTTTTAAATCATAATTGTCAGATTGTTTACCGCACTGATTTTGAAACAGCTCAGCAAAGTTTTTGCCACCCGGTAATTCAATTTCACCGGCATTGTCTGTAACGTACGGAAAGTAAGGATCTTCTTCCGTTGGGCTTTCAACTTGTTGATTGTGTTGATTTTCAGATCGTGACAAAGCGTCTGCCACTTGCATCTGTTCCGCAGGCTTATACTGTATCTCAAAAGAAAATTGTTGAAGTATGGCGAGCCATCTTTCGTATATGGCGCCTTTGAACTGCTTTTGAAATAGTGGTTGAAGGGCCTGGTGATCGCACTCTACAAAGAATTTTGAACCTCTTAAATAATCCGCACAATCCAGTATACTCGTAACCATACCCAGTAATTCCAACTTCGTAGGCCCATACGATTGTTGCCATGGTGTGAGTGATTTCGAGCCAAAACGTATTATTTTAGGTTTACCGTTTACCGATTCCTTCTGGTAGAGCATATAACCAATGCCTCGTGATGATGTGTCTACTGCCAGTCGGAATGGTAGGTCAAACGACGGGAAACTTAAAATTTCTGAGTTAACCAGGCTTGTTTTTAGATTTTCAAAAGCCGTTTTCTGCTCAATCTTCCATTCAAAACGTTGATTTTTCTTTAATAATCTGGTAAGTGGGTATATCAAAGCACTGAAATTTGGAATATATTTCCGAAACCAGTTCATCATTCCGACAAGACGTCGAAGTTGTTTAATGTTTTTAGGTTCTGGGTAATCCACCAAGGCCTGAACGCGATCTTTAGGGGGACGAATACCATCCTTTGAGATTTCATGTCCAAGGAAAACGCATGACTGATTTGCAAAATGACACTTTTTAGGACCTAATTTTAACCCTGCAGCTCTGAATCTTCCAAAAATGTCTTTCAAATCGAGTAGATGTTTCTCAAATGTCTCTGAGCATATGAGCACATCGTCCAAGTAACAGAGACAATTTTTGAATTTCAAACCGTGAAGAACCTTATCCATCAAAAGTTGAAATGTATTGGGTGCAGTTTTCAAACCCATCGGCAAACGTAGGAATTTATATGTGCCAAAGCAAGTGTTAAAGGCTGTGTATTTTGTTGAATCTGAGGAAATACCCATTTGGAAAAAACCTCTAGATAGGTCAATAGATGTTATAAAATTTGGTACCATTTCGGAAAATGATTCAGTTAATTCCTGTAGGTTAGGAATTGTGTATTTAAAATCTTCGGTTTGTGTATTCAAGTGACGAAAATCACAGCAAAATCTAAAATTCCGTGATTCTCTTTTATCGACATCAGCACTTCGCTTTGTTACCAAGACAACGGGACTAGTGATCGGCAGTTCCTCCGATTCACTCACTGGTAGAATAATCCCTTGTTGTAACAGATCGTCAAGTTGTTCTCGGAGTATTTCACGTTTATATGGCGGTAATCGGTACGGTTTCTGGTGCTTAGGTACAGCATTTGGTTTGAGTGTGATTTTATGTTCAACAAGAGACGTAAATCCAAGAGCAGGATTCTCCTTAGTAACAAATAAATCTCGATTCACATACAAAAACTGTTGTAATTGGGCTGTTTGGGTTCCATTCAAATTGTTTGATATATTAAAATCCTTACAAAATTCCAAAACTGCTTTTATATTGCTTTCTTCACGTTTAGTAGGGTTCAAAGGAACGTCCTGTCCTTTATTAATTTCAATATCCTCGGTAACAAGTTGAACATTTTGCACTTGAGGACACTCAGTGTTCTCGTTCAACGAAACGCAACTATGGTCTCTAGACAACACCGTAAATTCAGCAATGTTTTTGCCCTTGGGTATTGTAACTCGCATATTACTTGCATTCAATATTTTAATAGGTACCCTGTGATTAGGAGGTACAACAACTAGAGATTTCGCAATTAAAAACCCATGATTAACTGCAAATTTGCTATTCGAACACACCCCTTGTAAACCAACTGTTACGCAATTCGGTAATTTACAGTAAGTTAAAAGTTCAGTATTGGGCTCTATGCAAAGCTTCTTTGTCGTCTGGGCGTGAACGTTCCTTTCATTATAAGTGAAATCACTGAAATCTAACACAACGTTATGATTCCGCAAATATTCAGTTCCCAAAATAAGCGGGTGAGATGTCATTGGGAGTATATACATATCAATTATTTGATTCTGGTCATGAATTGTTACTTTAATCCGAGAAATTCCAAAAACTTTAATTTTTTCATTGTTGGCAAGTCGAATTTCGGGTTCTGATAATTGCTCATATGAAATTTTCAATTTGTCAGAAATAGAATCAAAAAGTGATTTTGAGATTACATTGATCGAACTACCTGTGTCTATTAATGCAGCCACTTTGAATTGATCAAACACAACAGGTATATAAAGAAATTGTGAATTGAAATTATGATCGGCACTCAATGATGACGTCCCGAACGGCTGTGCCTGTCGTTCGGGTTCTGTTGGTTTCCCTGAGCCATTCTATTTAATGTTAAACATGTAGGCGCTGGGTGCCCAAATTGATGGCATAATTGGCATTGAGTAGTCGGTTGTGATAAACCAGTGCGGTTCCAGTTGCAAACTCGCTGAAAATGTCCTAACCCTTTACAGTTTCTACATTCAACATTTTCAAATCGTGACTGGTGGTACGTTGGGGCGTTCTGTTTAGTCGCTTGATTTTGCATGTTTTGTGGTTGCTGATGTGTATTCATTTTATAAACTAGATCGGTCAGTAATTTAACTTGCTCTTTTAAATCTGTCATTTCGGAAGACTGTTGTGGAGTTTCAACAGGCATGTGTTGTTTAGTAGGCTTAATAGCATTTACGCTATCAATATGTTGTCTATAGCCGCACGCCTCAGCCATTTTGGCGGACGTTAACGCAGCCTGCACATCGCCGGGTTGGCCCGCACGGACAAAAAATGACATTTTATCCGGAAGTCCACTGATAAACTTTGCTACTACTTCATGATCCGGTTTACGTAATATTTGCGCCTTTTCAAGTATCTGACTGTAATAATCTTCCAGTGACTGTCCAGCAGACAAAATCATAGTTTGAAATAATTCACTCTCCATAATCACCGTGGCGCTATGCAAATTAAAGTTAACGTATTTCTCTTTAAACAATATACAGATATTTTGCCAGGATTGCTTAGATTCATCACTTAAAGAATTGAACCATGTCAGGGCGGGTCCCTTTAGATGTAAGTGGAAAGCCGCTACTCGGCGTCTATCTCTCTCTGACAAATAATGGAGAAGTGCATAAGATTCAAACTCGCTCAAAAACCCCTTTGCGTTATCCTGGGGATAGCCTGAAAACTCCCGACATTTTACTGCTTTGCTCATTGTTGAAATACTTGGAAATATTGGAATATCAACAGTTTCAATAGGGGCAGATGTTAAATTAATTTGTTCCGGGGTCGATTGATTTTGATGTACACTGGCTGACAATATAGGTAACTGCGGATTAAAATTTAGGAGACTTTCAACAGAATCTATCCTACACAAATTCGTATCATCAAGTGGCTGTATTTTGTTATCTTCGAGAAACCCGCTACTTAGTACTGATTCGGGACTTGATGATAGACTATTTTTCGAGTCAGAATTATTAATATTTGTATCAATTTGCTCTATAGAATACTCCGAATTTTCGGTGTTATCATCATTAAAGGGTTCATACAAACTAGTGTTCATTATTCATTACCAATAGAACGAAATTCAAATTTTCTCGTATAACCAGCAAAACTGGCGATACAAGTATCACCAAGCATAAAATACATGTATATATACTTTAAGGATTGTGAAAACGGAAATGTACAGGGTGTTAATTTAATCCAATCATGAAACGCAATGGCGATACAAATATCACCTAATAAAGTTCAATGGATACATGTATATGTTTCCTCTATTTAATAAACAAAATAACAACAACGATTATAGGTTTGGCGATACAAATATCACCTATTTTATCTTTTCGTCATATGAACAATCTTTCTGTGCCAACTCACATATCCGAAGAAGCCACAACCTTGCCAACGCTGGACACGGATGAATGCCGTCAATAAAAAAATTAGAAAATTTACAAGTGTATCTGGGGGCTTTATAAGCGTCCTTTCTGCAATTTTGGATATCACAATTAAATTTTGGTGAATATTTACGCAGAACTATGTTAGTTTCACGAATAAAACTATTTACAGCATCAATCTGTTGTCCCAACAAAAAATCGTCTTGTATGAAGACATCGGGATTTTCATGTTTCTTTGTAGCATTCCAGTGAAATATCGAATAATATGGCAGCTCTAAAAAAGAAAGTTTTACTGATGGAAAGTTTGAAACAAAAGCACGAATGTCCCTATAGATTTTCGTTAAATCACAAACAACAGAATTATTTTTGGCTTTCAAATAAATAAATTTTCCCTCTTTCCTGGTGAGATCACAGGTTCCAACCCAAACGTACAACAAAATTCTAGGGAATCTATGAAGATGTAACTCAAGATTGTCCTTAAGGTACTTTAACTGGTCCTCGGCAGAGGCTCCAGATTTAAACCACCATACAAGTTTTCTTTCTGCCTCTAAGATAACTTCATTTTCAAGATAGCGAGCTTTACTGTCACTAAGGATTACAGGAGTAAATTCAAGTTCCTTATCCTTTATTTTATCCTTTAGTCGTTGTATCTGTTTATTCAACTGATTTTGGGACATCACTTACTTTGCCAAAACTGTCAAAAATATTTTACTGCGTACGATTCACTTATTCTCTTACAAATAAATCCATGAAACATAACAAAAATATCATCAGTTCCTTTTAGAGGTTCTCCACCATGTCGTATACCTTGGTTTGGGGAACTTGTAAACCAAAATAACGATTGTAAATTGACGATATTTTTACTTTCCGAAATTAAACAATTTGTACATTGTCAGACGACAATCAAAGTTAGCGGGAAAACACACTAAAATCAATATTACAAAAACCGGAATAAGCACAGGTAAATAATTTGTGTACAACAGATCCGATATCCAGAAGATCAAAAGGAGGAATATAACACAATGCTTTTACGTATATCAAGACAAACGGTGGAATTGACACGGAATCTTCATACCCGTACAAAGCAATGGTAAGTAGAAACAGCCGGAAGTGTCTTTACGCATGTGAGGACCTCAGTTAACGTGACCCGGTTTATTGGCCACTATGCACATAACTGCAATAAAGTATTGGAAAGGGGATGGAGACAAAGATAGATAATACGGAATACTTTATATGATGCACACTTATCATTTTATATGCCCTCCTGCTGAGAGCTCACGAGGTAATACCCATTGTGCATATTACGAACTATGGTTCTTTTTTTTTTGGCCTCGTATAGAACTGTGCATCAACATTGGTATTACAGCAAATTTATGTTTAAGTCAAGGCTTTTTTCAATTTGTAGTACAAATGTATAATTTGTGAATACCATTTTTCTAAGTTATGTCCCATGTAATCATTCGATGACAGGTTTAACATATATAGTAGTGAATGTAAAAATAGGTTTCTTAGAGCAGAAGGATTGACTAAATAAACTAAATAGGTTGGTATCGGAACTTTTATGACGCTACCCATTCATATACTTGAATTTTTCAAAAACCAGACCAGACCAGACCAGACCAGATGCTTCAAAATCAGATCCATTTATATACTAAGGATTGATATACCCATTGAAGTATATACTGTGTTTCTCAATTGACCACCTATTGATATACATCTAAGGCTTTATATCCTACCCAGTCATATACTTAATGGCTCAAAAAGTAGACCCAACCCAGCCGCTATCCATGTATACTTAAGAAGTTACCCCCCCTCCTCCGGATGGAACAGGAGATTCTTTTGGCGAATAACGGCCTGTTTTAGTATTGGCTGGTGTCTTCGAACGTCAGAGCGAACTATTTAGAGTTTGTACCTCTTACATTTCTGTTATTTCTAATAGAGTAGTTACATTCTGTTCTTCAAATTTAATTTCCCCCTCACCTTTCCCCCATTGATGCAACATGGCCGAAAATAATATTTAATAAATCGGCCCAATTTTAAATTTTAAAATTTGGGAATAATCCTGGGGACAGAATGAATACATTATCATGATTACTAGTAATTTATTTTTTTTTATTTTTTTTTTATTTTGAGAGAATCCTGGGAACAGAAAGGATACAAACCATGACTTTATATGTTTATTGTTTTATTTTGTAGTTGGGGAGAATCCTGGGGACAGAAAGGATACATCCAGATGTCCAGGAACAGACATAACAACTGTGGTATAGCTACATCAGCCAGTTATCCAACAGTATAGGCTACCAGTAACACTAAAGTCTTAATCTTCTACTAGATAACAACACTCAGTCTTTACTGCTACATTTTAGTGTATTATTGCAATTGTGAATTTTTTTCTATTAAAGTGTTAATATAAGTTTAATCTTCATTTGGTTATCCTAATTTAGTAACATTCTATAGCAGTTCGTGAAAAATCCAAACAAATGAAAAACATCTCGTATCTGGCAAAATACCTATTGGTACTTTGCGGAACGGAATGGAACAAGGTAAAAAATATCATAGGTGGTATAAATAAAGTGATATAAGTCAAAAATTATTATTTTATGCATAATCATTTATGTCCTTCGTGGCTGTTCTCCGCCAGCAGTATTGCTACATCTTCAAAGTCATCAAAGAAATTCAAAATGGATTCTATCGCCGAACTTGATGAAAGTGTTAATTATATTTTAATCTTTGTTTGGTTATACTAATTTATAATAGCAGTTCGGGGTAAACAAACACATAAAAATAAACAAACATCTCATGTCTGGCGAAAAACGATTAAGCGCATTGTGCTGTTTTGTAACTTTCATATAGTTGTATTTTTGTTCGCCATCTGCTTGTGTAAATGTTCATAATAGTTTGCATGTTGCTCTTATTCCTTTAATTTTTTTTAGAGTAACAAGGGTTGAAATTTTCATGACACACTTTCCAGTAATTAAAATGTATTATCCAGATATTTCAAAGTACAAACTAAGAACCCGTATCGTGCAGAAATCTACCGCTTGCTTGGGTATATACAACTGTTCAATAATATTATTCTTATTGTTGAGATTACATAAACTATACAAAAATAAGGATCTCTATTCGATTCTGTAAAATGAAAATTCCGCAGCACGTCGAGCTTTTACTGTCACCAAGTATGATAACCCGCCGATAAAAAAAAACACTAGTCCCGTACTATTGGTCATATTAAACATACCTTTTGTTAATAGAAAATGATCCAATTTTAAATTAAATAATTTTAGTTCATCACTGAAGGTCTTAATGGACATAGCACATAAGACTATTTTAATACTTGTACGCAATGCATGGGGTGCATATCTTTTGTTTCACTTTTATTATGGTGAAGATTACAAACTGTGTCTGTCCCTAACCCTAATCCTAAGCATAACCCTTAGACCTAACCTTAACCCTAACCCTAACCCCTTAACCCTTACCCTCTTTCCTACTTGAACCTTACAATAATATCAATATTTGGAATTGAGTGATTTACTCACTACAATGGGATACTTTTTTAAACAACTCAAGTATGGGACAATTCTTGGTTTTCCGCGTATCTAGACCATGGGACATGGTGTTTTTTTTTTTTGTTTTTTTTTTTGTTTTTTGTTTTTTGTTTTTTTTTTTTTGTCTCCTTATAAAAGTTTTTGTACCAGTCCCTAACAGCAACTTTCAAAATGAAGAAAAGTAAGTGTTGATCAGTTACTTAATGCATTATATATGGGAGAGTTTCTTGCTGCCCAAATGCATAGTTCTGTCTGATTTCGACTTTACACATTTTGGCGTTTTGGATTATTGTTTTGTTTTCAACATTTTCGGCCTTCGCCAAAAACTGACGAGTCTTAAAAAGACGAAATTTGCACATCTGGTGCTTCAGAATTGGTATCGAAGAATTTGATATACATGTATGGAAGAAAAGTTATTGTGGGTTAATTCTTTACATTCATTTCTTAAAATAACTTTTCAAAAATCCAAGCAAAGGGAAATTGTCCTTATGTCTTTATTGCTTTTCTACACCTTAAACTCTCTGTGAGTTTTTCAACAATGAGAAAAGTCTCTCTGATGGGTTCAGTTTGAATTGAACTCTTTGCTAAAATCCAATAGCGTCACAACTGTGTTAATGCGAGACACAGTTACAGGGCCTATCAATCAATTACAAAATATATATAAAAAAAATAATAACAATCATAGAAATATCACGTGTAACCATCACATGTAGGCATTGGCCTTATACTTGGGTAGAAAACTAAACCATTTGGTACCGGTCCCAACAGCATTTCACTGTAAAACAGAATAAGACAATCTTGTACCGGGAATATTACCACAGCTAGTTTTATATGTATTGTTAAATATTAATTTTTATATTTTTTACTTTTAATCTGAGATAAGGTAATTTTGGTATCTAAGATTTCAATCTAAACCAATCATAATCACACATCAATCTAATTAAAACTAGATGTACTGTGAGCAAAGCTCACAAAGGATACCCCCCGCTTTTTTTGAAGATTTTTCTTCATTCACATCTTTGGATGATGTACTTCCTTTCTGTAAAGTTTCGTTGAAATCCATTGAGCGGTCTAGGAGGAGTTGCGCTTACGAGGTTCATATATAATGTATAAGCCAAAAAAAAATAGAAGTCCAATTATCTCTCTTGTGTGCTATCGGAAAGCAAAGATTTTTCTTCATGCACATCTTTGGATGATGTACTTCCTTTCTGTAAAGTGTCGTTGAAATCCAATGAGCGGTCTAGGAGGAGTTGTGCTTACAAGATATATGGACAGACGGACAGACAGACAGATGGACGGACAAGGTGATTCCTATATACCCCCCGAACTTTGTTTGTGGGGGGTATAATAATTACACTTGCTCCTTGTTTTCGGATATCACATTGAAGGTTGAATGAATGCATTATTCCTCAACAAATCAGCATGCTGTCTACAAAATATTTTGACCATTAAGCCATATGATCTGTCTTGTTTAATGGATAATGATGCTATAGAGAATCAAAGTACATTATAGATAAATAAACTGTCTTTTCATATCCTGTTATTAAAATGGCTAAGCAATAAGTTTTATTTTTATTCTAGAATTGTTCTCTGTTTTTCAACTGACTGAGGCAATATTTTGGTAAAATATCTTTGGAATCTATTGATCACAAACTTGCCATTTTCAAGCTTTACCCCAAACCCCTTTTGGTTACCCGCGGTATTCACTCTGATTATGATTGAACAATGAAAAGTTAAGATCATACATTCATGCTAGACTATGATGGGACTTCAAGAAGACTATGTTAAAAGAACAGATCACCATACACCTCACATGTCCGTTAATAAATGAATAAGACATATACCAAATCTTTTTATCTTTCGGCAATTTTGGCCATGTGAACTATTGCTATCATTTGCATTGTAAATTTTCTGTAAAGATTTTCCCTACTGAAACCACTGTGTCAATTAGTTCAAATATTTCGTGGAATATTTCTTGGGTGGTCTCCTTTCAAAAATAAACTGCTGCGCCTAAGGCACATGATACACCCATCCCAGGCAACAGCCATGAAGTTACTGATTTTATTTTTAGCAAATTAAGTGTCATGTTACTTTTTCAACATCTTAACATATCTAAATATAACACTGTAACAATAAACTAAATATCACCATTGCGTAAGCAGTTTGAAAAAAATCCATCAAGGCGAAATCGAGTGTGTGACATGTGAAAAATTGCTTATATTTGGACAATCTAAGTCTCACAATTCTGGAATGACAAAAGTGAAAATCTTCAAAAAGTATACAGATCATATGCAACCTTCAAACCACCATTTGTAAGAATGTGAGGAAGTTTGAAAAAGTCAGTCAAGGCGTACTGGAGTTAGTGTGCAACACGTGAAAAATTGCTTATATTTGGACAAACTAAGTTTCATAACTCAGAAACGACAAAAGTGAAAATCGTCAAAAGGTACCCGGTATACAGACCTTCGGACAAACATTTTTAACAAGCATTCTGAAAGTATTGCTGGGCAATACAATGTCCCCTACTGGGTAGAGTTGTGAAAAAACACGCAAAGTCTCCTTGAGTACAGTAGACTCCTTGAAATCGGATATCGGGTAAACGAATATATCGGCAAATGGGATATCATTTCAAAACACCAAACCATTTCCTATATGTTATGTATTAAAATCTCCGGCTATTTGGATATCGGATAAGAGAATATACCGCCCAATTGAATAAAAAAATGCTGAAGTAGTGACCAAAGTCATTGAAATCGAATATTTTTAATTAACAGGTAAACATGCCGGAAGTGCCTCAGGTAACGATGTCAGTGATTTGCATAGTAAAAAATGTACAATTTATTAATAAAATTTCGCCAAGCAGTTTCAGACTAGAAGATTTTTGAAAACTCAGCCAATCAGAAAAAACGATTGCCCATAATGGCCATGTTTGTTGTCCAATCAGGACGAAATGAGCAAACTTTATAAACGACCTTATATAGATGCTTCCTGCCAAAATTTATTCCATTTGGCCAAGTGGTTTCAGAGGAGAAGATTAAAACGATGACGGACGCCATGTGATGACAAAAGCTCACATGGCCTTTGGCCAGTGAGCTGAAAGGACCATGTAAGGACCATTGCTGCCAATTCTTGTTCCAATTGGCCCAGTGGTTTCAGACAAGAAGATCTTATAGTAAATTTCTCATAGGGTCTCTATGTTAAACCATGTAGGCTCTTGCAGCCATCTTGGATGGCAGGTGGAGTCATCGGATAAACTTCTGAAAGAGGACCACCTAAGGACCAATGTTGCCAAGTTTTATTCCAATTGGCATAGTTGTTTCAGAGGAGAAGATCCTTAAAGGAAAGTTTATGACAATGAACGCCAAGTGATGGCAATAGCTCACATGGCTCTTTGGGGCAGGTGAGCTAATAAAGGGCTTCGCTAAGTGCAGCTTGTTGAAAAGTTTAAGTGGCACACATTATTATGCTTAACAAAATGAAGCATTGAATCACACTGTAATATACTGAACCTACCAAAAAAAACAGATGAAAAACAAACTCGCTCACCTTGATTTCATTGGCAGACTTAAGGCAGAATCAATCTTTTGACTGATCATCTGGGTCGGCAATCTAGGTCATGGATACAATACTGAAAGACGACCACCTAAGCACCATTCCTGCCAAAATTGGTTCCAATCAATTCATAGGTTTCAGACATGGAGATCTTAAAGTGAATTTTCTCATGGGGTGCTGCTATGTTAATTTAAGTACTGTGGATTCATTAAAATTCGTTGTATACCAATTTTCGTGGTTTTAGTGGGTCCCAGTAAACCACGAATTTAAATATCCAACGAAAAATAATATTTGAACTTGAGCTCAAATGCACTCAAGTTTGAAACCACGGAGTTTTGATGTACCTACCCGAGACAACATTGAACAATTGCATTTTTACAGCATGTACTTTGATACTGACATATGATGAGTCAGCTATATCCACAGAGGATAGTGTTTCGTGTAATTTTGTCTTTGGTAACATATAAACGCTCAAAACATTTATTTAAAAATATTTAGACTGTGTAAATTGTCGCAGAATTCACTTCCGTTTTTTAGCTCACCTGGCCAAAGGCCATGTGAGCTATTGCCATCACTTGGCGTCCGTCGTCGTCGTTAACAATTATACAAAACTCTTCTCCTCTGAAACTACTTGATTAATTAGAACCAAACTTGGTATGAATGTTCCTTGGGGTACCCTGCATAGAACTGATGTGGGGATTTTTGATTCGTCGAAAAACATAGCCACTGTTACTAAAAATAGAACATAGGGGTCAAACAACATTTTTTCACAAATATCTCAAAAATCATTAGGTTACGGCAAATTCTGGCAGGTTGAAAGTGTTCAGCATGATGAGAGCTGCCTGTGTGCTGATTTTCGTGAAAATCTGTCAACTGATTGAGTTATTGCACTTTTTGACATTTTTGGCTTTTTTTTATGTAATTATTTCAAAAATCTTCTCCTCTGAAACTACTTGACTAATTAGAACCAAACTTGGTATGAATGTTCCTTGGGGTACCCTGCATAGAACTGATGTGGGGATTTTTAAATCGTCGAAAAACATGGCCGCTGTTACTAAAAATAGAACATAGGGGTAAATTGCTATTTTTTGCTAATAACTCAAAAACGGTTACAGATATCGAAAATCTGACATGGGATAAAATTGATCAGCATGACAAGATCTACCTACCCTGAAATTTTGAAGGAAATTCCAAAACCCATTTAGGAGTTATTGCCCTTTTTTCGTCAAATTTTCAAAATTTTAACATTTTTCGTCATTTATCTCGAAAACTATTTGAGATACAAGTGAAATGTAAATTTGAAAAATGTTTGCCATGTTGAGATCTACATACCCTGAAATTTAAAAGGAAATCCCAAAACCTATTTAGGAGTTATTGCCCTTTTTTTGTCAAATTTTCAAAATTTTAACATTTTTGCATTTATCTCAAATTATTTGAGATAGAAGTGAAATATAAATTGAAAAATGTTTGCCATGTTAAACATGTGGATGTATATGACCCGAGGTATTTGGTGACAAGTGATTGCAATTTTGTCAATATATATTTCACACCTGATTAGTATAAACCTAACAATAAATAATTATGGATTTTCTTAATCTTGTTAAATTCATAAAAAGCTTTGTTCCGTTCAAAATTTAAAGAATCTGTTTGTTGGACGTTTCTTTTATAAGCGCTTAAAATCAGTACTTTACTGTACAATATCAATGTCTGATCGGCATGTTTTGTGGCAGTTCATGATATCTGATGTGCCAAGCCACTAATTTCAGTATTTCAACAACTTTTTATATATTTTTTTCTAAGCCAGCAATCAACGAATTTACGTATCCCATGATTGCCTTTTTTTTTCTCTATCCTAGAAAATAAATGAATCCACAGTACCCCTTTGGTGGCCAACTTTGATGACTGTCATGACGGTCTGTGTTAGATACATCTGAGTATGGCACGCCGTTGTTATATTTATTCAATTTCGAGATATCTTATAAATTAATAGAGATATCTTATAAACTAATAGAGGTATCTTATAAACTTATAGAGATATCTTATTAATTTATAGATATCTTATTTAACTGGTAATAAAGATATCTTATTAAATATATAAGATATCTCTACAAGTTAATAAGATATGTCTATTAATTTATAAGATATCTTATTAACTATATAAGATATCTTTTATATCGTTAATAGAGATATCTTATAAACTAATAGAGATATCTTATTAACTAATAGAGATATCTTATTAACTAATAGAGATATCTTATTAACTTATAGAGATATCTTATTTACTTTCAAATTATCTATTAGTTAATAAGATATCTCTATAAGTTTATAAGATATCTCTATAAGTTTATGATATCTCTAATTTATAAGATATCTCTATTAGTTTATAAGATATCTCTATTAGTTTATAAGATACCTCTATTATAAACTATATAAAAGATATCTTATATAGTTAATAAGATATCTTATAAATTAATAGAGATATCTTTTAAACTAATAGAGATATCTTATTAAGTATTAAGATATCTAATTTTTATAAGATATCTTATTTAATTTGAAAGTAAATAAGATATCTCTATAAATTAATAAGATATCTCTATTAGTTTATGATATCTCTAATTTATAAGATATCTCTATAAGTTTATATGATATCTCTATTAATTTATAAGATATCTCTATTAGTTTATAAGATATCTCTATTATTAAATATAAAAGATATCTGGTATAGTTAATAAGACATCTTAAAAACTAATAGAGATATCTTATTAACTTAGAGATATCTTATATATTTAATAAAATATCTTTATAACCAGTTAAATAAGATATCTTTATAACCAGTTAAATAAGATATCTCTATAAGTTAATAAGATATCTCTATAAGTTTATAAGATATCTCTATTAGTTAATAAGATATCTCTATAAGTTTATAAGATATCTCTTAATTTATAAGATATCTCTATTAATTTATAAGATATCTCTATTAGTTTATAAGATATCTTATAAACTATCCCCTATTTCAAAAAAATTATTTAACTAAATAAGATATCTCGAAATTGAATAAATATAACAACGGCGTGCCATAACTGAGGACCATTGCTGCCAAATTTGCTTCCAATTGGCTTACAGGTTTGAGACATCTATAAGTGAATTTGCCATTGGGTCCCATGCTAGCCTTAATTCACCTGTCGTGGCTACCATGGGAGGGCAGTCGGAGCATTGAATACAATTCAGTGCTTTCTGGAAAAAAATCTGATCGCAGACTTGATCATTGGATACAATTCTGAAAGAGGACCCCAAAGGACAAATGCTGCCAAGCTTGTTCAAATTGGCTTAGTGCTTTCAGACAAAAAGATTCATCAGTGAATTGTATCACATTTTTGATGTATAATAAAAAGGGAGAACCATTAACAATTATTTTAATTATTTTTTTCAAAATCGAAATATGGTTCAAAGTAAGCATTTTCTGTGATTTTAAACAGTCATTTAAATCAAACTACAAAAAAAATATGAATATTCTTGTATCATAAATAGAAGAATATATAACAAGTTAAATTAAGCCAGTTTAGTCTATGAAAGTATCTTTCTTAACAAGCAGAAGAAATTTGTTGAAAAAAAACGTTTTAGCAAGAGTTACCTCCCCTGTTCCATTGGAAATCCAACAGTATATTTGAAAGTAGTTTTGAAGTTTCCCATGGTCAGATTTTCATGGAATTTTATCTGTGTACATTTAAGATATAATTAAGCAATTTAGATTCAAAATACCTTTTGTTGCAATTAGTTTGGGGTCAAATTTTATTTTGACTGGACTCGGTAGTATGGGTTATGTTGTCACACAAGTTAAAATGAATAAGGGGAAAACAGTATCTTTGGTTGCTAAGTGGATCATCCTTCTGTCCATCCATGCGGAAAAAAATATATTTTAATATTTTCTGATATTATACTGAGGTGATTGTTATAAGCTTTCTTTCGGGGAAAAATGCCTTGGTGGTCTCGTGTTAGCATGCTCGCCTTGAATGCAGAAGTTAATAATTTCAAACTTGGTTAAAAGAATTTTTAAATCCACAAAAGAGTGTAAGTGCTACATATATTTTCATAAAGATTTAACAATTCATAAACTTGATATCCTATATTTTTAGGAAATGAGGGATCCTAGAAAGAGAAAAATCTAATTCAAAACTAGAATTAAAATATCATAAACTGTTATCACAGAGATATGTCTCGCCTTTTTGTAATTTTGATTATGCAAATGTTGAAATCATAATAGCAATACCTTAACATCTTACACAAGTTATGCAAATATTCAAAGTCAATGAACCATGACTGAGTTACATGGTTAAACAATCTCCATTTAAATGAGATGTGTGAATGCTAATACAACTGGATACCAAATACCATTGACTTATAATAAGTCGTTCCCAAACCTAAAAACAAAAATTTTGTGGGAAAAATTTGGTTGATTATATAGGGAATCACTGATGCGTGACTGGAGTGGGCCCCCCTTAGGTCAGTCAATGCCCCCCCTCCCCCCCTCTTACAAAAAGTTTTTGGATCCGCCACTGATAGCAATACTTTAACATGTTAGTTATGCAAATATTCAGTCAATGAATATGCATGAATTAGCATACCTATGTGTAGCTTTTCAACCCAACCTCATCATGGCGAGACAAAAATCTTTTTGCTTGGCTTTGTGTCCAATAAAATATAATTTTGTTTGTTTACTTATAGTTGATTTCCAGTACAGGATCCCTCAAGGTTCCTCTTCACCAGACTCATAATATATGTAAAGTAAGCAAACCATTCAAAGTCAATAGACCATGACTGAGGGGGTGGAGCCAAATAATCTCCATGGCAATGAGATGTGGCAATGATAATACATCTGCATACCAATTATCATTGACCTACCACTAGTGGATCCCCATAAACTGACCTAATCACAAACTAATACATGTAAAGTAAGCAAACCATTCAAAGTCAATAGACCATGACTGAGGGGGGTGGAGCAAAATAATCTCCATGGCAATGAGATGTAGCAATGGTAATACATCTGCATACCAATTATCATTGACCTACCACTAGTGGATCCCCATAAACTGACCTAATCACAAACTAATACATGTAAAGTAAGCAAACCATTCAAAGTCAATAGACCATGACTGAGGGGGCGGAGCCAAATAATCTCCATGGCAATGGTAATACATCTGCATACCAATTATCATTGACCTACCACTAGTGGATCCCCATAAAACAGAGCTAATCACAAACTAATACATTGTTGACGCCATCGCCGCCGCCGCCGGAAACAGCATACCTATGTCTCGCCTTTTGACTCCGTCAAGGCGAGACAAAAACTCTGTTAGAATAATTGGTTTTAACCTTTTTTAATGCTAAACATGTTTTTTGGCAAAGTATTTTATACAGGAAAATCAGTTATTATTATTTTGTTGAGATTTTGGCCTAAATTTCAATTAGTTTTTACAGAGTTATCCCCCTTATTCAATAAAAATTCCCATAGGAAATTTCTTTCAGCTGTAATTTTATCTGCTTGCATTCATTTCATGGTGATTTTTTCTTGGTTAATCCTTTTACATTTCCTGACTCAAAAAAAAAATTTATTTCTTCTGATGCAATCAAGGGTCCATTTTTGCTAGTTTGACTGGACTATACATTCATGTGCTAATAAGTTTTCTTGCAAGTTGTATTTCTTCTTTCTTTGAAATAATTTTTGAAAAAATACTAAGAACTAGAGGCTCAAGTGGTGAGCCTGTATCGCTCACCTGCCATCCTTTTCAACATGTCATTTTTGTTCATTTATCTATTTAGTTTGTGATTTTTTTTTAACTTGAGCAAAATTAAGGAATTGTTCATGGAACCAGTTAGCCGTCCAACTGAGGAGAAATAGTCAAATTTTATGAAAGTTATTGCATAGATTTTACCTCTGGCCCTATTACTGTCTCCTGTTAAAGAAGTCCGGTTGGCATTTTCACATTTAAAGAGTTCTTTGCCTGAAAATTTCAACCATACTTTTATAGACTGGTGAGATTTTTTGCAAATATCCCCTCCCCTTGAAAATTACAGCCTTTCCTGGAATCATCATGTTTTCACTGTAGATATTACTTAGGCAGTAGAAATTAAGCCACACAATAAATCAGTATTATTTCTTCTTAATTTTTTCCATTTACAAAATCTATCACATGTCCATAATGAAATTATCTGTTTTTATATTTAATGTTTATTTGTTCACTTTCTTCCTGGCATATCCGACTGCTTCTGGGACACCTTTATTCAGTTGATCTTCGTCTGGTATTCTTTTTTTATTCAGTTTACTCCAGCCTCTTGCATAGTCTGAAAAAAAAAAGGATTTCTAATCTAAATACAATGGCATAAATATGATTGTGATATTCATTCTATGAAAAATATGTTGATGCTAGATGAAATTCCTTATAAAGACCAACTACAAGGATTTGCTCATTAAAATTTAAACAATTAAAATTTGGCTGTATTGTTACATGTGTGAGCTATTCTCACTACTGTTTATGGGTTGGTTCAATTCAAACATAATTTTATTAATACCAGATTTAAAAAAAAATCATTTGTGAAGACTTCGTTAATGTGTATATATATGTGTATATATATACAAACCTTTGACTGAGACCTTGGATTTGTCAAGGGTTGGCCCGAACCCCCCTCTTTGGAAGCGTAGAGTCCCTGGTCTCTGGAGTTTGCTACATGTAGTTCTTCTCTAACTATAAAATAGCCAACTTCTCTTTCCTGTTTTCCAGATAATGTTGAGTTGCATTAACCATTAAGTCACAATCACATGTAGCTTTATTTTGTCCTGAAATTCTGAAGAAGTATAAAATATAATATAATACAAGAATTGTAATAGTTGACTCTCGCTATTTTGAAGATGTGGGGAGATGGCAATTTACAAACATTTGGGAAAAACTTTCCACAAATGCATAGATTCCGATCACAAACAAACATACTAAAACCTCAAGACTTGACACCGTTTTATACAGTTGTAAAGACTCAATTGTCTTTTAACTAGAAGTATATAATTTTTAACTAACGGTGTTTCGGGAGTGTTTTAGCTAAGTTCTAATGACATACATGTAGCAAGGATCCCTTCTCAAAAGTCTCCCCAAGAGGATCAAGATCGTACCCATTCATCAGCGACTCAAGCCTCTGGTATTTTTAAGAGGTACATACATGTATTATCATTATTTTACAATGTAGATACACAAGGTGGTGAACTGTAATCTGTATTTTCAGAAAAGCCCCCCCCCCCTTTTTTAATACTTCCACAACATGCACATTTGGTGGTTAAAAATACATTTCTCTTCGAAATTGTTCATAAAAGGTACTCGTATTCTAAGAGAATAATTTACTAGAACAAAAATATAACCAATTTTAATAATAATAACATGACATTCAACAACGTAACAGGGTAAATCAAACATGAGCAGTGTACTGTTATTTCATTCAAGTTTGAAAAAAAACTCGGTAATGGGGATTTTGTGGGATGATTAATACCTTTTCAAACAGTCTTCATAAAAAAAAATTGATAACTGCACCCCTTTTAGACCTTTAAATAAATTCAAGATTCCCCATGCCCAGCCTATCCCAGCTGGGTCTGGGGGTATTCACCCAATTCTACATTGCTGAAAACAAACATTTTTCAAAATGATTCTATAGTAACACCACCTCTACTAAGACCCCCAAAACCAATCTTAAAGACCCCCACAGAAAAAGCATATATAACATATCCCATCAAAACATTTGTTTGAACAGAAAAAAAAAAAAAAATTATACTCTTAAATGCATTTATTTTTTAATTTCAAGTGAATTATATCCCCAATTGAACCCCAAAATATCTTCTGCACCTTTGTTTGAACCCCCTTTAAAAACAATTTGGGCAGGGGTCTTCCGTGCCCAGCCTATTCTGGCTTGGACTGGAGGTATACACCAAAAAACCTTAAAGACCCCTTAAACTGGTAGAGGTCCTTACTGTGAAGTTTTAAATAATTTTGGTGTAAAATTTTGAAATTTTGTGTTTTCCAAGACAACTGCAGCCATTTTGGAAATTTTGAAACCCCAAAAGTTGGGGAGACACTTACATATCCATTTTATACAGTTTGAAATACCTTTGGAGCAAAAAATCAAATTTAAAAATCCCTTTTTTGTTTCCATGGCAACAGTGAAAGTTTGTCCAACCGGTTTTTTTTACAGAAATCAGTTTGACTTGATGCAAGGAATTATCCTTCAAAGTTTCAAAAAGATTGTTTGGGCAGGTACTGAGAAAAATAAAATTTAAGTTTTCCAAATATTTTCATACTTTTTCCAATCCCATGGCAACGGTGGCCATTTTGAAAATTTTTAATGTTACATGCACAACTAGACTTGGTGATCATCATTACTGTGAAGTTTCATAAAGATGGTTCCAGCCATCTCTGAGAACTCATCCAAACAATATTAGGTGGAAGAAAAACTAGAGGCTCTCAAGAGTCTGTATCGCTCACCTGGATTTAACTTTTCATCTTGAGCAGACCTAAAAATTTAAGTGTTGCAATCAATTTGGCTGGTTTTTCTATAGGATTCTATGTTAAACTAATTTCAGCTGTTGCAGTCATCTTGGTTTAGTCCAGGTCAACGGATACAATTCTAAAAGAGAACCATCTAAGGACCATTTCTGCTAAGTCTTCTTCCAACTGGCTAAGCGGTTTCAGACAAGAAAATTTTTAAATGAATTTTCCTATAGGGTCCAATATTTAACAAAGTTCGGTGTGGCAGCCATCTTGGTTGACAATCTGGGTGATCGGACATATTTCTGAAAGAGGACCTCCTAAGGACCAATGCTGCCAAGTATGCCTCCAATATGTCAAGTGGTTTCAGACAAGAAGATTTTTCAATGAATTTTTCCATAGGGCCCTATGTTAAACTAAGTTCGGTTGTGGCGGCCATCTTGGTTGACAGTCTGGGTCATCGCACAAAATTCTGAAAGAGGACCATCTAAGGACCATTGCTACCAAGTCTAATTTTAATTGGCTTAGTTGTTTCAGACGAGAAGATTTTTGAGTGAATTTCCCATAGGGTCCTATGTTAAAATAATTTCTGCTGTGGCGGCCATCTTGGTTCACAGTCCACTAAATCAGACATATTTCTGAAAAAGGACCTCCTAAGGACCAATGCCGCCAAGTCTGGCTCCAATATGTCAAGTGGTTACAGACAAGCAGATTTTTCATGAATTTTTCCGCTGGGCCCTATGTTAACTAAGTTCGGTTGTGGCGGCCATTTTGGTTGACAGTCCAGGTCATCGGACACACCTCTGTAAGAGGACAATCTAAGGACCATTGCTGCCAAGTCTGGTTCCAATTGGTCAAGTGGTTTAAGGCAAGAATATTTTTCAATGAATTTTGCCATAGGGCCCTATGTTAAACTAAGTTTGGCTGTGGTGGCCATCTTGGTTAACAGTCCGGGTCATTGGACATATTTCTGAAAGAGAACCTCCTAAGAACCATTACTGCCAACTTTGGTTCCAACTGGCCTTGTAGTTTCATATAAGAAGATTTTTGAAATTCACCCCCCCCCTTTTTTTCTATTTTTAGTAACAGCAGCCATGTCGGTTGGAAGTCGGGGATGCCAGACATAATTTTGGAAGGGGGCCACCCAAGGACCATTCCACCAAAGTTTGGTCTTAATTGGTTCAGTGGTTTGAGAGGAAAAGATCTTTAAAGGAAAGTTTATGCTGGATGCCTTCTTTAAAGGCCAAAAACTCCTATAAGGGGTCAATCAATGATTTTGGTCATGTTGACTTATTTGTAGATCTTACTTTTGAACATTTTTGCTGTTTACAGTTTGTCTTTATCTATAATAATGTTCAAGATAATAACCTAAAACTGCAAAATTTCCTTAAAATTAACAATTCAGGGGCAATAACCCAACAAAGGGTTGACCGATTCGTCTGCAAATTTCGTGGCAGGTAGATCTTGACTTGATGAACATTTTTACCCCGTCAGTTTTGCTCTAATTGGTTTAGTTTTTGAGATATAAGACAAAAACTGAAGTTTACCCCTATGATCTATTTTTAGCCATGTCGGCCATGTTGGTTGGCAAGTGGGGTCATCGGACACAATTTTTAAACTAGATACCCTAATGATGCTTGTGGCCAAGTTTGGTTCAATTTGGCCCACTAGTTTCAGAGGAGAAGATTTTTGTAAAAGTTAACGGACGACGACGGACGCCGGACGCCGGACGCCAAGTGATGAGAATAGCTCACTTGACCCTTTGGGTCAGGTGAGCTAAAAAGCAAAGAAACGAAACAATAACAATATGTTGTCCCGACTACGTCTATGGGCAACATAACTAGACTTGCCATCGCAAGAATAGCACATGTCGCTCCTGGCAGCTATTTCGATGGTTGCCCTAAAATTTGTAGAGAAACTTGTGCACACGTTAAAGGTCCTTACTGTAAAGTTTTAAATAATTTAGGTGTAAAATTTTGAATTTTTGAAAATTTTACCTTTTTTCATTTCCATGACAACGGCAGCCATTTTGGAAATTTTGAAACCCTAAAGTTGGGGAGACACATCTAGTTTTAACAAAAATTCCCTTTTTTGTGTTTCCATGGCAACAGTGAAAAAGTTGCCCATTATGGCCTTGTTTTTTACCGGATCAAGTCGAAATGACGAACCTTTATAGAAGACCTCACATCATTTATATCAAATTACAAATCAATTTCATTAATGTAGTTTCAGAGGAGATGATTTTTCAAATTTCAGCCAATCAGAAACAAGAATTGCCCATGGCAGCGATGTTTATTGCCGATCAAGACAAAATGAGGAATTTTTGTACAGGACCTCAGAAACATCATTTGTATCAACTTACAAATCATTTGCACTTGTAGTTTCAGGAGATGACATTTCAAATTTCAGCCAATCAGAAACAAGAATTGCCCATGGCGGCCATGATTTTCGTCCAATCAAAATGAAATGAGGAATTTCACAGAGGACCTTTAGTACATCATTCCTGCAAAGTTTGGTTCCAATTGGCCCAGTAGTTTCAGAGGAGATGATCAAAATATGAAATGTTAACGAGGACGACAGACAGACAACGGACGCAAAGTGATGGCAATAGCTCACATAGCCTTGCCAGGTAAGCTGAAAAAGAAGAGATGTCACAATATATACATATAGACATTTAAATATTCTAAGATGTTCCCCACATTGTACACGTGCTTGATGTACTAAAGATAGAACATGACATTAAAATATGTAATGGCAATGGATGTAGTTTTGTTTGCAACACCTTTTATTTGGAATAAATGAACCAGGAGATAATTTTACAGTTATAAACCTAATTATTTACTTGTCAAAATGGTCAATATGGAAAATTCAAAATAAGATTAAATATCCCAATCAACTGTCAAATTCCTTAACCTTTTAAAATTTAGTCTTAAAACAGAGTTAAATTTTCTAAAGAAAACAAAATATTGCGATGAAGATTTGCAGACAATCATTAATAGGGTACGCACTGGAATGTTTAGATTGATATCTTAGCTAAAAACTGTAGCTCTTTTTGAGTGATATATCTGGAACATTTGTACAGTGTGATTCCTCAAGATCTTATCATGTAAAATGGGAACATTGTATTAACGGCCATTGCATCAAAATTCCTTTTGATATAAAACAGTTTTGAGAAAAGATAATGTACGAGATTAGACCTGATTGATAGATTGGACACACTACATGTTTCGCCTGAATATGCACATGGACACAGAATAATGATTATCTGATACCCAACATTTTAAAAGTCAAAGGAAAATGTGTTAAAAGAAATTAAGGGTCAAGGTCAAAAGACAGGTGCCAGACCGACATGCATCCACTAAGAACTATCTATTGACCAAATATGGTGGTTCTAGGTATTAAAGTTGCTGAGAAATTGACCTAATCTCGAAAATGTTACAAAGTTAGTCAAGCATGCAATTGAGGTCAAAGTCAAGAGACAGTTGTCAGTCTTGCATGTACCCAGCAAGAACTGTCAATAGACCAAATACAGTAGGTCTAGGTATTACAGTTGTTGAAAAATGGACTTAATAAATTGGGATGAAAGTCACTCAACCATGAAATTGAGGTCAAGGTCCACTGAGACAAGTGTCAGACTGGCATGTACCCAACAAGAACAGTCGATAGACCAAATATAGTGGGTCTAGATATTACAGTTTCTGAGAAAAGGACAACTTTGAAAAGTGACAAAGTCACTGAAGCATGAAATTGAGGTCAAGGTCCCAAACCAGGTTTCAGACTGACATGTACTCACCAAGAAGTATCTATTGACCAAATATGGTGGGTCTAGGTATTCTAGCTGCAGAGAAATGGACTTAACCATGAACAAGTAGCAGTAATGCAAAGATGAAATTGAGGTCAAGGTTCCAAGCCAGGTGTCAGACTGGCATGTACCCACCAAGAACTATTTATAGACCAAATATGGTTGGCCTAGGTATTATAGTTTCTGAGAAATGGACAACCACGAAAAAGTGACAAAGTCGCTCATGCATGACATTGATGTCAAGAAACCAAGCCAGACTGACATGTATCCACCAAGAACTATCTATTGACCAAATATGGTGGTTCTAAGTATTCTAGTTTCTGAGTAATGGACTTAACCCCGAAAATGTGATTCAGGTCACTCAAGCATAAAATTGAGGTCAAGGTCAAAAGGCAGGTGTCAGACCGACATGTACCTACCAAGAACTATCTAATGACCAAATACAGTGAAATGGATTAAACCACGAAACTTGGGACGCAGATTTTAAATTCATGTTTATGAAGTCGGTGAACCATAACAAGAGGCTCTCAAGAGCCTGAATCGCTCACCTGGCAAACAATGCACTATAAACTAAATCTCATCACCATTCACTAAGGATACCATGTTTACTTTAAAAACCAAATATTGTTGAAATCCGAGCAAGTGTAAAAAAATGGCGGGAAACTTTCATCATCACCATTCAACTCGGGATACCATGTTTACCTTGAAAGTAGCTTCCATCTTCATTTTCTTTCTATAATTCAGGAAAAAATAGCAAAAAACAGCATTTTGACCCCTATGTTCTATTTTTAGTAAGGGCGGACATGTTTTTCGACCAATCAAAAATCCAAGCATTACCTTTTTGCAGGACACCCTAAGGAACAATCTTACAAAGTTTCATTTGATTTTGAATAGTTGTTTCAGAGAAGAAGATTTTTGAAACAATAAGTGAATAACATAAAAAAAAGCCAAAAATGTCAAAAAAGGGTAATAACTCAAACATCGACAGATTTTCAGGAAAATCAGCACACAGGTAGCTCTCATCATGCTGAACACTTTCAACCTGCCAGAATTTGCCGTAACCTAATGATTTTTGAGATATTTGCGAAAAACTGTTGTTTGACCCCTATGTTCTATTTTTAGTAACAGTGGCCATGTTTTTCGACGGATCAAAAATCGAAGCATAAACTTTTTGCAGTATACCCTAAGGAACAATCTTACCAAGTTTCATTTGATTGTGAATAGTAGTTTCAGAGAAGAAGATTTTTGAAATAATAACATAAAAAAAGCCAAAAATGTCAAACAAGAGGCTCTCCAGAGCCTGTATCGCTCACCTGGAGTCTGGTTTTCATTCGACAATTAATCAACTATTTGACCAAGTTTGTTGCAATTGGTTCAATTGTCCAGGGAAAATTTGTTGAAGATTTATTTTTCATAAGGTTTAATGTTAAAATATATTCCCTGATGGTGGTAGTCCTGGCAGGAAGTTGATAAAATTGACCAGGAATAAGGGTGAACCTTAAATAAATGTAACAGAACCCGACCTCAAATTACACAAACCAATAACTCCTAAATAGAATTTGGGAATCCCTTCAAAATTTCAGGGTATGTAGATCTCAACATGGCAAACATTTTTCAATTTCCATTTCACTTCTATCTCAAATAGTTTTGGAGATAAATGCAAAAATGTTAAAATTTTGAAAATTTGACCAAAAAAGGGCAATAACTCCTAAATGGGTTTTGGGATTTCCTTTAAAATTTCAGGGTAGGTAGATCTCAACATGGGAAACATTTTTAAATTTACATTTCACTTCTATCTGAAATAGTTTTGGAGATAAATGACGAAAAATGTTAAAATTTTGAAAATTTGACGAAAAGGGCAATAACTCCTAAACGGGTTGTGGAATTTCCTTCAAAATTTCAGGGTAGGTAGATCTCGTCATGCTGATAAATTTTATCCCATGTCAGATTTTCGATATCTGTAATGGTTTTTAAGTTATAAGCCAAAAACAACACATGCACCCCTATATTCTATTTTTAGCTACCACAGCCATGTTTTATGTCAGATCAAAATAAATTGAGGACCGTTTGTAGAGGATATGTCATAGATCATTCCTATTAAGTTTCAAACCAATCGGCCCAGCGGTTTCAGAGGAGAAGATTTTTTAATGTTAAAATTTTGAAAATTTGACGAAAAAAGGGCAATAACTCCTAAATGGGTTTTGGAATTTCCTTCAAAATTTCAGGGTAGGTAGATCTCAACATGGGAAACATTTTTAAAATTTACATTTCACTTCTATCTGAAATAGTTTTGGAGATAAATGACGAAAAATGTTAAAATTTTGAAAATTTGACGAAAAAAGGGCAATAACTCCTAAACGGGTTGTGGAATTTCCTTCAAAATTTCAGGGTAGGTAGATCTCGTCATGTTGATCAATTTTACCCCATGTCAGATTTTCGATATCTGTAATGGTTTTTAAGTTATAAGCCAAAAACAACACATCCACCCCTATATTGTATTTTTAGCTACGACAGCCATGTTTTACGTCAAATCAAAATAAATTGAGGATCGCTTGTAGAAGACATGTCATAGATCATTCCTATTAAGTTTCAAACCAATCGGCCCAGCGGTTTCAGAGGAGAAGATTTTTGAATGAAAAAATTTTGAAAATTTGACAAAAAAGGGCAATAACTCCTAAATGGGTTTTGGAATTTCCATCAAAATTTCAGGGTAGGTAGATCTTGTCATGCTGATCAATTTTACCCCATGTCAGATTTTCAATATCTGTAATGGTTTTTGAGTTAATAGCAAAAAACAGCAATTTACCCCTATGTTCTATTTTTAGCAACAGTGGCCATTTTTTTCATCGGATCAATATAAAATGAGGATCGTTTGTGGAGGACATGTCATAGATCATTCCTATTAAGTTTCAAACCAATCGGCCCAGCGGTTTCAGAGGAGAAGATTTTTGAATAAAAGTTTACGATGGACGGACGGACGGAGGACGGACGAAAAGTGATGGCAAAAGCTCACATGGTCTTTGGCCAGGTGAGCTAAAAAGGGCAACAACTCTAACATCAGTCGACAGATTTTCACGAAAGTCAGCACACAGGTAGCTCTCATCATGCTGAATACTTTCAACCTGCCAGAATTGGCCGTAACCTAATGATTTTTGACATATTTGCGAAAAACTGTTGTTTGACCGCTATGTTCTATTTTTAGTAACATGTTTTTCGACGGATCAAAAATCGAAGCACAAACTTTGTGCAGGATACCCTAAGGAACAATCATGCTAAGTTTTATCCAAATCCATTCAGTAGTTTCAGAGGAGAAGATGTTTGAAAAATTGTTAACGACGACGACAGATGACGCCAGACGACGACGGACGCAAAGTGATGAGAAAAGCTCACATGGCCTTTTAGGCCAGGTGAGCTAAAAATTAGGACAGGATCACAAGAAAAGTATACTGCGGCAAACCTTATACAATAAGCTACCTTGTGGACCATAAATCTTAATTGTAGGTATTACATGTATAAAGTTGTTAAAGTTTTTAAAAGTAAAGTAATACCTATATGTCGCCTCCGCGACTTTTAGTAGCAGGCGAGACAAAAACCATTTAGAATATTTATATTGACTTTCACAAGAATTTTGATACGGTTGATATTTAATTTGGAGATTGTAATTGTTAAACTATTGTGACATTATTATGATTGTTATCGCTCACATGCATCACCTGTACATGTGAGCCTGATTGTAAAAGGTGGATTAAAATAAAAAAAGTTTGTAACCTTAAAAAAAATACCACACCATCAAAGGTTGCTCTCAACTGCCCCTATAAATTTTATAAAATTAATATATCTTTGAATATTTTTCTATGTTCAGTGATAGTATCTGTATTCGTCGCAGCCTGCACGTTTGGACCAACAGACAATTTTTAAAGCGGACTACCTTACACAGTTAGTCAAACCATTTTGTCCATCTTTGGTTTCAATTGTCTTTTTCGTTTCATACAAGATTTTTTATATTTTGAGTAATGTTAGCAATATTAAAGTTCTACAGTAGATTATTAAAGATTTTTTTTTACAGAATTATCTACTTTTAGTAACTATGGCCATATCTGTTGATGGTTCAAACCCAGAGTTTTATCTTAACTCACACTCAGTACTTTAAAAGCAGATTTTTAAAAAATATTTGCTGATTTTTCTTCTTTAAGCAATGTTTATTTAGGGAATGAAAAAACTGCGGTGGGACAAAAATAAGGGCAAAATCTTTTGACTCCGACCAGAAATGTGAGGGTAGTTGGGTAGAGACAGATAATTAAACCTCTGTAGTGGCTTTAGCATGAAATCTACTGATGGGATCTTTAGTGTGCATGGAGTGGACATGTGGTTTTATCCAAACACGTCACCGACTATGGTCCGCGGTCAGGCTTTTCTTATTATGACCTGACAACCCTCTAATGAGAGGGCATCCCCTATCCGCCACCTGGGGACGCGCTAGGCAGCTCTGGGTGTTGAGCCCCTGTGAAACATCACAGGTACCTAGAAAAAAAATAAAATCTAAAAGAAAAAATAAAAAAATAAAAATAATAATAAAAAAAATCACAAAAAAAAACACAAATGAAATTGCAAAATAATTTTCCAAATGAAAGTCAGATGACCAATTGTTAAAATTCAATCATTACATAGTTTTTTTAATTGTAAATATCTGTAAAAAGCCAAACAAATATTCAACTGATGTACTCAAAAAGAAGGGAAAAAAACAGATGGGCAAATTTCTGGTAAGTAACTTGTTCTTTTAAATTATCAATTTTATATGCAGCATAAAAAATATGTTAAAACTGTTACCATAATCAACATTCTTAATTATCAAAAAAAGTTCGGCTTCACAATTTTAACTGATCTAAAGAAATACTGGGCAAAATATTGCAAGTAAAATATATTTTATAAATTCAGTTAACAATAAAAGAAAAAAAAAATAACATTTCCTGTCATTTTAAAAAGCTAATAGTCACCAACAAATAAATATGTAACAATTTACCAAAAATCCTACTTTTAAAATTGGTTTGGTTTAGTTGGGGTTTTATGCCGTTTTCAGCACATTTGGCTATTTCGTGGCAGCCAGTTTATTGGTGGAGGAAGCTAGTGTACCTCAGGAGAGAACCACTGACCTTCTGCAGGAAAATTGCCAATCCTTGAGAACACACTTGCCACAGTTGAGATTCAAACTGACCTCAGTGCTGACAGGTTAGTGATCATCAGTAGTCACGACGAACTACCTAGCACTCGCCCACCAATATTTCATAAAGGACTGATTTAGAAATTGACCTGAGTTCAATAATTCTACAAAATTTCAAGCAAAATTGTACATGTACCAATGCTGATTAACTTCTTGTAACCACTATTTTTCATGATATTTCTTATAATAGAGACTGTATAGAGGATAAAGTATGCTTGAACTGCCCAATTACCCAGAACAATTGATAGTAACAACGTTTATTAAATTTTGTTACATACAAATGTAGACGTAACTTCCCTAAACCACTTTTTCCCATGAAATTGTCTTTCCCCTTATGTAGTGTGCTGTCAATATGCCTAAGGCCCTCAACATGAGGTAATGTGCTCTATTACAACGAATGACATATATTATCAACAAATCTTATCAAAATATAAAGATATGGGGTTTAAAACATCATTGAGACGAACACGTGGAATTTTTTTCCCAGATGAAATGGGACATTGAGAACCAATGTTGACTCTACTTCCCTAAACCACTATTTCATGAATTTGCCTTTTTCCTGTCATTGTGTTTAACTATGTATATCTTCACTTTAGGATTTAACTGAACTGAATGTGCTTTTTACCCAGAACAGAAATCACCAATTTTAAAAAAAATATAAGGATTTAGATGTAAAATGCTATAGAAATGAACACTGGAGAAATGTACTGGTGCTGATACAATTTTCCTATACTATTGTCCGTCTTTTTTGTGACTGAACCATATTCAACTTTGCAAAATAACAATCCAAAGATACTAATATTTGATATAGTTAGTTTATAATATACTGTAAATACGACGCATTTCAAGGAGTTACCTCTCATCAGCAGCATTAAAACAGAAACATTTGGAAGACCAAAAAACAAACTTATTTTAAAACAAGAAGTACTCGTAACCAAAACTGATTGGACATTTGTCATAATTAGTTACAGTGACCTTGTCCTTAGACAAATTAGTGACCTACAATACAGGGAACTTCATCTGAAGATATGTGATCATTTTCTGCAAGTCATACATGCCCAACTGACATGACCAAAGCATGTTTCTGTACATGAAAGTTTCAAAGGCTATAATGTATTATAATTGGAAAAATGAAATGTTGATTTCTTTTTTTTAATTAAAATTCATCCAGAAAATAAATAAAAATAAGAATTTTCTTGAAGCTTTTGAAAAAAATCAAATATTTCTTTAGAGGACAAAAATATTCATTTTAAAATATTTCTGTCTAAAATCAGTTTCAGAGGAATTTTGTTAAAAAATGTCATTTATTAAACAATGGACTACACTTAACTAAATATTCAAACCTATGAGATCAGTGTAAAATGTCATTATGAAACAAAAATTGAAATTTGAAACCATGTTTTATAGTCTCTCCCATTTTAGCATTTTACAAATACTTTCCATAAATGTTAGTAATATTTTTGGGCTGAGTATTTTGATTATTTTTATTTATTGCTTTGTTTTGGTTTTTATTGTTAAGATTTTTTGTTGTTTTTTTATTGTACTTTTCTTTTTTTCTTTTTTTTAAAAAAAATTTTAGATTTCATTTGTGTTGCATATTCCTACATTATAAAAGGGTTTTATTTTTGTAATTATATTTTTTATATTTAAACTATTAAATGTGTAGGATTGTTTGGAGGGAAAGTGCAGGTATTAGTGTAGTACAGATCTTAGTATCCTTCAATGGAAAGTAATTGTAAAATTTTTGAATTTAAATTATTGTATACTAAAAGAAACATTTGCTTAAACCTTTAGAATCTGATGAAACTGGAAATTTCCTGAGACTTCAAATCATTAAAAAAAATATTCAACCAATTTTGTAAAATGCAAAATAGAAAGAGATAAAAAAAATAGTCCATTGCCAATATATGACCCTGAAGTTAAAAACTGATAATTTTGCAAAATATTTTAAACTTTACAGTGACATATGCACAAAGGAAATTATAGTTAAAAAATCTAATGGACTGCATTTTATGAAACATAATAGTTATATTTTTGTCAAAAGATAAAACAGTGGTTCATAAATTCATGTTCGAACCAATATTTTTACATTAGTGAGACCAATAATTTAATAATGTAAACTTATGAACTTAGGTTCACTGTCTATTTCCATGAAGTTTCAGAGATTTTCATCTTTGAACCAACATTTTTACAGTTTCTGACCAATAATTTAATAATTTAAGCCTAGCTATTAACGTAGGTTCACTAATTGTCTATTTCTATAAAGTTTCAGAAATTTTCATGATGAAAATTAACTGTCAGCTGAAAATGATTTTTTGAAAGCCTTTATCAATGTCAAAACTAAAGAAATTCTGCACACGAGGATAATTGCAATAAAATGATCTCATAACAAAGTTTCAATACTTCAGGACATGTAAAATGTAAAAGTTTCAGCACTTGTTGGACCAAATAGTTTCAATATATGTCCTAACTAAAAAGTTTCAGGACATGTCCAACCTAAACTTTTCAGCACAAGAGGAACAAAATGGTTCAGCACATCAGGACATGTAAAATGTAAAAGTTTCAGCACTTGTTGGACCAAATAGTTTCAATATATGTCCTAACTAAAAAGTTTCAGGACATGTCCAACATAAACTTTTCAGCACAAGAGGAACAAAATGGTTCAGCACATCAGGACATGTAAAATGTAAAAGTTTCAGCACTTGTTGGACCAAATAGTTTCAATATATGTCCTATCTAAAAAGTTTCAGGAAATGACCAACCTAAACTTTTCAGCACAAGAGGAACAAAACGGTTCAGCACATCAGGACATGTAAAATGTAAAAGTTTCAGCACTTGTTGGACCAAATAGTTCCAATATATGTCCTAACTAAAAAGTTTCAGGACATGTCCAACCTAAACTTTTCAGCACAAGAGGAACAAAACGGTTCAGCACATCAGGACATGTAAAATGTAAAAGTTTCAGCACTTGTTGGACCAAATAGTCTCAATATATGTCCTAACTAAAAAGTTTCAGGACATGTCCAACCTAAACTTTTCAGCACAAGAGGAACAAAACGGTTCAGCACATCAGGACATGTAAAATGTAAAAGTTTCAGCACTTGTATGACCAAATAGTTCCAATATATGTCCTAACTAAAAAGTTTCAGGACATGTCCAACCTAAACTTTTCAGCACAAGAGGAACAAAACGGTTCAGCACATCAGGACATGTAAAATGTAAAAGTTTCAGCACTTGTTGGACCAAATAGTTTCAATATATGTCCTATCTAAAAAGTTTCAGGAAATGACCAACAAACTTTTCAGCACAAGAGGAACAAATAGGTTCAGCACATCAGGACATGTCAAACCTAAACTTTTCAGCAAAAGAGGAACAAAAAGTTTCAGCACATCAGGACATGTCCAACCTAAACTTAACAACACAAGAGCTTTCAGTACTTCTTGGTATGTACAGTGCACATGTGGTACCAACTGGTCTCTTATTATACCCAGCCTAAGAAGTTTCAGAACTCCGGATATATGCAACATAAAACTTTCTGCACATGTCAAGGGCTCCGAGTTCATGTACAATCAGCATGTGTGGGTACTAAAGGGTTCACTTCATGTGTAATATAAAAGTTTCAGAAACAACAATTTTATATAGGCGAGATGAGCCAAAAATCTAAATATGAATATTCACAATTTCTCCCAAAAATGAAAAATTCATTGCCCATCTCTGCAAAAATAAGCTGATAGAGATAAATTCCTGGATGTAAAAGAATCCGGGGTAAAGATGTGTCGTCTATGAAACTAGATATTGATGAAAGTTGAAAACCTGGACTCTTAAAAAAATCTGCCACATACATTACTTGGTTGAAATACTTCACCATTCTTCAATCAGCAAGGCTCCTAAAGATATACCAAACTTTGGCTTCTTTCTTTCTCTGAAACCTGTAAAACTAATCAAAAGTTACATGCATCATCTACTTGTGACTTGCAAAGTCATAATAATTTGGTCTTACTTTAACTTCTGCAGAAACCACTTTTTTTTCTTCTCAAGGTTACCTTACTTTGTTTGCATGTATGAATGATCTCCATCTTTTAAATCTTCTGCACAAGTGATTGCTATTCAAATAATCTTCTGTGTGTCATTTTTAACTCAGAATTTCGATTTTTTTCTGGAATATCTCAAATTGTTCTTTAAGATGAATCTAAAATTTTAATATGTCTTGTCCATTACTGAAATGAGTGGAAGTTATATATGCATTTCAACATTTAACATTTTTTTTAATCTTTTGCCTGCTTGGAGATAAATCTCAATCAATCAATCAAATCAACAACTCACTGCACTGTGTAACAGTCAATAATCTTCTATGATACTCCAATGGAAATCTGGAAAATACTATGGTAAAACAACATAAAAACAACCATCAAATATTATTTCTTATATATCTATTTCTATAAATAGATTGACGTCATAATAAATTTATTTATATATTTTGATGTGACGTATATATCTATATCTATTTTTCTATCTATAGATGTGACATCATAAAACAATAGAAAATTTGTATCTCTCTACATGTATTTTTCTATCTATGTAACTGTCACAAAACAATGTGCATCTTCACCTATCTCTTTCTTTTTCTATTCTTATCTATCTATATTTCTATATATAGATGTGAAATCATTTAACAATGCATCTATCTAGATGTCTTTGATTATATATCTATATTTACATAGTATATGTATCTCCATGTATGTTTCTATATATAGATGCGACATAAAAAAAAGAATATCTATGTACGATGCGAGTCCATAAAACAATGTATATCTATCTATACAAATGTACCTGAAGTTCTGCAGCAGCAGTGAAAGCCCTAGTAAAATAAAAAAAAAATTTTATTGTATGCCAAAAATGAATGGTAGAGCATTTGTATTTAGAAACACGATTAACAAATCAGAATTGGTTTTTGTGAGTTTTATTCCCTATCAAAGAAAGTCTATGCCTCATGCAGTTTCAGTTGAATGATATCATGCAGCACAGAGAATGAGTCCAGTAAAGCTAGAGCAATGATTACAAATGGTAAGCTTTTTCCCCACATACGATGAATGCACTCTGTATTGATTGGAGAAAGTTAGTCCCTTCCACACATCCAATGTAAACTGTACCAATTACAGAAGGTAAGCCCCTTCCCTTTACCCTCCACAAGGCTGGTAAAGAAATGCAAACTGTGAAAATAACCTTAATGTTTCTAAACATTTCATATTTTTTGAAAATTGTCCAATTAGTGGATTGTTTGTAGAGGACCTCCTTCCATACATCATTCCTACCAAGTTTGGTTACAATCCGCTCAGTAGTTCCAGGGGTTTTTAAAAAAAAATGTTATGCTCCGTTTCTAAAAATGTAATTTCAATTTTTTAAAAAAAATAAAATTTAAACAAAAAATATTTTTACTTGCAAAACTGATTGGAAAAAAATGGTTTCATCAGATACCTAAAAAAATTGTAAAATATATAAGACCAATTGAAATAAAGACCATCAAATTTTCCAAACAATTAGTATTTTCAAAAATAATTTCATCAATTTTTCCGAGAACAAAGTGTTATCATTGAGAGATGCCAAAATCAAATTACAATAATTGTTAATTACCAACACTACCACTTTTAATTAAAAAACTGATTTCTGAAAAACAATTTTAAGTTTAAAAAAAATTTTATTTAAAAATCTGTCATTTTTTATGTCTGCAGTTTGTCTTTGAATTGGAGGGGATGAATGACAACCAAGAAACACAAATACCTGAACAACTCTGGTAACAAAAACAACACAACAACAACTATCAATCACTAAACAAAACTGTCTTCATAACAACCAATCAAACCAAACTGTCTCCATAACAACCAATCAAACCAAACTGTATCCATAACAACAAGAAGGGGAAAAGTCTATAGGTCAATCATGTCCAATTTTATTTTTAAAATAATACTTTACATATCAGCCGAATAAATTTTAAGATTTTAATAATTTTACCATTTAGTTATTGAATTATTATTTTCAAGTGTTTGAGTGTTGAGTTAACAAAATTATTATTAATTTAATTCTGAGCATCTCTTAATCAAAACACAAATCTCAAATATGCACGAAGAAAAAAGAAATTTAAAAAAAGTTGAATTAAGCTTTTTTCTGCTTATCATCTGACATCAAAAGATGTTTATCAAATTTAAAATAAATTTTTTGTTCACTGCTGTACATATCTAACGATTTTTCTTTAAATATTTAATTAAATATCAAAACAAATGCGAAATAATGATTATAAGCCAAATTATTACACACAATGTTTCATTTTTATTTCCTTTTTTTTTTTTTTTTTTTTTTGTTGAAAAAGCAAAAATACTAAGTTAATATTCTAAATGGTTAATTTGATGAAACCATTCTTATTTCTTATTAAAAAAATAAAATAAAATAAAAATAATATCAAACAAGAGGTTCTTCCGGAGGTGAGCCTATACCAGTCATGTGGCTTTTATTAGGCCATTTGCTGCTAAAGAAACCTCGATATTTTACTTTTGACCTAAAAAAAAGGACGGATCATTTGAATATGCTTTGCTAACTTTGGTACATTAGTTCCTGATAAAAAGACAAAAAAGTCCTTTTCCAGCTGTTGGTTGATCATATGAATATCAAAAGTGGATCATTTGTTGTCATCAATCCTGCAAAGTTTCAAAACATTTCATAATGTAGTTTCAGAGGAGAACCCTGATTTTTTTAAATTGGCCAATAAAAATCAAAGACGGCCTGTGGCGGCCATGTTGTTCATCCAACCAGAACCAATGGTACATCGTTTGTAGAGGTCCTTCCATTCATCATTCATACCAAGTTTGGTTACAATCTGCCATTTAGTTCCTGAGCAATTGACAAAAATGTCTTTCCCCATATGGTTTCAATGGAAAATTTGAACAACTACAGTTTACGAATGATGGACTTACCTCCTAAAATCAGTAAAGATTACAATGGATATTGAAAGAGGATGGACCTTCTGTAATCAACACATAAGATCTTTTAATGCATTTTGCCTCAAGATCCTATGTTAAACTATGTTTGGATCTGGCACTATTTTGGATGGTGGGGTCATCGCATACAATTCTTACAGAGGACTTTCTGCCAAGTTTTGTTCAAATTGACTTCGTTTTCAGAGAAGAAAAAGATCTTAAAAATAATTTCCGATAGGATCCAATGTTATTTGGCTCTGGTAGCAATCTTGGACAGCAGGCACTAGGGTAATCAGATATAATTCTGAAAGAGGATCTGCCTAAAGACCATTGTTGTCAAGTTTTGTTCCAATTAGCTTTGTGGTTTCAAACATGAAGCTCCTATAGGGTTGTATGTTAAGCTATGTTCATCTCTGAACAACTGCATATAATTTGCAATTAATAATCCCACAACTATGGAATGACAATTGTTCAAATCCTCAGAAAGAAATATGCATACACATCTTTTCACATGGTGCCTTGCAACCGTCACATAATTTAAATTACAGGTAAGGAACCAATTTTACAAATATCATATACTGCATTTTATAAAGTTTCAGAAATATACATTCTTATGAACTGCCCATTCTGATTGAACTGAGAAAATTTTCTATCAGTTTTGCAAATACTGGCCATAAGCTGGGTAATCTCTTGCCTTTGACAAAATCATGACCAAATGATCAAAAGGAGATTATTAGTACAACCAGATTACTAACATCTCATAATACTGAGGCTTCAATAGAAGGGAGATAACTCATGATGTATCAAAACCAATTTGAGATATAAAAATTTTGTTCTTCGTAAATCTGTTGTGCAATCAGAAAATTTAGATAATCTTTATTTAATATTTAATTGAGTATAAATATTATTTAAAACATTTAAAGTATTTTGAACTAATGCACATTAACTTTAAAGGCAATATTACACCAAAATCCTTTATAAAAATAAAAATAAAAACTAGAGGCTCACCTGGCATCTATTTGGCCATTATAAAACGTAAGCTCTTTTGTATCCACAAGGCTTTTAAAGAAACACATTAAATGTCAAAAGTAATCTTGATATTCGACATTTGACCTAAAAATAGGTGGATCATTTGCATCTATCTTTCAATATGAGATACTTGCCAACTTGGTTAAAGTCTGCCTATTAGTTCCTGGGCAAACGACAAAACAGTCTTTTCTCATATATAGATTCAATGGAAACTTTTAACAGCCTCAGCTGTCATCAAGTGGATCGTTTGTAGAGGGTAGATTTCAAAAAATTTCATATTGTAGTTTCAGAGGAGAAGATTTTTGGAAATAAAAAATCAAAGATGGCCTCTTGCAGCCATACTGTTCACTCAATGCTGGATCGTTTGTAGAGGATATTGTTGTCATCAAGCCTCCAAAGTTTCAAAACATTTCAATATGTAGTTTCAGAGAAGATTTTTGGAAATTGGCCAACAAAAATAGAAGATGGCCTTTGTTGGCCATGTTGTTTATCCAATCGGAACCAATGGTGGATCATTTGTAGATGTCCTTCAATAATTCATTCCTACCAAGTTTGGTTACAATCTGCCAAGTAGTTTCAGAGGAGAAGATAAAAATGTGAAAAATTAACAGACGACAGCCTATATCCCAGGTGAGCGAAAAATAAATTTATTCTCTAAAAAAATAGTTACTACTAAATCCCTACTAAAGTTTTGGAAACAAAAAAAAATCCTTAAAAGTTTTTAAAGCAAATTAATTTTGAAAATGATAACTATAAAAATTTTTTAACGAACAAAACAAAAACAAAAATATTAATTGCTTGCACCACTGCAAAAAAAGGCATGGGAGCCATTCATCTTCAATGACAGTCCCATACCCTACAATTTCCCATGGAGATGTTGCTCCATAGTCCTGTTCCCCTGCAACATTCACCTCCACAGTTGTGTTAAATAAGTCAACACTCGTCTCTATCATCTCATCTGAGTCGGACAAAACAAGTGTGATATCCCTAAATAACGCCATCCGTGGTGATGGTGTCACAGAAGTGCAGGCCTGTTCCTCTGAAACGGTCACCTCCACAGTTGTGTTATATTGGTCAATACTTGTCGATTCAGACAAAACAAGTGTTGCATCCCAAAATAACACTTCCTGCGGTGATGGTGCTTCAGAAGCTGCAGGCGTGGACTCTGCCAAAGGATAAGATGGCAAATCCTCAGAAACTGAAAAACTGGCCATTAAATCCTCTGGCAGACGCCCAATGGTCACCTCCAGTGTAACATTCTCTTTAGACTCTTCTTCTATATCAGAAACTGATTGAGGAGAGAAGACTACTGAGAAAGTTAACTCACCAGAAGTTTCTATTGAGACTTCAGGAGCCTCTCTAGCCACTTCTGGAGAAGGAGGGGGTGCGGGAATGTCAGGAACAGGTTCCAGACCTCGGACTCGTCTGGACCACCGCACAGGTTCAGACATAGGTCTTGCAGCAACATAACCATAGGGCTTACCGACCCTGTTCAGCATTCTGTTCTTCTCATTGTCAATATAAACTCGTGGTTTCTTCCTGAAAACAAAAAAAAATATCTTTAATTTCAACTCAAAATGGGATATTTTGGCATGTTGCAAATGTACCAAAATTAAAGCTAAATAATCCCTACACCAAAATATCTGAATATATTACAACCTTAGTTTTAATGCATTATCTAATTACATTAAGTAGAGACTCCTTAGGGCCTCAATTGCTGAAATGAATTTATCATTTAATCATAATAAATAGAGGCTCCCAGGAACCTGTCTTGCTCACATGGACTTTATTTGTAACTTAAAATTTGGTATTATAGGACAAATATAAAATATCAACACCTTGAGAAAGAGGGTGGGGGCTACTCCCAAACATTCCAACAGTATTATAGTGTAGCAGTAAAGGGTGGAATTTTAACAAAGTTGCTGTCTAGAACATAGTCATAATTTCTCGCATAACTTTACCCATAAAATCATGGCAAGATTATTTGATATAAAACTTGATGCACAAGATGTGCAGATTTTGATGAGTTACGACTCATCAGTTGTGCTCAGGGTCTAAGATTTGGAAAACCAAAAACAACTAGAACTGTCACTAACTATACCCCATGCTGCTGTTAATTTACAAAAAAACAACTGATATTAAATCTGTGTTATAAAATTTTGAGGCCCTATTTAACAAAGCTATGAGGAGGTAATTGATCAATAAAATTCTTATTATGTGCATATCTAATAAAAGACTAAAGTAATGGACTAGAACAGAATTTCTAAGTCCGAAAGAGTATAAATATGGGAAAAAGTATTGGACCAGGACACTTCTCATGCGCACATTTATGTACTATTATCTTACAGTATTATTAACCTCTGATAAGGCATGTTTGAGAAACTGTGGGTACAAAAAACAAGAGGCTCCCAAGAGCCTGAATCGCTCACCTATCTTTTGTGTACCAGTAGATCTTGCATCAATGATTATTTTGCTATTTAATGTATACCGTCACAATTTTCTCCTTAGTATTGACCTGTACAGCTAAAATATAGAATCCTGAACCTAATAGATATGGTTGCTAGGAACTTTTTCATCAGTTGCTATGGACTTTTTCAATGGCATTAACTCTTGACCTTCAATTTTGACTTGAACAGGTAAATTGTACGGTCCTGAACCGAAATATATATGGTTGCTAGGGACTTTTTCATCTGTTGCTATGGACTTTTTCAATGGCATTGACTCTTGATCTTCCATTTTAACGAACAGGTAAATTGTAGGGTCCTGAATCCAAATAAAGATGGTTGCTAGGGACTTTTCCATCAGTTGCTATGGACTTTTTCAATGACCTTGACCCTTGACCTTTCTTTCTGACTTGTACAGGTAAATTATAAGGTCCTTAATCCAAATATATATGGTTGCTAGGGACTTTTTCATCGATGCTATGGAATTTTTCAATGACCTTGACCCTTGACTTTCCATTTTACTTGTACTGTTACCATTTAATTTATTTCAAGTAACCCCCTACACATCTGTGACAATGTCAGACCATTATTTTCTGTTTACATGTAAATAATCTTTCAAGGGCAAAAACTCCTATAAGGGATCAACTGATGATTTTGGTCATGTTGACTTAGGCCAATTAAAATTGATAGATTTTCATCCCCGCCTGCCCTCGAAAATCGTGCCGCCCCGATTTTTTTTATTTTCTAAAATTAAGGATTTCCGGATTTTGTTCATCTCCGTTACCGGTATCCGTGTCAATAATTTCGTTTTTTGTTAACTTCCTGTAACAATTCAACATGGTTTTCGTGATTCTTAGAGTAGTAAGCGGTGTGAATGAAAAGAAATGGACCATCTGATATTGAAGACTAATTTTTAGACCTTTAGATGTCTTTTGGTCAGCTTAAGTCTGCAGAGATTGGATTTGAATTTTCTATTGTGCATGTTTCTGGAATAAAAACATATATAAGCCATTTTATAACGTTTACATATTAATAACACCTTACAAAATAGTTTCATATGAAATAAAAAATAAAAATAAAATCCTCCCACCCGCCCAATTTTTTTTCAAAAAGTTGGATGAAAATCTACTAATTAATTTGAGTTGGCCTTATTTGTAGATCTTAATTTGCTGAACATTTTTGTTGTTTACAGTTTGTCTTTATCTATTATTATATTCAAGATAATAACCTAAAACTGCAAAATTTCTTTAAAATTAAAATTTCAGGGGCAATAACCCAACAAAAAGCTGTCTGATTCATCTGAAAATTTCATGGCTGGTAGATCTTGACTTGTTAAACATTTTTACCTCGTGAGTTTTGCTCTAAATGCTTTGGTTTTTGAGATATAAGCCAAAAACTGCATTTGACCCCTATGTTCTAATTTTAGCAACAGCGGCCATGTTTGTTGACAGATCAAAACTTCAGATAAAATTTATAAACTAGATACCATAAGGAACATCCTGTAAAAGTTTAAAGGTATTTTGCCCAGTAGTTTCAGAGGAGAAGATTCTTGAAATAATTTATTACAACGCCGACGAGGACGGACGCCAAGTGATGGCATAATTTCACATGGCCCTTTGGGCCAGGTGAGCTAAAAATGGGGGATAGACAGAATTTCTAAATCCAAAAGGGTATAAAATTATGGGAAAAAGTATTGGACCAGGACATACTTTGCATGTGCACATCTACGTACTAGGATCTAACACTAAAGTTTCATTTACCTCTGATAAGGCATGTTTGAGAAACTGCGGGTACAAAAACTAGAGGCTCTCAAGAGCCTGTGTCGCTCACCTGTATCTAATGTGATTTTGGAAATTATGTAAAATTATATAATGATTGAGACCAAGATTGGTTTAATTTGACACAGTATTTAAAATTAAAAACAGGTCATCTTAGTGTAGTCTTACAATAGCTACTGAAGACATCTTATCATGTCTTATCATTATTATTTTTGAATATGTCAAGTTGTGACCATTCAGAATTTTTTTTAACGATTTTCTGATAGACTTAGACAGTTAACTTCTATGTTCTTTTTTAGCAAAGGCGGTTTGATGGCAGGGTCATCCGATACTTTTTTTCAAACAAGTCATGATAACCTACTGAAAATTGTGGCCAAGTTTATTTTCTATTCAGCCCAGATCAAGTGGAGAATTTTGTAAAAAAAATGTTAAAAATTGCATATATAATGGCCATAAAGGGATCAGCTACAAAGTAACAAAACTTGGTCAGCACCACATAAGAAACATTCCTGCCATATTTGGTGTCATTCCATACAGTGGTTCTCTGAAAGAAGACATTTGTATGTATTTCTCATAGGGTCTTATGTTAAACTAAGTCCCCTTCGGGCCAGGTGAGCTAAAGATATGGGCACGCAGGCAGACAGACAGATGGACAGACAGACATGCTGATTCCTATATATCCAAAACTATGTGTGCCGGGGGTATAATTAAATGGGCACAAGTACTTGTACATTATAAAGCTGTTCAACTGGGTATAACTGAACAGAATAATTCTTAAAAAGAGACAATTTTGGTATATTACAAAAAAAAAAATTGTGGGATAGACAGAATTTCTAAGTCCAAAAGGGTATAAAATTATGGGAAATAGTATTGGACCAGGACATACTTCGCATGCGCACGTCTACGTACTAGGATCTAACAGTATGCAAAATTTGATTAACCTCTGATAAGGCTATGACGTTTGAGAGACTGTGGGTACAAAAATTCTAGACAGACGGACAGGCTGATTGCTATATACCCCCAAACTATGTTTGTGGGGGTGGGTGGGAGAGGGGTTGTACAATAATCCAAAACCTTGGAGCAAATTTAACTAGAGGCTCTCAAGAGCATGTATCGCTCTCCTGGATTTGACTTTTCCACCTTGAACAGGACTAAAAGTTAAGTATAGCATTCAATTTGGCTGGTTTTCAAAAAGGGTCCTATGTTAAACTAAGTATGACTGTGTTGGCCATCTTGACCTGACGGTCATGGCCATCAGACATAATTCTGAAAGAAAACAATCTAAGGACCATTACTGACAAGTCATGTTCAGACTGGTCAAGTGGTTTCATATAAGAATATTTTAATATGAATTTTTCCAATGGGTTCTATGTTAAAAATAACAATCCAAAGATACTAATATTAGATATAGTAAATTTATACTATGCTGTATACGACGCATTTCAAGGAGTTACCTCTCATCAGCAGCATTAAAACCGAAACATTTGGAAGACCAAAAACCAAACTTATATTAAACAAGAAGTACTCAACCAAAAATACCGAAATAGGAAGCCAAATTTCAGCTAAGGAGATCTACCATGTGCAATACAAGGAATGAACCCTTAGTATTTCTATTATTTTTGAATTTTGCTAAATACTGTAGTCCAGTCAGACTAAGTTTTAACCTCAAACTAATTGCAACAGAAAATGTTTTAGTTCTAATCTATAGCATTAAGCCCCAAATATACACAGAAAAAAGTCTCATAAAATCTAACTTGAGGAAAACTCAAAATCAGCATTTTCTATGGAAATTAACATTGGAAAGGGAAGATAACTCCACAAAAATGAGTCTTTTTTTGTCATTTTTTGGTTGATTTTCTTAAAATTCATGTATAGTACCGGTATGATACTTTGATGGGGTTACAAGTTCGTATTTGACTACATTATATAATCTTCTGCTTTAGATGTACAAAACCGAAATGTTATGGCTATTTTTATTTTTTTTTGCGCAATTTTCATTAAAGAAATTGCAAATTTGTGGCTTTGTGACCATTTTGAAAAAATGTGAAAATTTGATATTGTTTATATCTGTAAATTATATTTGATAAGCATCTACCTTGTTTAAAGAAACTTGAAACCACAAAAAGAAGAATATATGCTTAATTATTTTTATTAAATTTGAGATTCTTTACCTTAACAAGTTGAAAAATTTAATAAATGGTCAACTAATGAATTACGAAATCTAGATTGTAGCTTGATAAAAGATATGAAAAAAACTTTAGAGTTGTTTGTTATACGTTAAAGACGGCTAAAATATCAAGAATCAATACATTCTGCTGAATAGAAGCGGTAAATTTAGAATTTTGTATCAATTTTTATTGATATTTCTGCCTTTTTTGCAGAGTTATCTCCCATTTTCAATGCAAATGTCCATAGGAATTTTAAAATCGAGATTTTTTAATATTCCTCAAGTTAGATTTTGTTGGACTTTTTTCTGTGTATATTTGGGGTATAATGCTAAAGATTAAAACTTAAAAATCTTCTTTTGCAATTACTTTAAGGTTAGGGTCAAATTTATGCTAGATTGACTGGACTACTGGTAATTTCTGTAACAAATCAAAATGAATAATCATGTCAGACAAGTCTGACGACTGGGTTGGCGAATACCCTCGGGGACCTAGGGTCCACCAGCAGAGACATCATCCCAGGAGTTTCAAAATAACAATCCAAAGATATTAGTATTAGATATAGTAAATTAACTTAGTTCAGGTGTGGCCGCCATCTTAATTAGTTCACTATCCGGCTCATTGCACAAAATTCTGAAATAGGGCCATCTAAGGACAATTGCTGCCAAGTCTGGTTCCAATTGGTCAAGTGGTTACATACAAAAAGATTTTTCAATGAATTTTCCCATAGTGACCTACGTTAAACCAAGTTCGGCTTCGCCGGCCATCTTGGTTTACAGTCCAGGTCATTGGACGCATTTCTGAAAGGGAATCTCTAAGTACCATTGTTGCTAAGTCTAAAATTCACATTGTCCAAAAATTGGAGCGTCAAAATCCAAAAAACTAAAGATAAATTTGGTATGGCCTTATACCATTTCAAAAGTAGAGAACTGGAAAATCTTCAACTCATTTTTATAGTTCGTTGTCTTCCCTCGCTCCGCTGTGCTCCACTTGGGAAAGATTTGTAATTTAACAAGCTCCTAAGAGCTTAATATTGACTTGTACAGCTAAATTATAGAATCCTGAACCCAAATATATATGGTTGCTTGAGCTTTTTCATCTGTTGCTATGGATAGTTTCAATGGCATTGACTCTTGACCTTTCTTTTTGACTTGTACAGGTAAATTATAGGGTTCTGAATCTAAATTGTGCCAGGGACTTTTTGAATGACCTTGACTCTTGACCCTCCATTTTACTTGTACAGCTACCATATAATTTATTTCAAGTTATGGTCTTAACATCTATGACAATGTCAGACCATTATATTTACTGATAATTACTAATCTTTCAAGGGCAAAATCACCTTTAAGGGGTCAATTGACAGTTTTGGTCATGTTAACTTGTTTGCTGTTAACAGTTTGTCTTTATCTAATAATTTTCAAGTGAATAACCTAACACTGCAAAATTTCCTTAAAATGTACAATTCAGGGGCAAAAAAACCAACAAAGGGTTGACTGATTTGTCTTAAAATTTCATGGCTGGTAGATCTTGACCTGATGAAACTTTTTACCACTGTCAGTTTTGCTCTAAATGCTTTAGTTTTTGAAATATTTGACAACAAGAGTGGACACACTACATTTCTCGCCTGGTATGCACATGGACACAGAATAATGATTATCTAATACGTGACTTTTGCAAGTCAAAGGAAAATGCATTAAAAGAAATTGAGGTCATGGTCAAAAGGCAAGAGTCATACCGACATGTGATACCAGTTTTGTCACACGTCTTATGGACTTGCGAGTTTTGTTAATACTGTTATGTACCTTATTTACCGACATGTATCCCCTAAGAACTATCTATTGACAAAATATGGTGGGTCTAGGTATTAAAGTTGCTGAGAAATGGACCTATTTAATCTCGAAAATGTGACAAAGGTCACTCAAGCATGCAATTGAGGTCAAAGTCCAGAGACTGGGGTCAGACTTGCATGTACCCATTAAGAACTATCTATGGACCAAACACGGATGGGTCTAGATATTAGTTGCTGAAAAAGGACTTAATCAAGAAATTTGGATGAAAGTCACTCGATCAACCATTAATTGAGGTCAAGGTCCAGAGACAAGTGTCAGATTGGCATGTATCCACCAAGAACTATCAAGAGACCAAATACAGTGGGTCTAGGTATTCTAGTTGCTGAGAAATCGACTTAACTACGAAAAAGCGACAAAGTCACTCAAGCATGAAATTGAGGTCAAGGTCTCAAACCAGTTGCCAGACTAGAACCCAGCAAGAACTATCTATTGACCAAATATGGTGGGTCTAGGTATTCTTGTTTGTGAGTAATGGACTTAACCACGAAAATGTGACGCAGATTTTAAATTCACATTTATGATTTAGTCAGTGAACCATGAAAATGAGGTCAGGGTCACAAGGCAAGAATACTGCGGCAAATCTTATACAATAAGCTACCTTGTGGACCATAAATGTGAAAAGTTATTAAGGTTTTAAAAACAGTTTACGCCACCGTAGACGGAAAGTAATACCTATATCTCGACTTTTTGTCGCAGGCGAGACAAAAACTGCAATTTTCCCCCTATGTTCCGTTTTTAGCCATGTCGCCCATTTCGGTTAGAAGGCGGGGTCATCGGACATGTTTTTAAACTAGATACCCTAATGATGCTTTTTGGCCAAGTTTGGCTCCATTTGGCCCAGTAGTTTTAGAAGAGAAGAATTTTGTAAAAGTTTACAGAAGGTGCCCGACGCTGGGCGCCAAGTGATGAGTATATCATCTTTGGGTCAGGTGAGCAAAAAAATTGGTCAAAAAATCAAATAGCCGAGTTACATTACTTAACAATGACTAAGGAGTGGATATTTGCAAATGTTATTGTAATTGATGAAATGAAGACTATATGAATATGTAATGTTACAGCAACTCGGATTTCTGTGTTTGTAATGAATCCATCATAGGAGGTGCATATTTCCAATATATATACAAACATTCTACCAAGTTTGAAGACTGCATTGAAAACTGTAGGAGGAGTTGATTATACAAAATAGGTACCCTTCTTAAAGAATCATACATGTGATATCCCACCCACTAGGCACGACCGAGACTCACATTTCGGACCAATCCAACGACCCCAAAAGCAGGCAACCTCAACTTCCGTGGAAAAATAAATTGTTTGCAAAAGCCATCCAACTTTAATTGTAAATGAATATTTTTTCTTTTTAACATCGTCCTTAACATGAAAAGTACAGAACTGTTTGTTAATTCATTCTTTTTTTATACTGAACCTATCATTTCATGGTTAACTTGTGGCTGTCAACAACGATGACAAGTTATAACTTGTTTGTATTTTTGTAAACAATGTTGGGTTATCACCCTTTTTTAAGCCAAAATTTCACAAAATTATTAATAAATATATTCTGTTATGCAAAATTTTTAGAAGGTTGGATAAACTCAATATATCTAAGCATTTCTTGATTGTTTTAATTTAAATACTTTATTAAATGCATATGTTCCCATAAGGTTAAGCAAAAAAAACCCAAAGTACAAGTACTGTATTTTCTGGACTTATTAAGACTATGTGGCCTAAAGGTTTAATTGATACTTTCTCCATAGACTTATAATGGTAAAATGGTCATTTTAAAGTAAAAAAGTCTCGACCTATATAGGCAGGAAAACACGGTATACATACATGTAATGAGTGAGTCAATTTTTTTCTGACAATCTTTCCCAAAATTTGATCATGTTTAGAACTTCATGAAACAATGGGTAACGCCTTCTTGGTATTTGCAAAAATTGATACATGTTTTTTCAATAATTAAGTCTTTATAAAGTTGAAAAAAATAATCAATACATTAAATATTTAAAGTATATATGATTGTTGAAAAGATAACACAAGAGTGGACACACAAAAATGTCTCGCCTGTCGTGTATTTCTAATGAAAGTAAATGCTATCAGACATATTGCATACAGTACTCGAAAAACTATAACCACTGAACCATGAAAATGAGGTCAAGGTCAGATGACACCTGCCAGTTGGACATGTACACCTTACAATCCTTCCATACACCAAATATAATAGACCTATTGCTTATAGTATCTGAGATATGGACTTGACCACCAAAACTTAACCTTGATCATTGATCCGTGAAATGGGGTCGAGGTCAACTGAAAACTGTCTGACGGGGATGAGGACCTTGCAAGGTACGCACATACCAAATATATTTATCCTATTACTAATAATAAAAGAGAAATTAACATTACAAAAAAGCTTAACTTTTTTTTCAAGTAGTCACTGAACCATGAAAATGAGGTCAAGGACAATGTACATATGACAGACGGAAACTTCATAACATAAGGCATCTATATACAATGTATAAAGCATCCAGGTCTTCCACCTTCTAAAATATAAAGCTTTCAAGAAGTTAGTTAACGCCGCCACCGCCGCCGAATCACTATCCCTATGTCGAGCTTTCTGCGACTAAAGTCGCAGGCTCAACAAAAAATTGAAAATTTAATTTACAAAAAAAAAAAAAAAATTGAAAATTTCTAAAAATGAAATATATATACACACCTGTGCATTAAGGTATTAATTTTTACCAAAAAAAAATTGAAAATTTCTAAAAATGAAATATATATGCACACCTGTGCATTAAGGTTAATGCACAGAGAAGGTTTCATCAAATTCCTTTGAGCAGTTTACGAGTAGTTGAGGATAGAAGAAAGTGTGATGACGGAAGACAACAGATAGTGATCCAAATCTGTCGACCATGCGTTCCGCAGGCGACACAATAAACCATTAAAATCTCTGTAGATGTCACTATGAGACAAACATTGCCCTAAGGACGATTTTAATTGTCAGTATTTTTACTGTATATTTTTTTTTACACAGTGCATAGTGAAATTTAAATAAAACGTACTTTACCAGTCAGTGACAGAATGTTTAAATGTCTAAGTGATATTTACTTCCTCTGATCAGGAATGGCAACAGACATGTGGTCAAAACTATATATACCGGTAAGCTACCGGCAATAAGGAATGGTGGAAATATGTGAAAAAGCCTTGGAAAATTCCTGATATTCTTTGTCATAAGAAATTGCAAACATAATTAAAATCATTTTAGATGTTTATTCCATGTGTGGATCTGATCAAAAAGATCATTCTATTTATAGTAAATTTTGAACTTAGGCTGAAAAAGAAAAAACCTTAAAACAATTATACATACAGCTCACCACACTTGAAAATAACAGGGAGACTCAGAGTCTCCCTCAGGGTAGCAACAGGGAGACTTCCAAGTCTACCAGAGAGACTGTGTTTTTTCCCCCAATTTGTCGCCTGTCGAGTAAATACCTGTTATTTTGTGTCTTATAGTGTATACTATACATTCCTTTATTGTGTTTTATCCTGTATTGTTTGAGATTTTATCTACATTTACTCCATATCCTTCCATTTTAGTCATAATCTGTGATTTTGTCTCATGTGCATTTAATCAATATCCTTTGAGAATTTTTCATGATGAGTCCTGGGACTCATCATTTTTCAGAATGGTGAGTCCCAGTCCCAGGACTCATCACCACTTTTTTAATGTACAGTTATATGCTGCATGATTTTGACCATGGTAGGCCTATTGTACTATTGTTAAAGTTTAATTAAAATCATGTGCTGCCTTAAAATACTGACGAATATAATTTGAAATAAAAAAAATTTTAAAAAATGAAATTATGCAGTGGTGCTCCAAACTTGGAAGAAAATTTCTGTTACAGATATGAGCAAAAATATTTGTACCTTTTGACACAACTTATTTATTATTGCCATTTTATTTTTTAATATTTATTTATCTATACTCTTTACTATTATTTTTTCTCAAACATACTCTTAAGATCCTCCCATTCACCTTGCTTGAACACCTTAATAATCAATACATGTATTGACAAAATTTCCATTTGTGCGTAGATATGTCAAAATCCGCTAAATTTATTTTCAAATAAGGTCTACATATTGTTACCGGTATGTAAAAAACACCGTGACCAATGAAAAATCACGAGAATTCCGATTGCCGCAATTTTCTAGCTTACTTTTTGTCGTTTCTTTCCCTTTCCTCCAAGAAAACAAAAAATGCCGGCTCGAGATTTTTAATGAAAATAACGGTCTTCAGACGCAGCTGATAACGTACGTTGTTCGGAGGCGCCTTACTTAAAAACACAGGGCGACTCATTTGTCGCTCTGGAGCCGATGACAGGGCGACATTGGCAAGCATTAGGCGACTTAATCGCCCTAATCGCCCAGTTTGGTGTAGATCTATAAATGAATTGTTTTAATTATTATGATTTACTGAGGTTAACAGCATTAATCTGTTTTTTCTTTACACTGTAAAATCATTCTGGATCCAAGTATTATTCATTGATTTGTTACAGAAATTACAAGTATTTAGCAAAATTCAAAAATAATAGAAATACTAAGGGTTCATTCCTTGTATTGCACATGGTAGATCTCCTTAGCTGAAATTTGGCTTCATATTTCGGTATTTTTGGTTGAGTACTTCTTGTTTAATATAAGTTTGGTTTTTGGTCTTCCAAATGTTTCGGTTTTAATGCTGCTGATGAGAGGTAACTCCTTGAAATGTGTCGTATACAGCATAGTATAAATTTGCTATATCTAATATTAGTATCTTTAGATTGTAATTTTCTAAAATGTGTGAGTCTTCCAAGGAAGACATGTGTCGCCTGCTTCCTATCAGGTTTCATTCCAATTGGCCAAGCAGTTCCAGAAAATTATTTTTTCAATCAACCAATGAGAAACAAGAATTGCCCATGTTTGTTGCCCGATCTGGACGACCTGAGGGAACTTTGTAAACAACCTACCATATATGCTTCCTCTCAAGTAAGTTCCATTTGGCCAAGCGATTTCAGAGGAGAAGATTTTTGAAAACTCAGCCATTCAGAAACAACAATTGCCCATGGTGGCCATGTCTGTTCCCCGATCAAGACGAAATGAGCATGAAACTTTATTAAAGACTTTACATAGATGATTCCTGCCAAGTTGAATTTCATTTGGCCCAGTGGTTTCAGAGAAGATTAAAATGTGAAAAGTTAATGGACGGACGCCAAGTGATGACAAAAGATCACATGGTCTTTGGCCAGGTGAGCTAATAATACTGATGTTAATGTGTGAATCATAAATTCAGATTACGCACATTGTGTATTGTATATCATTACCATGTGTTTGGTTTTCTTTCAGGGATTTCCAACTAAACATGTATGCCATGTATTTACTAGAAATTGTCATAAAGTTTTATTCAGTACAAATAAATAAATTAAACCTTGTATTTTTGTTTTAATTTTCTTGCTGTTTAAATGACAGAAATCCTACAAACAGCTAGCTGGGTGATGTTTTATACCTGCCTACAAGCCACTGATTTCTGAATATTCTTTTCAGTACTTTTTTGTCATTGATTGTGAAATTTACCAGAAATCTACGATTACATAGTTCTTCTCGTTCTCCAACTAATTTTGGTGTGGGGCTATGTAGCTCCCCAAGATGCACACTCACAGCAAATAATATGATTGTAGGTTGCTTGGTATCGGAGAACTGAACTAGGACGTTAAACTTAACCTAAGTCAATGAAGTGCAGTAAGTAGGTCAGAGTGACCTTATTTTAGTGGGAGGCTGTTACTCCCCAAGATGCACCCTCACAGAAAGTAATATGATTGTAGGTCCCTTGGTATTTGAGAACTGAACTCGGATATAAAATTTAACATTAGTCAATGAAGTGTGATAAGTAGGTCAGAGTGAATTAACTTTGGTGGGAGGCTGTGTTACTCCCCGAGATGCAACCTTCACACCAAGTATAATATGATTGTAGGTCCCTTGGTATTTGAGAACTGAATTCAGGACGTAAAACTTAACCTAAGTCAATGAAGTGTGATAACGTGTGTTACTCCCTATATATTAAGATGCACCCTCACACCTTCTTTTAAGTGGAGGCTGTGTTACTCCCCGAGATGCACCCTCACAGCAAGTAATATGATTGTAGGCCCCTTGGTATTGGAGAACTGAACTTGGACATAGAACTAAAGCACTATAAGTAGGTCAGTGACCTAATTTTGGTGGGAGGCTGCACACTCACACCAAGTTATATGATTGCAGGTCCTTAATGGTATCAGAGAGTGGAACCAGGGCTTTCCATACAATTTGAAGTACTAGGCTGAAATCTAAAAGTAGGCGGCTGTGACATGCGGCCGGCAAAGCTGACCGCCGCGCCATACTACAAGCTTTGCACCTGAACGGCAGGGGGTCTGGGGGCCGCTTTCAATTTTTTTTTTTGTGCAGGATTGTGTAACCTTCAATTCTTCATTATTTTCTTTCCCTTATGCTGATAATTCATATGTTTTTTATAATAATAACAAATATTATTGTTATAAAATTTAATTTTTAGCCTACTAAATTTTTTTTGTTGACCATCGGAACTTCTCTTTGATTATCCTTGCAAAAATACGATGCTTTCCGATTAGAGATGACGTAAATTTACACTTTTTTTTATAGACGACCAATCAGTGACCGGAATTCACGTGAACTATATTTAGCTAAAGGTAAACACAGGTTTTACATACTTGTTTATCGCGACAATACGATTCTCGACGCTTGTCTACATATTTTAAAGAGATTTTTTTTCTTTATCAGTGAAGTAGCTGGCACTTGTATCCACCGTAAACGGCGGATTTCCGCCGTCTACCGGCTTCTTTGGAAAGCCCTGTTGAACTTGGATGTAAAACTTAACCTAAGGCAATGAAGTGCTTTAAGTAGGTCAGAGAGACCTAATTTTGGTGGGAAGCTGTGTTACTCCCTGAGATGAAGCCTTACATCAAGTACTATGATTGAAGGTCCCTTGGTATCTGAGAACTGCTCGGATGTAAAACGTAACCTTAGTCAATGAAGTGTGATAAGTATATCAGTGACCTAATTTTGGTGGGAGGCTGTGAAACTTCCTAAGATGCACCCTCACACCAAGTAATATGACTGTAGATCCAAGCTTGGTATTGGAGAACAGAACTCGGACGAAAAACTGAACCTAAGTCAATGAAGCGCGATAAGGTCAGTGACCTAATTTTGGTGGGAGGCTATGTTACTCCCTAAGAAAAGTAATATGATCATAGGTCACTTTGTATGTTAAAAACTGATTTTTGACATAAAACTAAAACCAGTCAACCGTGTAATATGGGTCATGTAATCTTCATCTTAGGTCACATGGTTAGTCTCTTCATCATGCACCTGCACACAAATATAGATGACCCTATGTCAACTAGTAAGTAAGAACTGGTTGTGGACAAATTTGGCATGTTTGATACAAAATAGTTACTTTCCTGGCATCCAATATTGCCAAAAAAATTCTAAAATTCATTTTCCTAACTTTAAAATCCCATAAAATCCTCAAATTCGAGTCTTTTCACATGTTGTTTGTAAAAGATCCACCATTGTTTAATCCTTATCCGGGTTTAAAAAAATATGATCTTTTCGGCAAAATGTACAAATTAACCACACTGTCCTGGGTGAAAGTAACTATCACGCATGCTGCTTGCATATCTAATTAGCTCGATTCCATGATCTAAAAATAAAGTCAATATTTTTTTTTCACTGATTGGATGCCTTTTCATTATTCTTTCCATGAAAGAGTCCGTATATTTTTCTGTCAATAAAAAAAATTGAGTCACTTCAGTGCACGATACGCTTCAGGGACCCTACAATGGAATGCATCCGTGTGGTTCAAGTTTAATTAACATATCAAAATCGGTGTTTATATCTTCACAATTGCATTTTTGTGATTGATTTTAAATACCTAGTTCGACAATTCAAGTTTTTGGTCAATAAAATTTTTATTCCAGGAAAAAAACAGGGTCAATTACAAAATTTATTTTTTTACCCACCAAAAAACACGGTCAGTCGGGAAACCAGAAACATTTCTTTTGCCCAAGGGAATGGCAAACTCCATGTTTTGGGAAGGAAAATAAATCCAAAAAATGATTTTTACCAAATAAAAAGTAAGAGGTGCACAATGGCATTATATGATAAAATATCTGAGAAAGTTTCATTAAATTATAGTAAGTGGTTAAGGAGGAGTTGTGGATACAAAAATTGGGTACCCCCATATAGGGCAATGGCAAACTCCAGGTTTTTGGAAAAAGAAACCCCAAAAATGTTTTTACCCCACACAAAATAGGAAGTGCACAATGGCATTATATGATAAAGATTTGGAGAAAGTTTCATTAAATTATAATAAGTGGTTTAGGATGAGCTGTGGATACAAAATGGGTAACCCCTCTCCTATTATAAGGCAACGGCAAAGTTCATGTTTTGGAAAAAGAAACCCCAATAATGATTTGTACCAAAAAAGTAGGTGTACAATGGCATTACATGATAAAGATTCTGAGAAAGTTTCATTTAACTATAATAAGTGGTTTATGAGGAGTTGTGGATACAAAATTGCCCCCATCCCCATTATAAGGCAATGGCAAAGTCTGTTTGGGAAAAATACACTCGAAAAATAATTTTGACCAAAAAGCAAGTAAGAGGTGCAGAATGGCTATACGATTAAGAATATGAGAAAGTTTCATTAAATTAAAATAAGTGGTTTAGGGGGAGTTGCAGATACAAATACCTCCCTTCCCCTCCCCTCCCCATTATAAGTAGGAGGTGCAGAATGGCTATACGATTAAGAATATGAGAAAGTTTCATTAAATTAAAATAAGTGGTTTAGGGGGAGTTGCAGATGCATTTAATTTAATGAGAAAGTTTCATTAAATTAAAATAAGTGGTTTAGGGGGAGTTGCAGATACAAATACCTCCCCTCCCCTTTATAAGGCAATGGTAAAGTCACACGTTTTGGAAAAAGAAACCCAAAAAATAATTTTGACCAAAAACCAAATAAGAGGTTCAGAATGGCCAGATGGACAGAGACAATCGCTATATCCCCAAACTTTCTTCGAAACTAGGTTCGAGTGTGGCAGCCATCTTGGTTAACAGTCAGGGTCATTTCACACAATTCTGAAAAATGACCTAAGGATGGTGCCTAGTTTGGTTCCATCTGGCCGTGTTACAGTTTCATATATTTTTTCATTCCCCATTTTTCTACTTTTAGTAACAAAAATGTGTGAGTCTTCCAAGGAAGACATGTGTCGCCTGCGGACGTCAATTTTTACAAAAGATATTAAAATTTTCTAAAATGAAATATATATGCACACCTTTGCATTAAAGTTAACGGACAGAGAAAGTTTCTTCAAATTGCTGTGAGCCGTTATGGAGTAGTTGAGGATAGAAGTTTTGAACCCTTCTTTTTTTTTTTCAAAGATGGCAATTTTTACCAAAAAAAATTTAAAATTTGAAAAAATTAAATATATATGCACACCTGTGCATGAAGTTTAATGCACAGAGGAAGTTTCATCAAATTCCTTTGAGCGGTTATAGAGTAGTTGAAGATAGAAGTTTTGCCCCCCCCCCCTTTTTGCAAAAATGTCAATTTTTACTAAAAAAATTTGAAATTTTGTAAAAATGAAATACATATGCACACCTGTGCATTAAGGTTAATGTACAGAGAAAGTTTCATCAAATTCCTTTGAGCGGTTGTGGAGTAGTTGAGGATAGAAGTTTTGACCTCCCCTTTTTTTTCAAAAATGTCAATTTTTAGAGAAAAAAAATTAAAATTTTCTAAAAATGAAATATATATGCACACCTGTGCATTAAGGTTAATTCACAGAGAAAGTTTCACCAAATTCCTTTGAGCAGCTATGGAGTAGTTGAGGATAGAAGTTTTGAACCCCCCCCCCCCTTCTTTTAGGAAAATGTCAATTTTTACAAAAAAAAAATTTTAATTTTTAAAAATAAAATATATATGCACACCTGTGCATTAAGGTTAATGCCCAGAGAAAGTTTCATCAAATTCCTTTGAGCGGTTATGGAGTAGTTGAGGATAGAAGTTTTGCCCCCCCCCCCCTTTTTTTGCAAAAATGTCTATTTTTACAAAAAAAAATTTGAAATTTTCTAAAAATGAAATATATATGCACACCTTTGCATTAAGGTTAATGCACAGAGAAAGTTTCATCAAATTCCTTTGAGGGGTTTAGGAGGAGTTGAGGATAGAAGAAAAGTGTGACGACGCAAGACGACAGATAGTGATCCCTATGTGTCGACCATGCGTTCCGCAGGCGACACAACAACTGTTTCAGAAGTAAATTTTGAAGGGGGCCTCCAAAGGACCATTCCACCAAAGTTTGGTCCCAACTGTCCCAGTGGTTTCAGTGAAGATCTTTAATCTAAAGTTTATGGAGGATGCAAAGAGATGGCAATAGCTCACATAGCCCTATAGGTCAGGTGAGCTAAAATGTTTTTTGGACCCAAAGTGTGAAAAATGTTTTTGGGCTTCACCAAAGAAAGACAACTCAAACTTTTTTATTTGGCCTATACCAGCTAGATTTAAATTATATGGTTTAACTGTCAAGTTTTTTTTACGTCAACCACTTGATTCTGAGGAGGGCTCTAGTTTCTGGAAATAATCTGCCCCAGGTGATGGTAAAAATTAATAACCTGGCCATATATAAAGGATAAAAATATCATTTCCTGATCTCAAAGGCGAAAATCTATTTTTACTTTTCTGCCTCAGCAGGGAACATAAAAAGCATTTTCAGACTGAAAATACATACTCTGGCCATGCAATTCAACACTGATAATCATTTAAGTAATGATAACATACAAAAAAAAACAACTTACTGGATAACAGCCATCTTTCAGTACACTTCGAAATCACTTTGTAACACTTTGGGGAGCTGAAAAACAAAACAGTTACAAAAACACCTTGTCGCAAAAAGAAAATTATATAAATTAGATTTTATTTTACATGAAACCGGTTTTAATTATGATGAGCTTCAATGTTACTGAAAATAACACTATGACCTTGTGACTTACTGATATGATTTTTTTTTTTATTAACACATCACTCACATATATACACTTTCTTTCACAAAAGATAATTTTGAAAATTGATCTTTTTTATATATGTGTGCTAAAAATCAACATAATCCATTTTCTTACATCTACTCTGAAGGTCAGTAACGATTTTTAAGCTGTTTCCTATCTCTCTAAGTATTTAATTTGCTTTACGTCTTCGGCTGTGAGCCTACATGCTTACTTGAATTTGTTGCCTTATTTCAAGTCCATGATGTACACTTGTCTTGTTGTATTTACTGATTTTCCATGTGTAATAGTGAAATTTTTATTGAAAGTCGCATATGAAATCCTTTTTCATAAATTACAATTTTAAGGTTTTTTTCAGTTTTCTGCAAGGATTTGACACTGCAGATGTTGTCTACCGGTACTCAGCATTTAATGATGTTGACTACCGGTATCCAGCATTTAATGACATTATCCCTGTTTTTCTTTATATTTTTGTTTAATAGCAAGTTTTAAGTATTTTCTAACATTACCATGAAATCTTCAGAGGCTTGTTACCATGAAATCCTGGTAGGCTGATGTTTGTTACCCTGAGATCTTGCAAGGATAATTGTTACCATAAAACCATCTTGGGAGTAATGCTACCATGACAACCTGTTGGTAGTCTGAAAGTCATCTCCAAGCAGCCAGCCTGTAAATCGGACTATGAATCGACAAACACATTAAATAATAAATCTACAAATTAATAGTTACTATATTTAAATTCCTTCATTTTGATTAAAACTATACTGCTACTTCAAGAATGTATTTAACAATTTATGACCTGTCAATAATTCTCTTGCCAAAGCATTTGTTTTTGTAGTGACTAACTGAGTTTATAGTTCCTGGGCAGAGAAAAAATAGCTTTTCTACAAATCTTATGTTGCTCATAAACTATTGGGCAGCCTAAATTTACATTGCCACGATTACAAATGCACAAATAACAATTTATAAGCATCTGAAATCAAGACAACAACAAACCAAGACATGGGACATGTCTGCCTGCTCGCTCATCTGCCACCCACTGAAACATCAAATCATCAACAACATCCTAGGCTGCAGCTTTGTGTTATTGTTGAAGTTCTTGTTGATTCTCAGGGTCTTGTGGGCTCGATTTACGCGATTTTCATAAATATTATCGGAGATGAAAAAAATACGACCATCCACAACGCTTACCAAAAATAATCTGCGAAGCGGGAAGGTTGGGTTCACTCGAAATCTACTCACTGAGGTCAACCGCCAAATAAGGGTGTTACTAAAAGGCGGAAACGGAACGGAAACGGAATACGGAAACGGGAACGGAAAAATTGCATTATTTCCATAAAAAAAACGTGCAACCTTCAGTTGTTCTTCAATTGTAATATAAAAAAATAAGGCCACCTAGTTATATATCAAAAACAGTCGATGTTAACGAACAACAGTCGGACAGTGAGTCGATGTTAACGAACATCATCGTCGGACAAGAGAATTAAAAATGACCATTTAAGATTATTTATCAACGAATTGCAAGCGAGAAAGAAATATAAAAAAAAGTGAGGACGATAAAAAAATAAGGGATTTGGGGAGAATTTACCGACTGCATATAGAGTATTAGTACATAGCCCGGAAGTGTGGGGCTATAACCCCCCTCCCCCCTTGAATCCGGAATACGCTATAAATTTACAGCTTGAATCCAGCGTACGTTTTAAATTACAGTTTGAAAACCGTTATTTTGTGCAAATATTCCAAAATTTGCATCTGCGTACGGTATACTGCATGTGTTGCGTACCGCGTACCATGTCTGCGTACGAAATACGCTCTAAAAAGGCCCCCGAATCCTGCGTACGAAAAGAAGGGTTATAGCCTCAAGTGTCAGTCACTTGGTTTTATTTTCACTTTCGATTGCTACTTTTTGTGCACTATGTTTGCAAAAACTGCTGAATTGCTGAAAATACAATTAGCGCCATTTAAAAGTGAATGGCTGAAACTATAAAACTTCCGACTATTGATGGTCAAAATATTTGCAACTGCAGATGTGCAATTTGCTTCCTTAGTTTACCTACATTTTTTGTATCTGCACGTCTTCAAACTAGGCGTGTTAAAATTCCACGCGTCTTCAAAATGGAATAAAGGTTGTTTGGCGTGAAGTAATCAGTAAACAATGATACTCTTTCGAGATTAAACATCACATGAAACTAGAATGCACGAGGGCGACATCTGCAGTGTTATGAGAAATTAATACATTCGCCACTTGTCTTCTATATATGTTTTAAAGTACACGTAAAACCATGTGGTTGAGTGTAACTAAGGACTGAAATAAAACCACCTCATCTGAAATCAATCAGGGTAACTTACTTGAGTCAATGAGTACATGTACCTTCACGGGCTTACACTAATACATGATACTCGAGGATATAACCCACTTTTTTTACTTTGCCCTTTGGCTAATTTTTAGGCAGCACTTGGTAGCATGGTACTCGAGAAGCCGAAATTTTAATACTCGGCACTCAGAAAATCGAAAATACTGATAAAATAAACTTGCATGGTACTTAAAGCCGATTTTACATAGTAGTCGGTTCTTAAGGGAATTACACCCTCATACATAAAACTAGGGTAGATTATTTAGGATTAACTGGGTGAAGTGTAATACTCTAATATATAATACATTGATACTCATCATGCACTACAAGATTACGACATTGTCATGATGGATCTTGGTGAATTCTCAGAGAACGAATGCTGACGTATCACCATATTTTAAAACTAATATTAACCTACCTTCTGCATTTATGTCAGCCATTAAAGGAAGCTATAATCTCGGACAGAAGGTAGCAAATTTTGCTTGCATGTTCAATGATATCCCAGACTTATTTGATCAACAAGAAAGGTTTGATTATTTATCTATATATATGTATCAATGTGACGGAGATATGAGGGACTGTCTTGATTTTGCCTTCACATTTTCCTGTATTGAAGATCCTTTAGAAACATGAAGACCTGGTTGTTCCCTGGCATCATTCAGAGAGATTGTGTCAAAATTTCGATAAGTAGTTGCCGAGAAAACTGCGACAGAAATTTCAACATTCCAAAAAATTAAGTAAAAAACCAAGTCCTAGTAAATAGGAAATTGATTACAGATATTACGAAAATGAATCACACCATACCGCATAACATACAGAAATAATGTTTCAAAATTTCAAGCAGCTGCGACCAGTAGTTAATGAGAAAACTGCGACGGAAAAAAGTTACGGACGGACGGACAGTCAAGTCAGAGTAAAACAGTGTACATTCTCTCCTACGGACGGACGGGCGGACGGACGGACAGACGGAAGGAAAGCCGACAACGAAAAGCGGCCGGGGACAAAAAGAAATTTAAACCTTTAGTTAAAGTTTAAATTATCCCCCTTTTTGGGGGGTCAGTGACGCATGAAGTTGGTGTAAGGGTGAGATTTTATTATAAATTTTTTAGGGATGGCAAAATAGATGAAAAATGCTACTCGGATACTCGTAACTAATACTCGGCAAGTACTCGAATACTCGCATAAAACAGAAATTACATGTGGCGAAAAAAAATACTCTTTCAATGTTTACTAGCTTTGAAAATTTAATGGTAAATAATTTGCATAAACTGCACAGTTTCAATGAACGTAGATGTGCGTCAAAATAATATCTTTGCAGCCGTAGCATTTTAATGCATAAAACTCTAATAATTTGATATAAAAAAAACCTTTTTAAATTTTCTCAACGGTTCAAAAGAACAGAATATTAACTTGCATCTGTGTTTGTTTTTCGACCTTAATTTCGAACAAATGTGTTATGAAAACGTACAGTGACCAAACATCAGTGGTCTATAACGTTGAAAATGTAAATTATTACTAATTAGAATCACAAGAAATTAATGAACATTTGATAAAATATTGCTCAAAATTATTTCAAAGGTCTAGGTTTGTTAATTATGAAATAAAGAATAAACAGCACATGCACTGATTAGTTTTGTTTATTTAACATGTGATGTGTACACAGTAAAACAGTTAATTATTTGGACAATTAGACGCATAAAAAGTCAGTATGATCTGTTTATTGTTACGTAACAAATTTCATAACAGTTTTCAGAAAGAAATGTTAAAAAAAAAGAAAGATCGTAGTACTAAAATTGGCACTTTTTGTAGCTTCATTGGCATGTAAAAGTGTGGACCGAAGCACATTTTGTATGAAGCGCGGAAGCGCTTCATACAAAAAATCACGGTGCCTTCGGTCCACACTTTGACATGCACATGAAGCTACAAAAAGATGCATTCAGTTTTTATAATTACATTTTAGTGCAAAAATACTTTAATCTGATAATATTAAGTAATCCACGCGGTAATAATCAATTTCGCTCAATAATATGTAATTGATTAGTACACAGGTGTCTCGTGCTGCTGATTTTCATTTAGACATAAAAGACAGCTTGTTAACTACGTGTCGCAATGTTATTGTTAAGAAGCATGTTATTACGTCACACTGTAATTATTATATTTTTAAATAAAAATCGTGAAGTTTTCCGTTTCCGCATTCCGTTTCCGTTCCGTTTCCGCCTTTTAGTAACACCCTGTGTAAATGTAACTCTAGAGTTATCTGATATCCACCTCCAATCTCCTTCTCGGTCAATATCAATTAATCCAATCCACATATGTTTCCCTAAAAATAATAATTAAATAAATAGATAAACAACTTAACCCTTCATCATCTTTCTGCAAAATACAGAATGCATATTGACTTCTGATATTAATTGATGAACAATGTCTTCTAGAGGTCGCCACACGATATTCATCGCTGCAGCGAAACACCACAAAGATATAACCAAGATTTTACCATGTTGTAAAACCCAGAAAACAAAAAAATAAAAACATTTATTTAGATAATAATACCCATGTATATAGAGTAATATAAAATATATACGCTCAGATGGGAAAATAAACAACCCAGGGCAAAATTAAACAAATAAAAAACAAAACAAAACTGAAACTTAACAACTATGAAGATCAGGAACCCACGTGATCCGGAAGGGTATGTCATTCTTGTTTCTGATCTCTAACATAAAAATTTAAACTGCGTGATCATTAATAAATATTTTTGAAAAAAAAATATTTTGGAGATAAAGGATTGTTTACCTTTAATTTCTGATATCAGCCAGGAATTTTCAGCTGAACTTTCAACCGTTACCAAATTACCTCCTTTCCGTTTACAGATGGTCTGTAAAGAAAAATTCATAGCGGTATTCATGTATTGTACAAAGTTTATACCCTTGATTTATGTTTTTAGTTTTAAAAAGGATTATATTCAGCATCCCAAAAATTTTGTCTAGCTTTTTAAAAAGCAAATTGAGTTTGTGAATGTAAGACAAGCTATCTCATCTCCAACTAGAAACATATAGCTTTCTATGTACATATTATCAGCTTTTCTGCAAACGTATATCGTATAATATCAGCCGCGAGACACAATGTGAAGCTTTTTCGGCGAGTGAAAACGTAGCGAACGAGCTAAAAAGCTTCATATTGTGTCGAGCGGCTTATATTTCGGGTCAGCTCATATTAGGGTCTGGTCAACTCTTTACGACGTCACAGTGCCGAAATACGGGAAATTGTGAAGGCCTCAGCAGGTCGATATAGGCATGGGGAAATACGATAAAATACAATACACACCCATTTAACGTCATTTCAATTATACAATATTGAATGATGCCAGTTCTAGAAATTATGGTTTGACTGAACATAAAGTCTACCGTTTTTGGTCGTCACTTGACTAGAGCCTTGTTTAAACTGTTTAAGATTGTTGCTACTGTTACACGTTGATCCTGATGATATTGACTCCATCGCCGTGTGTAAAGTTTAGCCTTTCTACTTAAAAAAAATGAAACTTTATTAATAAGTACATGAAAACATTTTTCTTATTGTTTCCAGTGTAAATATTCATAATTATTCATAAAAAACTTAAATCATTGCTACTAAAATGATGAAAAATAGTTACAAAATATTGCCAAGTTCTTTGTATCTGTCACAGAAAGTTTGAATTTGCTGAAAAGAGTCACTAGACTGAAATTTCCGTCAAGTAAAAAGCCTATTTAAAGTTTATTCGCATACTGTCATGACTGTACCGTGACCAATTGCAGATAATAGTATTGTATATAAAAGGCTTTAAATTTCTTAAAACTGTATTAAGTATGATCACGTGTACAACAAGTAACGCCGGAAAGACGGTTCAGTTCTGTTGTTCATTCTCATTTTATTTTAATTTCTATTTTCAGCAATGATTAACTTGAGCACGCCCACTTATCTCTCTATTTCATCATGTTCATTACAATTGGTTGTAGTTAAATTAAATTATTGTTGAAATATTTATTCCAAACTGATATTGGCTATGACAATGTATGAATTCAAAGAGAAATTTAATACAGAGTGGTTTTGTAGCTTTACTCGTATGTAATTAACTAGAAATAAATTTAAAAAAACGAAGGAAGTAATATTACAGCGAATCACATTTTTGGTTTTTTTTTTTACATAAAACAGGATAATGAGACTATTTAACATTATCAATTATTACGCATGATCGAGATAATCAGGTCTGTTGAATGGATTTGGATCCCAATTTCATATGAACTAGAAAATCGGCCGTTTCCTAAAATGATTTAGTAAACTTTCAATGTCTCGGAAAATGTATTTCATGAATATTTAAACAAAAATTAATTTTTTTTGCCTAACTATGGTTCATAATGTAGTTTTCATGTGAAATCCCTAACGACCCCCCCCCCCTTCTGCAGCATGATGATGGACAAAATAAAATAGGGTATTATATAAGCAATGAAAACCATAAAAATCATCGTACTTATATTAAATGTAATCATTCTGCTCAATTTTGGGCGCTGTGATTAGCAATACAGATTTTGTATTTGTATTTGTATTTGTATAGACTTGAAATATAGTGGCTACCTGTGCTTTGTGCCATGTAACCAACTCGTATCCAAAATAGTAATAGTGATCAGAGTACTTCTTCCAACCTGCCTCATACATATACTTCTCGCACTTACATGTGCGTTTCACTGAAAATATAAATCTTTTCAATAAATATAAACATCTCACAAAGTAAAATGTTACTTCAGTTTAACAGGTAAGAGGTGATTTAGATAAACTTTGACACAAAATTAACATATGACTTTAACAAATTAAATATTTAATAATAAAATATTGTTGTTCCTAATATAAAAGTCCGAATAAAGTCTCCCGCAAGGACAAAGTACAAGTACATGCCTACGTTACATAACTGAAGCGAAAAGATATTAGATTTTTTAGAATGAATGAGTGCTTTTTAATCGGCATACCATATTAAGGGAGCAACCATTTGATTTTAAGAGGGGGGTGGGCTAGGATCAAATTTAAAATAAAAAAGGCAGGACTAGGATTTTGGCAAAATAAAAAGACAGGACCACTTAGATGTGAAACAAAATGCAGGACCTGTGTCAATCAGGAAAATTGTTTGGTTTAAATAAAAATAAAAATTTAGGCCACAATAGGGACCGCAAAAAAAACAGGACCAAATTTTTGACGAAAAAAATATGAGGAAATTTTTTGTCTATTTTTTGACGATATCAGTCTGGTGTATTCCCCCTTTTAGTAGACAAAAACATAAAAATTACGTCATATTTTCGTTAAAATCGTGCAAAAAGTACACAATTGTTTTCCTCTTCGCTACGTTCGACGCACATTTTAGAAACTAAACATCATATTTTCACTAAAAGTGTGCACATATCATGCTAAAATACAAAATATTTCTTTCATCTCGTAATGCTCGGCGTACACGTTAGGATTTACGCCCCCTCTTTCCAAAATGCTGGATCCACCCCTGAAACGTCCCTTCCTTATAATTTTTTTTCTCAATTTTGGTAAGGGAGATTATTGCTATCAGCATGATTAGAGACAAAATATGTTAGAGATGAAAAGCAATACAGGCTCCCAGGGGCATCTTGTTATGAGGGGAGAAGAAATGATATTGGATCGTGGAAATATTTTGCAGCATTGATGAGACTTGCTTTCTTTAATTGGCGCTCATACGCGCCAAACATTTTTCAAAATATGTCATTAGTTTGATTCCAAACAATATGTAATCCTGGTTTGTTTTGAACATTGTTATTTATCAATATCTTATTAAAATTCCCTGCAGAAATATTGTCAGAACAGGCTTTTTGCAAAGAAAAAGAGTTTCACTAGTCAGTGCTTGAGGTTGTCTTGGATTTTTCAGCGAGTGGCGAACTCCGTGTTGTTCCTGACTTTCGGATAAGCTTTGAATGAAAAAGTATTTGCGTTTGACGTTGTGGTGTTTCCTCAAGATAACAAAATTCAATATCTGGAGGTCAATGTGTAATTTAAAGTGCGCATACTTTCCATATGATTGCCTTTTCCCTTTGTGTAGAAATGATATCGCATTTAATCTAATTTGATTTCAATACTGCATTTTGACTGGCCGAACATACAGCTACATTGATTATACTGTATAATCTGGTTTGGTCTTTTGATGTCACCAACAGATTAATCCGCCACTTGTAAATTCAAATAGTCCCATTGATGCTTGAATCGAGGAATCATTGTACTTCTGATTGGAAATTAAATTATAAGGAATGTTTCCAATTTTTGAACAGGCTATACTTCAATTACCTGGTTTGGGTCAGTTTACGGCATTCACAAATCGCTTCGCGGTTTATTAGGCATAAAATGACCCAAACCAGGTTATATCGTATAATCTGTTCAAAAATTGGAAACATTGCTAAAATAATTTTGTATTTCAAACTCATATTTGCTTATTTACGTAATTTTTAAAACAGGGACAGTGTGGGTCCTGCTGGTCCTTCTCAGCAACTGGTTCCCTGAAAGGACAGTGGTTCAAGAAAACAGGAAATCTGATATCTTTGTCAGAACAAAATCTGGTTGACTGTTCAACCAAGGAAGGTAGTATAATATTATCTTGTTAATTTATGGAGATATATACTTTTAGTCAGAAGTAATTTAACATATTTTATGATGCATATGGTTATATACTGCTTCTAATTGTTTTTATTGTTAGAAAAATTTGGAGTAACTGGTAAGAATTTCCAAAAGCAAAACTGCCAATTCTTAAGCAGAGGCTGATAATTGGGAAACTTTACAAATGCTGTAGATAGGTGGAATAACTAGTAGGGTGACTGTGGTATGAGTTTGCATATTTGGTATGAGGTTACGTGGTGAGAGTTGACGGTGGTACGATTTAACTCGTAAACAGCTCCAAAATATATTTGAAAAATAAAAAAGATGCCATCGCATAAGCCTTCATCATTGAAAATGGCCAGATACAAACTTTACATGAGGGGCCTGATGGGGGGGGGTCTCATCACGATTCACGAGTTGATTTTTTTGTCAATCACGATTCACAGAAAATAAATTTCCATGATCACGGATCACGTAAATATAAAAAGAGTATCCCCAATCAATCTCGATAATAGAGATTCAGAAGCTGGTTGTTTGTGTTGTAGATTGGTTCAATTTAGTCCGAGATTACTCTGGCGTCCAACGGCTGTTTTGCCAGACAAGCTGGGGCCGTGGGACACGAGTAATCTCGGACAAGGTTCAATTAAGCTACAAGCAAATGCATTACTGGCTCATTACTTGTTTACGTGTTGAATTCTCCCAGGTTCTTAATTAAATCGTTAAAAACAGTCACATTTTAACTTCTTGTATTGTATCATATAATATTTCATAGAAACGTTTTACTGGCGTGAAATACCACGGAACCACGTCTTTGTTTTATCTTGAGACTAAACTCAGAGACTATATAGTATATATATTTATTTTGTCAATAAAATTTAATGCTGAGCCTGATTGTTCTCCCACTCCTGCTGGTTGTCCCTTGAAGAAAACTAAGACATTCTGGGGTGTCAATAGCATTGTCCGTTTCTTCAGTGTCGTCCACATCTGATTCTGAATCATATTCAGAAACTTGATCGTAGTCCTTCTATTATAGATATTGAAGGAAATGTGATTTGTTCACTTCTGGCACTGTAAGTCGCATTTTTGTACATATTAAGTGGTAATGTACCAGTGTTGTACATTGTCGTTTGCTGTCGTACTGATCTTTGTCGAACACACTTTCCAAAGTCCTGGGCCCACTCACGCATTTCTCGTTCCTGGTCTTTTGACAGCAGGGCTTTTGGTTTCAAGTGCTCCATAGCACTCAGGGACGACAATGGCACGTCATTTTCAGGAATAGGGTAATAAGAGGAGGGATGCGTAAAGTAGTAGGCAGCCCACAGAACACTCGTTTTTATTTCCTCATACACCGTTTTGCTTAAGTTCCGGGCATGTTCTAACATTATTGGTAATTGGCATTTGAAATGTCCAAGAGCATGCAAGTTTTCAACGCATACAGTGAGACATGACAACATGTTTATGGGAATTGATGAGTTAACTGACGTTATTTGGCTTTGCAAATAACCAAGTTCACAATGGATCATGTCTACGGACTTCAAAGTTTTCGATGATATGGTTCCATCTGGTCCATTAAGTTGTCTGTCTATGTCTAGAACGCTTCGTACAGTTTCATGGAGATAGCCCGATAACCGTCGAACCATGTCTTTTGCTTCCTCAAGATTAGCAATTTCGACCTAATTGCACTTTTAAAACTATCGCGCCACTTCAACTTTTTAAGCCAAGAAAGACAACTCAATGGAACTTTTTATTTCCGTAATGGAAAAAAAATCACGAGAACGAAATATATGTCTCAATCACGAAGAACGAACATAAAACTCCAATGGAAACGATTCACGAATAATGCTTTCATCACGAATGACGAAAAATAAATCTGTAGAAAAACGGATCACGATAGCGAAAATGCGCCGATCACGAAGAACGAAAATAACCCATCAGGCCCCTCTTACATGGCCAAATTTAGAACGTTATGAAAATATCAACCTAGACTATAAAACGAATATATAGATAATTACCATACTGAAAAATACACAAAACAACAAACTGGAATAAACAACTACATATAAAAACTGTTGACTTTCAACATGCACTGTAGTCAGTTTAAGGATGCTCGCTGGTCATGTTTTGGTCTTTTTGTCAGATTTTCGGAATCCTCGGGTTTTATCTATTTCTTAAACATGAAATGTTCTGCCCATGAACCCCCACTTTTTCTTGCATAAAATGGTATTTGACAAAATTTTATGAAATCCTTTTTATTTTTTCAAACATTTTTGGGAGACTGAAGTTGTCAATGCAAAGACAATGAAAAATCCAGAGAAAATTCATTTCCTGCAAATTTTCAAGGCCTTATAGCTTTAAAATGAGCACATGAACCTATATTTTTTTCTTGCTTATTTGTTTACTATTCATATGTTCTCTCAAACTAAAAGACCTATTTCAAATCCTATTTATTTCCTATTAGACCTGCCATCATCCTTAAGATTACATTAATGAACATAAATAAGTTTCAACTTTAATACTCTAACGTTGAGCAATCGGCCGGTACGGTTTGTCACATATAGTATTGAGGGGGGGCAAGGGGTATAACTGTTATGCTGTTATAGGGCAAATTAATTCTTTATCTGTTATTCCTAAAATATGTTTGCTGTTAGCTGTTATTGTCTTATTCCTTGTTAGCTGTTATAGGACAATTATTTTTTTTGTTATCTGTTATTGTGAGAATGTAATTGCTGTTATCAGTTATTGAAAATTGGAATGTTAGAATTTCGACAGCCAATTTTAGGTAGAAATTGAAGATCGCTGAAAATTGGGGTCCTACCACTGCTAATATAGTGCTCCTTACTCGGAGAAGGATTTCTGTTACATACCCATCAAAGACCATCACTTAAACATATGTTTCTTTCCCCTGTTGTTATTGATCGTCACCAAAACATGGATGTGCCAGAAAGTGAGGCGGCAAACCAAGATGATAGTCCTGATAGCATTATAGAAATTCTGAACTCGGTGGTTTTCAACCTCCTCAATTATTCTGGTCGCAATGTTTTATGATTAAATGTATTTTTTGGCTTTCCGAATTTTATTCAACAGAATATGTTATCAAAACTTGAAATATACATTGTTCATATCTGAGTTTAATAATTTTATACTTTCTGTTGTCTGCACATGGATAATACTCAATATTCAATCAGAATATCTTACACTTGTGCACTATATGCCAAATTCAAACAGATATATACAAACGAACAGATGTTTAAAAGGTGCGGCAGTCCGAAATGTAACCTTGTGATTTTTCCTACCTAAAAGTAATATTCTTTATTCTAGATTCTAATCCAATGTTTTTTTTTTAACCTGGATTTTGACTGGATAATTTTGAAAATTTCAAGCCATCAATTCTGCAGTCGATATCCCACGAGATGACGACACTTGCAACTTGTCACTTTCGTAATCCAAAATTACTTTTGTTAAAAAAAATTCAATCTTAACCCTTGTATTAAAATTGTGATAGTATTAAGGATGATCGCTGATCTAATAGGATAGATTAGATAAATATAATTTGAAATAGGTGTTTTAGTTTAAGAGAACGTATGAATAGTAAACAAATAAGCAAGAAAAAAATATAGGTTCACATGCTCATTTTAGAGCTATAAGGCCTTGAAAATTTGCAGGAAATGGGGTTTCTCTGGATTTTTCATTGTCTTTGCATTGGCAACTTCAGTTTCTAAAAAAGGTATGAAAAAATAAAAAGGATTTCATAAGATTTTGTCAAATACCATTTTAAGGTATATATGATTGAATTATAGAAGAAAAAGTAGGGGTTCATGGGCAAAAAATTTCATGTTTAAGAAATGGATAAAAACCGAGGATTCCGAAAATCTGGCAAAAAGACCAAAACATGACCAGCGAGCATCCTTAATATATTTCAACATTTATTGGCATTAGTGCATGACCTCAATTAGCAACCATCAAATCCACAATATTGTTTGATCTTTGGGCATCTTTAAAATAGATTTTACTGATATACAGTAAAGATTAGTAGGTTCTAAAACGAGTTTAAAGTGAACTCGGGAAAATCTTAAAGGAGTTTTTAAAATGCAGGCCTTCACTGAGTGGAGAGAAGCGGTAAGAAGGAAAGACGCTGAATTTAAAAAAGGATTGGAAGATTTTCCAGTCGTACACTTTTGAACGAATATACGGATATGTACCTATTTCTATTTAAAGTTTGCTGTACCTAAGTAAATTCATTGTCTACATGTCAACTTTCAAATGTTGCTTTCTTATTTTAGTTGTGATCAGTTATTAAACATAAATCAACATACTTTTAATGATGGTTAAAACTGTTATTAGCCATTTTCGATTTACTGTTATCTGTTATTGATTTTCATTTACTGTTATCTGTTTTTATCAATTTCGATTCCTTGTTATCTGTTTTAAGCCAAATCAATTTGCTGTTTTGCTGTTATTGGACCCCCCCCCCCACCCTTGCCCCCCTCAGTATTTCTCCTCTTTTAGTTACAAAAATATTTGGAAACCTGTTCATATATTTTCCAGTAAACATTACTGTATATTTTTTTTCTTCAGGAAACCACGGTTGTGAAGGTGGACTGATGGACAATGCTTTTACGTATATCAAGACAAACGGTGGAATTGACACGGAAGCTTCATACCCGTACAAAGCAATGGTAAGTAGAAACAGCCGGAAGTGTCTTTGCGCATGTCAGGACCTCAGTTAACGTGACCCGGTTTATAAATAATAATAATAATAATAATAATCATCATTTATTTCAGACATAAATAGTCCATAGATATATACAAATATAATGAAAATTTTAAATATACAAGATGAAAAATGAAGAATTAAAATACCAATAAATATAATTAGAAATTCAAATTTAATAACATGTCAGTCAAAGTTCACATAAATTTCAGTATACCATTTTCTAAGTAAAGACGAACTATACCATAAATCACTACCAAGAATAGTAAGATCAAGCTGATTATCAGACTGTTGCAAACGTTTATACAAACTATAGATAGTTTTACGTCTCATTTCCTGAAAACATCTTACATCATTCCTGACAAACATAACGACATATCCAACTATATCGGTCATCACGTGACTTTGGTCACCTGTGTGATGATCGTAATATGGCGATGTAGATTTATATAGAAATGCACGGGAGTGTCATGTTTATCTCTAATTTGTATTTAATTTTATCGATAACAAAAAAATGTGCTGCTATCTCGTAAAAGTATGACCAATTACCAATATTTTGAGCCCATTTTAAATAGATATTGAATTGAGCAAATCACTTCCAATTTGATTTGAAAAAATCATATTTTTACTGAAGATTTTTATATGGCTAACGTTGAAAAATGTCGAAATCTATGAAACCTTCCCTAGTTTGTTCAAGAATTACATGATAATTCTTTACTTTCATAAAAATGTGCTGCCCATTTGACTATGATAAAACATGGAACTTTAAGATTATATCAACTAAATGAGATATTGAATTCGGGAAATCACTTCCAAATTAATTTAAATATAAAATGACCGATATTTTGTAAAAATATACATGATTTGGACTCAAAATGGCGATACCAGATGTAGTTTTGGCGGTAAAATTCAAAATTGTATAAATAAACGGGTTTTGTTAAATAATACTTTTTCATTATGAAAATAGTCCCATTATTGTAATAATAATGTTCCTTTTGTTATTTCTTAGTGTTTAAGACATAAAACTATATTTATAGGTTGCTATATGTCTAATAAATTTCAAAAACCCTGAAAGTTCAAACAAAAATAAAGGTTCCATTTCAAACATGCCTTTTTTTGTTTTATGTCTCGGATGTTACTAATAAAGTATATCCTTTGGTCTTCATATATCATATGTTTGAGTAAAACCTTCTTTAACTTTTCGAAATATCGTAATTGCAATAGTTTAAATTTTGATTATGTCCCTTCCAAATTGATTTGAAAATTAGCTATTTTGAAATGTGTTATTGCTGTACATAGTTATATAAAACAAATCAAAAAATTCTCCGCAAAATTACCCTTATATATACTCTAATATTATTAGAGGTGTTCCTGTCTATAGGAAGCTTATACAAAGAAGAAGAAGAAGAAGTTATTTTTTACTATTATTATTCAAGATGGCGCCCATCCTAATCAGCTTCTACCTTGCCATAACAAAGTAAATATATATACGAGTAAATAAAATTACTCATATAATATGTCAAATGTTTAATATATAAATACCAAAAAGATAAATTATTAATTTAAAATAAATTAAAATGTTACTTATCTGACATTTGAAATTATATTTCACCACTGCATTCCTTGTGATCCCCCCCTTAAACACACACACACCTCTTTATTAAAATGTTGCATTAATTATCTGAAAATGAAATCACGCTATTTTTGGTCAGCAAACGGTTTACCTGTATACATACAAAGTACCTGTGTACCTTAATTAACGGTTGGAACAATAAACATCCGGACAGTCAAGGTATAATATACATGTCAAATCGTTAATTAGTTTTAATTACCTGAAACACACATGCATGTTAATTGCGCATAATAAATTTCTTCAGATAAAACTCAAATAAATTTTACCAAAAAAAAAATCGCTTTTCTCGCGGCTTAAAAAATTAAAAAAAAACTTGCACCATTACCCTTTATCACGTGTAATTATGTACTTTTGACAGTTTGTATAAATTGGTGATAAATTTCATATTTATTAATTATTGTCACAATTTCATATATTAAAATTATAATCCATGTGAAATGTTACTACATATTTCAAATATAAAGTTTTTTAAAGTGAAGACGTGGAGAACGTGCTATAATCAATACAGAGTTATCGAAGTTCTACGATGAATGCCTGGCATGAACGGGACCAGTAGATTCCCGATATTGGGTAACCAGTTAATAAGTCTAAACAGAGTTACCTAACATAATTATGACCGATATAGCTGCATATGGCCACTAGCACTACATCGTGAACTGAAACCCATCAATATTCTGAAAGCATTATTATACATTATTTTCATTTTGGTAAGAGACGATATTCCACAGTTGGACCATAATGAAACACAATAAATATTCATACAATAATACTGAAAGAGCTGTATTTTAACATCAAATGAACACTTATTAAATTTACGTTTATTGGCCACTATGCACATAATTGCAATAAAGTATTGGAAAGGGGATGGAGACAAAGATAGATAATACGGAATACTTTATATGATTCACACTTATCATTTTATATGCCCTCCTGCTGAGAGCTCACGAGGTAATACCCATTGTGCATATTACGAACTATGGTTCTTTTTTCTTTTTTTTTGGCCTCGTATAGAACTGTGCATCAACATTGGTATTACAGCAAATTTATGTTTAAGTCAAGGCTTTTTTCAATTTGTAGTACAAATGTATAATTTGTGAATACCATTTTTCTAAGTTATGTCCCATGTAATCATTCGATGACAGGTTTAACATATATAGTAGTGAATGTAAAAATAGGTTTCTTAGAGCAGAAGGATTGACTAAATAAACTAAATAGGTTGGTATCGGAACTTTTATGACCCTACCCATTCATATACTTGAATTTTTCAAAAACCAGACCAGACCAGACCAGATGCTTCAAAATCAGATCCATTTATATACTAAGGATTGATATACCCATTGAAGTATATACTGTGTTTCTCAATTGACCACCTATTGATATACATCTAAGGCTTTATATCCTACCCAGTCATATACTTAATGGCTCAAAAAGTAGACCCAACCCAGCCGCTATCCATGTATACTTAAGAAGTTACCCCCCCCTCCTCCGGAATATTACATACAGGTCGGATGGAACAGGAGATTCTTTTGGCGAATAACGGCCTGTTTTAGTATTGGCTGGTGTCTTCGAACGTCAGAGCGAACTATTTAGAGTTTGTACCTCTTACATTTCTGTTATTTCTAATAGAGTAGTTACATTCTGTTCTTGAAATTTAATTTCCCCCTCACCTTTCCCCCATTGATGCAACATGGCCGAAAATAATATTTAATAAATCGGCCCAATTTTAAATTTTAAAATTTGGGAATAATCCTGGGGACAGAATGAATACATTATCATGATTACTAGTAATTTATTTTTTTTTTATTTTATTTTTATTTTGAGAGAATCCTGGGAACAGAAAGGATACAAACCATGACTTTATATGTTTATTGTTTTATTTTGTAGTTGGGGAGAATCCTGGAGACAGAAAGGATACATCCAGATGTCCACGAACAGACATAACAACTGTGGTATAGCTACATCAGCCAGTTATCCAACAGTATAGGCTACCAGTAACACTAAAGTCTTAATCTTCTACTAGATAACAACACTCAGTCTTTACTGCTACATTTTAGTGTATTATTGCTATTGTGAATTTTTTTCTGTTAAAGTGTTAATATAAGTTTAATCTTCATTTGGTTATCCTAATTTAGTAACATTCTATAGCAGTTCGTGAAAAATCCAAACAAATGAAAAACATCTCGTATCTGGCAAAATACCTATTGGTACTTTGCGGAACGGAATGGAACAAGGTAAAAAATATCATAGGTGGTATAAATAAAGTGATATAAGTCAAAAATATTTATTTTATGCATAATCATTTATGTCCTTCGTGGCTGTTCTCCGCCAGCAGTATTGCTACATCTTCAAAGTCATCAAAGAAATTCAAAATGGATTCTATCGCCGAACTAGATGAAAGTGTTAATTATATTTTAATCTTTGTTTGGTTATACTAATTTATAATAGCAGTTCGGGGTAAACAAACACATAAAAATAAACAAACATCTCATGTCTGGCGAAAAACGATTAAGCGCATTGTGCTGTTTTGTAACTTTCATATAGTTGTATTTTTGTTCGCCATCTGCTTGTGTAAATGTTCATAATAGTTTGCATGTTGCTCTTATTCCTTTAATTTTTTTTAGAGTAACAAGGGTTGAAATTTTCATGACACACTTTCCAGTAATTAAAATGTATTATCCAGATATTTCAAAGTACAAACTAAGAACCCGTATCGTGCAGAAATCTACCGCTTGCTTGGGTATATACAACTGTTCAATAATATTATTCTTATTGTTGAGATTACATAAACTATACAAAAATAAGGATCTCTATTCGATTCTGTAAAATGAAAATTCCGCAGCACGTCGAGCTTTTACTGTCACCAAGTATGATAACCCGCCGATAAAAAAAAACACTAGTCCCGTACTATTGGTCATATTAAACATACCTTTTGTTAATAGAAAATGATCCAATTTTAAATTAAATTATTTTAGTTCATCACTGGAGGTCTTAATGGACATAGCACATAAGACTATTTTAATACTTGTACGCAATGCATGGGGTGCATATCTTTTGTTTCACTTTTATTATGGTGAAGATTACAAACTGTGTCTGTCCCTAACCCTAATCCTAAGCATAACCCTTAGACCTAACCCTAACCCTAACCCCTTAACCCTTACCCTCTTTCCTACTTGAACCTTACAATAATATCAATGTTTGGAATTGAGTGATTTACTCACTACAATGGGATACTTTTTTAAACAACTCAAGTATGGGACAATTCTTGGTTTTCCGCGTATCTTGACCATGGGACATGGTGTTTTTTTTTTTTTTTTTTTTTTGGTTTTTTGTTTTTTGTTTTTTGTTTGTTTTTTTCTTTTGTCTCCTTATAAAAGTTTTTGTACCAGTCCCTAACAGCAACTTTCAAAATGAAGAAAAGTAAGTGTTGATCAGTTACTTAATGTATTATATATGGGAGAGTTTCTTGCTGCCCAAATGCATAGTTCTGTCTGATTTCGACTTTACACATTTTGGCGTTTTGGATTATTGTTTTGTTTTCAACATTTTCGGCCTTCGCCAAAAACTGACGAGTCTTAAATGGACGAAATTTGCACATCTGGTGTGTCAGAATTGGTATCGAAGAATTTGATATACATGTATGGAAGAAAAGTTATTGTGGGTTAATTCTTTACATTCATTTCTTAAAATAACTTTTCAAAAATCCAAGCAAAGGGAAATTGTCCTTATGTCTTTATTGCTTTTCTACACCTTAAACTCTCTGTGAGTTTTTCAACAATGAGAAAAGTCTCTCTGATGGGTTCAATTTGAATTGAACTCTTTGCTAAAATCCAATAGCGTCACAACTGTGTTAATGCGAGACACAGTTACAGGGCCTATCAATCAATTACAAAATATATATAAAAAAAATAATAACAATCATAGAAATATCACGTGTAACCATCACATGTAGGCATTGGCCTTATACTTGGGTAGAAAACTAAACCATTTGGTACCGGTCCCAACAGCATTTCACTGTAAAACAGAATAAGACAATCTTGTACCGGGAATATTACCACAGCTAGTTTTATATGTATTGTTAAATATTAATTTTTATATTTTTTACTTTTAATCTGAGATAAGGTAATTTTGGTATCTAAGATTTCAATCTAAACCAATCATAATCACACATCAATCTAATTAAAACTAGATGTACTGTGAGCAAAGCTCACAAAGGATACCCCCCGCTTTTTTTGAAGATTTTTCTTCATTCACATCTTTGGATGATGTACTTCCTTTCTGTAAAGTGTCGTTGAAATCCAATGAGCGGTCTAGGAGGAGTTGTGCTTACAAGATATATGGACAGACGGACAGACAGACAGACGGACGGACAAGGTGATTCCTATATACCCCCCGAACTTTGTTTGTGGGGGTATAATAATTACACTTGCTCCTTTTTTTCGGATATCACATTGAAGGTTGAATGAATGCATTATTCCTCAACAAATCAGCATGCTGTCTACAAAATATTTTGACCATTAAGCCATATGATCTGTCTTGTTTAATGGATAATGATGCTATAGAGAATCAAAGTACATTATAGATAAATAAACTGTCTTTTCATATCCTGTTATTAAAATGGCTAAGCAATAAGTTTTATTTTTATTCTAGAATTGTTCTCTGTTTTTCAACTGACTGAGGCAATATTTTGGAAAAATATCTTTGGAATCTATTGATCACAAACTTGCCATTTTCAAGCTTTACCCCAAACCCCTTTTGGTTACCCGCGGTATCACTCTGATTATGATTGAACAATGAAAAGTTAAGATCATACATTCATGCTAGACTATGATGGGACTTCAAGAAGACTATGTTAAAAGAACAGATCACCATACACCTCACATGTCCGTTAATAAATGAATAAGACATATACCAAATCTTTTTATCTTTCGGCAATTTTGGCCATGTGAACTATTGCTATCATTTGCATTGTAAATTTTCTGTAAAGATTTTCCCTACTGAAACCACTGTGTCAATTAGTTCAAATATTTCGTGGAAAGTTTCTTGGGTGGTCTCCTTTCAAAAATAAACTGCTGCGCCTTCGGCACATGATACACCCATCCCAGGCAACAGCCATGAAGTTACTGATTTTATTTTTAGCAAATTAAGTGTCATGTTACTTTTTCAACATCTTAACATATCTAAATAAAACACTGTAACAATAAACTAAATATCATCATTGCGTAAGCAGTTTGAAAAAAATCCATCAAGTCGAAATCGAGTGTGTGACATGTGAAAAATTGCTTATATTTGGACAATCTAAGTCTCATAATTCTGGAATGACAAAAGTGAAAATCTTCAAAAAGTATACAGATCATATGCAACCTTCAAACCACCATCTGTAAGAATGTGAGGAAGTTTGAAAAAGTCAGTCAAGGCGTACTTGAGTTAGTGTGCAACACGTGAAAAATTGCTTATATTTGGACAAACTAAGTTTCATTAACTCAGAAACGACAAAAGTGAAAATCGTCAAAAGGTACCCGGTATACAGACCTTCGGACAACCATTTTTAACAAGCATTCTGAAAGTATTGCTGGGCAATACAATGTCCCCTACTGGGTAGAGTTGTGAAAAAACACGCAAAGTCTCCTTGAGTACAGTAGACTCCTTGAAATCGGATATCGGGTAAACGAATATATCGGCAAATGGGATATCATTTCAAAACACCAAACCATTTCCTGTATGTTATGTATTAAAATCTCCGGCTATTTGGATATCGGATAAGAGAATATTCCGCCCAATTGAATAAAAAAATGCTGAAGTAGTGACCAAAGTCATTGAAATCGAATATTTTTAATTACAGGTAAACATGCCGGAAGTGCCTCAGGTAACGATGTCAGTGATTTGCATAGTAAAAAATGTACAATTTATTAATAAAATTTGGCCAAGCAGTTTCAGACTAGAAGATTTTTGAAAACTCAGCCAATCAGAAAAAACAATTGCCCATAATGGCCATGTTTGTTGTCCAATCAGGACGAAATGAGCAAACTTTATAAACGACCTTATATAGATGCTTCCTGCCAAAATTTATTCCATTTGGCCAAGTGGTTTCAGAGGAGAAGATTAAAACGATGACGGACGCCATGTGATGACAAAAGCTCACATGGCCTTTGGCCAGTGAGCTGAAAGAACCATGTAAGGACCATTGCTGCCAATTCTTGTTCCAACTGGCCCAGTGGTTTCAGACAAGAAGATCTTATAGTAAATTTCTCATAGGGTCTCTATGTTAAACCATGTATGGCTCTGGCAGCCATCTTGGATGGCAGGTGGAGTCATCGGATAAACTTCTGAAAGAGGACCACCTAAGGACCAATGTTGCCAAGTTTTATTCCAATTGGCATAGTTGTTTCAGAGAAGATCCTTAAAGGAAAGTTTATGACAATGGACGCCAAGTGATGGCAATAGCTCACATGGCTCTTTGGGGCAGGTGAGCTAATAAAGGGCTTCGCTAAGTGCAGCTTGTTGAAAAGTTTAAGTGGCACACATTATTATGCTTAACAAAATGAAGCATTGAATCACACTGTAATATACTGAACCTACCAAAAAAACCAGATGAAAAACAAACTCGCTCACCTTGATTTCATTGGCAGACTTAAGGCAGAATCAATCTTTTGACTGATCATCTGGGTCGGCAATCTAGGTCAAGGATACAATACTGAAAGACGACCACCTAAGCACCATTCCTGCCAAAATTGGTTCCAATCCATTCATAGGTTTCAGACATGGAGATCTTAAAGTGAATATTCTCATGGGGTGCTATGTTAATTTAAGTACTGTGGATTCATTAAAATTCGTTGTATACCAATTTTCGTGGTTTTAGTGGGTCCCAGTAAACCACGAATTTAAATATCCAACGAAAAATAATATTTTTACTTGAGCTCAAATGCACTCAAGTTTGAAACATCAGATATCATGAACTGAAGTTTTGATGTACCTACCCGAGACAACATTGAACAATTGCATTTTTACAGCATGTACTTTGATACTGACATATGATGAGTCAGCTATATCCACAGAGGATAGTGTTTCATGTAATTTTGTCTTTGGTAACATATAAACGCTCAAAACATTTTATTTAAAAATATTTAGACTGTGTAAATTGTCGCAGAATTCACTTCCGTTTTTTTAGCTCAACTGGCCAAAGGCCATGTGAGCTATTGCCATCACTTGGCGTCCGTCGTCGTCGTTAACAATTATACAAAACTCTTCTCCTCTGAAACTACTTGATTAATTAGAACCAAACTTGGTATGAATGTTCCTTGGGGTACCCTGCATAGAACTGATGTGGGGATTTTTGATTTGTCGAAAAACATAGCCACTGTTACTAAAAATAGAACATAGGGGTCAAACAACATTTTTTCACAAATATCTCAAATCATTAGGTTACGGCAAATTCTGGCAGGTTGAAAGTGTTCAGCATGATGAGAGCTACCTGTGTGCTGATTTTCGTGAAAATCTGTCAACTGATGTTAGAGTTATTGCACTTTTTTGACATTTTTGGCTTTTTTTTTATGTTATTATTTCAAAAATCTTCTCCTCTGAAACTACTTGACTAATTAGAACCAAACTTGGTATGAATGTTCCTTGGGGTACCCTGCATAGAACTGATGTGGGGATTTTTGAATCGTCGAAAAACATGGCCGCTGTTACTAAAAATAGAACATAGGGGTAAATTGCATGTTTTTTGCTAATAACTCAAAAACCGTTACAGATATCGAAAATCTGACATGGGATAAAATTGATCAGCATGACAAGATCTACCTACCCTGAAATTTTGAAGGAAATTCCAAAACCCATTTAGGAGTTATTGCCCTTTTTTCGTCAAATTTTCAAAATTTTAACATTTTTCGTCATTTATCTCGAAAACTATTTGAGATACAAGTGAAATGTAAATTTGAAAAATGTTTGCCATGTTGAGATCTACCTACCCTGAAATTTTAAAGGAAATCCCAAAACCCATTTAGGAGTTATTGCCCTTTTTTCGTCAAATTTTCAAAATTTAACATTTTTCGTCATTTATCTCCAAAACTATTTGAGATAGAAGTGAAATGTAAATTTGAAAAATGTTTGCCATGTTGAGATCTACATACCCTGAAATTTTAAAGGAAATCCCAAAACCTATTTAGGAGTTATTGCCCTTTTTTTGTCAAATTTTCAAAATTTTAACATTTTTGCATTTATCTCCAAAATTATTTGAGATAGAAGTGAAATATAAATTGAAAAATGTTTGCCATGTTAACTTGTGGATGTATATGCCCCGAGGTATTTGGTGACAAGTGATTGCAATTTTGTCAATATATATTTCACACCTGATTAGTATAAACCTAACAATAAATAATTATGGATTTTCTTAATCTTGTTAAATTCATAAAAAGCTTTGTTCCGTTCAAAATTTAAAGAATCTGTTTGTTGGACGTTTCTTTTATAAGCGCTTAAAATCAGTACTTTACTGTACAATATCAATGTCTGATCGGCATGTTTTGTGGCAGTTCATGATATCTGATGTGCCAAGCCACTAATTTCAGTATTTCAACAACTTTTTATATATTTTTTTCTAAGCCAGCAATCAACGAATTTACGTATCCCATGATTGCCTTTTTTTCTCTATCCTAGAAAATAAATGAATCCACAGTACCCCTTTGGTGGCCAACTTTGATAACTGTCATGACGGTCTGTGTTAGATACATCTGAGTATGGCACGCCGTTGTTATATTTATTCAATTTCGAGATATCTTATAAATTAATAGAGATATCTTATAAACTAATAGAGATATCTTATAAACTTATAAGATATCTTATTAACTTATAGATATCTTATTTAACTGGTAATAAAGATATCTTATTAAATATATAAGATATCTCTACAAGTTAATAAGATATGTCTATTAATTTATAAGATATCTTATTAACTATATAAGATATCTTTTATATCGTTAATAGAGATATCTTATAAACTAATAGAGATATCTTATAAACTTATAGAGATATCTTATTAACTAAGAGATATCTTATTTACTTTCAAATTATCTATTAGTTAATAAGATATCTCTATAAGTTTATGATATCTCTAATTTATAAGATATCTCTATTAGTTTATAAGATATCTCTATTAGTTTATAAGATACCTCTATTATAAACTATATAAAAGATATCTTATATAGTTAATAAGATATCTTATAAATTAATAGCGATATCTTATAAACTAATAGAGATATCTTATTAAGTATTAAGATATCTTTAATTTTTATAAGATATCTTATTTAATTTGAAAGTAAATAAGATATCTCTATAAGTTAATATCTCCATAAGTTTATAAGATATCTCTATTAGTTTATAAGATATCTCTATTAATTTATAAGATATCTCTATTATTAAATATAAAAGATATCTTGTATAGTTAATAAGACATCTTAAAAACTAATAGAGATATCTTATTAACTTAGAGATATCATATATTTAATAAGATATCTTTATAACCAGTTAAATAAGATATCTCTATAAGTTAATAAGATATCTCTATAAGTTTATAAGATCTCTATTAGTTAATAAGATATCTCTATAAGTTTATAAGATATCTCTTAATTTATAAGATATCTCTATTAATTTATAAGATATCTCTATTAGTTTATAAGATATCTTATTTAACTAAATAAGATATCTCGAAATTGAATAAATATAACAACGGCGTGCCATAACTGAGGACCATTGCTGCCAAATTTGCTTCCAATTGGCTTACAGGTTTGAGACATCTATAAGTGAATTTGCCATTGGGTCCCATGCTAGCCTTAATTCACCTGTCGTGGCTACCATGGGAGGGCAGTCGGAGCATTGAATACAATTCAGTGCTTTCTGGAAAAAAATCTGATCGCAGACTTGATCATTGGATACAATTCTGAAAGAGGACCCCAAAGGACAAATGCTGCCAAGCTTGTTCAAATTGGCTTAGTGCTTTCAGACAAAAAGATTCATCAGTGAATTGTATCACATTTTTGATGTATAATAAAAAGGGAGAACCATTAACAATATTTTAATTATTTTTTTCAAAATCGAAATATGGTTCAAAGTAAGCATTTTCTGTGATTTTAAACAGTCATTTAAATCAAACTACAAAAAAAATATGAATATTCTTGTATCATAAATAGAATATATAACAAGTTAAATTAAGCCAGTTTAGTCTATGAAAGTATCTTTCTTAACAAGCAGAAGAAGAAATTTGTTGAAAAAAAAACGTTTTAGCAAGAATTACCTCCCCTGTTCCATTGGAAATCCAACAGTATATTTGAAAGTAGTTTTGAAGTTTCCCATGGTCAGATTTTCATGGAATTTTATCTGTGTACATTTAAGATATACCGTATTTTACGGTGTTTAGGTCGATATTTTTTTCCCAGAAAATTGTTTGGTCGACCTATACGGCGTTTCGACCTATCTGTGTCCAAAATCGAAAATTGTCTTGGGGAAAAATACCCACCGGCAAGAAAAATAGTCACAGAATTTGATTTGTTTTTTGTAGAGCTTGCTGGCAAAGATTTTTGGAGCAATGGTACTGCTGGGATGGCTGCCGTTTATATTAACAATGTAATTAAGTCAAATAAAATATATTTAACATGAATTTGTGTTGTTTATTTTTACGATTTTGTCAAGGAGGAACTGCATCATGTAACAATAAAAAAAAAAATATTCGGGACAACTATGAATAAAATACGTTTTTTATTGGGATGGAAACATAATTTATGCATTTTTTTTTATAAATAAATGTAGTTTCAGAAATGTGAGAATAATAATATTTTTAATCACTAAAGACAACTGTTCATTGAATACCCAATGAAATCTGTAATATCATCGATTGTCAGTGTATACCCAGTGTAAATAAAGAACAATAACTCTTATTCACACCTGCGCAATGATTCACCGGTTTGAAAAAACATGGCGAGTAAACACATGTCAATCGAGTGGAAAGTCAAATTTTACATTTGTTGTCAAGGTTTTTTATTTCAGAAACTTATTGTTTGTCTAAAAAAATGGATACAGAGTTACTGAGCTAATACTTACCCATACTTACCGATGTTTTTCTGTGTCTAGAAGTCGTTCATCTCCGATCGACCTATACGACGCCTCGACCTATCCGATACTGAATCCCAACTTTTACCCCAAAAAGAGCAATTCGACCTATACGGCCTATCGACCTAAACACCGTAAAATACCTTTTGTTGCAATTAGTTTGGGGTCAAATTTTATTTTGACTGGACTCGGTAGTATGGGTTATGTTGTAACACAAGTTAAAATGAATAAGGGGAAAACAGTATCTTTGGTTGCTAAGTGGATCATCCTTCTGTCCATCCATGCGAAAAAAAATATATTTTAATATTTTCTGATATTATACTGAGGTGATTGTTATAAGCTTTCTTTCGGGGAAAAATGCCTTGGTGGTCTCGTGTTAGCATGCTCGCCTTGAATGCAGAAGTTAATAATTTCAAACTTGGTTAAAAGAATTTTTAAATCCACAAAAAAGTGTAAGTGCTACATATATTTTCATAAAGATTTAACAATTCATAAACTTGATATCCTATATTTTTAGGAAATGAGGGATCCTAGAAAGAGAAAAATCTAATTCAAAACTAGAATTAAAATATCAAAACTCTGTTAGAATAATTGGTTTTAACCTTTTTTAATGCTAAACATGTTTTTTGGCAAAGTATTTTATACAGGAAAATCAGTTATTATTATTTTGTTGAGATTTTGGCCTAAATTTCAATTAGTTTTTACAGAGTTATTCCCCTTATTCAATAAAAATTCCCATAGGAAATTTCTTTCAGCTGTAATTTTATCTGCTTGCATTCATTTCATGGTGATTTTTTCTTGGTTAATCCTTTTACATTTCCTGACTCCAAAAAAAAAAATTAATTTCTTCTGATGCAATTAAGGGTCCATTTTTGCTAGTTTGACTGGACTATACATTCATGTGCTAATAAGTTTTCTTGCAAGTTGTATTTCTTCTTTCTTTGAAATAATTTTTGAAAAAATACTGAGAACTAGAGGCTCAAGTGGTGACCCTGTATTGCTCACCTGCCATCCTTTTCAACATGTCATTTTTGTTCATTTATCTATTTAGTTTGTGATTTTTTTTTAACTTGAGCAAAATTAAGGAATTGTTCATGGAACCAGTTAGCCGTCCAACTGAGGAGAAATAGTCAAATTTTATGAAAGTTATTGCATAGATTTTACCTCTGGCCCTATTACTGTCTCCTGTTAAAGAAGTCCGGTTGGCATTTTCACATTTAAAGAGTTCTTTGCCTGAAAATTTCAACCATACTTTTTTAGACTGGTGAGATTTTTTGCAAATATCCCCTCCCCTTGAAAATTACAGTCTTTCCTGGAATCATCATGTTTTCACTGTAGATATTACTTAGGCAGTAGAAATTAAGCCACACAATAAATCAGTATTATTTCTTCTTAATTTTTTCCATTTACAAAATCTATCACATGTCCATAATGAAATTATCTGTTTTTATATTTAAGGTTTATTTGTTCACTTTCTTCCTGGCATATCCGACTGCTTCTGGGACACCTTTATTCAGTTGATCTTCGTCTGGTATTCTTTTTTTATTCAGTTTACTCCAGCCTCTTGCATAGTCTGAAAAAAAAGGATTTCTAATCTAAATACAATGGCATAAATATGATTGTGATATTCATTCTATGAAAAATAATATGTTGATGCTAGATGAAATTCCTTATAAAGACCAACTACAAGGATTTGCTCATTAAAATTTAAACAATTAAAATTTGGCTGTATTGTTACATGTGTGAGCTATTCTCACTACTGTTTATGGGTTGGTTCAATTCAAACAATTTTATTAATACCAGATTTATGAAAAAAAAATCATTTGTGAAGACTTCGTTAATGTGTATATATATACAAACCTTTGACTGAGACCTTGGATTTGTCAAGGATTGGCCCGAACCCCCCTCTTTGGAAGCGTAGAGTCCCTGGTCTCTGGAGTTTGCTACATGTAGTTCTTCTCTAACTATAAAATAGCCAACTTCTCTTTCCTGTTTTCCAGATAATGTTGAGTTGCATTAACCATTAAGTCACAATCACATGTAGCTTTATTTTGTCCTGAAATTCTGAAGAAGTATAAAATATAATATAATACAAGAATTGTAATAGTTGACTCTCGCTATTTTGAAGATGTGGGGAGATGGCAATTTACAAACATTTGGGTAAAACTTTCCACAAATGCATGGATTCCGATCACCAACAAACATACTAAAACCTCAAGACTTGACACCGTTTTATAGAGTTGTAAAGACTCAATTGTCTTTTAACTAGAAGTATATAATTTTTAACTAACGGTGTTTCGGGAGTGTTTTAGCTAAGTTCTAATGACATACATGTAGCAAGAGTCTCAAAAGTCTCCCCAATAGGATCAAGATCGAACCCATTCATCAGCGACTCAAGCCTCTGGTATTTTTAAGAGGTACATACATGTATTATCATTATTTTACAATGTAGTTACACAAGGTGGTGAACTGTAATCTGTATTTTCAGAAAAGCCCCCCCCCCCCCTCCTTTTTTAATACTTCCACAACAGGCACATTTGGTGGCTAAAAATACATTTCTCTTCGAAATTGTTCAAAAAAGGTACTCGTATTCTGAGAGAATAATTTACTAGAACAAAAATATAACCAATTTTAATGATAATAACATGACATTCAACAACGTAACAGGGTAAATCAAACATGAGCAGTGTTGTTATTTCATTCAAGTTTGAAAAAAAACTTGGTAATGGGGATTTTGTGGGATGATTAATACCTTTTCAAACAGTCTTCATAAAAAAAAAATTGATAACTGCGCCCCTTTTAGACCTTTAAATAAATTCAAGATTCCCCATGCCCAGCCTATCCCAGCTGGGTCTGGGGGTATTCACCCAATTCTACATTGCTGAAAACAAACATTTTTCAAAATGATTCTATAGTAACACCACCTCTACTAAAGACCCCCAAAACCAATCTTAAAGACCCCCACAGAAAAAGCATATATAACATATCCCATCAAAACATTTGTTTGAACAGAAAAAAAAAAAAAAATTATACTCTTAAATGCATTTATTTTTTAATTTCAAGTGAATTATATCCCCAATTGAACCCCAAAATATCTTCTGCACCTTTGTTTGAACCCCCTTTAAAAACAATTTGGGCAGGGGTCTTCCATGCCCAGCCTATTCTGGCTTGGACTGGAGGTATACACCAATTTCTAAATTGCTGAAAACGAAGCATTTGTTTCATTTTGAAGTGTATTGTATCCCCTCTTGGGCCCCAAAACCCCCAAAAACCTTAAAGACCCCTTACAGAAAAAGCATATGCAACATATCCCATTAAAACATTTGTTTGAACAAAAAAAAAACTTTTTATACTCTTTATTAAATTTCAAGTGAATTATATCCCCAATTGAACCCCAAAATATCTTCTGCACATTTTTTTTGGACCCCGTTTTAAAAACATTTGGGCAGGGGTTTCCCCATGCCCAGCCTATCCCGGCCGGGTCAGGGGGTATACACCCATTCTAAATTGCTGAAAAGAAAGCATTTGTTTAATTTTGAAGTGAATTGTATCCCCTCTTGGGCCCCAAAATTAATTCTGCACCCATTTTTGGACCCGTTTAAAAAAATATTAGGCAGGGGTTCGACTAGAGATACATATTGAATATATCCTAAAGTTTGATATGTAATGAACATGTTGCTGGAAAAGTGTTTTCCCCATAGGTTTCTATAGTAAACCCCATTTGGACCCCACAAATATAACCTTACTAGACTCCCAGAAAAAAAATATTATTGACTGCACATCGAGAGAAGCATATCTAACATATCCCTAAGTTTCACAGATATTGGACTTACAATATCTAACAAAGAATGAAAGAAAGAATAATAATAATTAGAATTGCCATTGGGAGCAATAGCAGATGTCGCCCCTGGCAGCTATTTCGATGGTTGCATCTTGTTCGCCATACCAAAATTAGCCTAGATATAAATTTTCATTGAAATTGGACAATGTTGAGTTTTAAAATGAAAGAATTGGATTGCTGTTAAAAACATTTGTGGACCTAAGGCAATGGTTTTGTTCAATAAATACTTCTAAAGTTTATAGTAATTCAAAGTTTTGACTTAAATGGAAAATACTGAAATTGTATAGTATAATAAATTATAATATGGAACAAAAATAATTGATTTGCAATGCTTTGGAATTAATGCATAAACAATAATCATTGCTTCTGAAACAATAAAAATTATTCAAATTTTCCATTTATGGAATTTTGAACCCCTTAAACTGGTAGAGGTCCTTACTGTGAAGTTTTAAATAATTTTGGTGTAAAATTTTGAAATTTTGTGTTTTCCAAGACAACTGCAGCCATTTTGGAAATTTTGAAACCCCAAAAGTTGGGGAGACACTTACATATCCATTTTATGCAGTTTGAAATAGCTTTGGAGCAAAAAATCAAATTTAAACAAAAATCCCTTTTTTGTTTCCATGGCAACAGTGAAAGTTTGTCCAACCGGTTTTTTTTTATGGAAATCAGTTTGACTTGATGCAAGGAATTATCCTTCAAAGTTTCAAAAAGATTGTTTGGGCAGGTACTGAGAAAAATAAAATTTAAGTTTTCCAAATATTTTCATACTTTTTCCAATCCCATGGCAACGGTGGCCATTTTGAAAATTTTTAATGTTACATGCACAACTAGACTTGGTGATCATCATTACTGTGAAGTTTCATAAAGATGGTTCCAGCCATCTCTGAGAACTCATCCAAACAATATTAGGTTGAAGAATCAAAGTCCATAGCACTGGTAGGGTTAGGTTGCTAGCATTTGACTTTTATTTGTACAAACATTGCTGATGATTATTTCAATGCTTTTTGTTTGTACAATGTATTGCAAAATAGGTTTTGGTATTGAATTCTTTTTATTAACAGTATTATTTACAAGGAAATATATCAATTATGAAAGTTAACGAGCTCTGCGGAAAAAGTGTCTATTATATAATAATGTTCTTGTGGGTAGGTGACTGATTTTTTTTTAAATTGACAGCATATGTATTGCTTTGGTTTCAAAATATACAGTGATTTTTTAAAACGTATATTTTCGCAACACAGTGTATCTGAGCTGAAGGTTCTACTACTCAACTTTACTGCGCATGTCTGTACATAAATATGCACTAATCAATCAAAGAAAGCACGAGTCGGCTAACGCTTCTTGAATTATCACTCTAAATTGAATTTTTTTAAAAAGTCAAACGCATAATAATGATTTGATGAATTAAACTAAACAGAAATCAAAGGTCTTCAAGTTATTAAGGTTATATAAAAAGACAAAGTTTGGACAATTGTAGAAGGGGGTCATTTCTATTTACACTACATTGCGCATGTGCAGGTAGATCAGAACGTAAACATTCAAGCTTTCAATTAAAATAAACCCATTATACCTTCGATAATACAGTTTTCTAAATTAATGATAAACACAGTGTTTTTCAATCTTAATGTGCAAGTTGTCGGAATTTCAAATAACCTGTATGCAATTCTATCACTGACCAACAGGTTTGACAAAATGAAGTCACGATGATCAGGTCAAAAGGTTAATCAAATACACAAAATACCATCAGAATTACAAGAAGAATAAGCAAATAATGTGCAAAATATGTTCTGTATAAGTTAACAATCACGTTCACAACAAAAATGGAACTTACCTTTGAAATCTTTTGAAAATAAACCTGATTGTAATCCTTCCCAAAATATCCGTGCAAATGTAAACATTCAAAATCCTTACGCCGATAGCATTGTACACTTTAAAAGGTGCGAATACTTTACACGGCTTTCAAAACAAAAAGGAAATCGTCAATAAAACACACATCTTTTATTAAATAACTGGACAATTACACTTCTCGGTGTGTTTCAGTTACATTTCTATTAAAAAACAACTGCACCAGCAACAACAAATATTAGGACTATTTTACCGCGGAATGTTTATTTTCTTATATGATATTCCAATATAAACATAGTCGTAATTCGAAAAATATGGAGGTTTCTTTGCGCATGTGTCATCTCAAAATCGAGATAAAAAGCTGCTTAACTAGCCTTGCTTAAGCTTCAATCCTAGATAAGCTTGCATATTTACTCATAAAAACATAGTTTCAAAAACTTCTGGTCCAACTTTTTCCACAAAACACCAGATTTCCAAAGTTTCCTTCATTGTCTAACCAAACGACCGACGGCATAAGGGTTTTGGTTGCTTAGCAACCTAACCCTAAAAACTAGAGGCTCTTGAGAGCCTGTATCGCTCACCTGGATTTAACTTTTCATCTTGAGCAGACCTAAAAATTTAAGTGTTGCAATCAATTTGGCTGGTTTTTCTATAGGATTCTATGTTAAACTAATTTCAGCTGTGGCAGTCATCTTGGTTTAGTCCAGGTCAACGGATACAATTCTAAAAGAGAACCATCTAAGGACCATTTCTGCTAAGTCTTCTTCCAACTGGCTAAGCGGTTTCAGACAAGAAAATTTTTAAATGAATTTTCCTATAGGGTCCAATATTTAACAAAGTTCGGTGTGGCAGCCATCTTGGTTGACAATCTGGGTGATCGGATATATTTCTGAAAGGGGACCTCCTAAGGACCAATGCTGCCAAGTATGCCTCCAATATGTCAAGTGGTTACAGACAAGGAGATTTTTCAATGAATTTTTCCATAGGGCCCTATGTTAAACTAAGTTCGGTTGTGGCGGCCATCTTGGTTGACAGTCTGGGTCATCGCACAAAATTCTGAAAGAGGACCATCTAAGGACCATTGCTACCAAGTCTAATTTTAATTGGCTTAGTTGTTTCAGACGAGAAGATTTTTGAGTGAATTTCCAATAGGGTCCTATGTTAAAATAATTTCTGCTGTGGCGGCCATCTTGGTTCACAGTCCACTTAATCAGACATATTTCTGAAAAAGGACCTCCTAAGGACCAATGCTGCCAAGTCTGGCTCCAATATGTCAAGTGGTTACAGACAAGGAGATTTTTCATGAATTTTTCCGCTGGGCCCTATGTTAACTAAGTTCGGTTGTGGCGGCCATTTTGGTTGACAGTCCAGGTCATCGGACACACCTCTGTAAGAGGACAATCTAAGGACCATTGCTGCCAAGTCTGGTTCCAATTGGTCAAGTGGTTTAAGGCAAGAATATTTTTCAATGAATTTTGCCACAGGGCCCTATGTTAAACTAAGTTTGGCTGTGGCGGCCATCTTGGTTAACAGTCCGGGTCATTGGACATATTTCTGAAAGAGAACCTCCTAAGAACCATTACTGCCAACTTTGGTTCCAACTGGCCTTGTAGTTTCATATAAGAAGATTTTTGAAATTCACCCCCCCCCCCTTTTTCTATTTTTAGTAACAGCAGCCATGCCGGTTGGAAGTCGGAGATGCCAGACATAATTTTGGAAGGGGGCCACCCAAGGACCATTCCACCAAAGTTTAATCTCAATTGATTCAGTGGTTTGAGAGGAAAAGATCTTTAAAGGAAAGTTTATGCTGGATGCCTTCTTTAAAGGCCAAAAACTCCTATAAGGGGTCAATCAATGATTTTGGTCATGTTGACTTATTTGTAGATCTTACTTTGTTGAACATTTTTGCTGTTAACAGTTTGTCTTAAATGTGTAGGATTGTTTGGAGGGAAAGTGCAGGTATTAGTGTAGTACAGATCTTAGTATCCTTCAATGGAAAGTAATTGTAAAATTTTTGAATTTAAATTATTGTATACTAAAAGAAACATTTGCTTAAACCTTTAGAATCTGATGAAACTGGAAATTTCCTGAGACTTCAAATCATTAAAAAAAATATTCAACCAATTTTGTAAAATGCAAAATAGAGATAAAAAAAAAATAGTCCATTGCCAATATATGACCCTGAAGTTAAAAACTGATAATTTTGCAAAATATTTAAACTTTACAGTGACATATGCACAAAGGAAATTATAGTTAAAAAATCTAATGGACTGCATTTTATGAAACATAATAGTTATATTTTTGTCAAAAGATAAAACAGTGGTTCATAAATTCATGTACGAACCAATATTTTTACATTAGTGAGACCAATAATTTAATAATGTAAACTTATGAACTTAGGTTCACTGTCTATTTCCATGAAGTTTCAGAGATTTTCATGTTTGAACCAACATTTTTACAGTTTCTGACCAATAATTTAATAATTTAAGCCTAGCTATTAACGTAGGTTCACTAATTGTCTATTTCTATAAAGTTTCAGAAATTTTCATGATGAAAATTAACTGTCGGCTGAAAATGATTTTTTGAAAGCCTTTATCAATGTCAAAACTAAAGAAATTCTGCACACGAGGATAATTGCAATAAAATGATCTCATAACAAAGTTTCAATACTTCAGGACATGTAAAATGTAAAAGTTTCAGCACTTGTTGGACCAAATAGTCTCAATATATGTCCTAACTAAAAAGTTTCAGGACATGTCCAACCTACACTTTTCAGAACAAGAGGAACAAAACGGTTCAGCACATCAGGACATGTAAAATGTAAAAGTTTCAGCACTTGTTGGACCAAATAGTCTCAATATATGTCCTAACTAAAAAGTTTCAGGACATGTCCAACCTAAACTTTTCAGCACAAGAGGAACAAAACGGTTCAGCACATCAGGACATGTAAAATGTAAAAGTTTCAGCACTTGTTGGACCAAATAGTTTCAATATATGTCCTATCTAAAAAATTTCAGGAAATGACCAACCTAAACTTTTCAGCACAAGAGGAACAAAACGGTTCAGCACATCAGGACATGTAAAATGTAAAAGTTTCAGCACTTGTTGGACCAAGTAGTTTCAATATATGTCCTATCTAAAAAGTTTCAGGAAATGACCAACCTAAACTTTTCAGCACAAGAGGAACAAAACGGTTCAGCACATCAGGACATGTAAAATGTAAAAGTTTCAGCACTTGTTGGACCAAATAGTTCCAATATATGTCCTAACTAAAAAGTTTCAGGACATGTCCAACCTAAACTTTTCAGAACAAGAGGAACAAAACGGTTCAGCACATCAGGACATGTAAAATGTAAAAGTTTCAGCACTTGTTGGACCAAATAGTCTCAATATATGTCCTAACTAAAAAGTTTCAGGACATGTCCAACCTACACTTTTCAGAACAAGAGGAACAAAACGGTTCAGCACATCAGGACATGTAAAATGTAAAAGTTTCAGCACTTGTTGGACCAAATAGTCTCAATATATGTCCTAACTAAAAAGTTTCAGGACATGTCCAACCTAAACTTTTCAGCACAAGAGGAACAAAACGGTTCAGCACATCAGGACATGTAAAATGTAAGTTTCAGCACTTGTTGGACCAAATAGTCTCAATATATGTCCTATTTAAAAAGTTTCAGGAAATGACCAACCTAAACTTTTCAGCACAAGAGGAACAAAACGGTTCAGCACATCAGGACATGTAAAATGTAAAAGCTTCAGCACTTGTTGGACCAAATAGTTTCAATATATGTCCTATCTAAAAAGTTTCAGGAAATGACCAACCTAAACTTTTCAGCACAAGAGGAACAAAACGGTTCAGCATATCAGGACATGTAAAATGTAAAAGTTTCAGCACTTGTTGGACCAAATAGTTTCAATATATGTCCTATCTAAAAAGTTTCAGGAAATGACCAACAAACTTTTCAGCACAAGAGGAACAAATAGGTTCAGCACATCAGGACATGTCAAACCTACACTTTTCAGCACAAGAGGAACAAAAAGTTTCAGCACATCAGGACATGTCCAACCTAAACTTAACAACACAACAGGAGCTTTCAGTACTTCTTGGTATGTACAGTGCACATGTGGTACAAACTGGTCTCTTATTATACCCAGCCTAAGAAGTTTCAGAACTCCGGATATATGCAACATAAAACTTTCTGCACATGTCAAGGGCTCCGAGTTCATGTACAGTCAGCATGTGCGGGTACTAAAGGGTTCACTTCATGTGTAATATAAAAGTTTCAGAAACAACAATAATTTTATATAGGCCAGATGAGCCAAAAATCTAAATATGAATATTCACAATTTCTCCCAAAAATGAAAAATTCATTGCCCATCTCTGCAAAAATAAGCTGATAGAGAAAAATTCCTGGATGTAAAAGAATCCGGGGTAAAGATGTGTCATCTATGAAACTAGATATTGATGAAAGTTGAAAACCTGGACTCTTAAAAAATCTGCCACATACATTACTTGGTTGAAATACTTCACCATTCTTCAATCAGCAAGGCTCCTAAAGATATACCAAACTTTGGCTTCTTTCTTTCTCTGAAACCTGTAAAACTAAGTGAAAAGTTACATGCATCATCTACTTGTGACTTGCAAAGTCATAATAATTTGGTCTTACTTTAACTTCTGCAGAAACCACTTTTTTTTCTTCTCAAGGTTACCTTACTTTGTTTGCATGTATGAATGATCTCCATCTTTTAAATCTTCTGCACAAGTGATTGCTATTCAAATAATCTTCTGTGTGTCATTTTTAACTCAGAATTTCGATTTTTTTCTGGAATATCTCAAATTGTTCTTTAAGATGAATCTAAAATTTTAATATGTCTTGTCCATTACTGAAATGAGGGGAAGTTATATATGCATTTCAACATTTAACATTTTTTTTAATCTTTTGCCTGCTTGGAGATAAATCTCAATCAATCAATCAAATCAACAACTCACTGCACTGTGTAACAGTCAATAATCTTCTATGATACTCCAATGGAAATCTGGAAAATACTATGGTAAAACAACATAAAAACAACCATCAAATATTATTTCTTATATATCTATCTATTTCTATAAATAGATTGACGTCATAATAAATTTATTTATATATTTTGATGTGACGTATATATCTATATCTATTTTTCTATCTATAGATGTGACATCATAAAACAATGTAAATTTGTATCTCTCTACATGTATTTTTCTATCTATGTAACTGTCACAAAACAATGTGCATCTTCACCTATCTCTTTCTTTTTCTATTCTTATCTATCTATATTTCTATATATAGATGTGAAATCATTTAACAATGCATCTATCTAGATGTCTGATTATATATCTATATTTACATAGTATATGTATCTCCATGTATGTTTCTATATATAGATGCGACATAAAAAAAAGAATATCTATGTACGATGCGAGTCCATAAAACAATGTATATCTATCTATACAAATGTACCTGAAGTTCTGCAGCAGCAGTGAAAGCCCTAGTAGTAAAAAAAAAAAAAAAACTTTTATTGTATGCCAAAAATGAATGGTAGAGCATTTGTATTTAGAAACACGATTAACAAATCAGAATTGGTTTTTGTGAGTTTTATTCCCTATCAAAGAAAGTCTATGCCTCATGCAGTTTCAGTTGAATGATATCATGCAGCACACAGAATGAGTCCAGTAAAGCTAGAGCAATGATTACAAATGGTAAGCTTTTTCCCCACATATGACGAATGCACTCTGTATTGATTGGAGAAAGTTAGTCCCTTCCACACATCCAATGTAAACTGTACCAATTACAGAAGGTAAGCCCCTTCCCTTTATCCTCCACAAGGCTGGTAAAGAAATGCAAACTGTGAAAATAACCTTAATGTTTCTAAACATTTCATATTTTTTGAAAATTGTCCAATTAGTGGATTGTTTGTAGAGGACCTCCTTCCATACATCATTCCTACCAAGTTTGGTTACAATCCGCTCAGTAGTTCCAGGGGTTTTTAAAAAAAATGTTATGCTCCGTTTCTAAAAATGTAATTTCAATTTTTTTTTAAAAATGAAATTTAAACAAAAAATATTTTTACTTGCAAAACTGATTGGAAAAAAATGGTTTCATCAGATACCTAAAAAAATTGTAAAATATATAAGACAAATTGAAATAAAGACAATCAAATTTTCCAAACAATTAGTATTTTCAAAAATAATTTCATCAATTTTTCCGAGAACAAAGTGTTATCATTGAGAGATGCCAAATCAAATTACAATAATTGTTAATTACCAACACTACCACTTTTAATTAAAAAACTGATTTCTGAAAAACAATTTTAAGTTTAAAAAAAAATTTATTTAAAAATCTGTCATTTTTTATGTCTGCAGTTTGTCTTTGAATTGGAGGGGATGAATGACAACCAAGAAACACAAATACCTGAACAACTCTGGTAACAAAAACAACACAACAACAACTATCAATCACTAAACAAAACTGTCTTCATAACAACCAATCAAACCAAACTGTCTCCATAACCAATCAAACGAAACTGTATCCATAACAACAAGGAGGGAAAAGTCTATAGGTCAATCATGTCCAATTTTATTTTTAAAATAATACTTTACCTATCAGCCGAATAAATTTTAAGATTTTAATAATTTTACCATTTAGTTATTGAATTATTATTTTCAAGTGTTTGAGTGTTGGGTTAACAATATTATTAATTTAATTCTGAGCATCTCTTAATCAAAACACAAATCTCAAATATGCTTGAAGAAAAAAGAAATTTAAAAAAGTTGAATAAATTAAGCTTTTTTCTGCTTATCATCTGACATCAAAAGATTTTTATCAATTTAAAATTAATTTTTTGTTCACTGCTGTACATATTTAACAATTTTTCTTTAAATATTTAATATCAAAACAAATGCGAAATAATGATTATAAGCCAATTTATTACACACAATGTTTCATTTTTATTTCCTTTTTTTTTTGTTTTTTTGTTGTTGAAAAAGCAAAAATACTAAGTTAATATTCTAAATGGTTAATTTGATGAAACCATTCTTATTTCTTATTAAAAAAATAAAATAAAATAAAAATAATATCAAACAAGAGGTTCTTCCGGAGGTGAGCCTATACCAGTCATGTGGCTTTTATTAGGCCATTTGCTGCTAAAGTAACCTCGATATTTTACTTTTGACCTAAAAAAAAGGACGGATCATTTGAATATGCCTTGCTAACTTTGGTACATTAGTTCCTGATAAAAAGACAAAAAAGTCCTTTTCCAGCTGTTGGTTGATCATATGAATATCAAAAGTGGATCATTTGTTGTCATCAATCCTGCAAAGTTTCAAAACATTTCATAATGTAGTTTCAGAGGAGAACCCTGATTTTTTTAAATTGGCCAATAAAAATCAAAGACGGCCTGTGGCGGCCATGTTGTTCATCCAACCAGAACCAATGGTACATCGTTTGTAGAGGTCCTTCCATTCATCATTCATACCAAGTTTGGTTACAATCTGCCATTTAGTTCCTGAGCAATTGACAAAAATGTCTTTCCCCATATGGTTTCAATGGAAAATTTGAACAACTACAGTTTACAAACGATGGACTTACCTCCTAAAATCAGTAAAGATTACAATGGATATTGAAAGAGGATGGACCTTCTGTAATCAACACATAAGATCTTTTAATGAATTTTGCCTCAAGATCCTATGTTAAACTATGTTTGGATCTGGCACTATTTTGGATGGTGGGGTCATCGCATACAATTCTTACAGAGGACTTTCTGCCAAGTTTTGTTCAAATTGACTTCGTTTTCAGAGAAGAAAAAGATCTTAAAAATAATTTCCGATAGGATCCAATGTTATTTGGCTCTGGTAGCAATCTTGGACAGCAGGCACTAGGGTAATCAGATATAATTCTGAAAGAGGATCTGCCTAAAGACCATTGTTGTCAAGTTTTGTTCCAATTAGCTTTGTGGTTTCAAACATGAAGCTCCTATAGGGTTGTATGTTAAGCTATGTTCATCTCTGAACAACTGCATATAATTTGCAATTAATAATCCCACAACTATGGAATGACAATTGTTCAAATCCTCAGAAAGAAATATGCATACACATCTTTTCACATGGTGCCTTGCAACCGTCACATAATTTAAATTACAGGTAAGGAACCAATTTTACAAATATCATATACTGCATTTTATAAAGTTTCAGAAATATACATTCTTATGAACTGCCCATTCTGATTGAACTGAGAAAATTTTCTATCAGTTTTGCAAATACTGGCCATAAGCTGGGTAATCTCTTGCCTTTGACAAAATCATGACCAAATGATCAAAAGGAGATTATTAGTACAACCAGATTACTAACATCTCATAATACTGAGGCTTCAATAGAAGGGAGATAACTCATGATGTATCAAAACCAATTTGAGATATAAAAATTTTGTTCTTCGTAAATCTGTTGTGCAATCAGAAAATTTAGATAATCTTTATTTAATATTTAATTGAGTATAAATATTATTTAAAACATTTAAAGTATTTTGAACTAATGCACATTAACTTTAAAGGCAATATTACACCAAAATCCTTTATAAAAATAAAAATAAAAACTAGAGGCTCACCTGGCATCTATTTGGCCATTATAAAACGTAAGCTCTTTTGTATCCACAAGGCTTTTAAAGAAACACATTAAATGTCAAAAGTAATCTTGATATTCGACATTTGACCTAAAAATAGGTGGATCATTTGCATCTATCTTTCAATATGAGATACTTGCCAACTTGGTTAAAGTCTGCCTATTAGTTCCTGGGCAAACGACAAAACAGTCTTTTCCCATATATAGATTCAATGGAAACTTTTAACAGCCTCAGCTGTCATCAAGTGGATCGTTTGTAGAGGGTAGATTTCAAAACATTTCATATTGTAGTTTCAGAGGAGAAGATTTTTGAAAATAAAAAATCAAAGATGGCCTCTTGCAGCCATACTGTTCACTCAATGCTGGATCGTTTGTAGAGGATATTGTTGTCATCAAGCCTCCAAAGTTTCAAAACATTTCAATATGTAGTTTCAGAGAAGATTTTTGGAAATTGGCCAATAAAAATAGAAGATGGCCTTTGTTGGCCATGTTGTTTATCCAATCGGAACCAATGGTGGACCATTTGTAGATGTCCTTCAATAATTCATTCCTACCAAGTTTGGTTACAATCTGCCAAGTAGTTTCAGAGGAGAAGATAAAAATGTGAAAAATTAACAGACGACAGCCTATATCCCAGGTAAGCGAAAAATAAATTTATTCTCTAAAAAAATAGTTACTACTAAATCCCTACTAAAGTTTTGGAAACAAAAAAAAATCCTTAAAAGTTTTTAAAGCAAATTAATTTTGAAAATGATAAATATAAAAATCTTTTAACGAACAAAACAAAAACAAAAATATTAATTGCTTGCACCACTGCAAAAAAAGGCATGGGAGCCATTCATCTTCAATGACAGTCCCATACCCTACAATTTCCCATGGAGATGTTGCTCCATAGTCCTGTTCCCCTGCAACATTCACCTCCACAGTTGTGTTAAATAAGTCAACACTCGTCTCTATCATCTCATCTGAGTCGGACAAAACAAGTGTGATATCCCTAAATAACGCCATCCGTGGTGATGGTGTCACAGAAGTGCAGGCCTGTTCCTCTGAAACGGTCACCTCCACAGTTGTGTTATATTGGTCAATACTTGTAGATTCAGACAAAACAAGTGTTGCATCCCAAAATAACACTTCCTGTGGTGATGGTGCTTCAGAAGCTGCAGGCGTGGACTCTGCCAAAGGATAAGATGGCAAATCCTCAGAAACTGAAAAACTGGCCATCAAATCCTCTGGCAGACGCCCAATGGTCACCTCCAGTGTAACATTCTCTTTAGACTCTTCTTCCATATCAGAAACTGATGCAGGAGAGAAGACTACTGAGAAAGTTAACTCACCAGAAGTTTCTATTGAGACTTCAGGAGCCTCTCTAGCCACTTCTGGAGAAGGAGGGGGTGCGGGAATGTCAGGAACAGGTTCCAGACCTCGGACTCGTCTGGACCACCGCACAGGTTCAGACATAGGTCTTGCAGCAACATAACCATAGGGCTTACCAACCCTGTTCAGCATTCTGTTCTTCTCATTGTCAATATAAACTCGTGGTTTCTTCCTGAAAACAAAAAAAAATATCTTTAATTTCAACTCAAAATGGGATATTTTGGCATGTTGCAAATGTACCAAAATTAAAGCTAAATAATCCCTACACCAAAATATCTGAATATATTACAACCTTAGTTTTAATGCATTATCTAATTACATTAAGTAGAGACTCCTTAGGGCCTCAATTGCTGAAATGAATTTATCATTTAATCATAATAAATAGAGGCTCCCAGGAGCCTGTCTTGCTCACCTGGACTTTATTTGTAAGTTAAAATTTGGTATTATTGGACAAATATAAAATATCAACACCTTGGGAAAGAGGGTGGGGGCTACTCCCAAACATTCCAACAGTATTATAGTGTAGCAGTAAAGGGTGGAGTTTTAACAAAGTTGCTGTCTAGAACATAGTCATAATTTCTCGCATAACTTTACCCATAAAATCATGGCAAGATTATTTGATATAAAACTTGATGCACAAGATGTGCAGATTTTGATGAGTTACGACTCATCAGTTGTGCTCAGGGTCTAAAATTTGGAAAACCAAAAACAACTAGAACTGTCACTAACTATACCCCATGCTGCTGTTAATTTACAAAAAAACAACTGATATTAAATCTGTGTTATAAAATTTTGAGGCCCTATTTAACAAAGCTATGAGGAGGTAATTGATCAATAAAATTCTTATTATGTGCATATCTAATAAAAGACTAAAGTAATGGACTAGAACAGAATTTCTAAGTCCGAAAGAGTATAAATATGGGAAAAAGTATTGGACCAGGACACTTCTCATGCGCACATCTATGTACTAGGATCTTACAGTATTATTAACCTCTGATAAGGCATGTTTGAGAAACTGTGGGAACAAAAAACAAGAGGCTCCCAAGAGCCTGAATCGCTCACCTATCTTTTGTGTACCAGTAGATCTTGCATCAATGATTATTTTGCTATTTAATGTATACCGTCACAATTTTCTCCTTAGTATTGACCTGTACAGCTAAAATATAGAATCCTGAACCTAGTAGATATGGTTGCTAGGAACCTTTTCATCAGTTGCTATGGACTTTTTCAATGGCATTAACTCTTGACCTTCAATTTTGACTTGAACAGGTAAATTGTACGGTCCTGAACCGAAATATATATGGTTGCTAGAGACTTTTTCATCTGTTGCTATGGACTTTTTCAATGGCATTGACTCTTGATCTTTCTTCTTAACTTGTATAGGTAAATTATAAAGTCCTTAACCTAAAGTTATATGGTTGCTAGGGACTTTTTCATCGGTTGCTATGGACTTTTTCAATGGCATTGACTCTTGACCTTCCATTTTAACGAACAGGTAAATTGTAGGGTCCTGAATCCAAATAAAGATGGTTGCTAGGGACTTTTCCATCATTTGCTATGGACTTTTTCAATGACCTTGACCCTTGACTTTCCATTTTACTTGTACTGTTACCATTTAATTTATTTCAAGTAACCCCCTACACATCTGTGACAATGTCAGACCATTATTTTCTGTTTACATGTAAATAATCTTTCAAGGGCAAAAAATCCTATAAGGGGTCAATTGATGATTTTGGTCATGTTGACTTAGGCCAATTAAAATTGATAGATTTTCATCCCCGCCTGCCCTCGAAAATCGTGCCGCCCCGATTTTTTTTATTTTCTAAAATTAAGGATTTCCGGATTTTGTTCATCTCCGTTACCGGTATCCATGTCAATAATTTCGTTTTTTGTTAACTACCTGTAACAATTCAACATGGTTTTCGTGATTCTTAGAGTAGTAAGCGGTGTGAATGAAAAGAAATGGACCATCTGATATTGAAGACTAATTTTTTGACCTTTAGATGTCTTTTGGTCAGCTTAAGTCTGCAGAGATTGGATTTGAATTTTCTATTGTGCATGTTTCTGGAATAAAAACATATATAAGCCATTTTATAACGTTTACATATTAATAACACCTTACAAAATAGTTTCATATGAAATAAAAAATAAAAATAAAATCCTCCCACCCGCCCAATTTTTTTTCAAAAAGTTGGATGAAAATCTACTAATTAATTTGAGTTGGCCTTATTAGTAGATCTTACTTTGTTGAACATTTTTGTTGTTTACAGTTTGTCTTTATCTATTATTATATTCAAGATAATAACCTAAAACTGCAAAATTTCTTTAAAATTAAAAATTCAGGGGCAATAACCCAACAAAAAGCTGTCTGATTCATCTGAAAATTTCATGGCTGGTAGATCTTGACTTGTTGAACATTTTTACCTCGTGAGTTTTGCTCTAAATGCTTTGGTTTTTGAGATATAAGCCAAAAACTGCATTTGACCCCTATGTTCTAATTTTAGCAACAGCGGCCATGTTTGTTGACAGATCAAAACTTCAGATAAAATTTATATACTAGATACCATAAGGAACATCCTGTAAAAGTTTAAAGGTATTTTGCCCAGTAGTTTCAGAGGAGAAGATTCTTGAAATAATTTATTACAACGCCGACGAGGACGGACGCCAAGTGATGGCATAATTTCACATGGCCCTTTGGGCCAGGTGAGCTAAAAATGGGGGATAGACAGAATTTCTAAATCCAAAAGGGTATAAAATTATGGGAAAAAGTATTGGACCAGGACATACTTTGCATGTGCACATCTACGTACTAGGATCTAACACTAAAGTTTCATTAACCTCTGATAAGGCATGTTTGAGAAACTGCGGGTACAAAAACTAGAGGCTCTCAAGAGCCTGTGTCGCTCACCTGTATCTAATGTGATTTTGGAAATTATGTAAAATTATATAATGATTGAGACCAAGAATGGTTTAATTTGACACAGTATTTAAAATTAAAAACAGGTCATCTTAGTGTAGTCTTACAATAGCTACTGAAGACATCTTATCATGTCTTATCATTATTATTTTTGAATATGTCAAGTTGTGACCATTCAGAATTTTTTTTAGCAATTTTCTGATAGACTTAGACAGTTAACTTCTATGTTCTTTTTTAGCAAAGGCAGTTTGATGGCAGGGTCATCCGATACTTTTTTTCAAACAAGTCATGATAACCTACTGAAAATTGTGGCCAAGTTTATTTTCTATTCAGCCCAGATCAAGTGGAGAATTTTGTAAAAAAAATGTTAAAAATTACATATATAATGGCCATAAAGGGATCAGCTACAAAGTAACAAAACTTGGTCAGCACCACATAAGAAACATTCCTGCCATATTTGGTGTCATTCCATTCAGTGGTTCTCTGAAAGAAGACATTTGTATGTATTTCTCATAGGGTCTTATGTTAAACTAAGTCCCCTTCGGGCCAGGTGAGCTAAAGATATGGGCACGCAGGCAGACAGACAGATGGACAGACAGACATGCTGATTCCTATATATCCAAACCTATGTGTGCCGGGGGTATAAGTAAATGGGCACAAGTACATGTACATTATAAAGCTGTTCAACTGGGTATAACTGAACAGAATAATTCTTAAAAAGAGACAATTTTGGTATATTACAAAAAAAAATAAATTGTGGGATAGACAGAATTTCTAAGTCCAAAAGGGTATAAAATTATGGGAAATAGTATTGGACCAGGACATACTTCACATGCGCACGTCTACGTACTAGGATCTAACAGTATGCAAAATTGGATTAACCTCTGATAAGGCTATGATGTTTGAGAGACTGTGGGTACAAAAATTCTAGACAGACGGACAGGCTGATTGCTATATACCCCTCAAACTATGTTTGCGGGGGGGGGGGGGGGGGGGGGAGGGGTTGTACAATAATCCAAAACCTTGGAGCAAATTTAACTAGAGGCTCTCAAGAGCCTGTATCGCTCTCCTGGATTTGACTTTTCCACCTTGAACAGGACTAAAAGTTAAGTATAGCATTCAATTTGGCTGGTTTTCAAAAAGGGTCCTATGTTAAACTACATGTAAGTATGACTGTGTTAGCCATCTTGACTTGACGGTCATGGCCATCAGACATAATTCTGAAAGAAAACAATCTAAGGACCATTACTGACAAGTCATGTTCAGACTGGTCAAGTGGTTTCATATAAGAATATTTTAATATGAATTTTTCCAATGGGTTCTATGTTAAAAATAACAATCCAAAGATACTAATATTAGATATAGTAAATTTATACTATGCTGTATACGACGCATTTCAAGGAGTTACCTCTCATCAGCAGCATTAAAACCAAAACATTTGGAAGACCAAAAACCAAACTTATATTAAACAAGAAGTACTCAACCAAAAATACCGAAATAGGAAGCCAAATTTCAGCTAAGGAGATCTACCATGTGCAATACAAGGAATGAACCCTTAGTATTTCTATTATTTTTGAAGTTTGCTAAATACTGTAGTCCAGTCAGACTAAGTTTTAACCTCAAACTAATTGCAACAGAAAATGTTTTAGTTCTAATCTATAGCATTAAGCCCCAAATATACACAGAAAAAAGTCTCATAAAATCTAACTTGAGGAAAACTCAAAATCAGCATTTTTAATTTCCTATGGAAATTAACATTGGAAAGGGAAGATAACTCTGCAAAAATGAGTCTTTTTTTGTCATTTTTTGGTTGATTTTCTTAAAATTCATGTATAGTATGATACTTTGATGGGGTTATAAGTTCGTATTTGACTACATTATATAATTTTCTGCTTTAGATGTACAAAACCGAAATGTTATGGCTATTTTTATTTTTTTTTTGCGCAATTTTCATTAAAGAAATGGCAAATTTGTGGCTTTGTGACCATTTTGAAAAAATGTGAAAATTTGGTATTGTTTATATCTGTAAATTATATTTGATCAGCATCTACCTTGTTTAAAGAAACTTGAAACCACAAAAAGAAGAATATATGCTTAATTATTTTTATTAAATTTGAGATTCTTTACCTTAACAAGTTGAAAAATTTAATAAATGGTCAACTAATGAATTACGAAATCTAGATTGTAGCTTGATAAAAGATATGAAAAAAACTTTAGAGTTGTTTGTTATACTGTAAAGACGGCTAAAAGAATCAATACATTCTGCTGAATAGAAGCGGTAAATTTATAATTTTGTATCAATTTTTATTGATATTTCTGCCTTTTTTTGCAGAGTTATCTCCCATTTTCAATGCAAATGTCCATAGGAATTTTAAAATCGAGATTTTTTAATCTTCCTCAAGTTAGATTTTGTTGGACTTTTTTCTGTGTATATTTGGGGTATAATGCTAAAGATTAAAACTTAAAAATCTTCTTTTGCAATTACTTTAAGGTTAGGGTAAAATTTATGCTAGATTGACTGGACTACTGGTAATTTCTGTAACAAATCAAAATTAGTATTAGATATAGTAAATTAACTTAGTTCAGGTGTGGCCGCCATCTTAATTAGTTCACTATCCGGCTCATTGCACAAAATTCTGAAATAGGGCCATCTAAGGACAATTGCTGCCAAGTCTGGTTCCAATTGGTCAAGTGGTTACATACAAAAAGATTTTTCAATGAATTTTCCCATAGTGACCTATGTTAAACCAAGTTCGGCTTCGCCGGCCATCTTGGTTTACAGTCCAGGTCATTGGACGCATTTCTGAAAGGGAATCTCCTAAGTACCATTGTTGCTAAGACTAAAATTCACATTGTCCAAAAATTGGAGCGTCAAAATCCAAAAAACTAAAGATAAAGATAAAAGTGGAGAACCGGAAAATCTTCAACTCATTTTTATAGTTCGTTGTCTTCGTCTTTATCTAATAATTTTCAAATGAATAACCTAACACTGCAAAATTTCCTTAAAATGTACAATTCAGGGGCAAAAAAACCAACAAAGGGTTGACTGATTTGTCTTAAAATTTCATGGCTGGTAGATCTTGACCTGATGAAACTTTTTACCACTGTCAGTTTTGCTCTAAATGCTTTAGTTTTTGAAATATTTGACAACAAGAGTGGACACACTACATTTCTCGCCTGGTATGCACATGGACACAGAATAATGATTATCTAATACGTGACTTTTGCAAGTCAAAGGAAAATGCATTAAAAGAAATTGAGGTCATGGTCAAAAGGCAGGAGTCATACCGACATGTATCCCCTAAGAACTATCTATTGACAAAATATGGTGGGTCTAGGTATTAAAGTTGCTGAGAAATGGACCTAATCTCGAAAATGTGACAAAGGTCACTCAAGCATGCAATTGAGGTCAAAGTCGAGAGACTGAGGTCAGACTTGCATGTACCCATTAAGAACTATCTATGGACCAAACACGGATGGGTCTAGATATTAGTTGCTGAAAAAGGACTTAATCAAGAAATTTGGATGAAAGTCACTCGATCAACCATTATATTGAGGTCAAGGTCCAGAGACAAGTGTCGGATTGGCATGTATCCACCAAGAACTATCAAGAGACCAAATACAGTGGGTCTAGGTATTCTAGTTGCTGAGAAATCGACTTAACTACGAAAAAGCGACAAAGTCACTCAAGCATGAAATTGAGGTCAAGGTCTCAAACCAGTTGCCAGACTTGTACCCAGCAAGAACTATCTATTGACCAAATATGGGGGGGTCGATGTATTCTAGTTGCTGAGAAATGAACTTAACCATGAAAAAGTGACAAAGTCACTCAAAGATGAAATTGAGGTCAAGATCCCAAGCCATGTGTCAGACTGGCATGTACCCACCAAGAACTATCTATAGACCAAATATGGTTGGCCTAGGTATTACAGTTTCTGAGAAATGGACTTAATCACGAAAAAGTGACAAAGTCACTCAAACATGAAATTGAGGTCAAGGTCCCAAGCCAGGTGTCAGATGACATGTACCCAGCAAGAACTATCTATTGACCAAATATGGTGGGTCTAGGTACATTGTATTCTTGTTTGTGAGTAATGGACTTAACCACGAAAATGTGACGCAGATTTTAAATTCACATTTATGATTTAGTCAGTGAACCATGAAAATGAGGTCAGGGTCACAAGGCAAGAATACTGCGGCAAATCTTATACAAATAAGCTACCTTGTGGACCATAAATGTGAAAAGTTATTAAGGTTTTAAAAACAGTTTACGCCACCGTAGACGGAAAGTAATACCTATATCTCGACTTTTTGTCGCAGGCGAGACAAAAACTGCAATTTCCCCCCTATGTTCCGTTTTTAGCCATGTCGCCCATTTCGGTTAGAAGGCGGGGTCATCGGACACGTTTTTAAACTAGATACCCTAATGATGCTTTTTGGCCAAGTTTGGCTCCATTTGGCCCAGTAGTTTTAGAAGAGAAGAATTTTGTAAAAGTTTACAAAAGGTGCCCGACGCTGGGCGCCAAGTGATGAGTATATCATCTTTGGGTCAGGTGAGCAAAAAAATTGGTCAAAAAATCAAATAGCCGAGTTACATTACTTAACAATGACTAAGGAGTGGATATTTGCAAATGTTATTGTAATTGATGAAATGAAGACTATAAGAATATGTAATGTTACAGCAACTCGGATTTCTGTGTTTGTAATGAATCCATCATAGGAGGTGCATATTTCCAATATATATACAAACATTCTACCAAGTTTGAAGACTGCATTGAAAGCTGTAGGAGGAGTTGATTATACAAAATAGGTACCCTCCTTAAAGAATCATACATGTGATATCCCACCCACTAGGCACGATCGAGACTCACATTTCGGACCAATCCAACGACATCATTTTTCAGAATGGTGAGTCCCAGTCCCAGGACTCATCACCACTTTTTTAATGTACAGTTATATGCTGCATGATTTTGACCATGGTAGGCCTATTGTACTATTGTTAAAGTTTAATTAAAATCATGTGCTGCCTTAAAATACTGACGAATATAATTTGAAATAAAAAAAATTTTAAAAAATGAAATTATGCAGTGGTGCTCCAAACTTGGAAGAAAATTTCTGTTACAGATATGAGCAAAAATATTTGTACCTTTTGACACAACTTATTGCCATTTTATTTTTTAATATTTATTTATCTATACTCTTTACTATTATTTTTTCTCAAACATACTCTTAAGATCCTCCCATTCACCTTGCTTGAACACCTTAATAATCAATACATGTATTGACAAAATTTCCATTTGTGCGTAGATATGTCAAAATCCGCTAAATTTATTTTCAAATAAGGTCTACATATTGTTACCGGTCTGTAAAAAACACCGTGACCAATGAAAAATCACGAGAATTCTGATTGCCGCAATTTTCTAGCTTACTTTCTGTCGTTTCTTTCCCTTTCCTCCAAGAAAACAAAAAATGGCGGCTCGAGATTTTTAATGAAAATAACGGTCTTCAGACGCAGCTGATAACGTACGTTGTTCGGAGGCGCCTTACTTAAAAACACAGGGCGACTCATTTGTCGCTCTGGAGCCGATGACAGGGCGACATTGGCAAGCATTAGGCGACTTAATCGCCCTAATCGCCCAGTTTGGTGTAGATCTATAAATGAATTGTTTTAATTATTATGATTTACTGAGGTTAACAGCATTAATCTGTTTTTTCTTTACACTGTAAAATCATTCTGGATCCAAGTATTATTCATTGATTTGTTACAGAAATTACAAGTATTTAGCAAAATTCAAAAATAATAGAAATACTAAGGGTTCATTCCTTGTATTGCACATGGTAGATCTCCTTAGCTGAAATTTGGCTTCATATTTCGGTATTTTTGGTTGAGTACTTCTTGTTTAATATAAGTTTGGTTTTTGGTCTTCCAAATGTTTCGGTTTTAATGCTGCTGATGAGAGGTAACTCCTTGAAATGTGTCGTATACAGCATAGTATAAATTTGCTATATCTAATATTAGTATCTTTAGATTGTAATTTTCTAAAATGTGTGAGTCTTCCAAGGAAGACATGTGTCGCCTGCTTCCTATCAGGTTTCTTTCCAATTGGCCAAGCAGTTCCAGAAAATTATTTTTTCAATCAACCAATGAGAAACAAGAATTGCCCATGTTTGTTGCCCGATCTGGACGACCTGAGGGAACTTTGTAAACAACCTCCCATATATGCTTCCTCTCAAGTAAGTTCCATTTGGCCAAGCGATTTCAGAGGAGAAGATTTTTGAAAACTCAGCCATTCAGAAACAACAATTGCCCATGGTGGCCATGTCTGTTCCCCGATCAAGACGAAATGAGCATGAAACTTTATTAAGGACTTTACATAGATGATTCCTGCCAAGTTGAATTTCATTTGGCCCAGTGGTTTCAGAGGAGAAGATTAAAATGTGAAAAGTTAATGGACGGACGCCAAGTGATGACAAAAGATCACATGGTCTTTGGCCAGGTGAGCTAATAATACTGATGTTAATGTGTGAATCATAAATTCAGATTACGCACATTGTGTATTGTATATCATTACCATGTGTTTGGTTTTCTTTCAGGGATTTCCAACTAAACATGTATGCCATGTATTTACTAGAAATTGTCATAAGGTTTTATTCAGTACAAATAAATAAATTAAACCTTGTATTTTTGTTTTAATTTTCTTGCTGTTTAAATGACAGAAATCCTACAAACAGCTAGCTGGGTGATGTTTTATACCTGCCTACAAGCCACTGATTTCTGAATATTCTTTTCAGTACTTTTTTGTCATTGATTGTGAAATTTACCAGAAATCTACGATTACATAGTTCTTCTCGTTCTCCAACTAATTTTGGTGTGGGGCTATGTAGCTCCCCAAGATGCACACTCACAGCAAATAATATGATTGTAGGTTGCTTGGTATCGGAGAACTGAACTAGGACGTTAAACTTAACCTAAGTCAATGAAGTGCAGTAAGTAGGTCAGAGTGACCTTATTTTAGTGGGAGGCTGTTACTCCCCAAGATGCACCCTCACAGAAAGTAATATGATTGTAGGTCCCTTGGTATTTGAGAACTGAACTCGGATATAAAATTTAACATTAGTCAATGAAGTGTGATAAGTAGGTCAGAGTGAATTAACTTTGGTGGGAGGCTGTGTTACTCCCCGAGATGCAACCTTCACACCAAGTATAATATGATTGTAGGTCCCTTGGTATTTGAGAACTGAATTCAGGACGTAAAACTTAACCTAAGTCAATGAAGTGTGATAACGTGTGTTACTCCCTATATATTAAGATGCACCCTCACACCTTCTTTTAAGTGGAGGCTGTGTTACTCCCCGAGATGCACCCTCACAGCAAGTAATATGATTGTAGGCCCCTTGGTATTGGAGAACTGAACTTGGACATAGAACTAAAGCACTATAAGTAGGTCAGTGACCTAATTTTGGTGGGAGGCTGCACACTCACACCAAGTTATATGATTGCAGGTCCTTAATGGTATCAGAGAGTGGAACCAGGGCTTTCCATACAATTTGAAGTACTAGGCTGAAATCTAAAAGTAGGCGGCTGTGACATGCGGCCGGCAAAGCTGACCGCCGCGCCATACTACAAGCTTTGCACCTGAACGGCAGGGGGTCTGGGGGCCGCTTTCAATTTTTTTTTTTGTGCAGGATTGTGTAACCTTCAATTCTTCATTATTTTCTTTCCCTTATGCTGATAATTCATATGTTTTTTATAATAATAACAAATATTATTGTTATAAAATTTAATTTTTAGCCTACTAAATTTTTTTTGTTGACCATCGGAACTTCTCTTTGATTATCCTTGCAAAAATACGATGCTTTCCGATTAGAGATGACGTAAATTTACACTTTTTTTTATAGACGACCAATCAGTGACCGGAATTCACGTGAACTATATTTAGCTAAAGGTAAACACAGGTTTTACATACTTGTTTATCGCGACAATACGATTCTCGACGCTTGTCTACATATTTTAAAGAGATTTTTTTTCTTTATCAGTGAAGTAGCTGGCACTTGTATCCACCGTAAACGGCGGATTTCCGCCGTCTACCGGCTTCTTTGGACAGCCCTGTTGAACTTGGATGTAAAACTTAACCGAAGGCAATGAAGTGCTTTAAGTAGGTCAGAGAGACCTAATTTTGGTGGGAAGCTGTGTTACTCCCTGAGATGAAGCCTTACATCAAGTACTATGATTGAAGGTCCCTTGGTATCTGAGAACTGCTCGGATGTAAAACGTAACCTTAGTCAATGAAGTGTGATAAGTATATCAGTGACCTAATTTTGGTGGGAGGCTGTGAAACTTCCTAAGATGCACCCTCACACCAAGTAATATGACTGTAGATCCAAGCTTGGTATTGGAGAACAGAACTCGGACGAAAAACTGAACCTAAGTCAATGAAGCGCGATAAGGTCAGTGACCTAATTTTGGTGGGAGGCTATGTTACTCCCTAAGAAAAGTAATATGATCATAGGTCACTTTGTATGTTAAAAACTGATTTTTGACATAAAACTAAAACCAGTCAACCGTGTAATATGGGTCATGTAATCTTCATCTTAGGTCACATGGTTAGTCTCTTCATCATGCACCTGCACACAAAAATAGATGACCCTATGTCAACTAGTAAGTAAGAACTGGTTATGGACAAATTTGGCACGTTTGATACAAAATAGTTACTTTCCTGGCATCCAATATTGCCAAAAAAATTCTAAAATTCATTTTCCTAACTTTAAAATCCCATAAAATCCTCAAATTCGAGTCTTTTCACATGTTGTTTGTAAAAGATCCACCATTGTTTAATCCTTATCCGGGTTTAAAAAAATATGATCTTTTCGGCAAAATGTACAAATTAACCACACTGTCCTGGGTGAAAGTAACTATCACGCATGCTGCTTGCATATCTAATTAGCTCGATTCCATGATCTAAAAATAAAGTCGATATTTTTTTTTCACTGATTGGATGCCTTTTCATTATTCTTTCCATGAAAGAGTCCGTATATTTTTCTGTCAATAAAAAAAATTGAGTCAACTCAGTGCACGATATGCTTCAGGGACCCTACAATGGAATGCATCCGTGTGGTTCAAGTTTAATTAACATATCAAAATCGGTGTTTATATCTTCACAATTGCATTTTTGTGATTGATTTTAAATACCTAGTTCGACAATTCAAGTTTTTGGTCAATAAAATTTTTATTCCAGGAAAAAAACAGGGTCAATTACAAAATTTATTTTTTTACCCACCAAAAAACACGGTCAGTCGGGAAACCAGAAACATTTCTTTTGCCCAAGGGAATGGCAAACTCCATGTTTTGGGAAGGAAAATAAATCCAAAAAATGATTTTTACCAAATAAAAAGTAAGAGGTGCACAATGGCATTATATGATAAAATATCTGAGAAAGTTTCATTAAATTATAGTAAGTGGTTAAGGAGGAGTTGTGGATACAAAAATTGGGTACCCCCATATAGGGCAATGGCAAACTCCAGGTTTTTGGAAAAAGAAACCCCAAAAATGTTTTTACCCCACACAAAATAGGAAGTGCACAATGGCATTATATGATAAAGATTTGGAGAAAGTTTCATTAAATTATAATAAGTGGTTTAGGATGAGCTGTGGATACAAAATGGGTAACCCCTCTCCTATTATAAGGCAACGGCAAAGTTCATGTTTTGGAAAAAGAAACCCCAATAATGATTTGTACCAAAAAAGTAGGTGTACAATGGCATTACATGATAAAGATTCTGAGAAAGTTTCATTTAACTATAATAAGTGGTTTATGAGGAGTTGTGGATACAAAATTGCCCCCATCCCCATTATAAGGCAATGGCAAAGTCTGTTTGGGAAAAATACACTCGAAAAATAATTTTGACCAAAAAGCAAGTAGGAGGTGCAAAATGGCTATACGATTAAGAATATGAGAAAGTTTCATTAAATTAAAATAAGTGGTTTAGGGGGAGTTGCAGATACAAATACCTCCCTTCCCCTCCCCTCCCCATTATAAGTAGGAGGTGCAGAATGGCTATACGATTAAGAATATGAGAAAGTTTCATTAAATTAAAATAAGTGGTTTAGGGGGAGTTGCAGATGCATTTAATTTAATGAGAAAGTTTCATTAAATTAAAATAAGTGGTTTAGGGGGAGTTGCAGATACAAATACCTCCCCTCCCCTTTATAAGGCAATGGTAAAGTCACACGTTTTGGAAAAAGAAACCCAAAAAATAATTTTGACCAAAAACCAAATAAGAGGTTCAGAATGGCCAGATGGACAGAGACAATCGCTATATCCCCAAACTTTCTTCGAAACTAGGTTCGAGTGTGGCAGCCATCTTGGTTAACAGTCAGGGTCATTTCACACAATTCTGAAAAATGACCTAAGGATGGTGCCTAGTTTGGTTCCATCTGGCCGTGTTACAGTTTCATATATTTTTTCATTCCCCATTTTTCTACTTTTAGTAACAAAAATGTGTGAGTCTTCCAAGGAAGACATGTGTCGCCTGCGGACGTCAATTTTTACAAAAGATATTAAAATTTTCTAAAATGAAATATATATGCACACCTTTGCATTAAAGTTAACGGACAGAGAAAGTTTCTTCAAATTGCTGTGAGCCGTTATGGAGTAGTTGAGGATAGAAGTTTTGAACCCTTCTTTTTTTTTTTCAAAGATGGCAATTTTTACCAAAAAAAATTTAAAATTTGAAAAAATTAAATATATATGCACACCTGTGCATGAAGTTTAATCAAATTCCTTTGAGCGGTTATAGAGTAGTTGAAGATAGAAGTTTTGCCCCCCCCCCCTTTTTGCAAAAATGTCAATTTTTACTAAAAAAATTTGAAATTTTGTAAAAATGAAATACATATGCACACCTGTGCATTAAGGTTAATGTACAGAGAAAGTTTCATCAAATTCCTTTGAGCGGTTGTGGAGTAGTTGAGGATAGAAGTTTTGACCTCCCCTTTTTTTTCAAAAATGTCAATTTTTAGAGAAAAAAAATTAAAATTTTCTAAAAATGAAATATATATGCACACCTGTGCATTAAGGTTAATTCACAGAGAAAGTTTCACCAAATTCCTTTGAGCAGCTATGGAGTAGTTGAGGATAGAAGTTTTGAACCCCCCCCTTCTTTTAGGAAAATGTCAATTTTTACAAAAAAAAAATTTTAATTTTTAAAAATAAAATATATATGCACACCTGTGCATTAAGGTTAATGCCCAGAGAAAGTTTCATCAAATTCCTTTGAGCGGTTATGGAGTAGTTGAGGATAGAAGTTTTGCCCCCCCCCCTTTTTTTTGCAAAAATGTCTATTTTTCCAAAAAAAAATTTGAAATTTTCTAAAAATGAAATATATATGCACACCTTTGCATTAAGGTTAATGCACAGAGAAAGTTTCATCAAATTCCTTTGAGGGGTTTAGGAGGAGTTGAGGATAGAAGAAAAGTGTGACGACGCAAGACGACAGATAGTGATCCCTATGTGTCGACCATGCGTTCCGCAGGCGACACAACAACTGTTTCAGAAGTAAATTTTGAAGGGGGCCTCCAAAGGACCATTCCACCAAAGTTTGGTCCCAACTGTCCCAGTGGTTTCAGTGAAGATCTTTAATCTAAAGTTTATGGAGGATGCAAAGAGATGGCAATAGCTCACATAGCCCTATAGGTCAGCTGAGCTAAAATGTTTTTTGGACCCAAAGTGTGAAAAATGTTTTTGGGCTTCACCAAAGAAAGACAACTCAAACTTTTTTATTTGGCCTATACCAGCTAGATTTAAATTATATGGTTTAACTGTCAAGTTTTTTTGACGTCAACCACTTGATTCTGAGGAGGGCTCTAGTTTCTGGAAATAATCTGCCCCAGGTGATGGTAAAAATTAATAACCTGGCCATATATAAAGGATAAAAATATCATTTCCTGATCTCAAAGGCGAAAATCTATTTTTACTTTTCTGCCTCAGCAGGGAACATAAAAAGCATTTTCAGACTGAAAATACATACTCTGGCCATGCAATTCAACACTGATAATCATTTAAGTAATGATAACATACAAAAAAAAACAACTTACTGGATAACAGCCATCTTTCAGTACACTTCGAAATCACTTTGTAACACTTTGGGGAGCTGAAAAACAAAACAGTTACAAAAACACCTTGTCGCAAAAAGAAAATTATATAAATTAGATTTTATTTTACATGAAACCGGTTTTAATTATGATGAGCTTCAATGTTACTGAAAATAACACTATGACCTTGTGACTTACTGATATGATTTTTTTTTTTATTAACACATCACTCACATATATACACTTTCTTTCACAAAAGATAATTTTGAAAATTGATCTTTTTTATATATGTGTGCTAAAAATCAACATAATCCATTTTCTTACATCTACTCTGAAGGTCAGTAACGATTTTTAAGCTGTTTCCTATCTCTCTAAGTATTTAATTTGCTTTACGTCTTCGGCTGTGAGCCGACATGCTTACTTGAATTTGTTGCCTTATTTCAAGTCCATGATGTACACTTGTCTTGTTGTATTTACTGATTTTCCATGTGTAATAGTGAAATTTTTATTGAAAGTCGCATATGAAATCCTTTTTCATAAATTACAATTTTAAGGTTTTTTTCAGTTTTCTGCAAGGATTTGACACTGCAGATGTTGTCTACCGGTACTCAGCATTTAATGATGTTGACTACCGGTATCCAGCATTTAATGACATTATCCCTGTCTTTCTTTATATTTTTGTTTAATAGCAAGTTTTAAGTATTTTCTAACATTACCATGAAATCTTCAGAGGCTTGTTACCATGAAATCCTGGTAGGCTGATGTTTGTTACCCTGAGATCTTGCAAGGATAATTGTTACCATAAAACCATCTTGGGAGTAATGCTACCATGACAACCTGTTGGTAGTCTGAAAGTCATCTCCAAGCAGCCAGCCTGTAAATCGGACTATGAATCGACAAACACATTAAATAATAAATCTACAAATTAATAGTTACTATATTTAAATTCCTTCATTTTGATTAAAACTATACTGCTACTTCAAGAATGTATTTAACAATTTATGACCTGTCAATAATTCTCTTGCCAAAGCATTTGTTTTTGTAGTGACTAACTGAGTTTATAGTTCCTGGGCAGAGAAAAAATAGCTTTTCTACAAATCTTATGTTGCTCATAAACTATTGGGCAGCCTAAATTTACATTGCCACGATTACAAATGCACAAATAACAATTTATAAGCATCTGAAATCAAGACAACAACAAACCAAGACATGGGACATGTCTGCCTGCTCGCTCATCTGCCACCCACTGAAACATCAAATCATCAACAACATCCTAGGCTGCAGCTTTGTGTTATTGTTGAAGTTCTTGTTGATTCTCAGGGTCTTGTGGGCTCGATTTACGCGATTTTCATAAATATTATCGGAGATGAAAAAAATACGACCATCCACAACGCTTACCAAAAATAATCTGCGAAGCGGGAAGGTTGGGTTCACTCGAAATCTACTTACTCACTGAGGTCAACCGCCAAATAAGGGTGTTACTAAAAGGCGGAAACGGAACGGAAATGGAATACGGAAACGGGAATGGAAAAATTGCATTATTTCCATAAAAAAAACGTGCAACCTTCAGTTGTTCTTCAATTGTAATATAAAAAAATAAGGCCACCTAGTTATATATCAAAAACAGTCGATGTTAACGAACAACAGTCGGACAGTGAGTCGATGTTAACGAACATCATCGTCGGACAAGAGAATTAAAAATGACCATTTAAGATTATTTATCAACGAATTGCAAGCGAGAAAGAAATATCAAAAAAAGTGAGGACGATAGAAAAATAAGGGATTTGGGGAGAATTTACCGACTGCATATAGAGTATTAGTACATAGCCCGGAAGTGTGGGGCTATAACCCCCCTCCCCCCTTGAATCCGGAATACGCTATAAATTTACAGCTTGAATCCAGCGTACGTTTTAAATTACAGTTTGAAAACCGTTATTTTGTGCAAATATTCCAAAATTTGCATCTGCGTACGGTATACTGCATGTGTTGCGTACCGCGTACCATGTCTGCGTACGAAATACGCTCTAAAAAGGCCCCCGAATCCTGCGTACGAAAAGAGGGGTTATAGCCTCAAGTGTCAGTCACTTGGTTTTATTTTCACTTTCGATTGCTACTTTTTGTGCACTATGTTTGCAAAAACTGCTGAATTGCTGAAAATACAATTAGCGCCATTTAAAAGTGAATGGCTGAAACTATAAAACTTCCGACTATTGATAGTCAAAATATTTGCAACTGCAGATGTGCAATTTGCTTCCTTAGTTTACCTACATTTTTCGTATCCGCACGTCTTCAAACTAGGCGTGTTAAAATTCCACACGTCTTTAAAATGGAATAAAGGTTGTTTGGCGTGAAGTAATCAGTAAACAATGATACTCTTTCGAGATTAAACATCACATGAAACTAGAATGCACGAGGGCGACATCTGCAGTGTTATGAGAAATTAATACATTCGCCACTTGTCTTCTATATATGTTTTAAAGTACACGTAAAACCATGTGGTTGAGTGTAACTAAGGACTGAAATAAAACCACCTCATCTGAAATCAATCAGGGTAACTTACTTGAGTCAATGAGTACATGTACCTTCACGGGCTTACACTAATACATGATACTCGAGGATATAACCCACTTTTTTTACTTTGCCCTTTGGCTAATTTTTAGGCAGCACTTGGTAGCATGGTACTCGAGAAGCCGAAATTTTAATACTCGGCACTCAGAAAATCGAAAATACTGATAAAATAAACTTGCATGGTACTTAAAGCCGATTTTACATAGTAGTCGGTTCTTAAGGGAATTACACCCTCATACATAAAACTAGGGTAGATTATTTAGGATTAACTGGGTGAAGTGTAATACTCTAATATATAATACATTGATACTCATCATGCACTACAAGATTACGACATTGTCATGATGGATCTTGGTGAATTCTCAGAGAACGAATGCTGACGTACCACCATATTTTAAAACTAATATTAACCTACCTTCTGCATTTATGTCAGCCATTAAAGGAAGTTATAATCTCGGACAGAAGGTAGCAAATTTTGCTTGCATGTTCAATGATATCCCAGACTTATTTGATCAACAAGAAAGGTTTGATTATTTATCTATATATATATGTATCAATGTGACTGAGATATGAGGGACTGTCTTGATTTTGCCTTCACATTTTCCTGTATTGAAGATCCTTTAGAAACATGAAGACCTGGTTGTTCACTGGCATCATTCAGAGAGATTGTGTCACAATTTCGATAAGTAGTTGCCGAGAAAACTGCGACAGAAATTTCAACATTCCAAAAAATTAAGTAAAAAACCAAGCCCCTAGTAAATAGAAAATTGATCACAGATATTACGAAAATGAATCACACCATACCGCATAACATACAGAAATAATGTTTCAAAATTTCAAGCAGCTGCGACCAGTAGTTAATGAGAAAACTGCGACGGAAAAAAGTTACGGACGGACGGACAGTCAAGTCAGAGTAAAACAGTGTACATTCTCTCCTACGGACGGACGGACGGACGGACGGACGGACGGAAGGAAAGCCGACAACGAAAAGCGGCCGGGGACAAAAAGAAATTTAAACCTTTAGTTAAAGTTTAAATTATCCCCCTTTTTTGGGGGTCAGTGACGCATGAAGTTGGTGTAAGGGTGAGATTTTATTATAAATTTTTTAGGGATGGCAAAATAGATGAAAAATGCTACTCGGATACTCGTAACTAATACTCGGCAAGTACTTGAATACTCGCATAAAACAGAAATTACATGTGGCGAAAAAAAATGCTCTTTCAATGTTTACTAGCTTTGAAAATTTAATGGTAAATAATTTGCATAAACTGCACAGTTTCAATGAACGTAGATGTGCGTCAAAATAATATCTTTGCAGCCGTAGCATTTTAATGCATAAAACTCTAATAATTTGATATAAAAAACCCTTTTTAAATTTTCTCAACGGTTCAAAAGAACAGAATATTAACTTGCATCTGTGTTTGTTTTTCGGCCTTAATTTCGAACAAATGTGTTATGAAAACGTACAGTGACCAAACATCAGTGGTCTATAACGTTGAAAATGTAAATTATTACTGATTAGAATCACAAGAAATTAATGAACATTTGATAAAATATTGCTCAAAATTATTTCAAAGGTCTAGGTTTGTTAATTATGAAATAAAGAATAAACAGCACACTGATTAGTTTTGTTTATTTAACATGTGATGTGTACACAGTAAAACAGTTAATTATTTGGACAATTAGACGCATAAAAAGTCAGTATGATCTGTTTATTGTTACGTAACAAATTTCATAACAGTTTTCAGAAAGAAATGTTAAAAAAAAGAAAGATCGTAGTACTAAAATTGGCACTTTTTGTAGCTTCATTGGCATGTAAAAGTGTGGACCGAAGCACATTTTGTATGAAGCGCGGAAGCGCTTCATACAAAAAATCACGGTGCCTTCGGTCCACACTTTGACATGCACATGAAGCTACAAAAAGATGCATTCAGTTTTTATAATTACATTTTAGTGCAAAAATACTTTAATCTGATAATATTAAGTAATGCACGCGGTAATAATCAATTTCGCTCAATAATATGTAATTGATTAGTACACAGGTGTCTCGTGCTGCTGATTTTCATTTAGACATAAAAGACAGCTTGTTAACTACGTGTCGCAATGTTATTGGTTAAGAAGCATGTTATTACGTCACACTGTAATTATTATATTTTTAAATAAAAATCGTGAAGTTTTCCGTTTCCGCATTCCGTTTCCGTTCCGTTTCCGCCTTTTAGTAACACCCGTGATTAACAACGAAGTCCGGATACTTCTCTTTTGTGCAATCATACACACACGGAAATATATATACATGTACATGGCATACATTTGCAAGAAAGTTAAAAAAGAAACTAAAACAAGAAACAGCACGACTTTGATTAATAAACCATGCAAAGAACGAAAAGAAAATCAACGAAAAAATTTCGTTTCTTGAAATAGTAATTGTCTATGGAAATTACTAAAATAAGAAACGAAACGGTTTCGTTCCGTTTTTGTGTTGTTTAGTCAAGTGACCACGATATTGTTTATGCTGAGGCAGACATATGGCTAAAGAGAATACGAGAAACACCACGTAAAATTCTCAAATACAACAAAGCAAACTGGGACGCAATCAAAAGTGATCTAAGAAACATCCACAAGGACATCCAAAACATGTATGATTCATCAGACATAAACCAGCTATGGGACACCTTCAAATCTACACTCATCAACTCTGTAGAGAAAAACATCCCATCTTAAATGGTGAGTAATAAACACCGCCTACCATGGATAAATGACAAATTAAGACGACTCATCAACAAGAAAAACAAACTTTATCAAAAACGGAAAGATAGTAAATATAGTGACAAATACAAGAACATTAAATCAAAAGTACAAAAAGAACAGAGAAAAGCATATTGGGAGTATATTGACAAACTCATATTAGATCTACCAATAAACGAACCAGACACTACTCCCCAAAACCAATGCAAACCAAAGAAACTCTTTCAATATATCAAATCAATACGTACTGACAAGTCAGGAATTGCAGCACTCAAAAAAGAAGGCAATATTATAACAGACACAACAGAAAAAGCCAATCTATTGAATGAACAGTTCCAATCAGTATTCACGCCTATTACATCCGATCCCATTCCTGACAAAGGCACCAGCTCACATCCTAAAATTAGTAGTCTCTACATCACAACACCTGGCATTGAAAAGCTGCTAAACAACATCAATCCCCACAAAGCCACAGGCCCAGACAATATCAGTGGCCGCCTACTCAAAGAAATGAAATCATGGATAGCACCCATTTTATGTCTTCTTTTTCAAAAATCCTACAACACTGGAATTACACCAAATGACTGGAAACATGCTAATGTCTCTCCAGCATTCAAAAAGGGTGATAAATATAAACCAATAAATTATAGGCCCATCTCATTGACTTGCATCTGCTGTAAGCTATTGGAGCATATCGTAACATCTCATATCATGAACCATCTGGAAACACATAACATCTTATATGACCTCCAACACGGCTTCCGGCGCTCTCGCTCATGTGAAACACAGCTCTTATCTTTCATTCAAGAACTTCACTCTTCAAATAACTCAAGCACCCAAACTGACCTTATCATTATGGACTTTGCCAAAGCCTTTGACAAAGTCCCACACTGCCATCTTCTTTACAAATTAAAATTCTTTGGTATCACTGGCAGCACTTTAAATTGGATCTCTGCATTTCTTGAAAACCGTACACAGACAGTTGTCCTAGAAGGTAAAACATCAAACACAGTTCCAGTCACTTCTGGTGTACCACAAGGTACTGTATTAGGTCCGGTCTTATTTCTTGTCTATATAAATGACCTTCCAGATTACCTATCACATAGCAAACTGCGCTTATTTGCTGACGACAGTATCATCTATATGCCAGTAAAAACCCAGAGTGATTGCCTAAAACTACAAGCTGATCTTGATGCAGCTGCTAAATGGGAATCCGATTGGTTGATGGCCTTTCACCCGGATAAATGTACTGTCCTGTCTGTTTCAACTAAACGTCAATCTCTCCGTCATAACTATGTTCTCCATAACCACACCCTAGAATCTGTTACCTCTGCAAAATACCTTGGTATCACTCTTCAGTCCAATCTCAAATGGGACCAACACATCTCTGACATCACTTCAAAGGCAAATAAATCACTAGGATTTCTCAAAAGGAACTTAAAAACAAACAACCAACACATCAAAAGCCAAGCATACCAAGCACTAGTCCGTCCCAAACTTGAGTACTCCTGCTCAGTCTGGGACCCCCACACTACAGAATCTATCTCGAAGATAGAAATGGTGCAAAGAAGGGCAGCACGGTATGCTTGTAATCGATACCACAACACCAGCAGTGTATCTTCAATGATAAATACATTAAACTGGCCACAGCTTTACGAACGCAGATTAAGAACACGTCTAGTTATGATGTACAAGATCACACATCAACTTGTTGCCATTCCAACCAGCACAATTCTCATTCCATCAGACTCTAGAACTAGGCGGCACCACTCACTTTCTTTCAGACACATACAAACATCCAAGGACTCGTACAGATATTCTTTCTTCCCTCACACTATTACTCAATGGAACCTCCTACCAGTTACAATCATACAATCTTCCTCTCTCGATATCTTCAGAGAACAGCTGACACCAGCTGTTCTCTCCACCCTCCATTAAGTTACCTTCATCTCATGTACATAGTTTTAATCATCTACGTCTGTTCATTGCACTTTCCTTATCTTTATTCAACAAATTCTCAGTAATCGATATTTTTGTTATTATTGTAAATAGGCCACGCATGCACCAGTAATTAATCATCTAAAAGATGGAATACTGGAAACCACAAAGAAGAAGAAGAATTCCCGAATTCAAAGATGCTAATTCAGATATATACTAACAGTTCGGTGCCAGGTAAAGATAAAATTAGCTATGAAATTCACAGCTGGAGCGAGTTTAAAACCATGATTTTCAAAGTTGGGGCGAGTTTGTAACAATTATTTTCCAAGTTGGGGCGAGTTTATGACTAATATTTTCCAAGTTGGGGCGAATTTGTGAAATTGGTGCGAGTTGGTGTGTGGCGAGTTTTAAGTGGGGCGAATTGTCTTGCATTCGTAAAGTGATTGTAATATAATGCATTACTTCAAAAATACATGTTATTGTAATTGTAATATAATGCTGGTTTTGTCAAAGTAATTGAAACTGTAATGCTTACATTGCAATGTAATTCATCCCACGCCTGCTTTGTATTCATCATTTATTTACAGCCCTATTAAACTGTTGTATCAACTCATAAAATAACAGATAATCTAAAATTTTATACTAACATGAAATTATTTATATTAAATTTTTTATTTTATTTTTTATTATTATTTAAAAGGTAAAATTCAAATGTTTGTTTTAAAATTTTAAAAGGTAAAAGCAGAATTTGCATAATGATTAAACTATTGAGTAAACTCATATAATAACAGATTATCTAAATGTTATACTACTATGAAGGTATTGCTATATCGGTTTTAGTATTTTATTTAAAAGGAAAAATTCAAAGATTTGTTTTAAAATTTAAAATATGAAACCAAAATTTGCATAATGATTAAAAGGTTAATTTCCCCAAAAATTTTATGCTACAATAAAGTTTTAAAAAGCTGAACAAGATTAAAACCTGTAAAATCTTATATGATAAAAAAAAACTAACTGAGTAATTTCTTGATGCCACTGAGTACACATTGAACATTATGGACCTATCATTATGGTTACAGAGTGAGACCAGAAAACTCTTATTAATTTATATGGGACAATTATTTACATTCTTAAGCCTCTTTGTAGTCCATGTATGTTATAATTACATAAACACATATAATTTCAAGTTAAGCTTATACAAATTTATATTTCACACATGCACTCAAGGGTCGACAGATCTATATACACAAGTATTATTTAGTGTCTTTTTTAACCTGCAAAACTTTTTTTTTTTTTTTTTTTTTTTTTTTTTTTTTTTTTTCTTCTTTTTTTTTCTTTGTGAATACCTCAAGCGTTTCTTTAAAACAGTGAAAGTAAAAATATTACTCTGCCTTTCATCTCAAAAAGTCGTAATCAATTATTGTCCTTTCCACTGCTGTAATGTCTCAAATGTTTTACGGGAACGAATTTTCCATTTCTTATTTGAAATCCGTTGATTTTTGCTTAAAATATGACGTCAACAAAACCAGATGCGACGTAGCTGAATATATAGATAGATAACTTTATTAGCTAATTAAAGCTTTAATTACAGGGCAAAAGGATAAAAAAAATATAATCGTACTAAAACAATACAGATAAAATACATGGCATGATTCAACATATATATTTTATGCTAATTGACAACATATATATAACACATATAATAGCTGAAAAAAGAATAAGTCCCATCCACACTAAACTTCAGTTAAACTGTACTAACATATATATTTCGGAAAGGAGATTACAGTGTAATAATTCATGGGAGACAACTCCTGCCTACGTGTTCTTCTTTATTAGAAATAAATAACTGTTTTAATCATTCGTTATTTTGTATAAGTTAAGTAAGCTGTGCTTATCCTCCTAACTAAGAAATCATATTAATTTAGCTTCATTAGAATAATTTTTTTTATACGAATATTATAACATTAATTTTCTTCAAAAAGAAGTTTTCTGATATAGTTCACTGCTGGAAATTGAGTCCGAAAGTAAACATAATCTAATTTTAATTAGATTGTCTAAAAAATCGACTTTTCCCCCACATAATTCGCATATTCTTTTTTTTCAAATTTAGATATCTTCCCTTTTCTATATTCGGTTGATGTGCACTGATTCTAACTTAGTTAAGAGTCTTCTATCATTTTCAGTGCCACTTTTAAATATTGTTCTGCTTGAAAGGTGTTTTTAAAGTTAGATAAATTCTTAGCTCGCTATACCAACTTGAGAAGTCGTTAAAAATACCTTTTAACAATAATTGATTAAATCTTTTCTTGAGACAAGTTTTATAATACTTACATGTTTTGTTTCTAAAAATACGAACCATGTTGACGTTTAGGACATAGACAACTGTTATTTGAAATGTACTGGGAACTGTAATGAAAGTCAAGAAATCAGTTGCCGAATTATGTGGGATAAAATGTATACCATGTTCTTAAATGAATTTTGATATATACAACAAGTCACTGTTAAATATTTCAATCATGTTCTAAATATAATTACATATTGGTTTTAGAATTAAGGTTTAATTGTAAAAAGAATGAAGCAAACTATTTTAGCAATTTTCTATGTTGTTACTATCATCTCAAAAAAGTAATTACTAGCAATTATGAATTTCAGTTAAAGTCATCTTCGCCTCAAATTTTTGAAACAGTTACTATCTACTCATTGTATACCAGAGTCCAATATTACCCAAAGAACTTTTCCATAGAAAGATATGTTACAGTTTTTTATAAGAAAAGACAATTAACATCGACTTTGCGCTGTCCCTATGGACCTCAATATTCTGAGGATACTAGTGGCGACAGTCAGACCAGTTGGAGAAACTTCTTCGGCATGCAAACTGAGACTAGATTCCCAAACGGAGAGCAACATTTTTTGCGCAGTGCACTTTGGGATATTTCCTTCAAGATCGGAAAACAAATCGATTGCTTTGGGGACACTGTTCGAAAACGACAAAATTTGCGTGTCGGTTGACTATTTTAATGAAACATTTGGATATGATTCGATCAATTAAAAACTTTTCACCGTGAAGGTTTATATCTGATTTGCCCTAATAAGTTATGATTCATCAAACTTAGGAAAAACATGCTTTGTTTTGGTAAGGATTTTGCTTCCCGTTTGGGATATTTGTTGCATAAAAGCGAAACATTTATACTTTAAATGTGGATGTAAAACGAAATGTAAATTTTTGAACCACAACTAGAATTCGAAATACTAATACGTTCATACTAAGAATTTAACAAGAAAACTGCTTGTGAAGAAAACGTGGTACATAACCTCGCAGTTTGAAAACAAGCTACATTTCCTACATTACGAAGACTTGTTGTACCCATACAGATATAGAGGTCTTCTTCTTTTTTAAAAAAAAAATCTAGCCCTTGAGATTAGAAGCGCTGAGGTTGTAATTAAAATTTAGTGATGGATATGCAAAATCTAGTGTTGAAGATCTGAAAGTATAGCCTAAAAATATAAAGGTCTTCATCACTGGAGATATAAAATTGTTATTAATATATTACCAGTCTACTGACTTTACATCAGGACTAGTTTTTCTAAATATCCGGCACTGGAATTTTTTATATGTTCAATCTTTAGATTTTAAATATACAATCTCCGCGCTTGACGCTGCAAACATATAAACATCACCTGGATTTAACTTTTCACCTTGAGCAGGACTAAATTAAGTGTTGCAGTCAATTTGACTGATTTTTCTATAGGGTTCTATGTTAAACTAAGTTCACATATGGCAGTCATTTTGGTTGACAGTCCGGGTCATCGGACGAAATTCTGAAAGAGGACCATCTAAGGACTATTGCAACCAAGTTTGGTTCCAATTGGCCTTGTAGTTTCATAGAAGAAGTATTTTTAAATTCACCCCCCCTTTTTTTCCTATTTTTAGTAACAGCAGCAATGTCGGTTGGAAGTCGGGGATGCCGGACATAAATTTGGAAGGGGGGCACCCAAGGACTATTCCACCAAAGTTTGGTTCCAATTGGCCTTGTAGTTTCATAGAAGAAGATTTTTTAAATTCACCCCCCTTTTTTTCCTATTTTTAGTAACAGCAGCAATGTCGGTTGGAAGTCGGGGATGCCGGACATAAATTTGGAACGGGGCCACCCAAGGACTATTCCACCAAAGTTTGGTCCCAATTGGCCCATTGTTTTCAGAAGAAAAGATCTGTAAAGGAAAGTTTACGCCGGATGCCGTCTATAAAGGGCAAAAACTCCTATTAGGGGTCAATCAATTATTTTAGTCATGTTGACTTATTTGTATATCTGACTTTGTTGAACATTTTTGCTATTTACAGTTTGTCTTTATCTATAATAATATGCAAGATAATAACCTAAAACTGCAAAATTTCCTAAAATTAACATTTCAGGGGCAATAACCCAACAAAGGGTTGACCGATTCGTCTGAAAATTTCATGGCAGGTAGATTTTGACATGATGAACATTTTTGCTGTAAATGCTTCAGTTTTTGAGATATAAGACTGCAGTTTACCCCTCGGTTCTATTTTTAGCAATGGCAGTCATGTTTGATTATGTATCAAAACCACGGATATAGTTTATAAACTAGATACCCTAAGGAACATTCACTTAACGTTTTGAAGTATTTGACCCAGTAGTTTCAAAGGAGAAGATCCTTGAGATAGCTTACGACGACGGATGACGACGGACGCCAAGTGATGGCATAAGATCACATGGCCCTTTGGGCAGGTGAGCTAAAAACCAGAACTTTTTAACAGAACTAATTAGAACTATTGTTTTTCATTGTGCTGTATGTGTGAATCGTGAATAACTAGTTGGGGACGGTTTTAACTTTTGAATATACAAAGGCAGACGTTCGTCACAAGTTCTTGTTAAATTAATTGATGGCCAAACAGTTTACCTGTCGGTTAACCAATAAATATCCAAAACGGGAGGCAAAATCATATACAGAACAAAATACATTAATCTCCCAGTTTCCAATGCAAGAGAGGGGTGTAGCGTCATATCACTTTTTATGCTCGAAACTCCCCAGAACCTCCTGGATTCGCTATGGTGAGAAAAAAAGACCCATTAAACATGTAACATCGTTCTTTCTTCTTTTCAACCTTTCTTTCTTAAGCAGAGTTTTTACGATACTTTTGTTGAATGTGCACATGCAGTCAATAGAAATTTACAACGGGCTATTTAATAAAAGAATGTTTTCCATTTCGGAGCGTGTTATACAAGTATAAACCTGAACATGTTTTCAAAAATTAAAACAGTCCTTATTTCTATTTCAATAATGTTCTTATAAATTCGAATAATGTACTCATTTAGCTCATGAATATTTAAATTGCGGTGTGAGGATTATTACGTTGATGATATCCCAGTAACCAGAGGAGTTTATGAAGTACGTATACGCAGAAACTCACACAGACCAATCAAATTAATTGCTCGTTTCAACTCAATTAGAATATTTATCTTTACCGCAGAGTAGATCCTCCTAGGGTGTTGGTACTTTCGTGAAATTATACTTCTTGTAATATTTTAACAGAAATTTTCGAACCAACGGAATATCTTTCTTCGGTATAGCTGTGTATATACTGATGGATGGTTTCAACTTGACGTTAGCTAGTATATTTTGCGGCCTCAACAAAATGGTTTTAGCATTTGACTTGAACACTTTCGACAGATTGAACTTTTTTGTCAGCTGATTTTCTCATAGAAGTGTTAGTTATAATAGATACTATTTTAGACTGGAGGTGGGGAGGGAGCATAGATGATTATTTCAATCCCTCTACAGCAATATAAGATAAGATAATGTTTATTAACCATTTAAGGGCCCTCAATGGGGCAATAAGTAAGAGAGTAACAAATAAAAACATTGAAGGGGAAGAATTTGATTGACAGAAAATTAGACAACTGCAGTTACATGACAGAAAACATCAAATATAAATAAATAAACCATGATTATATAAAATATAAAGAATCATGGCATATTAACATGCAAAAATTTGCCAACAGTGTTTATATGTTCTTTGAAATTAGAATAAATAGTAAAACGGCTTGCCATACGCCACACTTACAGTGACACTAGAACCTGATGAAGTATGTGCGTCATAGAAGTACAAGTACACTTGGTAGGCCAAAGATTATCAGTAACTATGCAAACATAAAGAACATCAAAACTGATATCAAATATTTCTGCACCTCCACAATTCGATTTCAGGACCTCCATAAATAATAATAATTTTGACTAATTCAGCGCCCCATACCTCCGCTTTAGGAATAAAGGTCTGGAGGGTATCAGCTCAGTTGCTAATATTTCAGTAATGGCCAGAAAATTAATATTTATAAAATTAGGACGTTTTGGAAACTAAAGAGTACATCCTTTACACATAGTTTTGTCTTTAGATGGATTTTGGTTCTTACCTTTGTCATTTTAATCTTATCTTCAATTTAGTTTTTAGCTCACCCGACCCAAAGCCAAAGGGTCCAGTGAGCTATTCTCATCACTTGGCGTCCGTTGTCCATCGTCTTCGTCCGTTAACTTTTACAAAAATCTTCTCCTCTGAAACTAATGGGCCAAATGGAACCAAACTTAGCCATAAGCATCATTAGGGTATCTAGTTGAAAAAAATGTGTCCGATGACCCCGCCTGAAAACCAACATGGCCCACATAGCTAAAAATAGAACATAGGGGTAAACTGCAGTTTTTGGCTTGCATCTAAAAAATTAAAGCATTTAGAGAAAAACTGACATGGAGTAAAAATGTTCATCAGGTCGAAATCTACCTGCCATGAAATTGTCAGACAAAACGGTCATCCCTTTTTGGGGTTATTGTGTGAGCCAAAATTTCTGTGATAAAAGTTCCAGTGGAACAAATATCACATGAAATATACTCCGGGAGAACTTTTTTTCACAGACAATTTCTATTTAATTTGTTCCATCTCTATAAAATAAGTTCCACACTTTACCTGGTGAAATAAGTTCTAGGTTTATGAAATTTGTTCCTAACATTGTGAAATAAGTTCCTATTCTATGAAATTTGTTCCTTACCTGGTGAAATAAGTTCCTAGTCTGTGAAATATTTTCCACTGGTTATACAACTTATCTTTAATAATGAGAATTGTGATTAGTGTATTTAAAGTTATCATTCAAGTACATTATAAAACAAGCACTACATTGATAATATACAATAATAAAAAGTGTAAACATCCAATATGGATCCTTTGGAGTATAGGAAAATATTTAATTACATTCTTGAAAAAAAATATCCAAATGAAACAAACGATATAGAAAAAATAACTTTTATCACTGGAACAAATTTTACAGGGCTGGAACATATATCAGAAAATAATGAATATTACGATTAAACATATTTGTTACTTTGTATCAGAATTTGTAGAAAAATTAAATAGTCACGGTGTTTAAATTATTTATCACCGTTGTTAATCTTAATTATGCATTTGTTTTTTAATCATATTATCTACTTACAACAGATATGCTGACTTAATTTGATATTTCAAAAATTTTTAACTTTTGTAACGGGAATTTGACTTTTTTTTAAACTATTTATATCAGAACGAAATTCATGGAGCTGTGATATTTGTTCCGAAACTCATTTCACATTTGGTTAAAAAATTAGTTAAGAACACATTTGTTACAGTTGCCCCTGAATTATGAATTTTAAGGAAATTTTGAAGTTTTACGTTATTATCTTGAATATTATTATAGATAAAGACAAACTGTAAACAGCAAAAATTTCCATTTGGCCCAGTAGTTTCAGATTTTTGTAAAAGTTAATGGACGACGGACGCCAAGTGATGAGAATAGCCCACTTGACCCTTTGGGTCAGGTGAGCTAAAAAGGGGGGATGAATTTTAAAAATTTTCCATGAAACTCATGGCAAATTGGAACCAGAGGGCCATATGAGTTATTGCCATCACTTGGCGTCCGTCATCGTCATAAACTTTCCCGTATGAAACCACTGGGCCAATTGGAACAAAACTTGGCAGCAATGGTCCTTAGCTGGTCCTCTTTCAAAATTGCATCCGATGGCCGCCAGAGCCTAACATAGTTTAACATAGGACCCTATGGGAAATTTACTTTAAGATCTTCTTGACTGAAACCAATCAGCCAATTATGGCAATAGTCCTTAGGTGGTCCTATTTCAGAATTGTATTTGATGACCCCAACTGTCATCCAAGATGGGCGCCAGAGCCAAACTTAGTTTAACATGGAATCCTACTGTAAATTTACTTAAAGATCTTCTAGTCTGAAACCACTTGGCCAATTGGAACAAAACTTGGCAGCAATTGGTCATCTTTCATAATTACATTCGATGACCTTGTCCACCATCCAAGATGGCTACTAGAGCGGAACTTAGTTTAACATAGGATATAATGGGAAAGTTCACTGAAAGATCTTCTTGTTTTGAAACTGAGCCAATCGGAACTTGGCAGCAATGTTCCAGGCTGCCAGTCAAGATGGACATAGTCCATGTGACCGATACAGGGTCCTGGGAGCCTCTAGTTTGTTTTGGATATCAGGATTTCACAATTGAGTACATCTAGTTAAAAAGGTAATTAAGGTATCCGGACCATAATAGATCATGATTGAAAATTGTATCTCTTTTTGACTGTGAATGGCTGAACCAAACAATTTAAAGCTGGAATTTTGTATATATATTTTTCTCAAGTTGAAATCCACTTTGTTGCTTATATGCAGAGTCTGTAAAAATAAGTTAGTTTTATTGGCATTTCCGAAGTTTGGCGATAGTTACCGAGGTCATTTCAATTGCGTTGTATGGAACATCTGGGGACTTTTGAATAATCATGTGGTCATTTATGGTCCGGATACCTTAAAAACATGAAAGTTTTGAATCTATGGTTACACTTCCTCAGATTGCATAACTAAACACATTCATATATACAAAGTATTCCAGCAATACTAAGACTGAAATAAAATGTACACACAGAGTAAAGGAGCTTCATTATTTTATTGCAACTGAATAAGAAAAAATATGAAAGACTTTAAACAATTCAACATTTTTACATATATTGGACAGTTTTTTTAATGTCTGTTAAACCAAGGAAATCAGTTAGCTTTTCTTTTACTTTTTCTTTCACATCTTGGACATAAGGAACCTTTCTTTATAAAACAATGCCTGAAACGATATATAAATATAACTTTATTGACATGTCAGAAATATGCCATTTAATTATCTTTGACAAAATTAAAAATCATTATACATTTCTAAGCATAACTTAATCCTGATCATAATTTTGATATCATTGAGAATATTTCTCCTATAGCCTATTGTTTTAAAAAGCTTTCCACTGAATGTTAAGGGTAAAAGAAATAATGTAAATGTCTGATTTTGTCTCTGGTATACTTATAGTACAGATTTACTCTACTGTCATGTCTGATTTTGTCTCTGGTATACTTATAGTACAGATTTACTTTACTGTCATGTCTGATTTTGTCTCTGGTATACTTATAGTGCAGATTTACTCTACTGTCATGTCTGATTTTGTCTCTGGTATACTTATAGTACAGATTTACTTTACTGTCATGTCTGATTTTGTCTCTGGTATACTTATAGTGCAGATTTACTCTACTGTCATGTCTGATTTTGTCTCTGGTATACTTATAGTACAGATTTACTCTACTGTCATGTCTGATTTTGTCTCTGGTATACTTATAGTACAGATTTACTCTACTGTCATGTCTGATTTTGTCTCTGGTATACTTATAGTACAGATTTACTCTACTGTCATGTCTGATTTTGTCTCTGGTATACTTATAGTACAGATTTACTCTACTGTCATGTCTGATTTTGTCTCTGGTATACTTATAGTACAGATTTACTCTACTGTCATGTCTGATTTTGTCTCTGGTATACTTATAGTGCAGATTTACTCTACTGTCATGTCTGATTTTGTCTCTGGTATACTTATAGTACAGATTTACTCTACTGTCATGTCTGATTTTGTCTCTGGTATACTTATAGTACAGATTTACTTTACTGTCATGTCTGATTTTGTATCTGGTATACTTATAGTACAGATTTACTCTACTGTCATGTCTGATTTTGTCTCTGGTATACTTATAGTACAGATTTACTTTACTGTCATGTCTGATTTTGTCTCTGGTATACTTATAGTACAGATTTACTCTACTGTCATGTCTGATTTTGTCTCTGGTATACTTATAGTACAGATTTACTCTACTGTCATGTCTGATTTTGTCTCTGGTATACTTATAGTACAGATTTACTCTACTGTCATGTCTGATTTTGTCTCTGGTATACTTATAGTACAGATTTACTTTACTGTCATGTCTGATTTTGTCTCTGGTATACTTATAGTACAGATTTACTTTACTGTCATGTCTGATTTTGTCTCTGGTATACTTATAGTACAGATTTACTTTACTGTCATGTCTGATTTTGTCTCTGGCATACTTATAGTACAGATTTACTCTACTGTCATATTGGTGGCATTACAGGTATACTGTGGCACTAAACAGTTGTGATTAATGTACTGATTAATGCCATAACTGTATCACGTCCACATGATGGCACCTGGAAATTTTTCTTTATACAATAGGATAAGAAAAATACAAACTTACCTGTGTACAACAAAAAAAAATACAAACTTACCTGTGTAAAACATGAAATACAAACTTACCTGTGTAAAACATGAAATACAAACTTACCTGTGTAAAACATAAGAACATTGTGAACACACTGTAGCTATACTATCAAATGGAAATAATGTTTCATTTGGATCATTACATAATTCACAGATAAATCCTCTTGCTTGACATAACTACAATACAGATATAATACAACAAATCATTATAGAGTCAAACTCTGGTTAAGGCCATCTATGACCAATATATTTAACCTTTTACAGGGTAGAAATTTTCTCCAAATGTGCAGTTTGATATTATACTGCTTATAATTTCCTGTCATTTTTCAGGTGAGTTTGAGAACAGCAAAAAAAAAAAAAAAAACTATTCCTTTTTGCTAAACTTTTTTTGTGATGTGTATGTAATGAATTACAGTTAATTAAATACATGTATAACTGCAAACCTGAACTAATTTCAATCTCTTTCATAGCCAATATTAGTTTGGAACAGTTTTTTTCAACCACAATTTGTATGTATCTGTATGGGGTTAAAAAAATACATCAAACAGGTAATATTTCATAGAATTAAATTGACAATAACCAATTGCTATGAATTAGAAAGATCGGTAGGCATGAATAGGTTGATATAAATATTTGAGGATGCATATATTTATCTAAGGATGCTCGGTGGTCATGTTTTGGTCTTTTTGTCAGATTTTCGGAATCCTTGGGTTTTATCCATTTCTAAAACATGAAATTTTTTTCCCATGAACCGCCACTTTTTCTTTTAAAATTCAATCATATATACCTTAAAATGGTATTTGACAAATTTTATGAAATCCTTTTTATTTTTTCATACATTTTTGAGAGATTGAAGTTGTCAATGCAAAGACAATGAAAAATCCAGAGAAAACCCATTTCCTGCAAATTTTCAATGCCTTATAGCTCTAAAATGAGCACATAAACCTATAATTTTTTCTTGCTTATTTGTTTACTATTCATATGTTCTCCCAAACTAAAACACTGATTTCAAATCCTATTTATTTCGGGTTCCGCTCGACATTCCGACGGTTCGATAGTCCGACGTTTCAATAGTCCGACGGTTCGATAATCCGACAGTTCGATAGTCCGACGGTTCTATAGTCCGACGGTTCGATAGTCCGACATATCACACCGGATATGATATAAATAGGTTACACTACAGACCTGAAAATGGTCCCTTCATTAAACTAAAATTTTTAGGAAATCCATTGAAGAATTAAAAAATTATTTTAATTTTAATATATCGACACATATACGGGCCCAGGTCATTTCATGTCCATTTTCAGGTCTTTGGTGTATCCCGATATGGACTACTTAGCCCCTATAAAGAAAGACCGTATACAATAAAGATCGACTTGTTTTGGAAGAGAAAGTCGCTTAATTACACCACATTCGCCAATTAGTTGAGGCGTTAAATAAAGAAAGATGCTTATTAAACACAGGGTACATTTTATATTTTAAAAACCTTTACAGCTAGGTATATTCGACGTTCCGAATCCTCTAGTCCTATTATATAAACCTTCGTAGGTATATATCGTCTTCATTCGACGTTTTTAATCGGATTTTTTTTTACTATCAATTCTGAACCACGAGACTTTTGATTGTTAAAAACAAATTTCCGATAAAAAAAACGTCGTATAAAGACGATATGAACCTACGAAGGCTTATATTATAGGACTAAGAATTGTCAGTCGTTAGCCCTATGTGCAATTGTGCAATTTTTAAACTATGATAAAAAATTAACTGATAAATATTAATGGTTGGATTTTAACTTCATATACTTGCTTTAATACATCAAAAATGCGTCGGATATGTTTTTTAAAGATATAGCTTGTTAAAAAAAAACGAATATTGATACTTAAATTATCATAAAAGCGATTACAATTGCAGACACGTGTGCCGCGGATTCCCCCTTTTTTATTTATTTTTTATAAGAAAATATTCTTTCATATTTCAACCTATTTTAAGCTATTCAAGAATTTCTCACTTTGCACGTGTGTAATAACGGTGATGCGCGTTACCACGTTGATGATGTAAGCACAGGGAGTGTCAAAATATGGCACTGCATTGGCCCCTATTCCTTATATAGAAATGTCAATTTTGTTTTGAAATTGACATCTTTGAGTAAATTGAAAGTACCCATGAAAAGATGGTATATAAAGGACTCTGCTGCCCTTTACCATTACATCTCTAAAATGGCTGCTAGGGTCATTGCTGGAAATCGCGGAGGAAAAGTGTTAATAAACAACGGTTTCAAATACCAGAAAAACCGACAGAGGATTCATGCTATATACTGGCGATGTTGGAGGCAAGAGTGCAGGGCCAATCTTCAAACAAATATATTAAACTTAGATGACCTAGCACCTAATATAACTATTTTGCAAGAAGGTCCCCATACACACGAAGAAGACGACACGGTTATAGGAGTCGATACAACATTACAGTCTTTGCGTAGTGCAATTCAACAAGACCCAAGCGTCCCAATAAAGCGGGTATACAACAACTTTGCGAGAAATGTGGCACAAGGAGGCGGGGATCGAGAACATATTCCTGAATTCCACAGAGTCCGTTCCACAATGACACGAACTCGACTAGCTCACGTCCCCGCTGTGCCTCATGATAATGATGAAGTTTCCATTCACGGGCATTGGAAACGAACATGGTCGGAAGATAGATTTCTGTTGTACAAAAACAATGATTGGGGTGTTCTGATATATGCAACACATGAAAACTTATTGAATCTTAGACAATGTAAAGAGATATATTGCGACGGGACCTTCAGAACTTGTCCAAGGCAATATTCACAATATTTTACCATTCACGGCCGGTACCGTAATAGGGTGATGTGTTTTGTAAACTGTCTAATGACTGATCGCAATATTGGTGACTATAGACATATTTTAGAAACACTGAAAGTCAAAATTCGACAAATCACACGGCACAGATGGCGCCCAAGAAAAGTCATCTGTGATTTTGAGCTCGCATTGATAGCAGCAGTAGAAACTGAGCTTCCACGCGCTCAAATTAGTGGTTGCTATTTTCACTTCAATCAGAGTTTGTGGCGAAAAGTCCAGAACTTAGGTCTTGCGGCAAGTTACCGATGACGACCAGCAGTAAAAAGCCTAGTCCGTAAAGTTATGGCCATTGGATACCTACCAATTGCTGTAGTGCGCCAGAACTTTCGTTTGTTGAGAACATCCCGTAGAACTCAGAGACTCTGCAGGCGGTATAATTGACTAAGGGACTTTCTTGACTACTTCGAAAGGAACTATTTGAACGGGTTGTTCCCTCCCCAGATGTGGAATGTTAATGAAAGAGATATGAACAACAGAACAAACAACAGCGTTGAAAGTAAGTGTTATCTTTTTATTTCAAAAGTAAATCTGACGAGAAAAAACTTCATTCAGAATATTTTTTACTTAAAACGATTTAGATTTAAATTTTCGCTTGGTATATAAATGGTATATAAATGCATTTCTACAGTTAAACTGATATGCAGGGTTTAGGGGGGCTTTAGTATAAGGTTTAAAATTTCGTAATTTTATTTAATACACAATTTTTCGTTTATTCTTTAATTTTTAAACATTCTTTTTCTAAAATAGTGGACACCATTTTACCCCCCCTTCGGCTACTGAAGGTGTAAATGATTTGATTTATTATGTATAAAATCACGTCAAAACAAGTATGTATAGCTGTAGCGTTTGCTTCTCCGTTCCATATTACGAATTTGGTTTTATGTTTAAGAAAATCTTAAAAAATATGAACATAAGTGCCACCAATACGTCTATATAAACATAAGAATATGTGATATGATTGCAAACGGGACAACTCTATCTAAAACCTAATTAGGTAGTAAATTTAAGCAATTTAAGCCTTGACTCACACAGCAAAGTAAACTTTCAAGGGCTACAAAATGACAAGTGTAAAACAGTCATGTCAAACACAAAGAAGTATTTAATTATGTATCATATATTTTTACTTGATATTAATATCGTTAAATTATTATTAATTATTATTAATATTGCAGGTTTCCACCGACTCTGGAATAACACTGTTTCGGTTAGACACCCTTCTTTGTGGACTTTCATAAGATGCTTAAAAGACCAACAAGCAACTTTGGAGAACTCCGTGGAGGCTGTCGATAGGGGCGATCCAGCGCCGAAAAGAAAAAGAAAATGGCGAAATCTAGAAGCACGGATGATGAGATTGAAAGAGGAATATAATAATGGAACGAGAAATTTAGACCAATACTGGAACGCAGTGTGCTATGGAGTGGTTCAGTTTTGACACTTTGTTGTATTTTCTTTAAACATTGTGTAAATTTAAAAGTGAACTTTTTGATAAAACTATTTAGTTATGAAAACTACTGAATTTTTGCTGACAATTTGTGATATTTTTCAAAGATAAATAATTCCAAATTTGATTATAGTGTTTTGCATGAAAATATTTGATGAATGAAATGCATCACCAACAAATGCAAAAAAAAAGCACAAACGGATTAGTAACACATTCTTCTTCTAATGCAAATACAAGAACTAAATGCCGTTACCCCCCCCCCCCCCCCCCCCCCCCAAAGCAAAGAACAAAAGAAATGTTTGCGGTAACGCTATACCACTTACACCAGGAAACGGACTAATTGGTACTGTATGTTTTTATTGTGTAATTTTTATCAAATTATTTGATATAATTATAATTGTTAAATGTTTATTTGGCCTATATCAATTTGATGATTTTTGGTCGTTTTCAACTGATTTTTGGTCGTTTTCAACTGATTTTTATCGTGCTGTATACCACCACTGTCTAAGGGAATCTTGAATCCAGAAAAATGTTTAACCCGGCTGTGGTTTTTGTTTGTTGCTGTATTTTCACACTTGTTTTTCTTTTATTGGTTTTCTCATCTGAATTGTTTTATACTGGTCATACTGGTAATTTAGGGGCCCTTTATAAAGCCCCCAATTGCTTTATAGTGTTATCCGATTCTCCATGTTGAAGATCATACAGTAACCTAGCTATAATTGCTTACTTTAACGACATGTGGTCTTGGATGGAGAGTTGTGTCGTTGGCAATCACACACACATTGTCTTATTTTTATATGAAGAGTAAATCTTGATAATTAGTAAGCAATATTAATGAATAACAAGAGTAAGTAAGGAATCACAAGAATATACAAAGAAATTATTTTTTAGTCCGACAAAATGTGTAATATAACTTAGGTGTCGTATCATACAGGTACCACTGTATCGAATATTGCATACGCACCCATATCGTGTTGGCAGTAATAAATCACTTGGAGAGATGTCTTGAACATCTAAGAAACAACAATCATAAAAATGAAATAGCAATTCATAAAAGAGAGGCGAAAGATACCAGAGGGACATTCAAACTCATAAGTCAAAAATAAACTGACAACGCCATGGCTACAAAAAAAAAACAACAGACAAATAGACAAACAATAGTACACAAAGCACAACATAGAAAACTGAAAACTGAAGACTTGAGAAACACGAACGCCGCCAAAAACTGGAGTGATCCCATGTGCTCCGGAAGGGTAAGCACATGCATATACATCAATCAACTCTAACCAAATAGAATGATCATAATCAATACGTCTTGCACAGGTTTATACTGAATCATTTATAGCTAAGCTAAATTTAGATGGTACTAATAATATTGATTAATAAACAATAAATTTCCCTCAAATGTAGGAGCTTTTATAAGCTCCCGCAGGAAGCTATTTTGGTAGAATTGTCGATCTGTGCCATTGTGCTTATAGTAAGATGATTTCTTCAATTAGAAGTAGAAATCTAACTTCCGGTTTTGTGTTAAGACACAGAAGGCTTAAGTTTGTTCGTTCGTCCTAAGGTCCGTCTTTTCGTCACTGGATCCGTTCACAGCTGTAGTTAACTGTCCGATATTTCGTTGAATCATTTTTCATGGAAGATATGGATACACATTTCCAAATAACAATTCTTTAAAATCTCCGAGTAGTGTGAACACGTGAAAAACAGTCATTTGAGACCGGAACTGATTATTGGAGGCCTCCATCTTTCATGATAAAAAAAACATGAGTGACCGTAAGTCACGTTCAGCTTACCTCCGATAGATAAGTAGGATCACTTTTCATTTGGTTTGAACTATTTTCAGCGGACTACTGTTTCTTTGGTTCGTCTCAACAGACGATTCAAATGAACCGAACTTACGGTTCGTGTTCCACTTCCGGTTCGACTGCGAAGTCGGTACGAGCCTCATAATTAAAGCAGCCTTTCAAATCAATTCCTGTCATGCGACTTTCATGCACATATGCGCAGTACCCTCATTCCACACGGGACTTCCGATTCAAATATAGAAGCAGAAATAACACTGAACTGTCGAACTACCGAACTGTCGGACTATTGAACTGTCGGACTATTGAACTGTCGGACCATTGAACCGTCGGACCATCGAGCTGTCGGACCATCGAACCGTCGGACTATTGAGCTGTCGGACTATCACTACGGCCCCATTTATTTCCTATTTGACCAGCAATCATCCTTATCTAAGTACTGTTTATCTTTTCTGAGACATTCAGAATTTCTGTTATCAAAATAGGTATATTAGTAAGAAAACATTTCAAAATAACTTAATGTATAAATTTGAAACACATATACACACCTCACAATCAGTCTTTATATGTTGTGCCCAGGCAGAATGAGTTGTTGCTAATTCTCCCAGTAATTTATCTGACTGAACATCTAAGAAGTCCTGCATGGAATACACATCAGAACTCTCGACAAAGTGCTGTCGATTTTTCAGCATCAGAAGAAACTTCTGGTTCATTGCATTCTTACATAGCAGTAGATATTTCTTCATGATTAAGATTTCTTCTCTAAGTTTCTGTAACAGAAATATTTTTGTTTAATGTCACATGATATACATGTACAACATACAATGCTAAGGAATTTTCAAGTCCATTATAAAACTTTTTAAACCATATACCATATCAGAGCCAAACGCTTATAAAATTTGCATAATAATTTTAGACATTTAGATTGCTGTTATAGTGTACAGTTAACTTTCAGTTATGATTTTTTTAATGAAAAATTATCGATAGATGAACATTACAAAAAATAAATTTACCACATTTCCTTAACACATAAATGCCTATAATTAAACTAACTTTAACTTCACTGAGTTCTTCTACATAATTAAACAACATTGGATTCACATCTTGTATCCTCATAACAGCTTTATCTGTCATCAACTTAAGGAACTGTTTAGATGCTCGACTGACCTGAAATAAATTATTTTTAATTTTAACAGATCACCTACCAAATCTAAGCATTTAGTTCTTTAGATTAATGGAATTCAATTTATACCCACCATTTCAGTACTAAAAGTAAAACATTATTTTCACTCCCTTGCAGTTTTCAAAGACATATAACAATACTAAAATTAACTTGAAATATCCAATTTTGTCCAAATTCTTGATGTGATTATTAGTGAGTAACTTTCCAAAATCAATTTCTTACTATTATCACAGATTTCTGAGTGATAAGGGGACGACCATTTGATATTCTGGGGGGGGCCAGGAGGATTTGTTATGGATGGGTTATTTATTTTTGTGGAAAATAAAGACAGATTATTTATTTTCTGCACCGTTGAAGCATGATTTTTCATTTTCAGTAAAACAAGGGACTGATTATTTATTTTCACAATTATATTTATAATATTTGAAAATACACAATTTTTAAATTCATGTTTTTATTCTTAAATAAATAACATAGTCAAGGTTGTATCTGTTCGGAATTTTGGCTGTTCCGCCTTGCAGTCTCAGTCCCTGTCCAGCACTGTGGTATTCTTTAAGACCATCATAAAGATACTATTTGTTATTGTGTTTGGTGCAAGCACAAAAATGGCCACCATTGCCATAAATCTGTGCACCCAGTTCATAACTGCAAAATCAAGAAACTGAATTGTAGGTGCAAATAGAAATATGCAATGTTTATAATGCATGCTTGTACATTCATGTTGTATTGTGCATTGCTCTGTTTAAAGTAAAGGAGAAAGGAAAATCAGGGGCGTTTCCAGGATATTTGAAAGGGGAGGGGTATAATAAAAATTTGGCCGAGCGTAGCGAGGCGAAAATTTTTTGGGACTTTTCTTTGCTAAAAAACATAAAATAATTGTGAAATGCACTAATGTAACGGTTCTGGACTTGGAGCATGTATATTTTATAGTTAAAGTGTCAGGGTTTGATATTTTTTATGCCGAATTCTCTCCATTAATTGTCTATGGTATATTAAAATGATTGGATGGATCTTAACAGCAGTAGACCAATAACGAGAAATTACAAATTCTAGGGTTTAAGGTGTTATTTAATATTTCAATAGTCTTTTAAAGAAATCAGATTATGTGTTGAATTAATGAATATGATAAATTGCCATATTCAATACAATATAAGCAGATTACGATAGTTTTTTTTTTAAAAGGGGGGGGGGGGTGGCATACGCTCATTACGCCCTCACCTGGACCCGCCCATGAAAATGGAATGCAGATATATATTTCTGAAGTTTAAGTTAAATATACCAGTATGTTGCATATGTATATATATATATATATCAGTATAATAAGGTTTATACTTACATTTTATAAATTCAATGAGATGAAATACATTATGTACCATTTAATCGAAATTAATCATCATCCTCTGGAAGTGAATCTTCTGAATTCAAAACTGCATATATTGCATACGTACAAAAAACAATATAGGTTAAAATGGGAAAAGGTATTAAAGTGAGGTAAATGTTCATGAGACAATATACCTCAAGTGAAATGAAACCCATTTTCAGACATTTCAAAAACATTAATATTTATATATGGTAACTAGTTTATAAATTGGGAAGTTTTTCCCGAAAAAAATATGAAAAAAGACGAATTTTGGTAGAATCTGGTGCCATCTCATGCTTTAAAGCGTGCATTTATAAAATGGTTTAAAAGACCTGCCGAGTTATTTATTTTCAATACATTGTAGGTGAGGTTATTTATTTTCAAACTACCACAGAACAAACCATTCATTTTTGTTATTATCAAGGCTGAGTTATTTATTTTCAAAATCCTCCTGGCCCCCACCAGAATATCAAATGGTCGTCCCCTAATGTCAAATTTTTTCCTTTTGTAAACACCAGAAGTGCAACATTGATATTAGCCCATGTGCTGATACCATTGTTGAACTTCTGGTGTTTACAAATTGATCCGAGCCTCTCCTTAGCTCTGCATAAAACTGAAAGGTTACTTCTGCCCAACCTTGATGTGTCATCTGGAAAATATTATGGAGACTGATATCTGTATGATTGATGGGGGAAAATACATGATAAGCATAAAGTAGAAATAAAATAAGTTTTTTTCCTTTCCATCACTGAAATATGTGATATATTGATTAATGCATGCCTTTATCCATATCAACACTGTTACCAGCCCTCAAGGCTGTAATCAAGGTCATTAGCTGACAACAGTTCTCATATGGAAAAAGCCATGCATTATAATTAACTATGATAACGTTAATAGATTTTCTATGGGGTCAAGCAAACATACTTATATTTGTTGTGAGTAATCAGAAATATCTCGTCTATTTTAACCTTACCTTACGAGGTTCAAAATCCCAATTGTGTAGCACTCTAGCAGGTATTACCATGGTATCATTCCAATGACATAATTCACAGAAATAATTTCCACTATAATCACACAATCGAGGCTCACTAAAACCACTTTCTGTAATACATATAACAGACGTAAAAGAAAATGAATCAGATTTGAAAAGACTGATATAAGAATACAGATGACAAATTAGAGAACTAATTTTAAACTGCAAACAAAGTATTCATAGCCTATAAAAAGTTGTATCTACAAACTTCAGCTTTATAGGTCCAGTAGACATACAGTGTATAAAATTTTCTGATCATAGGTAGAGCAAAATCACTGGTTGCACACAGTCTGCTAAAATTGACTCTAAGTAATACATCTACCAAATAAAATTAATCTTGTTTTCTTGATAAAGTTAAACATTTATGACATTGCAGTATAAATACAACACACATAATTTTCTTCTAATATAAAATTTATTTGTATCTTCTGCGGACAGATACATATATGTTAGACAATGTATTATATATTTGTTTGTTTAGTTGGGGTCTTATGCCATTTTCAGCACATTTGGCTATTTTTCGGCGGCCAGTTTTTATTGGTGGAGGAAGCAGGAGTACCTGGAGAGAAATTTGGCAATCCTTGTCAATTAAGATCGGAGTGGAACACACCCAGCCATAAGTGAGATTCAAACTCACAACCTCAGTATTGACAGGCTGGTGATCATTAGTTGTCATGACGAACTACCTAGATCACTCGGCCACCTAGGCCCCTCAGCACACATATAAATTTCGAACTTCATGACTTTAAAACACTAAGCAACTTTAATATCTGCATACACTTACTAAAGGATATGGGACTTCTACATTCAGCACATCTGTAGTTCTGGGCTGACAGACCTCGGTCTGGACAAATAGATAAACAGAATGTTCCATTCTCTGAAACCTAAAAGAAATAGAATAGACATACCCAGTAAGAATGTTGATAAGATTATAGAGTGTTTTTTATTAACTTATAGTATATTAATTACCTTTCTATTGGAGATATTTTAGTTTTAACCATATCTGACTTTTAAGTTGTCTATAGGGCAATAGAACTCCTTCTATTGCCCTTGACCTTTTGACCCGCTTTATGATTGGTCAATTATGTTTATCGCCCGCGACCTTTTGACGTTTAAATAACTGTATATTGTTAACTATTTTGAAAAATACAATTTAATTACTTTATTCTTATATCTCTATCACAAAACTTTAAAAATACAACAATGTGCACCCCAAAACTACTATTAGGTAATAAAACAGTTATTGAATGTGTAGCCATTTAATAGACCAGAAATTTTTTCCCTTGGTATTGGGAACAGCTCAAGTGTTCTATTGCCCTTAGCCCCAGAAATCATGCATATCAGCATCATTTATGCATGAAAAAAATGGCAGATATGCTTGAGAATTATTTTCTGGCTGTGAAAGTTATGCCCAGTCCAAAACAACTATGCACAGTTTTCAGAAATCAAAGCATCATTGCTTATATATTTATTTACCTGTCAGCTAAGTTATTGACATAAGAATTTAATTTGTCATTAGGCATGAAAGTTTTTCTCTTCATAAAAAGTACTTGACTCTGCCTTTAAATGGTATCCAAAATATGATATGTATTTAGAAGTCGGCATTTGCAGGACATAGTATGGATCATTAGCAGTGTAATAGAGTGTTGATAAACAATATTAATGTGGGCTAAAACAGCAATTTGGTAATATGTAAGACACATTTTACTTCTTTTGTTTTTCATTTTATTTCTTTTGTTTTTCATTTTTCCCCTTTGATCCTGCTTTTTGAGGTTAAATACTCATCTTTCTTAAAAACCTAAATGGTATTTACCTCAAATTCCGAAAAAATTACCTGGGGCTCTGAGGTAACAATTTATTGCTACAGGATGAAAACAATACATATATAAAAATATAAAGTTTATTTGTGCTTGGAAACAGGTAAGAAATGCTTTGTAAACCTCACAATCCTATTTGTTTCTAAGGCTCTTTTACATATATTGTACACTGTGGATTCATTAATATTCGTTGTATACCAATTTTCTTGGTTTTTGCGGATACCAGTAAACCACGAATTTAAATATCCAATAAAAAATAATATTTAATAATAACTGAAGTTTGAAACCACGTAGATTTGGATATTTTGACTGTGTCGTGGTATTCACTTCCAGTATTATTATTGTGTTGCAGTGTTCATTCTATATGCCATGGATAACCTTATTACGATTTATTTAATAAAATAAAAATTTATGTTCTCAGGGCCTAATCTAGGATTTTGAAGAGAGAGAAGTGACTTCTCCTTCCAGGATGGATTAGGGAGAAGTGGTCATTTTTCTGGCGAAGTGGACTTTAATTCACCGAATCGGTTGCGCTTTTTCTGTGTGTCTGTTTTCAATGGCATATATATAAATAAAAATTTGATAAACTATAAAAAAAAAATTAGGACAGTTATATACAGTTTAATTTTCTTTTGATATACTAATTTTGAGTACTTGAGTAATTTAATTTTCACAGCTTAGCAATATATTTTATTATCAAATGATAAGTATTCAAAACATTGTGTCATTTTGTAACTCGAGATTCTCACACTCAGTGTCACCCAAGCCAACTTTCATTCACAGAACTAGCCTATTAATGGCTAATTATCTTTCATCATAGGTGTTTCCTTGTAATCCTAACTGTAGAACAAAACAACAATCAGCTGATCATATAAAAATATAAAATTAGTTTACTTTGTGATTACGCAACATCGTCCTGACGCCATGCATCTTCAATTCATAACAAACGAATGAAACGATATTTCGATTTCCCTTAAATAGTTTTGAATATAAAATTCAAATAGGTTTAAAGTCGCTGTTGTATTTATTTCAATCAAACATTGACAATATAAGTCGTGGACCACTTCAAAATTCCGATTCTTGATGGTCGCCATTTTGTTTCAAAAATTTACCTGTGCTAAAAATTTCGCGAGTTATCTCCCATTTACTGATATTTCGATAGCGACTTCACTTCGCCAAGAAATGAATAGGCCGGCGAGATTTAGCGATTTTGAAAATTCTTTGGCGACTTAAATCGTCATTTCGCCGGCAAGATTAGGCCCTGTTTTCTATCATATTTATTTCTTTCATCATTGTTTAACATTCATGTAACAAATATTTATTCAAAAATAAAATATAATAAAATATGCATGAATGTTATTCTTATTATTCTCATCATATATATATTTTAATAGCACTACAACTTAAAGTAGACACTGTTCAATGTTATATAGTAAATCACATTTAATACAAAGCACTAGTTTTTTTTAAGTCGATAATGTCTTACATTAAACCGGCTTTACGGAAGCCTGACTTGATCAAATCGGTGCGGTTCTCCATTGTCTGGTGTGTTGATATGACCCACTGTGCATGGATTGGCTTGACGATTGATGTCTTAAGGCCTACGTTCACATGTTGATGTTCACCAGTAACATCTTTTTTCTCTGCACAACCTGGGCTGAATACCAATCAGGGAAGTGGGACTTTAACTGGTCCTTGTACTCACGGTTCATGGACAAGTCAAGTGGTTGCAGTTTGTCAGTACAAGCAGCAGGCACAAACAGAGGGATGATGTCGTTGTTCTTGAGATGTGTCAGCAGCTTTTCACCCTGGTGCGCTTTGTAGACGTCAAAGATGGCTACAGCTTTCTGACTTTTTTTGGAAACTGGAATATCGTCAATGTACGGTATGATTACGTTGTCTACGAAACGAATCATGGTGTCTTCAGTTGACCAGTGACTTTCTGTGAAGGGGACGTCCCAACTGTCTGGAAAATTGACACCCTTGGGTAAACAGCATTCGGTTTTACCAGGATATATGAGCTGAGGTGGTAAAAGTGATCCACTTTTTGTCGTAGCAAGAAGAAGGGTTATCTGGCATTTATCGTCAATACCTGTTATCGAAACTTGCTGTGAACCCTCTCGCTCCATGGTCCATTCCCCACCTGGTACTAGCTGACACCCTGTCTGGTCCTAGTTGATTACTAAGCAGTCGGGAATGTCGTGTTCTTTAATTACTTTGCTGACGTTGTTCACATACCCTTCTTTAATTTTGTCAAAGTAGGCAGGTAAATGCTTAACACCCTTGGTACCTTTACGCTTTACAAAGCGTTTGTGATCAAATTCAGATCGGCAAATTTTGTTGCAGTATTTTCATGATATCTGATGTGCCAAACCAAATTTAAGTATTTCAACAGCTTTTTAATTTTTTTTCTTAGCAAGCAATCCACAAATTTACGAAATGGCTTTTTTCTCTATCCACGAAAATTGGTACTCACGAAAATAAATGAATCCACAGTATTTATCTCTATAGGTAAAAGGAGTGATGAGGTATACATATATTGTATATTTATCTTTGTAGGTAAAAGGAGTGATGCAATAAGAGACAACTCTGATATTCTAAACCCATAAAAAAGGTCATTGTGCATTTTTTCTTTTCACTTCTTTGACAAGTGGTTTGTTTGTCAATGAAAGGATTGTTAACATAATTTCAGACCGTCTTTGTTTTCTTTTAATATTGTCTAACATAATTACCTACAAAACAATGATATGAAACTAGTTAAATTTGATTACCTTTACACTGGCACAAGTCCTTTTAATGCCATTAACACATTTTTCATGACAACTGTATCCACATTCTGTAACATATATAGCGTAGCATTAGATTAATCTTTATAGAGGTTTCCCTAGACCAATTTAGCATGGTGCTGCACCATGCATCCATCTTCAAGCACCATGCTGCCCTCATCATCAATTTTACAATGTGCCCCCAAGTAGCCAACTCTAACTCTCAATTTTTAGTTTAATCTTATCTTTTTGAAACTGATTTGCATTTAATCATGTACCCCTGTTGTGTTGGCACACTTTTATGACACTTTTACACAATCACACTAGGGTGAAGGCTGTTTATTGCAGGTTTTGATAAATATACTGCCCTAATGTCAAGATGGGGTGCCCCAATATTATCTTTTTAAAACATTGAGTGCCCTCAAAATATGAAATTTACCATGCCTTCACAAATTTCTGGGGAAAGCACTAATCTTTTATTCAACAATATAGTATTAATACCATGATTATAGTATAGCATGATATAGTATTGCTCAAGCAAAACAGAAAAGTACTTCCGACGTTTTGTTTACACTTAATTCGAGATAGGTCTCTATGTGCCCTAAGGAGATTTTAACTCTGATTTTAGCTATCAGACCATAACTGACCAAGTTATTACTAGTATTCCAAACATTCCATACAAAGTAATGTCATTGACTAAAACAAAGTCAAAATTCAGAGATGCTATGTAACTAACTTATTTTCTTAGATGCCACATACAAAATATGAAAAGGATAAATTCTCGCCTTAAACTTTTGGTACAATTTTTGATGAAATGAAAAGCTAAGCATGATCAATTTTTATTTTTGTTGTTTTCTTAACATCAAATACCACAGTACTATATCACTAAATGGCCTTATATCTCACTCCTCGTATCATGGCATTACATTACCTGTACACCTTAGCCATGTTTGAATTACTACTCCCAGTATCATGGTATTAAATTACCTGTACATCTCAGCCATGTCTGAATTAATCCTAGTATCATGGCACTACATTACCTGTACATCTCAGCCATGTCTGAATTACTACTCCTAGTATCATGGCACTACATTACCTGTACATATCAGCCATGTCTGAATTACTACTCCTAGTATCATGGCACTACATTACCTGTACATATCAGCCATGTCTGAATTACTACTCCTAGTATCATGGCACTACATTACCGGTGCATATCAGCCATGTCTGAATTACTACTCCTAGTATCATGGCACTAGATTACCTGTACATCTCAGCCATGTCTGAATTACTACTCCTAGTATCATGGCACTACATTACCTGTACATCTCAGCCGTGTCTGAATTACTACTCCTAGTATCATGGCACTACATTACATACACATCTTAGCCATGTCTGAATTACTACTCCTAGTATCATGGCACTAGATTACCTGTACATCTCAGCCATGTCTGAATTACTACTCCTAGTATCATGGCACTACATTACCTGTACATCTCAGCCATGTCTGAATTACTACTCCTAGTATCATGGCACTAGATTACCTGTACATCTCAGCCATGTCTGAATTACTACTCCTAGTATCATGGCACTACATTACCTGTACATCTTAGCCATGTCTGAATTACTACTCCTAGTATCATGGCACTACATTACATATACATCTTAGCCGTGTCTGAATTACTACTCCTAGTATCATGGCACTACATTACATATACATCTTAGCCGTGTCTGAATTACTACTCCTAGTATCATGGCACTACATTACCTGTACATCTTAGCCGTGTCTGAATTACTACTCCTAGTATCATGGCACTACATTACCTGTACATATCAGCCATGTCTGAATTACTACTCCTAGTATCATGGCACTACATTACCTGTACATATCAGCCATGTCTGAATTACTACTCCTAGTATCATGGCACTACATTACCTGTACATCTCAGCCATGTCTGAATTACTCCTAGTATCATGGCACTACATTACCTGTACATCTCAGCCATGTCTGAATTACTACTCCTAGTATCATGGCACTACATTACCTGTACATATCAGCCATGTCTGAATTACTACTCCTAGTATCATGGCACTACATTACCTGTACATATCAGCCATGTCTGAATTACTACTCCTAGTATCATGGCACTACATTACCTGTACATATCAGCCATGTCTGAATTACTACTCCTAGTATCATGGCACTACATTACCTGTACATCTCAGCCATGTCTGAATTACTCCTAGTATCATGGCACTACATTACCTGTACATCTCAGCCATGTCTGAATTAATCCTAGTATCATGGCACTAATGTGACAGTTGTGGTTTTGCCATCGATATAGTTTTCTAAATAAATATAAATTTGACTAAGTTTCTGGCTTCGTAGTTATCCGAATTTCCTCAGAATTCTTACCTGTATTTATTTTTATCTCCTTTCATTAATTATGAGGGTTTTAGTTCCATATTTGTTCAAAGTCTTTAAGTTTTCATTCATTTTATTCTCAGCTGATTTTACCGTCAAACCGGAAGCGGGAGTTAGCTCGTGCAGAAGCGCGAACTTTTAGTATTTTAATTTCATTGGTCTATTGATAACTATTTTAGTCAGAGCATGCTATGTAAAAATTATTCGTAGTCTTTCGGGTAGATAGTTATTTTTATATCCTAAAAGCTAGGTATTTCTCGAAGTTAAAACCTGTGAACTGTAAAGGGTTCATTTAAGTTGAAAAGGTCACACTTTCTCTACTATATAAGTCCATATATTTCTCATACTCATTGGTACATGTCTAAAGGCGACAGGTATGTTACCCGAGGGAATTGTTTTCAATTCTAGTTTTTGAGACCGTTTACTTGGTTTAATACCAGAGAGGATTGTTTCAATCCATTTTTTATTGGTATTTAAACCTGCGCAATTTTGTAGCTTATATAACCTCCTTTTTGCTGGTATAATTTTTGTTAGATTTTTTTTTATAGATACTCCCGGTAGGTAAACTGTCACACGAATCCTGGTTTAAAGTTAGGAAATAAATTAAATAAATAGAATTGTTTGATAATTGATGCTGATTTCATAATTTTGTACTTTGTTATAATAAAAGTTGTACTTTAAAAATCTTTGTTTTCCTAGCCTACAAGCATCCGAGAGATACGAACCAGGACGGGTACTCCATTACACGGTCCAGGACTAGTCCCTACCGAACCCCACCGTGTACTGGGACCTGCTCCTGTTACACTACATTACCTGTACATCTCAGCCATGTCTGAATTACTCCTAGTATCATGGCACTACATTACCTGTACATCTCAGCCATGTCTGAATTACTACTCCTAGTATCATGGCACTAGATTACCTGTACATCTCAGCCATGTCTGAATTACTACTCCTACTATCATGGCACTACATTACCTATACACCTTAGCCATGTCTGAATTACTACTCCTAGTATCATGGCACTACATTACATATACATCTTAGCCGTGTCTGAATTACTACTCCTAGTATCATGGCACTACATTACCTATACATCTCAGCCATGTCTGAATTACTACTCCTAGTATCATGGCACTACATTACCTATACACCTTAGCCGTGTCTGAATTACTACTCCTAGTATCATTGCACTACATTACCTGTACATCTCAGCCATGTCTGAATTACTACTCCTAGTATCATGGCACTACATTACATATACATCTTAGCCATGTCTGAATTACTACTCCTAGTATCATGGCACTACATTACCTATACATCTTAGCCGTTGAATTACTACTCATAGTATCATGGCACTACATTACCTGTGCATATCAGCCATGTCTGAATTACTACTCCTAGTATCATGGCACTACATTACATATACATCTTAGCCGTGTCTGAATTACTACTCCTAGTATCATGGCACTACATTACCTATACATCTTAGCCGTGTCTGAATTACTACTCCTAGTATCATGGCACTACATTACATATACATCTTATCCGTGTCTGAATTACTACTCCTAGTATCATGGCACTACATTACATATACATCTTAGCCGTGTCTGAATTACTACTCCTAGTATCATGGCACTACATTACCTGTACATCTCAGCCATGTCTGAATTACTACTCCTAGTATCATGGCACTACATTACCTGTACATCTCAGCCATGTCTGAATTACTACTCCTAGTATCATGGCACTACATTACCTGTACATCTCAGCCATGTCTGAATTACTACTCCTAGTATCATGGCACTACATTACCTGTACATATCAGCCATGTCTGAATTACTACTCCTAGTATCATGGCACTACATTACCTGTACATCTCAGCCATGTCTGAATTACTACTCCTAGTATCATGGCACTACATTACCTGTGCATATCAGCCATGTCTGAATTACTACTCCTAGTATCATGGCACTACATTACCTGTACATATCAGCCATGTCTGAATTACTACTCCTATTATCATAGTACACGTATTTAATTACCTGTACATCTCAACCAGGTCTGAATTACTCCTAGTATCATAGCATTACACTTTTCACAATAATGTTTGGTACTATGGCTATCCTGAACTGTAAACCTATGTCCTAACACAAGTTTAACATCATCTGATACTGGCTCAGGTCCTTCCTATTAAAGATAAAACATAGGGAAATAATATAAATATCTTGTGTAAAATCTTTTAAAGTAGAAACTTCTTAATTAGTTATTGAAATCTATGCTTACTGGTAAAGCTGCAAAGTCAATTTTCATTATGTAGAGCAGAGGTGTTTTTGAAAAATAAAAAGGGGAAAATATTTCACCTTGTTGAAAATGTTCTTAGATTTTGCTAATTAACATATTTTAACTTGAAATACACACAGTCAGTACAGAAGACATGAAACAATTAAAAAAGAAGGGTGTCATTCCATGCTTTTACTTTGATTGTAAGATAACAAGTAGTTAACTTTAAAAAGCTATTTTTTTCACTATTGGATATGATATCTATGTAATCATGGATTTTACTATATGATAAAATCACTGCTATATAAAAAACATAGTCACAAGATCCATGGCATGTTTTCTTCCCATTATATGAATAAAATTCCCTGAGAAGTTACAAAGAAATGTAGAATTGTTAATAAACAGGACCAGCATGGAACAAGAAAATTAAAATATCATTTCAGTGATTTGAAATAAATCAATGTGATTAAAAATACAATGAAGTTATGACAAAGACAGTCTTCACGAAGATTGTTGGTCCGTAGGACAATTCCGACAATATCGGGATCAGTTCCGTGGAATTTCCAACATTCCAGGTCCGAAAATTAAAATCGGAATTGTTCATGCAAAATGTTTGTAAATCTCAGCTAATATTTTTTTGACCTGCAAATCTAACATCCTTGCCAGACCAAATGGCCAGCAAAATCTCTGGAAACTTTGTGAAGACTGTAAAGAAAATAAAAACTTTTTTTCACTGAAAGCCCATGAGATGTGGTTTTATAGGGAATATTCCAGTTCCCTTTACCAATATGAGGTGACGTGCATGGTATGGCAAAATGATGCAGAAAGGGCCATAAAACACCAATAATCCCACAAAAAACAAATTTCACTGTAAAATTGTGAAGATATACCTTAAGTTCCTGTAACTTTAATCGAAGCTGTATAAGTTTCTGTACTAAATCTTTCATCCTGTCTGAGTGAGGCTGTGCTTTACTTATCATTTCTTTACAGTTTACTATTGCCATTTCCAACTCTTCATGATTGCTAAAACCAAAGTGCCCCTGAAATTAAAATAATTTGTTATGAAAAGCACAAAAATAAAAAGATGAAAATATCTATTAGACCTAAGATAGCAATATGTCAATCAGTTACCTATTGATAGATCAAAATCGGGTCATTCCTGCTTGATTAAAAACATTTTTATCATTACAAATTGTGAAATCTGTCAAATGAATAAACATATTAGAATATACACAGTAACATCTACATTGTGTAGAACTAGAGGCTCCCAGGAACATGTATCACTCACCTGGACTATGTCCATCTTGACTGGCAGCCTCGAACATTGTTGTCAAGTTCCAATTGGCTCACTGGTTTCAAACAAGATCTTTCAGTGAACTTTCCCATTAGGTCATATGTTAAACTAAGTTTGGCTCTGGCGGCCATCTTGGATGACGGGCGGGATCACCAATTATATTTCAGAAAGAGAACAACCTAATGACCATTGGGTCCAAGTTTTGTTCCAATTGGCCAAGTGGTTTCGAAAAAGAAGATCTTTAAGTAAATTTCCCATAGGGTCCTATGTTAAACTATGCTCTGGTGGCTATCCTGGATGACGGGCCTAGTCATCGGATATAATTCTGAAAGAGAACCACCTAAGGACCATTACTGTGTAATTATTTTGCAATTGGCCAAGTGGTTTCAGACAAGAAGATCTTTAAGTAAATTTCCGATAGGGTCCTATGTTAAATTAACTCGGCTCTGGTGGCCATCTGAGTTGACGGGCAGGGTCATCGGATCAACTTCTGAAAGAGGACCACCTTAGGACCCGTGCTGCCAAGTTTTGTTCCAATTGGCTAAGTGGTTTTAGACAAGAAGATCTTTAAGTGAATTTCCCATAGGATCCTATGTAAAACTAAGTTTGGCTCTGGCGGCCATCTTGGATGACGGGTGGGGTCATCAGATACAATTCTGAAAGAGGACCACCTAACAACCATTACTGCCAAGTATTGTTCCAATTGGCCCAGTGGTTTCAGAGGAGAAGATCTTTAAAGGAAAGTTTACGACGACGACGATGGATGACGGACGCCAAGTGATGACAATAGCTCAACTGGCCGAGCTAAAAAAAGAATTTTTTTACATTTTTTAAAAAAATTTCATTTTTTTCTCTCAACTTTTTTATTATATTAGAATTCTACAATTCCCCATTGTTCAACTGCATGTAGGCCTGATAATCTTACCTCAGGGTGTGAGAAATGGTCCTCAGCTAATCCAAGTTCTGCATTAATGGTAATTTCATCATTATTTTCTGATAAATTGGTCCATGATGAAAAAGAACCTAAATAAATACAAAAAATATGATAATTTCAAATAAATATGTGTTTCTTTCTGAAATAAGACAACACAAGCTTAGTGATAAGAAAACATTTTATCATACATTTAGTACTAAATATGGGTTTTCTGTATATATGTTATTGATTGATGCACATAGTCCATATCACCTATCTGTGATGATATCCATATCATCATGGTTAGATCATGTATCACACTCTACGAAATCATCTGATCTAAGAATTACATAACCAGATACAACAGACAAGATGGCAGATGTGTCCGTACCGAATTAAAGAATTAATTTTATATGGCCATATAATGGAACATTTTGTCTCAGAGGTGAAAACATGAAAATCTGCTTTATCTCATATACATTTGTATGCAAGTATATTTTGTTGGATATAAAACAATCTCAGATATGAAACTCTTTTCATGTCCATTCATCTAAGATTTAAATACATGTATATGAAAAAAGAATACATTGTATAATATGGCTTTTTTTCATACCACATCCCATATCAGATCCTCAAGATAAAGCTCTCAGGCTGATATGGGGTGTGATATGAAAACAGTCATGTAATATTCTATATATATCATTCTATATTTCAAGAGAAAATAATATAGTCAGCTGAATAACTTTCGAGTTTCCTAAGTTCTAAAATTATGGCTGTAAATTGGTGTTCTTGTTTTAAAGAAATCATTTCTGCATCAGTTTTTAAAGTCTTGCAGAATTTCTTATGTTAAAACCTATTTGCCATATGTTAAACTTATTGAGTTAGTTGAAATTCTTTACTTATATTTGTTTAAAGGTCCTGTCACTGCCACAGACTGCCAGTTTGCTGCTTAAATAAATATATTTATAAGCCGTCCTAAGTGAGATGTCTTGGTCAGTAGCTGATATTTTTCTTTTTGTAAATTTGTATTTATGTATTTAGGAATATAACTACATTGTACTTATACATGGATTTTTTAATATTTTGCTTGTAATATTCTTCACAATTTTATATGGGTCCATTAAAAGCTTATTAGGCATTGTATGCATATTCTGTTTTGAACACTGTACGACACCTCTTTCATTACTTTTATTATTTTGTTTTATGGTTGTCGACTCATTGAAATCTACCTTTATGTCCATTCCTATAAGCATAATAAATTTGCAAGATAACTATTTATTCCATGCTTTTTATATCTCATATACATAACATAAATAAAAATCTGATACTTTGATTATTAAGAAACTTCTTAACCCTATAACACCTTCAGATTTCAAGGCAGTCTTCATAAGATGGTCATTAGAACTGATCATAAGGAGGAAGACCTTACATACCAAACCCTCAGTTGGTTCATTTGCACTAATAAAAATTAATTGAAAAGTATTCCTCTAACTAAAAGTTTTACCTGACCTAGGCCTTGTATCATCAATATCAAAATGATCCTCTTCCATATGTAAATCTCTATCGAAAGGATTAAATCGATTCTCAATGAAATGACTTGGCGATTCAACTTTCTCACTTTTTATTCCCTTTGTAGACCCTTCTTCCCTACCAGCCTCACTTAGTTTACGATTTTTCAAGTCAGTTTCTAATTTGACAATGTCATCATCATGTTCTGGGATAAATTTCTCCTGGATTTTCTTTAATGTTTCTTCATCAACGGGTCCAATTTCTTTTAATGAATAGTCCTTCTCTTCGTCAGATATTTCCTCATCAGAGAGACCTGTTATAACAGTACCTGTAAACTTTATTGATGCTGTATTACATTCAATACGATGAATAACACCTGCTGAACCTGTGTTGTCTATAATGGACTCTTTAGAAGCACCAGGTAATTGTGACAGTGATTTTATTTTAGCAGCAAACTGCTCCTCTGTGCCACTCATCTGTGGAACTACAAGTAGTGTTTTATTTTTTATAATGTTTGATATTTCAGTCATTTACTTTATTTTTTCTGAAGTAAAAAATTTATTAATTTTTTTTCTTTATTCAAACCATGACAGACTTACATTGCATCATAAATTTCAGACCAAAAAAGAACTCTGAATTATGAGAAAGATGACCAATTTGGGATACTGTACATTTTAAATCTCTCGTGAGAATCAAATTATTTTAAACCCACCAGGTTGAGCCGTGTCAAAATTACCAATAACGAGTGAAAATGTAATTCTTCTATATTAACTATTGTTTTCAATTTGAGTTTAACTCATGTAAGCTCTCACAATAAAAAACAATGTTCCACATCATAAAACATCTCTGATTTCACAGTTGTATAAAATCAGTCAGTCATTTCTTTTGGTTGTACTCGATTTTGTGTCATGAATCAGGTACGTTCACTTGTAAAACATTGAACATACTGATTATTATAAATTAATGATTTTCTTGAAGAAATCTTTACCAATATTAGTGAGATTTTTCAAACGATGAAAAACTAACACTCAGGTCTTTTTCATTCCTTGTAACCAGTTTTGATAGCTATATGTGAAACTCAGAAAGGGCAAATTACACATTAGGCCATTTGGAACACCTTTAACAGCAGAGCATGATTATACCTCCCAAATTCCTGCAGCCACATAGGCTTAAACTTAATACTTTTAGCACTGCAGTCTACTGCAGTTATAACTGCACTAAATGAGTATACTTGAGTTACAGTTTCTCAATAACAATGCAATGTCGGGAGTACAGTCAATATAGGATTATTTGTTTGTTTTATTTTATCTTATGATATAATTATCTATATGTCAATGAGAATCTATTTTTCAAACACCGTCTATTTCAGTTTTGACATTGTTTTGAAATGACGTTTTAAACTATAACACTTTGAGTACTACGACAACAGTTCTCGATAAGCGAAAAAATTATGTATGGTGCACCGATTTCACACTAATTTCAGCTTTAATGTTATTAAAATTAAATATTCACAATTTATCTAGACAAAAAATAAAGAAAAATTCTATTTGATACACTTATTGACAGTGATATCCAATCTGGATTTGTCCGGACATTAAACAACTTCAACTTGGGGTCAAGTAGAGTTAGAATTAAAGGTCACAATAAAGAGCTGGGAAAAAGGATAACTTTCAAAGGAAAAGGCTTAAGGTTGATGATATTTTTGAACCATCATGTTGATGCCTAGCTACTAATTATATAAAAGTGTTTACGATCATTTAAATATGCCTCCTTGTAAAGTTTCTTTTAAAATGCAATGTTACGACCGGGAACTAGTTGGTCTCAATTGGTTTGTCAGGTCATGAAAAAGTTGTGTAATTTCAGAATAATTCCGGATCAAATTGTACATGTACTGTCAATAGGTGTATTGGTTCATTTTGGCTGGAAATTAAGTCATGATTTTTAACACAGTTCCCTCTTGGAACAATCTGATGACTGATTATGGTTGTTTATAAGGAAGTTTTTATGTTTATTTTCATTTATACATTTTTCTTGGGTAGAAAGGGTAGCTTAGTGAATAAAACAAATTAATTTTTTTCAGGTCTTATTTAACTACAGGTAAATAAGGTAAGGACAGGTACTCGTTATGGTTGAGGGTGTGGATTAGGTAAATCTCTGTCAGCTCCCTTATTCTTGATCATCCTTGAATATGACCGATACCAAAGACACTCAACATAAACCCAAAGCCTGAGATTTTATGTAAATCTCCCTCTAATGTGTAATGGAATAAAAAAAATTCCTGATTGACACAGCCACAGGTCCTACATTTTTTTTCACACCTAAAGTGATCCTGGCTTTTTTATTTTGCCAAATCCTAGTCCTGTCTTTTTATTTTCAAATTTCATGCTAGCCCCCAACCCCCCTAAAAATCAAATGGTCTGCGGAAATAATCATTATTCATACACGCTGTTTTAAATTGAATACGTATGGTAAATTCAAAAAACTCAAGTCAAAGAGAATAAAAGGACAGTAGTCAGTATTACTATTACACAGACTAAATTTTCTTCCCTTCTTCCACAAATTCCATACAGTAAAACTCCACAAAATTTAACTCCATTTTTGACAAAAGAATGTTAATATCTACAAACCATTCCGATTTAACCCCTAAATGTGAAGACTAAAACTGTAAACATAAACTTCTTGAATTCTCTGATCATGTGACACAAACAGGAAGTAAACATTTACTTTTTCTGTAACTTCCTCCTTTGTCTAGGGAACACAATAACCATGAATTAAGAGTCCATATTTGGAAAAATACAAACTTTCAAGACAAAAATTGACAGTTTAAAATGATACTAAATATAAAATTAACTTTACTGAATATACTTTAGGGAATATGATACAATAAGGTTCCTCTACTGATTTTTTGCTGAAAATACCAGTTGGTAAATTTTTATGTATACTTTTGAAATACAAAAAGAAAAACATAACTTCATGACTTAGTTTTTAAGATATTTGATGGTGATTTTGGTATATTTGAGTCAAAAACCCTACATGTTTCATTTTTCAAGACAGTCAAAAAAACCTAACTTTTAACGAAAAATATAACTTTGCTGGGTCTTTTGTAATATATTCCCAACTACATAGACATTGTTTTCTGATAAATAATTGATGAAAAAGACGGGTACTACTAAAAGAAGCCTGCCAAGGTAAATGAAGCCTGCAGAAGCCTGCAAAAGCCTGCAGGTTAATGGCTATAGGTACGTGGAATATTTTTACATATTATGGTAGATGAAAGTATATTATTTAATAATATCAAAAAAAAATTAATTTTGATAAGTTTTTCGACTCTTAATCGATGATTTTCTATTGTCGTATTTGAAGCCTGCAAAAATGCGACGCAATCTTGTTTTACCTGAGATTCGAGTTGACATGTATAGTTAATTAGCCAGTGTATATTGTAGAATAAACAATTTTAACTAAAAAATCACATATTAACATTTTTATATAATTATTAAGTAGTAGTAGTAGTAGTAGTAGTCTGGGTTGTGACGGCGACTATCATATAGGATGATATTGCGCCCTGAGTACTAATGGATTTTCCTCTCTGGGGATTTCTGTTTTAAATCTGTAAGTATGTGAGGAGGTGAGTTATCCAGTTTGTCGTTATGCATCTGTTTTGCAGGAGGAGAAGAAGGTCATCTTTAGATGTCTTTGCTATACTAATCGCGCAAAGCCCTCTGGGATGTAAAAAATGATATGGTACTCCCCGTCCGACATCCCAAATAAAAAAGAACAAGTAAATTATAATTAATCGGGGCAACAGTTGGGATAATGCACTATTGTGCATGATCCCAAGTGTTTCTGGGGATACTAGTTAAAATAAAGAGAACAAATATTACGAGATAAGCTCAAATGTTCGGGTACCCACCCCCTCGCTCAGTGCGGATTCCCGAGGCATTGTTTTTACCTCGAGTGCCCGCACTGACCGACGGCGCGTGATAGTCACCGACCATGAGTAAGAGGTCAAATTTTTGAGATACCGACTGGGGAGACCGCACACTTGTCCGAGGCCCTGCACGGTATACTGGCCAAGTATATCGCATATAGGGGAAATAGAGATATAAATGTCTCTATTCTAGAAAAATAACAAATAAAAGTAGATATAGCTCTCATAGTCCTGGGACCAAAAAAAGAAAAATAGTAGAGAGTGATAGATTGCATGAATTATTTTTATTTGTTACATTTTTTCAAAATAGTAGCTGATTGTTTTATGTAAATATTTTGTGTATATATTTTGTTTAATATTCTGTATTTTTCACTTTTCGTATTTCTATTTATTTCTTGCTTTTAAAATGTCATTCCCTTGTGGAACTTGTTTTTTGAGTGTGATGGGGATAAGAACATGGCTTCGGATAACTGCAATAAGTGGTTTCACCAGAATTGTGAAAATCTCACAAACACTAATTTTTAATTTTTGAGGAAATCTTCACTTTCATTCATTTGTTCAGGCTGCTGTTTAGATAGCTTTCTTTGATTTTTTAGCAGGTTTAAAGAGGTTAAACAACAACGGGAATTCCGTTGAAGCTGCCAAATTATCTCATGCTTATTTTATCCAGATTTTTGTCAAAAACACACAAAATTTTTGTTTTATTAAATATTTTATTATCATATAGCCCATTAAGAGCTGTAATTAAAACATAATGAAAACATTAAAATGATTGATAATTAATCCTAATAAGTGAAGCCAGTTCACTACTCAGTATAGTTCAAAGCTATGATTGTGTTATTAAATTTTATTAATTAAATTGTTTATTTAAGTGAGAATATTTCAAGTTGTTTTTAGTTTATATAAGTTTAGTTATTCCTTTTAATAATTATATAAAAATGTTAATATGTGATTTTTTAGTTAAAATTGTTTATCCTACAATATACACTGGCTAATTAACTATACATGTCAACTCGAATCTCAGGTAAAACAAGATTGCGTCGCATTTTTGCAGGCTTCAAATACGACAATAGAAAATCATCGATTAAGAGTCGAAAAACTTATCAAAATCAATTTTTTTTCGATATTATTAAATAATATACTTTCATCTACCATAATATGTAAAAATATTCCACGTACCTATAGCCATTAACCTGCAGGCTTTTGCAGGCTTCTGCAGGCTTCATTTACCTTGGCAGGCTTCTTTTAGTAGGACCGGAAAAAGACTGCTAAAATAGTTGGTTTTTTTTATGCAAATTTAGGCCAAACAAGGAATATTGATAATAATTTGCTAATTTTAGATGCATGTAGAAAAAAATCCTCTACTGATTTTTCTTAAAATTTTAGCCCAATTATCTTTATGTAATAAAATTCTGTTTGCAAAAGAAAAAGGTTGGGGTCCATGTGCTTATTTTGGAGATATTTGAGAAAATGCCAAATTTTAGGATTGTATAAGGTTTTTTCTTGAAGAACACAATGTGTATATCTCTTTGACCCTGACATAGAACTTTGTATTATTATTTGCAGAGCAGAAGAACCTCTCAATACTTACCAATATCAGCTGAAGTTCATGGAAGATTTCAGTCCAAGTATAACAGTAGGCCCAGTTGAAAGCTCAAAATTTACCCCAAACAGCCTGTGTCCAGATAATTAATCTGCAAGTTTTTGCTATGCTGAGTAATTATTTCATTTTGTATAAAGAAAAAGAAAAGAATGCATTTGCATAAAACAATTCAGCAAAAAAGGAAGAGTCAGTGACAATTGCATAAAACAATTCACCAAAAAAAGAGGAAAAGAGTCAGTGACAATTGCATAAAACAATTCACCAAAAAAAGAGGAAAAGAGTCAGTGACAATTGCATAAAACAATTGAGCATATTAAAAGTGTTAATCATCTAAAAATCCATTTTTATGTATTATCTGTATTAAATGAATACAATACATTAGCAGGGGGAGATAATTTAGTCACCAACAGATACACATTGGGTGACTTTTATCTCCCAAATACACCGATTTAGTTTCAGTATGATTGCTATACAGTTTTTCAAGTTGTGTTCAATTTTCAGCTTCTACCTCCAATTACACAGAAATTCTGACATCATTTACAAGTCATACTTCTTCATTGAATTTCTTTCAAATTTTAATATTTTCCTTGAAAAATTCTTTGTCAAGTTTTTTTTTTAAACAAGCTGATCTTTTGAAATAGTTTTTTGGTCTCATGTAGTGTTATATATGATAATTCATTGGTGAAAGTTTTGAAAATAAAGTTAAAATTTAACCAAACTTAAAAAAAAAAACATCAGTCAAGGGGAGATAACTCAAGTATTTTAGAGTTGATTCTGGTTGGAGTACAACTTCCGTTAAATGGGAAAAAAAAAGAAAAATAAAGAATAAACAAGTTAATAATGGTTAAATAAATATGTGTGATGCTACAAAACAGAAGTTTTAATTGTATCATGCATGTTGGTTCATGCAGACTAGAGCATGTTCCTCTCTGGAAGCATGCAATCATATTTAATGCATGTTATGTTACTGATGAAATGAGTATATCAGAGCTATCAAGCTTGAGCATTGATGCTTGGCGTGTAAAATTCAATTTCTTAATTTTTGTACATGTGTTAATATGACATCTATGGTCAGATTTCACCATACGGTTGTCCAGCTCTGGGTGGCCTGTTCCACAAAATTCACTGTTCATTTGGTACCAATATAGGGATTTCCTGTAATGATTTCCCCTTGATGACCAATCCAAACAATGTATCATTACTCAGCTTCAACTAAGCTTTTTGCAATTTAAAATTTGTGTTTCTACATTGGAAATGGGCTAATTATCAGAATAAAAAAAACCTTTATCCTATGTAAAAAGATAACAATACACACCTAGTCCAAACTTTGGGTGGATTTTTCTATAGAAATATCTTTGTGCCCCACTAATCTATTTTTAGAATAATTAGGAACCCTGAACCATTGTGATGTCATAGTAGTCTTCAAGAAACTAGAAACTCAGAGGGCTGAGCCTGTATTGCTCACCTGGAATGAAAGCCATTTTATTGATGTACCTCAAAGAGAGAAGTTACTTCTCACTTAGTCGATCATTATGGAGTGTGGTAAGCCTTGTAGGGACCAAATTTTTCTGTTTTCTGCATCAATGTCCTTCTACTTACAGGTCAGCATATTCTAAATTTCAGTGGTTCTCCAGAAGATTTTTGCATGTATTTCCCATAGGGTCTTATGTTGACCTAAATCCTCTGCTGGTGGCCATCTTGAATGAGGGATTGGCACCTTATGAGGAACGTTCAGGCCATGTTTGGTTTCAAGCAATTCTGCGGTTCTGTAGATTTTTGTTATCAGCCATAGACACTTTCTGTAAAGTTTGGCTCTATTTGGCCCAGCAGTTTCAGAGAAAAATTTTCTTTTAAATCAACCAATCAGAAACAAGAATTACCCATGGCCGCTTTGTTTGTCACCTGATCTGGACAAAATGAGGAAACTTTGTAGAAAACCTCTCACAAATGCTTCCTGTCAAGTTGCATTCCATTTGGCCCAAGCGATTTCAGAGGAGAAGATTTTTTTGGATATCCGCTGATCGGGACGAAATGAGCAAACTTTATAAAGGACCTTATATAGAGGCTTCCTGCTAAATTTAATTCTATTTGGTCCAGTGGTTTCAGAGGAGAATATTAAAATGTGGCCAGATGAGCTAAAAACCTTATACAATCCTGAAATTTGGCTTTATTTGTCTTCTCAAATATCTCCGAAATAAGCAGATGGACCCCAACCTTTTTATTTTGCAAATAGAATTTCATTACTTCAAGATAATTATACTAAAATTTTAAGAAAAATATCAGTAGAGGATTTTGTTCTACACGCATCTAAACTTATTTGGCTTAAATGTACTTTTGTTCTAATGAACATATCCTTATGGTATAACTTTTAAAATTTTTATCTGATTTTTATGATTTTTAGCTGACCTGGCCTATAATGCCATGTGAGCTTTTGCAATCACTTGGCATCTGTCGTTGTCCAGCATAAACTTTCCTTTAAAGATCTTTCACAGTAAATTTAAACTCTGGTACTGTTGGTGCTATTGGTAGGTCAATGGGATGATTGGTAACCGTTGTTACAATTTAATTTGCCATTGATTGGACAAAAATCCATTCAGAGTTTAATGTCAACCATTGGTATCAATGTCCAACAAGGGTACCACTGGTAAACCTGTAATGTTACCAACAACATTACTTCGAATGCACCCACTCTCTGTTTCCATTGATCAAGAGGGAACATAAAAAGGTAAACTTGACATGGACACCTTCCTCTAGATGCAAATGGAGATGAATTGAACTTAATATATAATATTTTCTAACAGAATTAGTATACAAGTGATAAAAATTGTATTATGAATCTTTATTTTTTCAAAAAAATTGTGTACAGGTTCTCCATAATTGGACATCTTTATAACTGTTTTCTTTATCATTTATAAATTTATTTTCCCCATACATGTACAATGAACTATTTCAAATGATCAAACTGATCAAGTACATGTACTTCCATATTATACACATCCTTGGTCAGAGTCCATCTACTTGTAATGAAATGAAATGTAACATCTCAAATAATATATACACTGTACAGAATGATCCAATTGGTGGACAGCAGACTCCATATGACAAATTCCTGATAATGATTGCCTGCTACTACATGTACTAATCTTTTGCTTTACTGTGTACTGTCATGAGCCTGAAGACTTACCAATTTTCTTTTTCTGAAAATAAAAAATTGCATTGACAGACCACTCATAACATAATAATATTATTGAATTTTTTTCAAATTGTAAATCTTAGAAAATCAAGGAAAGTAATAAAAGAATAATATGAAGCTGCAATAAAATTTAAGACGAAAAATTAACAATGTTTTTCAATTACTGGTAATAATAAATTGTATTAATTTCTGAATTTACAGAAATCTAAATTTTAAATTTTTATATTTGTGTATATCTATAATTATTATTCTATTAATAGAATTCTATATATGTTTTGTTAGAATACTACCAACAGAAATTTAAATATGATTTTTAATTATTGCAATATTTATGTTTTGTATTACAGTAATTCTTGAATTTGGATTACAATTGAATTTCAGCCACTGATCATGTTGACTTTTAAGACATATGTGTTATTTAGAATTTACAGAAATTTAGCAAAGTCCCAAATTATTCTTTTAAAAAATCAGTTCCAGAAGTATGTGGGACAAACAGTTCTTCAATTACTCAAACAACTTTTTACCTTGACCTGTTTTGATAGTGCCTTGGGTGTTTACGCAACAGAAGTTTAACTGTAATGTGATTTTTTACACACCTGATAAAACATTACATCAAAAACAAAATGTTCTAGATTTATTTAAGGACTGACTGTAATTTTTTTTGAGTCTATGAAGAAATAACTTCAATCACAGGGTACACACTAAATAACACACTATGTGCATTGAGGTTATTTTGAATAGACTGAAAACAAAGTTACAGTGAATCCTTATAATTTAATTCCAACAGTTGTTTTGACTTCTTAAATGTTGGGAGTACCTTTAATGATGTCATAGTAGAAAAGAAAATTTCGTCTATGATATAATAGACGTAAAAAATTTGACCAATCAAATAATGTGTTACATCCAATATTAAATTATTAGGGTTTTACGCCACTTTCAGCATAAATGACTTTATCAGTTAGCAAATTTTTATTAGCAGAGGAAGCTGAAGAGAGCAGTATCAGTGTTAGGAAAACTGGCAAAATCTGAGTCCAAGACAGCTCACCATGAGTTGGATTCAAACTCACAGCCTTAGTGTTGACTATTACTGATTGTTACTCATTACTACTTATTCAAATTGGCCACCAAGGCTCAAAAACAAAATGAAGTATGTTATTGATTACAGTTATAACATTCACCTGTGCTTTCTTTATTTTCTTCTTTAACTCTTCGACATTAACTTTATCATCTGCAAATATATGGAATGTTTTTCTCAAGCAATGTTTATACAAATTCCTTTACTTTAATGTTTTTTTACAATCTCATAATGAACATTGAAATTAAAAGAGGCTCAGGCGGTCAGCCTGTAATTATAAAGGTTCTTGCATAAATGCTTCATACCAGCTGGTTTCAGTTCATTTGGCTAGTTGACCAATGAGAAATATGAGTTGTTCATGGCTGCCACGTTAGTCGTTGGATTGGGATAAAATAAAACACCCAATGTGTCAGTTAGCCATAGTTGATAATGAGCACCAAAAAGAAGCACAGACAGTTAAAAATCTTCATTTCTAAATTTCATTGATCTGCAACAGGAAATCCTACATGTTTATACAAATGTAAAGAACAGAATATCCTACCTGATATTTTCTGTTTCTTTGATACTTTTTCCTCTGTTTCTTTTGGAGGTATAAATGCTTGAGCTCTCTTATCCTGTCTCTTTTCTACAACTTCTTTCTGTTTTTCCTGAATTAAATAAGAGGCATTGATTATTTTAACTTGGTTGATATGACTACTGTGTATTACTTATACATTTATTCTATAGGATTCCAATTTTCAAAATTTGCTTGGATTCAGCAGAACCCTGGATTCAAGTATAAAACAAAAACAAAATAATATGTTATTACTATAAAATAACCCCCCAAAAAATTAAATTAAATTCAAGTACAGTATTCACCAAAAGCAACCATGGTTTTACTAAACCACATCTTAAGATCCAGTCATACATATAAATTTTTTCTCATGAATTTGTGGTAATCAATAGATTATATTCTTAAATGTTCACCCTGATGATATATTTTTTTCTCCTTTCCTCAACAATTTTCATAGGTGTTATGGAGTGAGATGGACCTGAAATTTAGTATTCATCAAAATACACAATAACTAATTTTCGAATTCTTGCCAAAAAATTACAAATCTTGAGTATTAGTACTGATGAACATAAATGTATATCCCAAAATTATAAAAACTTACCCTCTTTTCTGCTTGGATCTTTGCCTTTTTTGTGCTAGGTTTTAAGAAATATTCTCCCGTGGCAAGTTCTATGTCAACCTAAAATGTATAACAATGATAGGTCACTACAAAATTTTGATTTTCACTCAAGCAATGGTAGTTTTGACTCTACCATTTCATACGCTGGTAAAAAATCCCATTCATCCTTGACTGAACGCAAATACATGTATCCAATATTATATGCACTGATCAAATCAACATGAAGCAAACATAAATTAGCTGTTCTTGAAAATTCATTTGTAAATGAGGGTAATACATGTACATATAACAACACTATATGTAAACATGTTCACTGTATATTGTTTGGGTATAACAACATACCTTACTCTCCTGCTGAGGAGGTGGGAATGGTGTATATGGTTTCTTTATTCTTTTCTTCTGAGGTTGCTTTCTCTTACTTATATTTTTAGACTTGAATTTTGGTAGAAATCTGTCCCAACTTTCATTTTTTAGCTGAGGGTCTTTTGCAAGTTCCTTTTTTATCATCATGGTCTGAAAAGAAATAAGTTCATTTCTTTATCAAAATACTATATTTTTTTTACAAAAAGAAAGATCACAAAATCTCAGATTTTTTTTATTTCAAATGGTGAATTCCTTTTATCAAAAGGTTTGAATAACTTATAAGGAAGTAAATTATAAATTAATTTCCAGAATAATACAAATCTTAAATTTCTGAATATATTGTCCAAATACCATTACATACAATGAACAATGTAATATTCCAAATAAAAGTCTAACATTTGCATACTTTCTTGATCTCTATAGGTGAAAAAGTTAATACTAACGAAAACGAGCTTTTAAGAAAAACAAATTCTCCTGCCACATGAAATTTCAAAATTTTAAATAAATAAATATTAGAATCCAAATGAATTACCTCCCCTTGCTTTAAATTGACAATCCCACAAATATTAGGAGGATAGTGTTCTTACCTTTATATTATAAATAGGGTGAATATTTTTCATTGTATCTTCAACAATTTTTCGTACCTAAAAAAAAATAATGCATGTAAAAGCTTTTTAATCATTCAGGTTAAACAAAGAGGTTCAATAATCTCCATAAGACTGTAATGCTTGAATAAATGCATAGATCAATACACATATTGACAGTACATGTCCAATCCAGAATTATTTTGAAATTACACAACTTTTTCATGACGTGACAAACCAACTAGTTCCCATTTTACAAGGAGGCATATTTAAATGATCGTAAACATTTCAAATAATGTGTTTATATAATTAGTAGATAGGCGTCAACATGATGGTTCAAAACTATCATCAACCTAAAGCATTTTTCTTTGAAAGTTATCCTTCCCTCAGCTAAATTTATTTATTGTGACTTTTAATTCTAACTCCACTTGACCCAAGTGGAAGTTGTTTAATGTCTGGATTGGACATTACTGTCAATAGGTGTATTGAGTAAATTTTGATTTTGTAATACAAAAATTTGGAATATTGTAGTCAACAGAGCTGACATGTATTAAGATAATAGTTACACTTGTGTTAAAAAAAGAAGAGATTTCAGTATGTACCATATGTCATAAGATAATCATGATTTCATTTGTTTTTGTGCAATTAAGAATGTAGTTTGACATTACAGTTTTCACTGAAAAATTTTACCTTTAACTTTTCAGGTTTTCAAATTATTCAGTAGAAATTTTTCAATTTTACTACTACGCCATGCTGTAGTGTCATGTGTGTTGTCATGGCATTTTATCTTATGTCTTCCATCAAATTATCAAAGACTGTTTAAATGTAATTATTCAAATGTAATTACTGTTAATTCAGAAATTATTGCGTGCATTTATTATTGTGATTTTTTCATTTTAGACCAAAATGCGATTTTAATTTTTGCGTTATTGAGTAAAACCTCGCTCAATTCATATAAAAAATTCCAAAAGGCGAGTTTAAATTATTGTGATAACAATCCTGTTGCATTTTTCGCGATAATAAAAACATTGCAATAATTTCCAAATTTACAGTATTCAAATGTAATTATTGACCATAATATAAGAAATTGTGCTGGATATGCCATAAACCCCCCCAAGAAATTAAAACTAAAAAGAAATGTTCCTGTAATTCTATTTCTGTTAACCCGAGATTTCTAGTCATCTTTATCACACATTTCTTTGTTTTAGATGTTAACTTGCTGTCACTCTGGATAATAGTAATGTGATAATGACCCAAGTTTAACCTTGGACTAGAAGCATACAGAATAAGTAGCTTGTAAACTTACTTCTCTCAAACCTTTATATGGTCCCAGAGCAGAAACAGTATTACCTTGTACCAATACATAACATTCTGTTAAAAGTTCAATAGCCTAAAAAACAAGTAACAATTAACTTGGATATCAAATTTCAAAACAAATTTAATAGCAAAATAAAATTGTAAATCTATTAATTACTATGCAATTACAAAAATAAACTTTTCAGGTAGTCCTGTGATCAAAACTTAAAAAAATTAAAAACTAGAAAATGTGTCTATAAGAAACGGTTGCCCCACCCTAAAAACAATATAGGTTTTGTAATATTGACCTAAATAGGAAAGAAATTGACCTAAACATAACCTTTATGGGTGCTTTAGAATCACAGGTTTAAGTAATCAATAAAATGAATTTCATAATGATTTATTGAAGAATCTTAAATCCACAAGATTCAGTATCCTCAAAGCAACACATTTCAAGCAACCAAGAAAACTGGTCACTTTATTGCGGTACTTAATAATGTCAAAATGATGTTGAGTTTACATTGAAAAAGTGTGTGAATAGCATGACATAATGGAACCAATTATACAATGACAAGGGAGTATACACAGAAATAAATGAATTAAAATTAATTTTTTTGGATTTCCTTTCATAACTACAACAAGGGAAGTTTATACACAGAAAACTGGTTATTTTAGTACTTTACCTTTAATGTTGATCCATTTGGACCAATCAGTCTTTGTCTTCTCTTGACAAATCTTTCTTTATTTCTGCATAATGACGCTATCTTTATAATATCACATGCAAAATCATCTTCTAGTACCCGGATTGCCTGCATAACCAACAATAAATAAGTGAGGGTGAATTTTGTGAGATAGGTTTAGTTTTAATTTACACATTTTTGTGCTGGAATTCCAATTTTCTTAATGACCTGTGAAAATTTATAAAAAAAAATAAATTCCTTTATTACATATAAACATATAAACATTGAGTCTCTTAATACCGGTATTTCAAATGTCCTTCTGATTAAAGTATTTAATCTCCTGCTCAAAGTTTAAAAAAAATTAGTTTGATTTCTGAAGAAGAGGTATAAATTCCTACAGTCTAGTAACATGAAGCCTAAACTCCTGAATAAAATTTACAAATCTCCTGTTCTGAGATTTGATCATATGTATGTGTATGTACAATGTTTAGAAACTAGTTTACACTACAATCACATTAATTTACCTGTTCATAAGGAACACTCCTAGCCAGTAATTTTATGAGATCTCTAGCATTTATGATAGAGTAAGGATCCCATGTTTTTCTAGTTGTACTCACTGTCATACTCCCTTCTACCACATCTAATTCTGCCTTTACTTCCTGAAGAAAAAGAATAATTTTTTTCTGCAGATCAAATGAACAAAAATAGTTGAAATATGTTTAAATATAGTTCAGGTAGGAGGTACATTTATATCTAAATTTTTTAATAAATCTTATATATTTATCTTCTATATTTCTTCAATAAGGATGATTTAATAGTCTTCAAAGTTATGGTCCTTTATATAAAAACAGCCTAAAACTAGAACTGTGAGTGGACTGCTTGAAATACTAGTTGCACTTAAAAGCTTTAAACATGTAAAACCCTTAAGTTGTATCTCCCTTTGCAAGCATCAAGCAATAATTGTCTTGCTTCATGCTTCATGCACATCTAAATATGATGCCTAACCTTCATATAAAGTTTCATCAAAATCCATTGAACAGTTTAGTGGGAGTTGTGCTTACAAGCTTTAAACATGTGAAACCCTCAAGTTTTATTAGCTCCCTTTGCAAGCATCCAGCAAATATTATCTTGCATCATGCACATCTATATATGATGCCCAACCTTCATATAAAGTTTCATCAAAATCCATTAAACGGTTTAGTAGGATTTGCACTTACAAGCTTTAAACACATAAAACCTTTAAGTTGGATTTTCTCACTTTGCAAACATCCAGCGATAAGTAAATTGCTTCATGCACATCTACATATGATACCCAACCTTCATATAAAGTTTCATCAAATTCCACTGAATGGTTTAGGAGGAGTTGCGGCTACAAGACATATTGACAGACAGACTGACGGACAGGGTGATTCCTATATACTCCCCCAAACTTTGCTTGCAGGGGGTATGAAAATGAATATTCCAACTAGAAATTGACATTTCTCTGGAATTTTCTATACAAATAATATATTATTCCTTCATCATTTCTGTTTTTTTTTTCATACTGAATAAAAATAAGGCCACCAGCTTTATTTTTGCTGTGGAAATCATTCAATTATATGTCATGTTTCAAAAACACTGAAAATCTACATTTTACAATTTAAAATCATCACAGCAATGCAATTATTTTGTATTTTTGATACTTGCTTTCAATCTTCATACAGCAATCAATTTAATATACTTTTGTAACAGTAGAGCATGATTTGTCTCCCAAAATTACCTACCGCACCAACCGGGGATCGAACCCAGAACCTTTGGTTCAGTAGTCCACCGCTCTACCAACTGAGCTAAAGGAGTACTCCACTAGCGCAGCTAATGGAGGGTGGTTATAAACCTGTTACGGTTCTATAACTTCTATATTAATCAAGAAAAGTCCATTACACTTTTAATAAAAATAGATCTTGTATTCCCTAATACAATTTATATCAGTCAAATGAAAATTTCAATGGCAATACTATATAATATATAATTACAAAAAAATTCTAGGGACAAACTGTTGAGAAATCATAATTTAAAGTCTGAAGATTTGACTTTTTTTAGCAATATCAACATACTTTCTATCTAATAACAAATCTGTTAGCTAAAACTTATAATAAACCGTATTTCAGGAAGTACAAATGTATGTGTATTGAATTGACACCAATTATTTTTCTGATATTAAGATGCAGTCAACAAGTTCTAGTTTCATGCAAAGTTTTATAAAAATCTAACATATAGCCCAATTAGGTACTTCCAACATCAAAATAGTATGTGAGATTTTTTAACATAAATAAGAGGTATTTATGTTATTTTTGTACATGTACTTATTTCCTGTAAAATATTTGTACACATGAAATCACTTTTTATTCTTTGGTCAAGTTTTTTTTCATGTATTGTTTGAAATTTCTTCTGCTTTTCACAGACACTTTAACTAGACAAAAATACAAAGCTATCTTTATGTTAGCTGAGGTTTCTTCCCATTTTTTCTGGATTACATTTATTCATTCAATTTCTAAGCGGGCCATGTTGGCTGTCGGAGTGGTTTAGATAGTCCATTATAACCACAAATCTTTAACAGCTTATGGTAGAAAATTCACATAGGTTTGTAACAAATCGTTATATGATTTTAATACAAAACTGAATTTATAAGAATTTGAATAAGATTTCTGATAATTTATGAGAAGTAAAAATTTATTATGTAGCAGTTTACTGGATTTCTGGTTTTCACTAATGAAACTAAGGAAAAAAGGGAAAAGATCACTGCATCAAAAGTCAAAAATATATACATTGGTATAAATTAATAGCACAATGGTAATTTTAAGTTACAGCACAGTGTTCAAAATTTTTAGCACACTTTAAAAAAGTATAGCACAATGGTACCACTGTGGTATATAAATTGTAAGGCTTTGGAGAACACTGACTCTTAATGATAACTAACATATCAACACTGAGGTTGGGAGTTCAAATACAGCTCCATGAGAGGAGTGTTCTAATCCAATATAAATTAACAAGGGTGGCCAGTGTATCTCAGTGATTCTCTCTGGGTACTATAGCCTTTTGAATTGGTCAATGCCTAAAAAAATCATTCACCCTCAGTCAATAAACATTTCTTCAATAGATAAATCTGTGCAATGAATTTGTCAAAAGGGTATGACTGTATGATAACAATAGCCACTACCTAACCCAAGCAAATTTTCATATCTCAGTACAACTGCTATTTTGTAGAAGTTACTTTCCTTAAAGCCTGACACCCTTATACACTGTGTGTGTTGAGCATAGAGAAGAGTTCATTGTTATTTAAAGTATATTATCATAAATATTAGTACTTTGAATTTTGTAATGGGTAGTTTATTATAATTTTTATGAGTGTTACTGTAAATTCAGAAATTATTGCGATTTTGTCATTTTAGACCAAAATGCGATTTTAATTTTTGCGATATTGAGAAAAATCCCACTTCATTCATATAAAAAATTCCAAAATGCGAATTTAAATCATTGCGATTACAACCCTGTCGTGTTTTTGGCAATAATAAAAACATCGCAATAAATTCCGAATTTACAGTAATAATTACAATGGATTAACAAATAACTAAACTTTACCGTGCCATTGACATGGAAATATGAACTAGTCTGTTGGAATCAAATGATAATTCCTAAACCTTTACCATGCCATTGAAAGGGAACTATGACCTAGCCTGTCGGAATCAAAGGATAATTCCTTAAACTTTACTATGCCACTGACAGGGAACAATGAACTAGCCTGTTGGAATCAAAGGATAATTCCTTAAACTTTACCATGCCATTGAAAGGGAACTATGACCTAGCCTGTTGGAATCAAAGGATAATTCCTTAAACTTTACCATGCCATTGACAGGGAACAATGAACTAGTCTGTTGGAATCAAAGGATAATTCCTTAAACTTTACTATGCCATTGAAAGGGAACTATGACCTAGCCTGTTGGAATCAAAGGATAATTCCTTAAACTTTACCATGCCACTGACAGGGAACAATGAACTAGCCTGTTGGAATCAAAGGATAATTCCTTAAACTTTACCATGCCACTGACAGGGAACTATGAACTAGCCTGTTGGAATCAAAGGATAATTCCTTAAACTTTACTATGCCATTGACAGGGAACTATGAACTAGTCTGCTGGAATCAACGGATAATTCCTTAAACTTTACCATGCCATTGACAGGGAAATATGAACTAGTCTGTTGGAATCAAAGGATAATTCCTTACACTTTACCATGCCATTGACAGGGAAATATGAACTAGTCTGTTGGAATCAAAGGATAATTCCTTACACTTTACCATGCCATTGACAGGGAAATATGAACTAGTCTGTTGGAATCAAAGGATAATTCCTTAAACTTTACCATGCCATTGACAGGGAAATATGAACTAGTCTGTTGGAATCAAAGGATAATTCCTTACACTTTACCATGCCATTGACAGGGAAATATGAACTAGTCTGTTGGAATCAAAGGATAATTCCTTACACTTTACCATGCCATTGACAGGGAAATATGAACTAGTCTGTTGGAATCAAAGGATAATTCCTTAAACTTTATCATGCCATTAACAGGGAACAATGAACTAGTCTGTTGGAATCAAAGGATAATTCCTTAAACTTTACCATGCCATTGACAGGGAACAATGAACTAGTCTGTTGGAATCAAAGGATAATTCCTTACACTTTACCATGCCATTGACAGGGAAATATGAACTAGTCTGTTGGAATCAAAGGACAATTCCTTAAACTTTACCATGCCATTGACAGGAAACAATGAACTAGTCTGTTGGAATCAAAGGATAATTCCTTAAACTTTACCATGCCATTGACAGGCAACAATGAACTAGTCTGTTGGAATCAAAGGATAATTCCTTAAACTTTACCATGCCATTGACAGGCAACAATGAACTAGTATGTTGGAATCAAAGGATAATTCCTTACACTTTACCATGCCATTGACAGGGAACAATGAACTAGTCTGTTGGAATCAAAGGATAATTCCTTAAACTTTACCATGCCATTGACAGGGAACAATGAACTAGCCTGTTTGAATCAAAGGATAATTCCTTACACTTTATCATGCCATTGACAATGAACAATGAACTAGCCTGTTGGAATCAAAGGACAATTCCTTACACTTTACCATGCCATTAACAGGGAACAATGAACTAGTCTGTTGGAATCAAAGGATAATTCCTTAAACTTTACCATGCCACTGACAGGGAACAATGAACTAGCCTGTTGGAATCAAAGGATAATTCCTTAAACTTTACCATGCCACTGACAGGGAACTATGAACTAGCCTGTTGGAATCAAAGGATAATTCCTTAAACTTTACCATGCCATTGACAGGGAACTATGAACTAGTCTGTTGGAATCAAAGGATAATTCCTATAAATTTAAATTGAACAGGAATATGAAATTCCCTTACGATATAATCTGATTACAGATAACTTATTAAAATTAATATAAATTTGTTGTTTATAATTATCATATTCATATTAATTATTTACCCTGCTTAACAGAATCATTGCATTTGTAAAACACTTATATCTGACTTACATATTCTGCTAATGTTTTCTTAACAAGAGGCCAACACTCCCTCAAATATTTTTCTCTGTATTTTGGAAACAAGGTTGCAAAAGAACTTTCAGCAAGCATGCCATATTTGTTATCCTCTCTGGTTATTCCAGGATCTTTCCATCCTTTAGGTACTTCTAACAAGTTTTCATTTTCTATTTTCTTTTTACCCCATTGCTTATCTGAAAATCAAAGTTGAGATTTTTTAAACTAAGTGAACAGATAATTCTCAATATCGTATTAAGTTGTAGAAAATACCCAGACATACATTATCATACCCCTTTTTAAGCTCTAAAATCAAGGAAAAAAACTTTAGTTCTACTATATTATATGCTCTGACATAATTTTTGGCAACAAAGTCCAAGTTGTGGTCGTGATTTTTCATTATTTTCAGAACTGAAACATCTTTTCATTTTCGTCCAGTCTTTCGATTTGATTTATAAATGTTTTTATGCAATTAAATAAAATGATAGTTTAGGAAAATGCCTAAGTTTTAAGAGAAATTGATGAATTAATAATAAAAATTTATTGACAATGGAAATCAACTATGATCTTCTAATTTCAAAATGGAATTCAGAAAGACTTGTTTTTTTTGTGAGATATTAATTTAAAATTAAGTATACTTTATTCATGCAATGCACCCCAATTAAGGGTATAAGCATACAATAATATTGTATTATATTGAATATAAAACATAAATCACAATTCGCATTTCACTCACACATATTCATAAAATAATACAGTTTTTAAAGACAAAGGACTGATTATTAATTCAGTTCTGATGACTGTATTATAAAGGTATCCACCATTTGAATGTCAGTTGGTGTTGATGGATTTAAAATTTGGATCTCCTTTAGTTGGTGATCGCAATATTGGTATACCAGTATTGTACAAAATACTGATATAAAAATTTTGTACCAGTATTGTTTTTTTTAAAATAAACAATACATATAGGTAATTAATCTTTTATTAAAGGTGTCACATAATGCAATTAACATATATGACATGACAATTTTATAAGGCATTTGAATGATTGGACATATATATAGTTAAGCACTAAATACCAATAACAAACATAAGGATAATAAATACTAATATGATAATGTACTTTTTTAGCACTACTTATAAAATGAAAGCATGAGAGATCGTCGGGGCTCATGTAAAGATGACATATTTACCAACATCATGGCCTATATTTCTGAACAGTATCTGTTGTAATTAGTTAATTAGTCCAATTTAGACAGACAAAACATTATTAGTATTTAGTGCTTTTCTAATGAACAACTGTGTTTTATAGTGCTCTAACTTTATCATGTGTATAATGATTCTTTATTCAATGTCATTTATATGTCAATCATTGTTATTAGATATATCATCTATATAACTATTGCTGTTAAATAAAATGTCATAAATTACAACGTTAATTTTATTTTATTACTGAATTGTGTCAATCGTTTTTATAAATGTTGATTACACAAAGTCTCTACCTTGATCTGTTATCGAAATAGTTGTGGATACGAAAATATGACACAAGTAACCAGACAATAATATATACAGGAATAAATTTCACACAATGGAACATTTTTCATGTGAAAAGTGGCAAAAGTTCCACTTCACACAGAACAAATTTTTTGTTACAATACAAATAAAACTCAGTTTTCTTCTCTAGCTTGTCAATCTTAAAAATACCAGAGATATACAATGCATGAATGGTGATGAATATAAGTTTAAACCTTGATTATCCATTATGATTTGCAGCAAATGTTAATAGAGTACCCAGCATGTCACACTTCTACTTTCATTTTCAAAACTGAATTATCGTTCTTGACAATCTTGTTCATTTCAACGTTTTAAACAAGGAACATTTTCCATAAAGACCAAGAACATTTGAACAGTTAAAACTAGATCTGAACCGAAACATTCCGGTTTTGGTAGTAAAAATCCAGTTTCTACGAGTTTTGAAATCGTGAGTAATTATCACGATGACAGTGAATGCCAGAATGGTATAAAAATGTTCTGACTAAGCTAGAAGGTAAGAAACCAACTGAAAATGAAGACTGAGGAAAATCCTTTGTCATATGCGAAAGTAATCCCTTTTTCCAAGTTTTTGGATTGTGCTGATTTTCTTTTTTGTGTTATGTTTATGACCCCCCCCCCCCCCTTAGTTTTCACAACCATGTAATACATGTAATATTATTGGTTTGATACGATTATCAAATAAATGCAGCATCGTATTGACATTAGGATGTGATAACTATAGATCTCTATAAAGTTTGAAACTGGCCTTCATGCTTTTTTGAAATAACTGTTTTTTAGTTTCATTAAATTTCCCTGTGTTTTCAAAGATAATGCCTAAGTATTTATATTGTTTAACACATTCTTTCTTTTTTATTTTATTTTTTGTTGTTGTCTTATTTCTTGATTAAAATATGATTAAAAAAAAAAAGAGAAAATAAAAAAAGAAATAAATATCCAGAAGTCGGGCCCGTGTGACCATAACTTCCGTGGAAAAATAAAATGTTTACAAAAGCCACACAACTTTAAATGTAGAATCTTCAGTTAACACTAGGGGTAGCACTGGGCGGAAACATCCATGGTAAACATTATATCTGGTATCCAAATCAACTATAGATAGGTGATAAATATTTTTTAACCCAGTTTATAAATACATTCCAGAAAAACAGCTCTGCCTGGGGTTAGTTGAACATCCTATTAAATAGTAAATTGATAGTTTTCTTTTAAACATCGTCCTTAACATGAAAAATACAGAAATGTTGGTTAATTCATTCTTATTTCTAACTTGTGTCCTCGAATAGCGACAGCTGTCGGTAAACTTGTCATTATGTAAGTAAACAATATTGAGTTATCTCCCTTGTTTAGACTAATTTCACAAAGTTGTTAATAAAAATTTTTTTTTTTTTTGCTATGCACATTGAAAAAGAATTGAATAAATAAATTGAATATATTTCACTATTGTTCATTTGTTTTAAAGACAATTGTCCTATTTAGAAATAGGAATAAAAGATTTGAAAAACATTTAAATAAGTTAACACTAAATTACAGAATATTGATAACATGTATATTTCCCAAAGTTCTGTATAAGTGGATGCATCGTCAGTGCGAGACCTAAATAGGTAGTCAAGGACGTTAAAAACTTCCCAGTCAGTCAAGTCGATGCCTTTTGATAATGAATAAGAAATTGTAACACTACAATATACCAAGAAAAAAAAAGTAACAATACAATATTTTTTCATAGCAATGTAATTCACAAAGCAAAATTTGACTACAAACAATAGTGGAAAGGATTAGGTTGATTATTTACCATATGATATTTGAGAATATTTTATTGTGAAAGCTTAAATTTTGATGTCAATAAAATCTCATCAAATTACCCAATGTCACCCTTAAATGAGCAAAATCTCACTCGTACGCATTCTAAATTTGTCACATGTATGCGTCATGATATGGCTTACAGGTCGCCCAACTCTATTCAATAAATCAAACAATGTAATTATGGTGGTGGCATGGGTTTTCGATCACCTAATGTACAGTGATTTTTCAACTTTGTTTCAAAGGTGCCTGTGCCTTTCCATTTGGGAAAAACTATCGAAGTAATTAACAAATTGGGAAATTTGTAAAACAATTTTATTTCACCTTAACAGCTCAAGTTTTCTGTTTCTCTGTCCCTTAAATATGACCACAAGTTTGTCTTTATCAGTGTCTGATAATGTTTTATTCAAATGACAAATTTTCTTTAAAATCTGTGATTATTCTTTTTTTCCGATATGTGTCTTTTTTTTTTAACTGAAAGTCGTTTTTCATGAATATCTCAAATATTTCATTAAAGTGAAAGTAAAAAAATATACCTATACATTTTATTTCCAAAAAAACAAATTCGTAATTAAGGTCTTTCCCGTTTCTGACGGAAAGACCTTACTGTATTTCTTCTGTTTTTAAGGTCTTTCCCGTTTCCGACGGAAAGACCTTACTGTATACTTTATACAATAAACCAGTTAGTGATAAGTTATTTTGAAATGAGGGCCACGACCGATAACTTTTTCATTACAGAGTTATCTCCCCTTTTACAAAAAACCTTGTTATGGGTTAAACTCAAAAACCGTAAGACTTAAAAGAAATTTGAATGGTGGAAATTGTTTGGCTTATCCTCAGGATGATTCGTTACATTTAAGTCGAAGCGATCCAAGGTGTCGATATATGGGTTATTTCCCCTTACGTAAAAACACTTTCTGTCAAAATTTTTTTCTCGTAAACCGAAAGTCGTACAAGGGTGGGACCTTCACCATTGGTCATGGGACCAAATACCATATTGAACCAAGTCAAGGGCAAAGGTCATCAATGACCTTGACCTTTGACCTTAGAATGATACTTTCAATAGCAAAAACAGATCAGTAATACAAAATACACATTTGGGATAAAAGTCAAAGGTCAATGTCATATATGACCACACAGCAACCCTTCTTATTTAATGAAAAAGTCCCTAGCAACCATAGTTATTTCAATAGAGGATAAAAATAGCTACAATGCGGTATCAAGGTCAATGTCATTTCAAAAGACCATAGCAACCTACTTAAAGTCCTTAGCAACCATAGTTATTTAAATAGGGAATAAAAAGGTCAACAATTTGTCACCAAGGCCAAGGACATATATCAAGGTCACTTCAAGATACCATAGCAACCCATGTTATATGACGTAAAAGTCCTTAGCAACCATAGTTAGTTCTAAAGAGAATAAAAAGAGCTTCAGTTTGTTAACAGAATTAATCACATATATCAAGGTCATTTCAAAATACCATAGCAACCCAGTTTATATTATGAAAAAGTCCTTAGCAACCACAGTTATTTTAATAGAGAATCAAAAGACCTACAATTTTTTACTAAGGTCAAGGTCATTTTAGGAACTATAGCAACATTTTTCAAGATGAAAAAGTTCTTAGCAACCATAGTTATTTTAATAGAGAATCAAAAGAGATACTGGGAAAGACCTTCCTATTTGTTCTTGGAACAAATAGACCTTTAATTCTTCTTTTCCGCAAAGTTTGATGTCAAGAATTTTTTTCATTTCGCGACATATCGAAATGATATTTTGCATGATGGTTTGGAATGATAAACCGCATTCTGCACTGACCCTGCGAAGTCGAAATATTTATCGATACAGAGTTATCTGCCCGAACACCGTAAACCTTGTTACCGCTCTATCACGAAAACCGTAACAGATATAGGCAAACCGAAAGATGGAAAATCTTCAACATCTCGAGACACAAATTTGTTCTTATTTGGTCGAAACATTTTGATGACTCCTTATTAGTTACCTCCCCTTGAACAGTGAACCGAACACCTTAAGGGTCAAAAGTCATGAACGGTTAGTCGTAGAGACTTGGGACTGCCACCAATGACAATCACAGGTCATGACCTTGAAATTGACCTTAAGGTCAAAGTTCAAGGTCACACTTGACCCCTGACCTTAAACCTTGTTACCACTCTGATTCGGAAACGGTAAAAGATAGCTGATTAAATGTATTGAGAAAAATGTTCATCTCGTCAAGACGCAACTTTGTCGTGCTTCAGTCAAAGCAGTATATCAACTCCTTATAGGAGTTATTGGCCCTTGAATATTTAACAGAACACATAAATGGTCAAAACTCATAGATGGTTAGTTGTAGAGATTTGAGACTTGCACCAATGTTCATCAGAGATCAAAAACTTCAAAATGACCCCAAGGTCAAAGGTCAAGGTCAAACTTGACCTCTGACCTCAAATCTTGTTACCGCTCTGTCTCATTAACCGTAAAAGATAACTGATAAAAGGTATTGAGAAAAATGTTTAGAATGTCAAGATATACATTTGACTCATTAGGTTCGAATCCGTACAGTGACAACTTATAGGGGTTAGTGCCCTTGACACTGTTATATTTTATTTTATATCTCGCAAACTATAATAGATAGGAAGAAACTGTCAATACAAAAAAAAAAGAATAGTTTCAAAAGATCTACATTTTGGTACAAAGTTCAGAGGTCAGAGATCAAGGTCATCGAAAAGGCCCTTAGCAACTGATGGAAAAGTACCTAGCAACCATATAAATTTATGTTCAGGAGTCTATATTTAACAGTATAAGTGAAAATGGAAGGTCAAGGTCAAGGTCAATGAAACTGTCTATAGCAACTGATTAAAAAGCCCTTAACAACCATATTAAATTATGTTATATATTATATATTATAAAAATTTCAATTTTGAGCATAGATCTTGTTATCGAAATAACTCAGAAACTGTAAGATATAGCTGATGAAATATAATAGAGAAATTGTTAGTCTTGTCAAGACGCATCTTATATTTTTGCGACTCAGTTTGAAGACTCTTTGTTAGAGTTATGTCCCATTAAATACATAACGGAACACAAAGTGGTCAAAACTCATAATCAGTTAGTCACAGATATAGGGATTGAATCAGTTGCAAATCATCTCATTCATATGTTCATTTCTAGTAGCATGAGAAGATTGACTAGCAACCATATATATTTATATGAGAAGATTGACTACAAAAGAAAAGAAAAACAATAATAAACACCTTTGTTTACAAATATTACATGGTTGACCTCATATTTAACAATAATATCCAAACAAATGTAAGAGCAATCATATTTTAACCAGAAAATTGTGGTTCGAAGAGTACAATGAGCATATTTATAAAAGAAACAAAATTTGTTATTACTGTTGTGTACCATTCGCAAATATCACCTCACTTTGGATTGAGCTAACCATTATAAATATCAAAATTCGAAATTTTGGAACTAATTCATATAATGTTCAATCAATTTACCGTATTGGTTGACTATTGTACCATCAAAAGGTTCAAAATTATAGATATGAACAAAAACATCTTTGTCTTTCAACTCAGGGTTTGTTTTGTACTGGGGATAGAACATGAATTTCATACGATTAAAAGCAAGTAAGTGAAGTCGTCCCATATTATTTCGTCCCTAATTAGTTCACTACAGTAGAGACTTGACATATCAAGACACTAGTTTGTTTTTATTTGGTCAAAACATTTTGACGACTCCTTATCATAGTTACTTCCCCTTGAACATTTGACGGAACACTTTTTAAGTCAGAAGTCATGAAGGGTTAGTCGCAGAGACTTGGGATTTCCACCAGTGACAATCATAGGTCATGTCCTTGAAACTGAAACCTGGTCTCTGACCTTAATCCTTGATAAACCGTAAAAGATAGCTGATACAGAAGAAAATGGAGTGTCATGAGTCCAATAAAAAAGTCCCTAGCAACCATATATAATTATGTTCAGAGCAACTATACAAGCAAAAGAGAAGGTCAAGAGTCAAGGTCATGGTTAATATCCTTAGCAACCATGCAAACAACACCCTAGAAACCATATATGTAAATACAAACTTGAGATAAAATGTCAATCTGACCCGGGAAAGACCTTGCAATTGCTCTCTGAACAATTGTCCTTCTAGTTAATTATTATCTTTTCACCGCTTAAATGCCTCAAATATTTTACAAGAACGGATTATACATTTATCTAGTGCAATTTGTTGATTTTGTCGTAAAGTATGACGTTACCACAAACAAATGTGACTTGCTGAATATATACCAGTTTCGTTTCTAAAACTATGAACCATGTCGACTTTTGGGATATATCGTAATTTGAAATGTGCAGAATTGTAATAATCTCAGTAGTTTTTTATCGAGAAACTAGTTGCCGAGATGTGGGACATGCATTGCTGTTGTGATTCGATAATTGTCATTTAGACGCTTTTCGAAGTAACAAACAACACGAGTAATTAAAGCATTTTAGGGATTATCTGTACCTTGGGACAACATGAACAACATGAACAAGATCAACCTTTTTTTACATGGTTAAGTAAAGGGCGGGGATGTTCCGATTGACTTGAGGCTCTCAATGGGTATTTAATCTTATTTACGACAAACTCTGCTTGTTATATTGGAGAATTTTGGAAGCAAGATTATTGGAATTTTGGGGGAAATTTTGGGAAAATGATTGCCTTTTTGCCATTGGGAAACAGCCGATTTTCGGCTCTAATTCATATGTAGAAAAATCACCGATGTATATCTTTCATTCTGATCTTCAGATACATCAATAAATTATTATCCCCCCGCTTAGCGAAAGCGGGGGGATCATGTAATACAGTCCGTCCGTACGTACGTACGTCTGTAGTGGCAAGGCATATCTCTGAAACGGTAAAAGATAGAAACTTGAAATTTGGCATCATGGAAGAGTATATGACCCACTAGGGAATAGACCCCTTAAAATTGGAATTCGACCCCTTGGGGCCAAATTATGAGCGAAAAACGAATTTCGTGATATCCAATAAATGGAGATATCTCCAAAAGTGTTAAAGCTAGGATATTGGAACTTATGTCACTACTTATATTGCCTTTCCCAAGTTGAAAGAGGGTATCAAAATTTTGGTCCCGCCCCTAGGGGCAATGCCCTAAGGAGTTAAAAAATGTCTAAAAACGATTGTCCAAGAACTCCTCCTACACCGTAGAAGATAGAAACATGAAATTAGGTACACTAGTAACACTTGAAGAGTTGTCTGTGCCAAAGGTTTCGGAATTTTGATTTTTGCCCGGGGGGTGGGGCTACACCCTAATATGTAAAATCTCAAAATATGGTAAGATCAGTTCATATCCCCACCCCTTAACCATATATATTTTTATTCCACATTTAAAGACGAGTTACATGGTCACCCCTGGGGGTCAGCCCCACCCCCCTCATTTGGAAAATTACAAGATATCTCAAAAACAGTTAAGATCCCCACCCCTAAACCATATATATTCTTAGTGGGCATGACAAGACAAGTTTAATGGTCATCCCCGGGGGTCGGCCCCACCCCCCTAATTTAGAAAATTACAAGTTATCTCTAAAACAGTTGAGATCCCCACCCCTAAACCATATATATTCTTAGTGGGCATGACAAGACCAGTTGAATGGTCAAACTTTTTCTCTATTTATGCAATTTGAAATTATGAGGGGTTCAGACTTTGTGCATTCCGACTTTGCTGGATTGCTGCATTTCATATATTTTATTGAGTCCTCCAAATCTCAAAACAAAAATTTACAACTAAAACCAATAAATACGTCTTACTCTAAGTGTTATGCAATTATTTTAATCAGAATGTACGGAGTGAGAAAGTTTTATTTGTGTGGAAGTGTGTGTGTAAAGATAAATTTGTTATGCCCGAAAGGGCCCTGTGATCAGGAAATAAAGAATTTGAATTTGTCACATTAAGCTATTTTATTTGTCATGACCATATATTTGGGCAGTAAAAAATTTAATGATAATAACACAATGCCGCATTCGTTATGACATTTCTAGTGTAAAATTGTTGATGTTAAAATGGGTTTTACTGCTAAAAACTGATGGAAATGCTTAGAATTGTATCAAGCTTGCTCACATGCTGCTATTCCTAAATCAAGAAAAAAGTACAATCCTAGGAGTGTTAGTAACTTGGTGAGCTCATATTGAAATTTTAGGATTTCACTGCCGGTATGATTTATTGATAAAACTGGTGAATCCTATGCCTATGGTTGTGGGTAAATGTGTAGCCCATACCAGTAACAAAACAAATTCCCATACCAAAAATGATCTGAATATATACTCCCTTTTCATGGCGTAGTGGGTTCCTTGACCTTGATATTGTGCTATTTCTAGGTAAGTTAGATGCCATTACTTTTGACATTGATAAGTATTACATTATAGTGAGGTAAAAATTTCAGATTCTCTTCTTGAACTGAATATTAAAGCTATAAGTAATGATGAACAAGTTATATATATTTGCTTTAAATTTTATATGTTTTTGCCCTGTTATAAATGTACGAATGTATATCACAAAAAACATACTTAAAATTGTAAAATGAGTTGCACAAACAAGCTGAAATTAATGCTAGCATCCCAAAAAGTAAAGTCTGGGAAAGATGCACAATTGTTAGAATGTGGTATGAACAGTTCAGGAAATTCTGTAGTTAATCTTAAAAAAATTTACAATTTATATTTTCTTTAAAATCAATCCAGCAATCATTTCAACCAGTAAGATGAATCCAGTAGATAGATGCTGATACATGTATTTTAATTTGCTACTCATCATTATATTTCTCACCAGCATAATCCATGTAATCATCAGCATTAATTATTATAAGATAACATTTAATTCAATGAAAAATACATGTGTATGAAATAATTCATTTCATTATGAAAATTTAAAGCAAAAAAATGTAAAAAATTCATAAATACAATTAATATATAAATATACATACATTGCAAAATCCGTATCACATGCAGTATCAACCCGGGTAACCAATATCAGTCAGAGGGTTGATACGGCATTTTGGTTTGTATTGTTCACTTTATCATATATTTCAACTGTAGATTTGATACAGGGCATGTGATATAGGGTATGCAGTACAGTTTTCAGCTAAGTGTCTATAACTATTGTATATGTGATAAAATGAAATAATAAACATGAAATATATATCTAAATCTACTATGTACATATAAACAGTAAAAGATACAATGTGAATCTGGTCAACTTGGTGGAGTAATTTAAATCTGTGAATACATGTAGTTACAAATTACTCAAATAATATAGGATATGATAGCAGATATTTAAGCTTGCTTGGTAACTTTTATTTCACCTAGTGAATTATTGGGTTTTTCTTTCACTATTTCACTATTTTCTTAACAAACCTACATTTGTTGTTTTTCAGATATCAGTAGGAGGCATGAGGTATAAGGCAGTAATTACAGCTGTTACTTAATATGAAGTAACAGTCAGCATTAGTAAATATTAAACTACCGGTAGTTAAAGAATAGATAAACATTTTTACTGAGTAATGTCTCATACCAAAGGTATTACTTTTGAAGGTAATGAAGAATCACTTGCACCATTTATTACCAACACCAACAATATTGAGATGGCTGCAAATGGTAAGCTAAACTATTCTGCAATGAGAAAAACTGAGGAGTTCCATCCAGAGTCTAATTATTCAACTGTGTCCAGTACAAACACTGCATACCAAAAGGACACTGCTGTTCTTCTTCATGCTCACCATCAGGATATTTATGAAGAAGCTGTACATAGGAGATCGCTAAAAGCTACGATTTGTATGATATTTGCTATGCTGTTGATTCTTGCTTTAATTGGAATAGCAATTGCCTCTTTACACCATAAACTGACCAATCAGAACACAGAACAAGGAATGCTGCAGAACAAAACTACACTGCCAGAACCAGAGGAAACAAATCTCTTTTTCGATGTGAATGATGATCTCGTAAAGCATAATAGCACATTATTTCATAAACATATTTGAACTAGAGCTAACAAATGATTAATGGTCACAATTTTATACTTTGTTCAGTATATAAATATGGTGTAAATAAACTTCTTTTGAGGAGGGTTTATTCCTCCTATTTTCAAAATGTATATGTGATTTTCCAAAAAATTTCATCAGTGTTTAGTGGATGTGGTAGAATGATCTAGCCTGTATTTACAATTTCTCTTGTGTACAAGACCTGTTTTATTTTTTTTAACTGTCCTAAACCATCATTGGTAACTCACAGTTGATAATGCTGTATTTGTTGGGGTTTTTTTTATCTTGACCAGAGACATATTTATTTCATTGTTATTAATGTTTTACACCAATTTAAGTATTATATAGCTTCATTTGGCCAGTTTTTATTGGTATATAAACCATAAGTTACCATGGTGGACCTCAATCTTTGGAAGGAAAGATGGCAGTCCTATTAAGGTGTGCTGGGTTTAAAATGTTATATAACTTATCAAAACTGGAATAATTATGTTTACTCAGCACATTGTAGATTATAACTATCTTTCATGCAGAAAGATGTAGGATAGGGGAATTCCACCCACTTTTTTCTCTCAGACACGAGGTTTGCAGAGTGTCTGACAATAAAAAATGTGACCCCGAGGGTGAAATTCCCATATCCTAAATCTTTCTGTATGAATGATAAATTTTCTCTCATTACAGACTGTAAAAATTTAAAGAAATAGATTGAAAGTAAGAATGGCTGCCATGACAAAAATTCTTGCTGGAAAAAGAGGGATTCTAAAGAAAAACTAATATCAATCGGAAAATTCATACACAATTTGATTTTATACCAAAAGTATTAAACTTGAAATTAAATTCTAAATGAGAATCATGTATTAGTTTTCTTTTTATAAGCAACTTCTTTCTGAAATTTTCCATCCAGATCCGGGAAGGTTGCTGTTTTCTTGAAGTTTTGACATTATGACTTCGACGAAATGGACTGTGACATTACGTTTTGTCTCACGTGATGTAAGACAAGGATATTCAGCATGGGTGTCTCACACTGGCAAACTTTGTCTTCAACCGCTTGTTATGAGAGATATGCCTATGTGTGTTGACTTTAGGTCTAATATGTTTAAAATACGATTGAATTATTTCTGCAGCAAAAGAAATCAAAATTAGGAATCCTATACATGTCTATCCTGGTTTTAAAAAGCTGTTAAATAATTAAAGGTTATTTACATGTACTTCAGGTAAATGTTTTCATGAAGATGACTTCTTCAAAATCTTCTTGTCTCCACAATAAAATATATATTGAATTGGAAAGTAGTCTATTAGTCTAGTTGTGGAGGCATGAAAATTCCTTGTATTGTATTAAATATTTCCATTTCCACAACCAGGAAATTGATTTGAACATAAGCGCTGACATGTATTTTCTTCTTAAACTGTATTCATTGCTTTATAATCTGCTGAAAATTTTTTACCAGCCACATATTTTTTGTGAAAAATTGTACAGTAGATCTGAAAATGTGATGAAAAATGTGATATTAAAAATCTGTCTCAAGATGGTTTGAGCTAATAATGTTTTAAAATGAAATACATGTATGTTTAAATTGTTAAATTATTTATTAATTATCCATCCCAGCATTCAAGTATATATTTTTATATTTTAAACTTTTGTGCTATTTTCATATCACAATTGCTATATATAATTGTAACAGTGGTAATTCCTTAGGAGTAGATTAGATATGTTTCCAGTGAATGTATATCATTAGAGTATGGCACAGTTAGCTTTGATTTTTGCTTACATTTGTAGTAAACCAATTACTTCAGTATATATAATCGAGCAGGAAACTTACATGTACAATTTATATGTATTAATAACCAAGGCAAAAAAACCCCCCAAATAAACCAAACAAACACACCACTTACTTTATGCATCCATTCTTTAAAATCTGTCAAATAATACACCTGTTAAACCCTGAGAATAGTATGGTAAAGTATTATTTTATGTTAGTTAAGTTATAATTTATGACTTGTAAAAAATCAGTCTACAAAATCGGCATCCAACAAAATATTATACACAAAAAGACAGTTCTTTAAGTTTGAAATTGATTTTGAAATCAGATAAAATTGTAATGTGTTTGTTGCTTTGATGTTGTTTTGTTTTATGTCTTTTTTACTATTAAACCAGTGGTATTGTTTATTTTTATAAATAAGGCCATATATCCATAAATATTCAGTGAGTGCCATGGGTTTGTTAGCACTTATTTATGGTAAGCACTTTTACTGAAGCCAAGAAAACAAAAATACCTAACTTTTCGCCAAACAAGATTTAAGGATGCTCGCTGGTCATGTTTTGGTCTTTATGTCAGATTATTTTTGGAATCCTCGGATTTTATCCATTTCTTAAACATTAAATTTTTTGCCAATGAACCGCCACTTTTTATACGACCGCAAAATTTTTGGGGTCGTATATTGGTATGACGTTGGCGGGGTCGTCGTCGTCGTCGTCTGCGTCGTCGTCCGTCGTCAACGTCGTCGTCCGAAGACATTTGGTTTTTGCACTATAACTTTAGTGTAAGTTAATAGAAATCTATGAAATTTAAACACAAGGTTTATGACCACAAAAGGAAGGTTGGGATTGATTTTGGGAGTTTTGGTCCCAACAGTTTAAGAATTAGGGGCCAAAAAAGGGCCCAATAAGCATTTTTCTTGGTTTTCGCACAATAACTCTAGTATAAGTAAATAGAAATCTATGAAATTTTAACACAAGGTTTATGACCACAAAAGAAAGGTTGGGATTGTTTTGGGGAGTTTTGGTCCCAACAGTTTAGGAATTAGGGGCTAAAAAAGGGCCCAAATAAGCATTTTTCTTGGTTTTTGCACAATAACTTTAGTATAAGTAAATAGAAATCTATGAAATTTAAACACAAGGTTTATGACCACAAAAGGAAGGTTGGGATTGATTTTTGGAGTTTTGGTCCCAACAGTTTAGGAATTAGGGGCCAAAAGGGTCCAAAATTAAACTTTGTTTGATTTCATTGAAAATTGACCTATTGAGGTTCTTTGATATGCTGAATCTGACCGTGCATTTAGATTCTTAATTTTTGGTCCCGTTTTCAAATTGGTCTACATTAAGGTCCAAAGGGTCCAAAATTAAACTTAGTTTGATTTTAACAAAAATTGAATTCTTTGGGTTCTTTTATATTCTGAATCTAAACATGTACTTAGTTTTTTTATTATGGGCCCAGTTTTCAAGTTGGTCCAAATCGGGGTCCAAAATTAAACTTTGTTTGATTTCATTGAAAATTGAACTGTTGGGGTTCTTTGATATGCCGAATCTAACCATGCATTTAGATTCTTAATTTTTGGTCCCGTTTTCATATTGGTCTACATTAAGGTCCAAAGGGTCCAAAATTAAACTTTGTTTGATTTTAACAAAAATTGAATTCCTGGGGTTCTTTGATATGCTGAATCTAAACATGTACTTAGTTTTTTTATTATGGGCCCAGTTTTCAAGTTGGTCCAAATCGGGGTCCAAAATTAAAGCTAAAAAGGAGTAAATTATTTTTTTTTTGGGGGGGGGGCAATTCTCCACAGCATATTGTATTGCACAAGAAGCAAAAAATTGAATATAAACTCAAATCATATGACCAATTCTAAGTTCTTTGATTTCAGTTATTCTGTGTCAGAAACCTATTATGTGTCAAATATTTGAAGAAATTTTCAATTGCACAGTATTGCGCAATAGCAAGAAATTGATATGTGTGCCCTGTTATCAAAACTTTATTATTAACAAATTCCATTGGAAATTTGCCAATTGATAAAATGTGCTGATGAAGCTTTTTTGTTTATCTCATCTAAACTGCTTTTAAATTATGTATATTTAAAATTTGCCAAATATAAATATGATGTCATTTTCTATTTTAATATGTTATGGTGTATTTAAATGGGCTGTTATGGTTGCAAAGTATAAAGAAATGGGGGGGGGGGGGTAAATGAGAAATTGGGGAGGGGGCAATTTTTTTCTCATTTCATATTTCATAAATTAAAAAGAAAATTTCAAATTTTTTTTAGCAAAAAAAGGGGGGGGTTACAATAAATTTTATTGTTTTTTTTTTTTTTTTTTTTGGGAAGGGGGGGGGGTCAATGTGCAACTTCATAGTGTATTGCACAAAAGCTAAAAAAAGGGGTAAATTATTATTTTTTGGGGGGGGGAGGGGGTGGGTCAATTCTCCAAAGCATATTGTATTGCACAAGAAGCAAAAAATTGAATATAAATTGAAATCATATGACCAATTCGAAGTTCTTTGATTTCAGTTATTCTGTGTCAGAAACCTATTATGTGTCAAATATTTCAAGAAATTTTCAATTGTACAGTATTGCGCAATAGCAAGAAATCTTCAATTGCACAGTATTGCGCAATAGCAAGAAATTGATATGTGTGCCCAATTTTAAATTGGTTATTTTTGATTTATATATAAAAACAAATAATACTGATATGGTTTGAATAGGTAAATTAAAAATTTTTAAGTTCTTAGACAACATTCATTCTGTGTCAGAAACCTATGCTGTGTCAAATATTTATTCACAATCCAAATTCAGTATTGTATCAAGCTTGAATGTTGTGTTCATAATTGCCCCAACTATTCAGGGTTCGACATCTGCGGTCGTATCTAGCTGCGCCCAGCGGAGCATTTTATTCTTTTATAATTCAATCATATATACCTTAAAATGGTATTTGACAAAATTTTATGAAATCCTTTCTATTTTTTCATACATTTTTGAGAGACTGAAGTTGCCAATGCAAAGACAATGAAAAATCCAGAGAAAACCTATTTCCTGCAAATTTTCAATGCTTTATAGCTCTAAAATGAGAACACGAACCTATATTTTTTTATGGCTTATTTGTTTACTATTCATATGTTCTCTCAAACTAAAACACCTATTTCAAATCCTATTTATTTCCTATTAGACCAGCGATCATCCTTAAGGCAGATGTAGGCAGATATTTCCTACAGATCCTGAAAAGTTCATTTAGTTATTTTCAGTTTTTAAGTCCAGATTAAAGCTATTTTTGTTTAGGGACGAGATAAAAAGTTCAATGTAGGATAAAAAACTTAATTCAAATAGTTTGGGGCTGGGGGGTTAAAATCGCTGCAAGATTTGCTATCTGACTTTGATTTTCGGATTGAAAAATATGGATTCAAGTGATGTATAAATTGTTCATAATGAAAAGTAAATAATTTATTACAGAACAAACATACATTGTTGAGGAAAAACAGGACCCATGATACAAAAAGTATACTCTCAATGCATATGCCCAAATTGGTCAATCAATTTTTCCCAAATTAAGTTAAGAGGGGGGGTTGGGGGTGGGGGGGGGGGGTGGGTCAGTGAAAAAACTATGTGAATTAAGTTTTTGTTGAGCCTGTGACTTTAGTTGCAGAAAGCTCGACATAGGGATAGTGATCCAGCAGCGGCAGCGGCGGCGGCGTTAACTAACTTCTTAAAAGCTTTATATTTTAGAAGGTGGAAGACCTGGATGCTTTATACTTTGTATATAGATGCCTTATGTTACGAAGTTTCCGTCTGTCATATGTACATTGTCCTTGACCTCATTTTCATGATTCAGTGACTACTTGAAAAAAAGTTAAGATTTTTTGTAATGTTAATTTCTCTCTTATTATGAGTAATAGGGTAACTATATTTGGTATGTGCGTACCTTACAAGGTCCTCATCCCCGTCAGACAGTTTTCAATTGACCTCGACCCCATTTCAAGGATCAGTGAACAAGGTTAAGTTTTGGTGGTCAAGTCCATATCTCAGATACTATAAGCAATAGGTCTAGTATATTTGGTGTATGGAAGGATTGTAAGGTGTACATGTCCAACTGGCAGGTGTCATCTGACCTTGACCTCATTTTCATGGTTCAGTGATTATAGTTCAGTTTTTGTGTTTTGGCCTGTTTTTCGAATACTGTATGCAATATGTCTGATATTTACTTTCATTAGAAATACATGACAGGCGAGATATTTTTGTGTGCCCACTCTTGTTTATCCTACATTGAACTTTTGATCTCGTCCCTTAAGGCCTTCATTTTATAATTAAAAACTTTCTGGACAACATTTTGGTACCACTTTAATTGAAAATGCATTATCTAATTCGCTGCCAGCAGCTTGGAGATAAAGACTCAAATTTTAACCTTTCTGTAATGCTTTTCTATTCACATGCATCTTAATCCACTTGAAAAAATTTAGCAAGTATTACTTTTAATCCACCAATCAGATATCATTTAAGCTTAAAAATAATATGTGAGGCTTCGTTACAGCAGCCTTAACCCCATAGCAGATTGTAACCAAGTTAGTGCATTAATTTCTGAATTTCTCTTTGAAATGTTAAATTACTATAATTTGTTTTAAAACTTAGAAATTTTGACATGGTATAAATACTTATAATGGTATTTCTAGAACAAATTACATTAATTGACATGTGTTTGGAGGTCATTATATTATAATTATTTTCATCCATGGACCATGTTATAAATGGTGAAAATGTTTTTGTTTTAATTTTTTTCAAATATTTTGCCAACTTTTTAGAGTTGGGAACAAGCTTTATGAATTAAATGTTGAAGTTTAAATAAATAAATCTACATATGTTAGTGTTAGACTCTTTAGATAACCTGGCTTGAGGCTGTTGTCATCATTTTGGTGCGTAGGTCATCACCATAGAAACATTGCCTTCTTTGAAACCACTGGACCATTTGGAATGATGCTTTGGTGATTACTTTCTTTATCATTAAAAGAAATTGGAACAAAACTCAAGATGAGCACTACTTTCTTTTAATTTTTATCCATGTGACATCCCCTTTCAGAAGTATTTTCAGATTTCCAGACGTTTAACAATATTGATATCTTTACTTAAAACAACTTTTTAGCTCACCTGGCCTAAAAGGTCATGTGAGCTATATTTATAATTATATATATATTGCCATCACTTGGCGTCTGTCGTCATAAAATTTCCTTTAAAGATCTTCTGGGCCAATTGGAACAAAACTTGGCAGCAATTGTCCTTAGGTGGTCCTCTTTCAGAATATATCCAAGATGGCCACCGTCATCCAAGATGGCCACCAGAGCCAAACAAAGTTGAACATAGGACCCTATGGGAAATTGACATAAAGGTCTTCTTGTCTGAAACCACTAGGCCAATTTGAACAAAACTTGGCAGCAATGGTCCTTAGGTGGTCCTTTTTCAGACATATCCGATGACCTTTAGTAACCCGCCATCCAAGATGGCCGTCAGAGCCGTACATAGTTTAACATATGACCCTATGGGTAATTTACTTAAAGATCTTGTCTGAAACCACGAGGCCAATTGGAACAAAAGTTCGCAGCAATGGTCTTAAGGTGGCCCTCTTTCAGATTGTATCCGATGACCTGGCCCGTCATCCAAGATGGCCGCCTGAGCCGTACATAGTTTAACATAGGAACATATGGGAAATTTACTTAAAGATCGTCTTGGCTGAAACCACGAGGTCAATTGGAAGGAAATTTAGCAGCAATGGTCCTTAGGTGGTCCTCTTTCAGTTGTGTATCCGATTACCCAACCGGTCATCCAATATGGCCGCCAGAGCCAACATAGTTTAACATAGGACCCTATGGGGAATTTACTGACAGATCTTGTCTTAAACCACTTGGCCAATCGGAACAGAATTTGACAGCAATGGTCCTTAAATAGCTCTCTTCATAATTGTTTCCGATGATCCTGCCCACCATCCGAACTGGCGACCAGAACCAAACATTGTTAAACATAGTACCCTATGAGAAATCTACTTAAAGATCTTCTTGTCTAAAACCACTATGCCATTTGAAACAAAACTTAGCAGCAATTGTTCTAATTAGTTGGTCCTCTTTCCGAATTATATCCGATGAACCCACCCATGATCCAAGATGGCCACTAAAGCCGAACATAGTTTAACATAGGACCTAATGGGAAAAATCACTGAAAGGTCTTGTTTGAAACCAGTGAGCCAGCAATGTTCCAGGTTGCAAGTCAAGATGGACATAGTCCAGCTGAGCGACACAGGCTCCTGGAAGCCTCTTGTTTTTTTTTCATGCTCGTTATCAAGGCCATTAAGTTTTTGTTTTTTAATGCTCGTGATCAAGGCTATATTGGTCGAAACATTGGGAAATTTTGACTTTTAACTTTCGTTGTTTTTTTTATGATTTTGTTCGACTTGTGTATTTTGTACATTTAAGTCGTTTTATGCCCCCTTTATCAGCTCACCATTTCACCATTACCATTTATTTTCCTTGTATTTTAAAAATATATGGTTAGGTTTAATAATTTGAGCGGAGTTCAAATTCTACAAATACAATATACCGTGGGATTCAATATACATAGTTATTTAAATCGTATCTACAATTTTATTGAGCATATGGTTATAAACGAGACAGAAAATGGATTTATCCGTTGTACTGTTCCGAACGTCCCGCCCGACGTACCTCGACAAACTACAATGTAATCCCATTGAAAAATAGATTTGAAATTTATAATTTACAAAATGGGAAATATAACACAACTGTTTTGCTGTTGTTTTTATAAATTCACATGCTAGGTCGACGTATCGACGTTTGCCATGAAAAAAAAAGAATTTCAGGTTTCTGTTTGACATATTTATTGGTTACATATATATTATACAATTACGAAAACATGGGAGTTTTGAATTGAAAGACGAAAATATTTATATTCTTCAAAGTTTCTGCGTCTATCAACATTATAAAAAGATGAAATATTATAGAAATTGGTAAAGGAAGCAATCCTAACTATCTTTTAAAATCATAAATACAAAATTCATTTGTTCCGCTTTTTTATTGTAAATGTAAATTTAATGTATGGCCATAATTCTTCACAACACGGGTCGTGTTGATTTTGAAGAGCAGATTTCCATTCAATTTTGAAATCCGGATTCTCTCGATATTCGTACAACTGGACCCCTTTTGATATCAAGTTTACGTCAGAAGTATCGTACGTCCAGGTTCCAAAACGGAATGAACATTCGGTAATATCTGTCGAGGTTTTCACACAGTCGTCTGTCCAAAAACGTGAAACTGGAGTATAAATGATTTGTCCACTGCTGTATACAAATGCCTTTGGTTCATATTCCCAGTTTGTTTTTGGCCTTAAAAATAGAATGTAGAATGTATATGTACCAGATTTAAGCAAGAAGTATGGCAAGCCGTTTTACTATTTATTCTAACTTCAAGATATCTCATATAATATTTAAGATATCTTATATAATCTAGTTATAAACTTTATAACATATCTGATATATTATATAAGATATCTTATATAAATTAATTTCGGTATTTTGTGATACGTTTTATTATAAACTATATAAGATTGCTTATAAACTATATGAGATATCTTATAAAGTTCATTAGATATCTTGAAGTTAGAATAGACCGCCTCAGTGGTCTCGTGGTATATCTATAGCATCCTCGCCCCGAGTGCCGAAGGTCGTGGGTTCGATCCCCGGCCGGGTCAAACCAAAGAAAATTGGTATTTGCTGGTTCTCCGCCAAGCACGCGGAATCTAGGAGTAAGAGCAAAGACTGGTCGGCCCGGAGTCAGTATAATGTGTCCGAGTGAGGTGATTTGTCTTCCTGCGGACAGTTACCTCGTGAGCTAGCACATTAAAAATCCGATCGACTTAGCGTGTCGGTCTAGTACAAAGCAGGTATCATATTCATTATCATATCAACATGTTCTCGTCCTGATATGCACCTGGTTGCCACTGGACGTTAAACAATAGTTCAACCATCCATGAAATTAGAATAAATAGTAAAACGACTTGCCATAAAGATGCATTGATTGAAAGACAGGATGCGAAATAGTAGCCTTGATTGGAGAAATAGTGACCCCCCCCCCTCTGTGTGCTGCACCATTTTGTCAACTAGGCCACTAACAAGGTATAATTAACGCAACAAACAACATAATCATATGAATATACCATGAATGTATATGTTCACCTTGGTGATAAATTCATACAAAAATGAGAAATCTTTTTAGAAACTGTGTCCCCCTTAATAGCTGATTTGTTTTTTATTGTTGTGAATTCAAAATCATGACGGAACTCCATTAGGGTTAAAACAACCAACAATATATAGAACGTTTCAATAACAAAAAAGTTTATTTTCCGAATTATGATGAAATTTATTTTGCATAAATGACACTCGTTCAAATGATATCAGTAACCAGTCTTATTTTTCTGGTACTTGACAATACAATTACATGAGGTACACCGAATTTCCTCTGAACTGCAACCCTCCTTTTTTTATTTTTGGATATTGATATGTCGCGTTGCGGTCAGGACGATGTGCGGAATTTCAGCGGTACCTGTGATACTGCACTTCAAACAATTCTTACGCTTTTCCGTCATTTTCTACCAGGAGAACCACATATAACTCACTTCAATAACCATATTTCTTCCAATTTTTTTTCCGCCAAAGATATCAATGTGAGAGATCGGTTTGAATACTTTCTAAACTAGTGGTGCCACAGTTTTTATATGACTATCTTAAGTCAAGTGTGTTTAACTTTGCTTGTGTTTTTCATTTTGTTTTATATATTTTTCAGTATGGTTTTTGTCTCGCCCGCGATGAAGGTCGCGGAGAGCGAGACATAGGCGACGACGACGGCGGCGGCGTCAACAATTGTTCAGTTTTCGATAGGAATTACTTGTGATAGATCAATGATATTTTCTATAATGGGGTATTACTATCAATACACCTCAGTCTGTCGACTATTTCGAGGCTCTGCCCTCCCCCCTCCCCCCTAGGTCATGGTCCAGTGACTTTCGTTCAATTAGCAATTTTCAATATTAAGTTTTCTGCTTAAGTTAGATTTATATGAACAACTTGTAATAGATCAATGATATTTTCTATTAAGTTGCATTACTATCAATAATAATAATAATAATAATAATAATAATAAGTTTTATTTTCCAAATTATAGGGCCCATAAAGAGCATAACACAAACAGTACAATAACAAAACATTACAATGCATACACCTCAGTCTGTCGACTATTTCGAGGCGCTGCCCCCTAGGTCATGGTCCAGTGATTTTCAATCAATTAGCAATTTTCAATATTAAGTTTTCTACTTAAGTTAGATTGATAGGAACTACTTGTGATAGATCAATGATATTTTCTATAAATTTGCATTACCATCGATAGATCTCAGTTTGTCGACCATTTCGAGGCCCTAGCGAGGTCATGATCAAGCAACTTTGAATTAATTAGCAAAGTTGATATCCAATAGATTGTATTTTTTTTCGAATTTTCTGCCTACAGGCGAGACATATCTCTGTGATAACAGTTTATGTGTTTTTGTGTTTTTATATTTTAATTTTGTGGTTGAGGATGAATTTCTTCAGAACGCTTTAGAACTTGTTATGTAGTTTATGGATATATTCATATTGAAGGTGGTATGGCAAGCTCTCTTTGATCTTAAGTTGTTACCCCATGAATATTTACCCCAAAATCTCCATTCATTTTTATATCTACATGTATATCGTTTAAAAAATATAAATCGGATATTTACCGTTCATACATGGTAATGTCAGGTTTCCATATCATTGTGTTTGGAATGGAAATATGCTTGATTCTCTGTGCAAACCTAGAAAACCCCAGGCGATGGTCCTTCCATGTTGTTGGTACTCCTGCTTCTATCTCAAGATGTCCTGGACTCTAAAATTAAACAAATAGTGTCGATTTAATAATAAGAATTGAATAATTATAATCAGTTGGTGGTATTTCAGTATAAGCATTGTCATTAATACTTAGATTTAAAATGTTATGAAATTGAAATTTTTTTAGGTGGAAACTTAATTTTTTAAGGGGAAACTTTCGGGGAAAAGTAAGAAGTATCTTATTCATGCAGGAATATTTTCTAAGATGGATTTTTTTTTGTGAACACCTTTTTGGTATCTTATTTTAACCTGCTCTTCAAAGTTTTAATACGGGGGGAAACATTTGATTTCTAAAGTGGTGATGGGAGCAATGAACAAGGAAGTGAATTTTTCATGGCATTATTGAATTTGACGCCTTTGGAATTTAAACATTATTTTTCATATTTTATTTTATTGTTTGATTCCAGATGAAATAAATTGAATGAAACAATTAAAAAAAAAGGTGCAGATATGGGTCATCGTTTAGCCTTCAACACGTATCAAAACCTAACTATTTGATTTTATGAGGAGGATGGAGCAAAGAATGAAATTGAAAAAAGGCAGTATCCACATTTGGGTTTAAAAGGAAGACTGAAAGATATGCTGAAAAGGGGCAAGATTGATTATAATACTGTACTGTCTGAAATAACCTACTGGTATTTTTAAAAAAAATCATCACAATTCAAAGAATAAGTAGTCAGGTTTTTTTTCTGGAATTTAATTTAGTTTATGGTATAGATCTACTTTTATAATTCAGTTTTTAAGAACTTAATTCTGACATAAGAATATTTCTAGCAGTAAAAGTAACAATCAAACAACGCTGTTTTCAAACAGATATAAAGGAGTAGGACACTTTCCCCTGTATTTTTCCCCCTCATAACCATTGATTTTTTAATCTTAATTATTTCCCTACTCTTTATCGTAAACGATTGTATCCAGTGCATTTTTATGTTAGCAAAGGACATGTATATAGGCGATTTAGGTCAATTTGCATCACTTTTTGGAATATAGCCATGAAGGACATTAAGAATCAAACCATTCTACTGTCGTATGAAAGGAGATGCATAATCTCACTTACGGCCAAAAATTCTTTTTCGTTCTGAGTGTCAAACTGTCTTAAAGGTGTTAATAATAAATAATATTTATCCTTAGTACATATTAATTTTACCACTTGCAAGGTTTCATTGTATTTCAATCTAAATTATAAAAAGTACAGGTACTTCACTTTGTACATTAAATTACATATTTTTGACACATCAAACAACACACACACAATCAAGTAATTCTTTTGTAATATCTCAGATATAAAAAATACTTATTATCTATCCTCAGTACATATTTCTCTTACTACATGCCAAGTTTCATTACAATTCAATGAAATTTATAAAAAAAAATCTGGGCACTTCACTAAGTAAATTAAATTATGTCTTCTTGGTTTATGTGACAACACACACAGTCAAATTTAAAAACTAAATTTACTCTTTTGTAATATCTTAGATATCAATAATGCTTAGTATCTATCCTCAGTAGATATTTCTCTAACTACATGCCACGTTTCAGTACATTTCAATGAAATTTATAAAAAAATCTGGGCACTTCATTTAGTAGATTAAATTGCAGTAGAATCTCGGTGGCTCGAACTCGGGTCGTTAGAACACCATGGATTTCTCGACCCTTTACGAAAGTCCGGTCATTTTTTCCATTATGTCTATGTAAATTAACTCGATTTTTCGAACACCGATTTCTCGAATTCTCGAACTAATTTTCTGGTCCGTACAACAGTAATATAACGTAATTTACTCTCAGTAACTCGAACATAATTTTTTATTGGCCTTCGTGACAAATAATTGTTAAAACCCAGAGGTCAGATCGTTGATGACAAGAAGGTGATTAATTGTCAATTGAAGGTAATTGATAATCCACTTGATATTTATCGGTGATTTATTCTAAAATTATTATTTCCACGTCAAGATTTAATGAGTGGATGTTGTTTTAAGGATCGGATAGATAAACAGGATGTAAACGAATTTTAAATTTATTGCTGTTTCGTAACCAAAAATTTTCCAGATTTCGATGGCTCGAACTACCGATGCCTCGAACTAATTTTACAGACCCCTTCGAGTTCGAGAAATCGAGATTCTACTGTATGTCTTATTGGTGTATGTGACAACACACACAGTCAAATTTAAAAACTAAAGTAACTCTTTTGTAATATCTTAGATATCAATAATACTTAGTATCTATCCTCAGTCCATAGCTAATAGGACACATACTTTTTTTCTGCATGCAAGTCATAGGACATTGAGTTTTTACAGCCCAAATCAGTATAGGAAATTCACTATTTTAAAGCCATAATCAGAGTTTGCACCGGTCCCACCTTCCTGATAAATATTTCACGGTCCCTAAACTTTTAAAATTTTTAAATTCACCTACAGCAGGATTAAACATAAATTCCTCTGCATTGAAAACCATTGTTAAAAGTCAAATCAGTCAGTGATCTTTATAAAAATATCTAATAACAGTTAAAAAAATTACAATTATCTATTCCGTATCCACAATCCCCACAATCAATGACTGTCCATAACAGTCAACTAATGGTCCTTTCAATATTATGGAATTCTTACAGAACAGTCCGACGTCACTTCTCCAGCCAATTTTCCTCCGCTTCCCAATCTATGCGAGTCTCTCTTCAAAATACCGACTATGAAACTCCCAGCAGTTTCTTCCAAAGTAGAAATAACCAGTAACCAGTTGTACCTGTTCCCATCTCGCAATACGAGATGTGTGGCACATTTATATACATCTCACAATAAATGTTATAGTAATTTCACAAACGTCTAGAATTTTCCTTTTAGAACATTCTACATAATGACTTATCTCATTGAACAATAAACAACAACTTATTTTTAGACATGTTACGTAATATCAAAACTAAATACAGCTTTTTTCGTTTCTAGATATTTCTGAATTATAATTACTGGAAATTCTAGAAACTAAAAAATTAATAATTTATAAAAGATAAATAAAAATATGCTTATGCATGACAACACTGAAATGTTCACCTCTGTGGAATAACTTAATCTCACCACAACATTCCAATTGGGTCTGCTAAAATTTATTTCAATATATCTAGAGAATACTATAATAGATTATCTTACAAATGAAATAATTCGCACTAAAATCATGCTGACTTCCACATCAACTACAGTGCTGTTTTGTGTTACTGGTCTCGCCAAGTTGTTGTAGTGCGCCATAGTCACATCTATAATTTTTTCCTCCATTTCATCTTGGTTATATGCTAAAATATACTAGCAATGTGAATATTTAACAGATATTTAATGAATATACAATAATGCGATAATATCAGACTGTACAAAGAAAATTATAGATCACAACTAATAATGAATTACCTACAGCTTATGCAACTCCACAAACTAGCATCAAATGCCAACCAGAAACGATGATTAAAAATTTAATCAAAATTCATCGTAACACATCTCCCCTTCATGTTACTGTGAAAATGATATCAACGCACGCTAATGATCCTGATATTCTCACGATAGCTCTCACAGAGTATTAGCATCGACAAAGAGAAATAAATTCTTTGATATCAATTTCGATTTACGACTCATCAGTTGTGCTAAAGGCCTAAAAATTTGTAAACCCTAACAATAATCCAAAAGTTTGAAGAACAAATTCGAAAAATGCCAAACTGACCAAAAGGGGTTATGCCAAAACCATCTAAGGACAGAGAAAATGATTAGATAATATCTAACATCTACTTAACTACTCACCAAAGGTTCCAACAAGAAATGGATCAAGAGAGAACAATTAGATAATATCTAACATTCTAACATCCACTTAACTACTCACCAAAGGTGCCAACAAGAACTGTAATCAAGAGAGAACAATTAGATAATATCTAACATTCTAACATTTACTAAACTACTCACCAAAGGTTCCAACAAGAACTGGGATCAAGAGAGAACAATTAGATAATATCTAACATTCTAACATCTACTGAACTACTCACTAAAGGTTCCAACAATAAATTGAATCAAGAGAGAACAATTAGATTATATCTAACATTCTAACATCTACTGAACTACTCACTAAAGGTTCCAACAAGAAATGGAATCAAGAGAGAACAATTAGATAATATGTAACATTCTAACATTCACTTAACTACTCACCAAAGGTGCCAACAAGAACTGTAATCAAGAGAGAACAATTAGATAATATCTAACATTCTAACATTTACTAAACTACTCACCAAAGGTTCCAACAAGAACTGGGATCAAGAGAGAACAATTAGATAATATCTAACATTCTAAGATCTACTGAACTACTCACCAAAGGTTCCAACAAGAAATGGATCAAGAGAGAACAATTAGATAATATCTAACATTCTAACATCCACTTAACTACTCACCAAAGGTGCCAACAAGAACTGTAATCAAGAGAGAACAATTAGATAATATCTAACATTCTAACATTTACTAAACTACTCACCAAAGGTTCCAACAAGAACTGGGATCAAGAGAGAACAATTAGATAATATCTAACATTCTAAGATCTACTGAACTACTCACCAAAGGTTCCAACAAGAAATGGATCAAGAGAGAACAATTAGATAATATCTAACATTCTAACATCCACTTAACTACTCACCAAAGGTGCCAACAAGAACTGTAATCAAGAGAGAACAATTAGATAATATCTAACATTCTAACATCTACTGAACTACTCACTAAAGGTTCCAACAATAAATTGAATCAAGAGAGAACAATTAGATTATATCTAACATTCTAAAATCTACTGAACTACTCACTAAAGGTTCCAACAATAAATTGAATCAAGAGAGAACAATTAGATTATATCTAACATTCTAACATCTACTGAACTACTCACTAAAGGTTCCAACAAGAAATGGAATCAAGAGAGAACAATTAGATAATATGTAACATTCTAACATTCACTTAACTACTCACCAAAGGTGCCAACAAGAACTGTAATCAAGAGAGAACAATTAGATAATATCTAACATTCTAACATTTACTAAACTACTCACCAAAGGTTCCAACAAAAACTGGGATCAAGAGAGAACAATTAGATAATATCTAACATTCTAAGATCTACTGAACTACTCACCAAAGGTTCCAACAAGAACTGGGATTAAGAGAGAACAATTAGATAATATCTAACATTCTAACATCTACTTAATTACTCACCAAAGGTTCCAACAAGAACTGGGATCAAGAGAATACATGTAGCATGCATCATCCTTGTAAAGTTTTACGCAGACTGTAGACACAGACAGAATTGTCAGCTTTATAGCCCAAATTATTTGTAATAATACTTATAAGTTAATAAATAGTATAATTTTCGTTCATTATATATTATTTTATATTTCACCTAAGCTTTCCATGTAATAATTCTGACCTTCAACATTTCTAAACAATGAATTGTAGAAATTAATACGTTTTAGATACATGTATCACAGGCTTTAATATATCAATGTCTGCTGGTAAATAAAAATTCACAGTATTGAAATTTATATATACTGACATTGTAAAAAGTTCTGAAACCAAAAAGTACGTCTCTGCATTTATTGTGCATCAAAATTAGTATCATAGAATATGACTATGTTATACTGTATATGTTTCAACTTTCCAAATGATCGTCATAGCTAACTGACCATTACTACATGTATATTTAAGTATAAACATGTTGGACTTGTTTTTTTTTTTTTTTTTTTTTTTTTTTTTTTTTTTTTTTTTATAGTACTGCGACACTTAAAATGATATTTTTAACTCACGAGGAACATAAACTTCAGTCAAGCTATAGCAGTAATTTATAATATGTCGAGGAAAATGTTGAAACGATGGTTTACGACGATTGATTCTTCCTTTCCATTTCTTTTTATTCTAATAATTCAGAAAATAATTCGACTTGTTCAGTTCATACCTTTGACATCGTACAAAGTATCCTGTATAGAAAATATTATTACACACTGTCTATGCAAAGAAAGATTTTTCTACAGTTTATCCCATATGTTTCACATCTATTGTCTTAACTTCATGTGTTATGTTTTTTTTTATTGTTTTCGTTGCCTTGTTCTTGGTGTTGTCTTTGTCTCGGTATTCAGATCTGTATATTGTAGCTTCGAATTTTTCATTGGTGTCTTTATGTCATTTTAAGGTATTTTTTTTATTTACTACTGCAGTTCTTTTCGGGAGCGACAACAGTGATCAAAAGGGTGATCAAAATCAGTCATTATAAAGATAGAAAAAAGGATATTCACTTAAAAAAAGAGACAAACAAGATGCAAATTTGCAGCAGTACCAGATCTCATCTTAGTCTGGTAGAAAAATATCAAATGATATACATGTTTGATAAATTTTCTTCTTGTATTAGTATTATTTTAAAATTATTTCATCATTTCAATGAAAATATATCATATGTAATTGTTTATATTTTTTAATTAAAATGATGAAATAATATAAATATAACGCAAATAGTAAAAGAATATGTTGGCATACTTTGTTTTCTGACAAATCTATATTGTTTACCAACCTTTTATCAAACATATATTATATTATCTAAAGTTTTTCCACCAGACTCTACCAGTCTGTTTAGACCTCCCCTATCTTATCAATCAAATACCAGTATGAACGGGAACCACACAGATAATGCAAAACAATAAAAGAAAGGTAATATGGCTCAATTGCTAAATTTGTCGTCCTTGGGAGAATTTGCGACACACAAAAATTCACAGAGAATTGTTATGTTTATAATCATACATTATGTCATTAAATACCACAGTCAATTGTCATTACATAATGTTTGACATTTAATTCAGGCATTTAACATGAACTTTGTAGAAGTACGTATTCGGTGCATGAGTCACGGGCTAGTTACTGCTCCTGTTTCTCTGGCTACCAAGTAGTAGATAAAGTAACAAGTTAAGTAAACATAGGAGAGATTGATCTTCCTAAAGGATGTGCACACATCAACGTATTTCAAACTGAAAAATTAACCGGTATTTAGTCCAAAGATTGTACGTAGGTCAAGTGGGTTTCCTTTTTGTCTTTGGTTATCCCGTTTTCCAAGCTATGTACATGTAGTTTTTCATTTTTCCTTTTGGTTAATTGCAATTGATTATTCACAGATGATTTTTTGTTAATTGCAGTTGGTCGTTGATTATTCGTCATATGGTCCCCAGACGGAAAACATCTTAATTATTCTGATAAACTGAGGCTAATTGGCAAAAGACTTTTTTAGTTACAGTAATCAATTTCGTCACATTTTAAAAATTCCATCTCTAATTTCATTCAAACCATCACATGAAAATGTAAGGATATCGTATAAGCGTTAATTGGACGAGAGAGAGAGAGAGAGAGAGAGAGAGAGAGAGAGAAAGAGAGAGAGAGAGAGGTAACATTTACGATCGTCATGTAGTCCAGCAATTGTGTCTTTATTGTAAGACATGTTACCAACCGCCATTCTTCACCAAACTAAAAATCGGATTTTTCCGTTTCACTCCCGACCGGCTCCTCATCTCCAAACTAATACCCGGATTTTCCCGTATCACTGTTTCAAACATTTAGCCCACTGTACCTCGATTTTTTTTGTATCACTGTTTCAAACCTCTCAGTCCGCCGTACCTCACCAAACTATTTACTCGATTTTCCAGTTTCACTGTTTCGAACCCCCCGTTCGCCGAACATCACCAAACTAATAACAGGGTTTTCCCGTTTCCCTGTTTCGACCCCCACCCCCGTCCCGCCGTACATCACCAAACTAAAATAACCAGATTTTTTCCCGTATCACTATTTCGTACCTCACTGCCGGTCGGTTATTCACCAAACTTATAACCAGATTTTCCCGTGTCACTGTTTCGAACTTCCCTGCCTGCCGTACTTCACCAAACTAAAAGTTATATTTGAAGGCCATGGAAATACAATTTAACGTGGTAGTTAGCCGGTTAGATTTCCTTGTCAACATTGCAGATAAATAAAGATAGACAATTGCACCAGAAACCTGCTGTGATTTAAATGAAATGCATCCAGAACATTACACCCTTCGTTTGAATTAATTACCTGACTGGTTAAGCTTATCTAATAAACTTACAGAACATTCTGAATAAAAAAACTTTTCCTTTGTGGTCAAAGCCCAATATACTAGTTTCAGTTGCAAAAATACAAGATTTCATTATAATGGGCTTTATAATTATGATTTTATATGTAAAGAGTTCAAGTAGCACTAGAAAAACCATTAGTTCTACAGATCATGCAACAAAATATTAACACTACAAGTGATAATGGAGTAATCGAAGTGAGGGAATATAGCGACTGGATTATTTGGGTTGTTAACATAGTGGTAGTCCTCAACGCCTGTTTTGTTCAAATAACAAAACAGAAATTTCTGTTTGTCTACATTAACTTCTGAGACAGGTTATATTCAGTACGTGCTGATGCCATAACTACAAAAAATGAACGGTCGACATTGATCGGCCGAAATGAAGTTTCTGTCTCTTATACAGTGTGCTAAGATCGGAATATTTTCAGTCCATGCTGATATCATAACACTAAAAGTTTACGGCCGTCATCACGAATTGATTGACAGGTACGAAATGTCCATGTAAATTATCATCATTAAATTGATGGTTTTTAATCACCATTTTTTCTTTAAAATGGGTGACAAAAATGTTTTCTTTACCTCCTAATTTCATTATCACTCTTCAATCCAAAGTTAAGTGGGGTTTTTCACCCATCTATGACTAATGTATTTGGGTTATTTATTTTTAAGCTTTGTACATATTTTAATTTACCATTCCGAACGATATATACAATGTATTTTTTTCAAGAACGACAAAGATCATTTCTGTGTGTCAATACGAAGAAAGTGGCTTACAAATAGGTACAGTTGCGACCAGTCATAACCTCGCGTTCAAGTTAACGTGCAGAGCAGTTCTGAGAACTGCTCTAAGTTAAGTTAGAACAGTTCTGAGAACTGCTCTAAGTTAACTTAGAGCAGTCAGGAAGAAGAACAGCTCTGGTCAAGAATTAGAGCAGTCCTGGTCCGCGACTGTTTTTTTAGAACAGCTCTGGTCAAGAATTAAAGCAGTCTTGGTCCACTACTGCTTTTGCGACGATATCGCTACATTTAATCAATTGTTATTTCATTATAGAACCCATCATCGGAGGCCATCCCTTTTATTTTTATAATTACTTACTCAATAAGAAAAGATCTTGAGTAAAATAAAAAATAATAAAATCTAAATTAAAAAAAATAATAAAAAAATTACAATTAAAAAAAAACAACAAAATTGACGTTTAAAAAAAATAATAATTTAAAAAAAATGTCAGGTCAATGATACGATCCATACCATGAATGGGATGTAACATGATCAATTCTATGACAATGTTATAGAACTGTTCTAGACCATGGCAGGTTAGAGCTGTTCTAGACCATGACAGGTTAGAGCTGTTCTTGACCATGACAGCTTAAAGCAGTTAGAATCGGTTAGAATTCTGTTCTAGAGCAGTCAGGATTCTATTCTAGAGCAATTCTAAAGCAGTCAGTAGAACTGCTCTAAGTTAACTTGATGAGAGGTTATGTTTGCATCTAACTGTAAATATTTGTTCTATAACATAAAACCTCTTATTTCACGTTCATAATCGACGTTTGCATTTGGAATTTTTCATTTTTTGTTATAAGTCGAAATGCGAGTTGACAGAAAACAAAAAATGAAAATCTTAAAATAAAAACGTTAAAAGTAAACATGAAATGAAGGGTTTTATATTATAACTAAGGTAAATGTCAACAAGTACTGATGTATCAATCTCAGATCATCTCCGAATTTTGAGCACCAAGCTTAGAAATAAAAAGTGAATTCCTACACTAGTATCGTTCAAAACTATACTAACCAAATAGGTAATTTATGCTAATAGAAACAATCCAACCAGAGTGTCAGGATAGATAAGAGGCAGGTTTGGGTACCCATAAAACCAGTTTAACCCCACCACTAATCAGTGTCTGTACCAAGTCAGACTATCCTGACTCTCTATTATGTTCATGTTTGTGTTTTGTGCACTTTTGTGTTATTTTTCTTGTCCGGAGTTCTGCCATTTGGGTTGCTTTGATTGTTTGGTATGTCATTGTTGACCTTTCATATTATTCATTTTGTTGTTTAGGTACAATGTATATATTTCCAAACAACACATTAGTTTTTTTTTGTTGGAGGGGGGGGGCTTGAAAATTGTAAACTAACATATCAAATTAGGTTTGTAATATTTTTAAGTGCATAATCACGCAAAAAGCAAAACTCTGTCTTCCGTTAGACTTGAAGTCTTTATGGAACTGACGCTTAACTGGTTAAATAAATACACAGAAAAAAGTTTATATGGCAGCAATCCCGCTCTAATAAGGAAATCATCGTGCATTTGACATTAAAATCCGTTGTACAATTAGACCATGATGTATTACTGACAAGACCGGGGAAGTTCACACTTGGAAAGTTAATTACATTTGTCATAAAGGTTTGTATTCAGTCGCCCATTGTCATCTATGTGTAACTCTAGATGAACTTGGGGTAAATAAGGAATATTTACCCTTAAAAATTATCATTAGAAAGCGAAATTACATTACCTTTTTAGTGGAAACTGAATTTAAGACTGCTTTTCTTCATTTTGATTAGTATTTTTTTCCATTTAAGCCTAAGAAACCATTAAAGTACATCAATGATAACTTTGGTAATGTTATTATCATTTACAGTAGAACACAAATCAATAGTATGTGTTGCACATTTAAACTACTTTTCATGCATGCATAGACTCACATGCATATTGCATATTTCTCATTTCTATTCCTTTATTGCCTTTGTTCCTATGTGGTTGATTGAATTGTACTTTTTTATAATTCAATAGTTCTTATACGTGTCTCTCTTACGGTATATATATAGATTCTATTTCAGTTTCGAGTGAATTACCAGATTTCTACACTCTCGAGAGTTAAAATTAAGATTTTAACACGCGAGCCTTGGCGAGCATGTCAAATCTTAATTTTAACTCTCGAGAGTGTAGAAATCTTGTAATTCACGAGAAATTGAAGTAGAATTTGTTTCTCCCAATACGCTTGTACCAAAGAATCTAGGTCATCCCTAATTGTACCCCGACATTTGTTTTTGATATCGCTTGACAATTTGTTTAGTGCGAGGTCGCGACCTTTAGGACGGCCAATAAAATTCCGTTTCCGCACGAGACTTTTTAATTGCTCTAGAGAATTAAATTATTTTTATTCAATGGGCTGAACTGTATGAAAATACGCACACCCATGGGAGAATTATATATATCTATATATACAAAGACTAAGTTATTTCTCCAAAAATAAAGGTCTGAAGGTCTCCTTGAAATATATCAAACTTGAATTGCACTTGTTTAAAATCTATTTATTCCAAGTAATTCCAATGACGAGATACAACTAAGCTACATATGGGAGTTTTATTTCTGACTATTACGCGACAGTATCCGACCAGAAGCTGTGAGAGCCTTATTTAGTTTTACAGTTAAAACGAGAACATTTGTGTCGTGCTGTTTAAATTAGGTATCTTCCTTCCAATCTTAACATTTCTAATCAGTGGTCATACTGTATAGGCTTTCATAGAGTATTTTACAGATGATTGAACGTGTAATGCACAAAAAATCGTGTAACGTGCGAAACGTGTGCTTGTAACGTGCGGATCGTGTGCGTGTAATCTGTGAATCGTGTGCCTGCAATATGCACATGTGGTTATAAACATGATTCGTGTAACATTTATGATATTTCATTGGTCAAGACTAATATTAAACAATGTGAATTCAAATCACCATATTTCGAACTCGAATTAAAAGATTGTTGGAACGAAATTTCAGTGGTGTGAAATATTTGAAAATGTTGATATTAATAATCCCGAACAGTTTCTATTTTTTTCTATAACTAATGTTACAATAATTTGGTTTGAAAGGAATATATTAAATAAACATTTTCCTAACTTAAATGATCATATAACTTGAATACAATATAAGATCCGTCAAACTAATAGCTAATTGTAACTATATTGTAATTGGCAATTGTTTTGAGTTTTCTTATCCTTGTAGAAATAAATAACCTAAACTTATTTTGCTCTTTATAAAAAAATAAATTAAAATTCACGTATCAACAAACAGGTCAAAATATTAACATTTGCCGAAAGAAAAGAATTTAAGGTTTCTCTTTGACACATTTATTGTTTACATATATATATTGTATATAATATAATTATTGAATTACGAAAACATGCGAGTTTTGAAATTAAAGATGGGCATTAGTGTCAAATCAAAAATGCAAAAATTCATTTGTTCCGCTTTGTCATTGTAAATATAAATCTAATGTATGACTATGATTCTTAACAACATGGGAAATTTTTGTTTTGACAAGCAGATTTCCAATCTTCAATTTTGAAATCCGGATGTTCTCGATACTCACCGAACAGCACTTCTCCTGATATCAACTTTACGTTAGAAGTATCGCACATATATGTCCAGGTTCCAAAACGGAATAAACAATCCATTATCTCTGTCGAAGTTTCCACACAGTCGTCTGTCCAAACACGTGACACTGGAATTAATCGATCTGTCCATTGCTGTATACAAACGCCTTTGGTTCATATTATTAGCCTTAAAAATAGAATATATAAAATATATGTACCAGATTTAAGTAAGATGTGATGATTGAAATAATAAAACTGTTATCTTAGTTTGGATTATTGATTAATTCTCATTCTATTTCTATTTTCTGCGTCCTAGCAAATGTGTATCTAAACATGTTTTAAATATTATGAGGTTTAGAATTATTTTGAAATTGCCTCGCTAATACCTTTGACATTGTTATACTCCAACTGAGTATTAGTATCGAGATGAGATCGTTCGATCGAGAGAGAGATCAAGAGAGAGATATTCTGGTTAGATATCTTATATCATAACATACTAACATCTACTGAACTACTCGCCAAAGATTCAAACAAGAACTATGATCAAGAGACAACATATAACATGCATCATCCTTGTAAAGCCCGACCGAATTATATCGACTCAGATAGAATTGTCAGCTTTACATTTTTGGCAGCAACTTTGACAGAGATATATATCCCAATATTTCTGAACCTTTTACGAGAACTGATTGTATTATATGGTGTTATGAAATGCATTCGGTTTCATTAAACAAAAATAATAAAAAAGACTTCTTACTTGCCGTGATAAGTCCTCCCAACACCAAGTCATTGTAGTTTGAATCGTATTTATATAAAATGATCAATTGAAACACAACAAGAAATTTTGTTAATTTATCACCAAGCAAATGAAATAATATCTATTATTACATATTATTTCTGATACATTGATATCATCATTGTATCAATATTATATTAAATCTACAATATGATATAAGGACAGAAAATAAAATAATTAAAAGATAAAACACCACATTAATAATAATATATATCTGAGTTGCATATTCACCCAATAAAATTAAATCTATCTATAAAGAAAGACAACACTTAATTTCTTTTTAAAACGACAACACCTACAAAAAAGAAAAAAAAAACCAACTGGACAGTCATGATCCTCGGCCAGGAGGAATTACCCCGCAAAAATTAATTTAACAAAAATATACATGAATTTACATTTAAATTTGAGATGGACGGGTTTACAGTTTTTTTTTTTAACAGATCGAAAGTGGGCTTTTTTTCAGCAAGGAACATAATAAATCTGCCCCATAAAAATCAGACAAAAAATAAAAAAGTTAGACCAAAACAGTTTAGCATAAAATATTTTTTTTATAATATACATGATATATAACAATTTATTATCTTCCATGAATATTAAATTATCCCCGCGAACATTACGAATTGTGCATTCTCTAGGTCTTATCATGGTCATAATGATTATCCCGGCCAGCAGTTTCGAAGCTATTCAGAAATACTGATGATACATCCAGTGTTTAAAGGGGTGGGACATGAACGCTGAGGATATCTGAGCTTTTCAAAAAGAATAACCAGAAGCCTGTATCGCTCACCTGATAGTGCATTGCCTATTACATATAGCGACAAGTTTCCACGGGGTTAAAAGTTCGGATGTTGTGGTCATCTTGGTTGGTAGTTTGGGTAAACGGACACAGTTTGAATGAGGTACACTTCGTTTAATGCGTCTTATTACGGAGAATAATAAAATATATGATTTAAAGCTATGGATTTTAATTGCATATGAAATTGGTCAGAATTATATACTTTGGGGGTGGGGATGACCCCCCCCCCCCCCTAGAGGAACGAGGTATATGTCATTTAATTATTTTAAGGTGTAGCCACGGTGTATAATAAAATATATGATATGAGATTGTTATTGGTCACTGTCGTAGAGTTTTTCGATGAAATTTTTTCCCCATAGGGTCCTATAGTAAACCCCTAGTCTCTTTGAACTCCTCATTATATGTCTGAGTGACCCCTATCAAAAAATGAATAGTTTTAGGCACATCTAGAGACATTAATCTTTCATCATGGAAAATCTCAGATCAATATCTAAAACGGTTATTGAGAACTCGAACGAACAAACTCGGAGAGGAATGAAAAAAATGTTCGATAAAAATCGCAAATCATAACCTATAAGTCTCCCACTTCGTTTATAAGACTTATTAATAGTATTAGACACTTTCAGGAAATTTACCGAAATTGGAATCACATATTTTTTGAAATCCATACAATACAAACAAGTGCTCTTGCTATAGTGATTCCAAATATACATGGTTGCTAAGTAGAAATCACAAATAACGTATACTAAAGTAGTCTTCGAGTCTTTTCAGGAAATTTACGAAAATTGGAATCACATATTTTTGAAATCCAAATTATCCTGATAAGTCTTAAAGCTAATATGATAAAAAAACATCTATAATTGCTAAGTAAAATTCCCAAAATAATTGTCTTAGAGACTTTCAGGAAATTTACCAAAGTTGGATTCACATATTTTTGATATCTAGATGATCCCAATATGTGTTACTGCTGATGTGATCCAGAAAACACATAGTTTCTTGTCAAAAATACAAAAAAATAATGGTCTTTGAGACTTCCAGGAAATTTACCAAAGTTGGAACCGCATCTAAAAAAAATTCCGAAACATTAAGCACAATCTACATTAGTGGTACAATTACTAGGCCAACTTTCAGTTACGTATTCCAAATAACATGAGAGGAGTTGTGTGACAAAGGAATAGTGTATCCTAAGGCTACCTGTTTAGCCCGGCCCCCAGGTGCGCTATTCAAATTCCGAAATATTTTGTACAATCTACATTGGCAGGTTAATTACTGAGCCAACTTTCAGTTCCACATTCCAAATAGCGTAAAAGGAGTTGCGCAACAAAGGAATAATTTACCCTTAGGCCACCAGTGTAGCTCGGCACACAGGGCCGCTATTCAAATTCCGAAACCTTTGGCACAATCTACATTGGCAGGGCAATTAATGGGCCAACTAACAGTCCCATATTCCAAATAACCCGAGAGGAGTTGCGTGAAAAAGGAATAATGTACCCTTAGGCTCCCGTTGTAGCCCGGCCCCCAGGGGCGATAGCTATTCAAATTCCGAAACCTTTTGCACGATCCCCACACACAGTGCAATCAATGACCCAAGTTTCATCTTTCTAAATCCAGTGGTTACTGAGATTATCCTGGACATTACTAAAGTACGTACGTAACAGCAAAACTTTGTGTGGCAATTTTTTTTTCTAATATTATATCTGACGTATTGCCTATATAAACATGGCTTTTGAAGGGACATTGTTTCATTAACCATGGTACACCTTTTAAAAAAATGTTAATCAAGATTAAAGCAAGCTATAAAATCGATATTAAATGTATTGACTGAATGGTGGCCTTTTTTCAAAGGTACTTTAGAACAGGGCCCTTCACCTCCAATCAATAAGATTGCAGTATCACTCGATTATTAGTCGACATTACAGTCTTACAGTATCTCTTTTGTACTATTCAGTAGGTTTAATCTTATAACAGTATGAGAGTAATAAAAGCATAAAGAGTATGAAGTTTAATTTATTATTACTTCCAAATTTACACACGTAAATCAAACATTCTTTATGATTCTTGAAAAATGATGTTTACACATATATCATGTGTAGTATTTGGAGAAATTAATATTTGGAAAAACATTTTAATAATAATTCTGTAAACTGCATATTTTCAAATTCTAATAAAATCAGTTCATTTAAACACACAATAATAAGTTCGGAAAAGGTTTAATAATTATGGCAATATTAACATTATTTAAGCAGACAAAAGGTGTAATAGGAATTATTAGACTTATTTTGTTCAAATCAATACCAAATGCGTATATAAATTTTATGACTGGAAAAATTATGTATCATATGAGCATGAAATTACAAAATTGGTACATAATTATTACATTCGTTGTCAGCCAGCTCAAACTAAAACCTAAACCTGTCAATTGATTATATGGATGACGTCCAGGAAACAAGAAAAAATCTAGGTTACCAATTTTGATGTACCAGATATATTCATATTTCGTCGAGTTATCAATCATAAAATGTGCTCGAAGCATAATTATGGAAAGTCAAAACATCAACACAAATGTTTAAAAGAAAACTGAAATGCCAAAAATGACAAAAGAGTACAGTCAAACTGACCTTATAAGGAGATAGAGATACATACACCTTAGTTTTTACTATTTTTAGTATTGATGTAAGGCTGGTATATATCACTGACCTGTCCCATCCTCGAGGACTTTAAGTCAACCTGCAGAGGCATCCACTCATCAGGTCACTGGTAGTAAGGAATGTTGTATGATTATGCCAGTTTTGATACACGACATACGATTACGTTTATACAAACTAAGAAAAATGACAAATTCCAAAAGCACGCTGTAAAACACACATGTGAAATTGAATGAAAAAATGTCAGAAATTATTAAACACTTCCAATAAAATAAATAGTAAATCTAAAGTTCAAATACCTGAAATTTATAATGAGATGATTATTTCCTCATTATCACACCCCTACAGAAATATTTTAAACTAGACTGACGATCCCCTGCGGGAATTACATCCTCAAAAATAGTCATATGAAGGCAATCTGATGCATCATTGCATATTTCACATCACTAGCGGAACATGTTGGAAAAATAATCAGAAAGGATTAAAACTGTTCACATCACTTGTAGATCATATCGGAAAAATAATCCAAAATGATATAGACACATGATAGACTGTTCACATCACTTGTGGAGCATATTGGAAATATAATCCTAAATGGTACAGACTGTTCACATCACTTGTGGAGCATATTGGAAATATAATCCTAAATGACACAGAATGAAGGAATGATCAAAGCAGAAACGGTCACTATGTGATCAACTTGGGGGCCTATTGATGCATTAAAACATAAATGCTGCCCTGCCTACATTTTAACTGTCGTCCAATCGGATTTCGTTTTTCGTGAACGAGATATCATAGCGTATGACCTAAATGTTGATTCGTTGAATGGCTTCGCAGGAAAACCTTTTGGTTTTCAGAAGAGGCGGTTTGAAAGTTTTTTCCTACCACTTTAGCCACTAAATGATTTATTTCCAATTAAGAATAGGTAGAATTATTTAGTTTCCCAAATGTGTAATAATATTTATGCACAAGGACTCAATCAAAAACAAAATCATTTTTTATAGTTTAAAAATAATTTTTCGAAATTTAGTATCAAAATTATTTATTTATATAAGTGTTTCTAGTGCCCTTGGAAAAAACTTAAAAATAAAATGACAGTCCCTTAAAAGAACATCTGATTCGGCAGAAAATCTGATGCGTAAGAGTGAATATATGAGAGACTTCTAAGAAAAACTCCCAGCTGAAAATCGGAGGGAACTGATAGCTAGAGATGAGCAAAAACCTTATATCAAACTGTAAGCAACGGAAAATTGAAACATTTTCAGGTTAAAAATATACTTTTATGCCAATATCCATTGAGTTTAACCTCAAAGATGTGGCAATAAATAATGCTGATGGACTCCAGATCACTGAGGGTATCAAGAGCTCAATTACCAGTATTTCGATACTAGCTTCAAAATAAGATGTATCACGAAATACCGAAATAAATTTGATGCACCGTATGGCCATTTCTATCAACATTATAAAAATGTTATTTTTGGTAAAACTAAGGAGTATCCTCCTTCGTGGTTTTGGCTTTACCCTTTTTGGTCATTTTGGTATTTTTCAAATTGCTCCTCAACGTTTTGAATTGTTCTTTCGGTTTTCAACATTTTAGACTTTGAGCACAACAAATGACGAAAATTTGTATATCTTATACAGCAAAAGTGGTATAAAACACTGAATCTATCCCATTCTTAAAGGCTCTTGGAACAAAATGTTTTACAAAATGTCTAATTCATGTCTTGTCTGTGCTGTCGAAGGAGGTATAAATTTACACACAATAACAGTCAAAGATATCTACTGTTATAATTTCCACAAAATCTCACGATGGAAATCAAAACAATACAGGCATACACAGTCACATAGCTACCAAGATATGTGTAAAATAAATTAGCATCACAGAACGAATGTCCAAGAAAATCAGTAGAAAATTAACATTTTTATGTTGATGATTTAAACATTATGTCATTTTGAAGGAACCTGAAAAGAAACTGAATGCAACAAGTGAAAATACAATGAATAGTTTTGAAAATCATACTATATGAACAAACGCTTTTACAAAGGTCTGAAAGCATACCTTTGTATAACATGTCGGGCAATGTATTACACTTTTTTGTGTTAACGAAAACATGCGAAATATATTTCTCTCAAAATTTTGTTGTCTCAACAGGCATTTTACTATTTGTTGAAACATGTTTGATACATGTTTTGTTGCCCCTTGCCCATCTGCAGCTCCGTATCCTACTCCTGGTATTTATAGAGAAGTTCTTTTAGTATTTTTGGGGAATCATTGTTTTTGAATTTGTACTCTCGAGTTTCTCTTGTGTAGCGCACATCTTTTTTATTGCTCTCTGCTTGATCTTGTCCGATTGATTTTAAAGTAAATTTTTGAACTGGACAATACGTCTTAACCCCGCAAAGTCTTGAGGCATTTTTCTATCTGCTCCACATATACATATTGAAAGAAATCTTATCTTGTATTCAATCATAATACTGAACAGTACGTTCCTTACTTATTACAAAATAAACATTCGTTAAAATTTATCGTGGGACTTTTACATTGAAAGTTCTTGGAAATGCTTTGGATTTCATGACTGTAAACAAGTATTTTCAAAGTTCTACAAAAAACATGTATGTTGAAAAAATTAAGTTCAATCCAGTTGTAATCAAAACATTTGTATACCTTTCACTATTTTACGTGAAATTTATGTTTGGAATTTTAGTGGTATAAACTGTTTTGAAAACTAAAAAAGTCTCTCTATCAGGCATAGCTCTATCATAAGATGTCCTTTATGTTTCAAGAAGTTAGATTCTTTTCCAATATATTACGAGAACGTCTTATATATATTTTCTGAAGACAACAAAAAGAAGCAAGCACATCTAAAAAAAATGTTCAGTTAAAATTTTGTTAAAAATGCTTATTTCTTAGAAAAATAATAATAATATTTTTTTTATTAATAAACAAGGCAGATTTTTTTGAAAATGTAAATTCTATCACATTTCTTTTTTTGAAAATAAAGAAAAAATTATTTGCATAAAAATATTGTAAAATTGTTAGAATAGAGAATGGAAACGGGGAATGTGTCAGTCCATTTATTTCAGAACCTCAGGAAAGAAGAATGAATGAAAACAAAATTAATATTTAAATGAAACCTTTGGTACCAATTTTGATTCACAAGATGTGCATATCTCGTCGCTAAATACGACTCATCAATTGTGAGCAAGGTCTAAAATGCTGAAAGCAAAACAATAAGCCAAAAAGTTGAATTCGAAAATGCCAAATGACCAAAAGTGGTAATGCAAACACCACCTAAGAATTTAAATAAATAAATAAAATAATTTAAAATAATTGAACGACATATTTATACTTAGTGGTTACAGAAAAATAAAGAACCAGCAAAACTAAAAAAATTGACTTCGCAAAATTTAATTTGAAGGATCTTTGAACAACAATTAAAATCCAACAAAAACATCATTGGTCCGTCTCACTTGGATGAGTGTTTATCCGGTTTCTCTTGTTTTTATTGCTCTTTTTTGTGGGCTTTGTGGTTATTTTCAATCAGGATGCTTTAGTAAGTTGCTTGGTAATTATTGTTGATTAAAAAAATATAATTAGAAACCAAAGATACAATTTTGGCTTCCGCTCCTTGAATCTGACGTTGGTTCGGCATGATACCGTACAAAATTTATTTTATTTTATTTTATTTTACAGTACTTTGGATTTAACTGTTCGTTTTCATTTGCTTTATAACATTCCTTTATTATAGTTCTAGGCTAAAGGACAGTTATAAATTTGAATAAGAAACTGATGGAGAAAGATGAGGTTCACATGTCATTAATAGTTGGGTTTTTTAATTTTATTTTTTATGTCTTGAAATGAATCTTGTACTTTGTCAGATTTTTGAAAAGATGCAACACAAAATAACTTTGGTTATAATAGCGGTTAGTAATTAATCATTAACGTTCTTTCTATAAAATAAAATATATATAATAAATAGGCTTAATTTAAAATTGATTAAAAGTAAAGATTTGCTTATTTTAAGATTAAATTAAAAATGATTATATTATTATTATTATCATTATCAAATTGTTTACAATATCTGCAAAAGAATAACGAGGCGACAAAAAGTGAGAAAAGTCCATAAATTCGAAATCCAAGGAAAAGACAAAGTCAGGAGAATGAAACACAACAAATTACAATGTAATTACATATCTGAAAAATACATACTTATGTGTTTAAGTCAAACTATCTTCAAGGAAATGAAAAACGTTAAAATATATCAAACTTTATTTTATAAATCATAAATTAAACTATTTGCTCATAACAAAAAATGATGACAATTAATGTAAAGCAAAACGTACAGTGTTAAAAATTTCGAAAATATCTTGAAAAGTCATTGTGATTATGTTAGATGAAAGCCAACAATAATAAAAAGAATATTAATTGTTTACATTGTTAAATAAGCGATATTTTTTCCTCCATTTTATTTTGAAAAATTATTTAGATTTAATAAAAATAAATAAAATGAAAACTAATAAAAGCTTATTTTCAAATCAAATGCTGCTAGAACACATCAAATAAAATTAATATAATCATTATTTCACCTCAATATGAAAGCCATACATTATTGAAAATCTCGAGTTAAAATATATTCAGAAATACAAAAGTACTTGACAAAAATAAGGCAGACAGTAAAGTCATTGAAATCCCTCCACCTTTTAGGTATTTACTTCCAGTTAAGTGCCAAAAGCTAGAAGTGTATTTTTTATGAATGTTTCATTGTTTCCGCAGGACTTGCAAAACAAACTTTGCAAATTAATTGCAATAAAAGTTGGGGGTAAGGATATGATGACGTCATGTCTAAATATACAGCAGAGCCTGTTTTGATTGGATATTTTCAGCATTCATGGGCTACACTGTATAGGACACTGTTCGTTGTACATGGAGAAACGCCTTCCTGGAATTGTTTTCAGCAGAGGCTTTGGGTCAGAATATAGAAATAGATCACGTATAGATATGAAGCATGACGCCCATTTTGGAATCATACGAATTATACGGGATTTCTGCACTTTAGTATTCATCGGAGTTCAATAGTAATTCTGACAGATAGGATTACTGAAGCGGAAATAACGTCTTGTGAAGGACATTTGGCGTAGTAGTTACAATGGACATATAAGAAATTTCAACAGTTATTTCTAAAGGATTGGAAACTATGACATATTCTAAAGTAACGATATGATATTATTACTCAATTGTTACCAAATGAAGAGTTCTATTAGAATATTGCTGCTTGATAGAGTGGGTTTTACTCAAATCAAAACACTTAATCTGCAATACAGGGGAAAGATAGACCAAATTACTTGAAACCGAAGAAAAGTAATATTTAAGGGGTGTAAAAATGAGTACTCACCAAACTAAACGTGATTTCTAGGAAATATGATCACAAATTCCTCGGAAATAAGTTCCATGAAGCATGTGGTCTATGCTTACTGTTTCTGAATGTGATGATGGCACTCGAAATAATGAAGTGTTCAGATTGAACTAAATGCTTGAAGCAAGGGTAAGAGTCATTTTTTGTAAGACTATACACAACTCTTGAACATGTTTTCAGGTGGAATTTCATATATTCAACAATTTAGATGTATAAGTTAAATAAAATAGAAACCAGCCAGGACAAATGTAAGAATACAGATGACTAAGTAACTGTAGCCTAAAAATTGTAAAAATATGAAGATTTGTTCAAAATTCTAACAGAAATCATCAGTCATAATGTGCCATTTTATGAGAATAAACACAAAATTAAAAAAATAATAACAAAATTTTATAATTTAAAAAAATAACAATGAAAAATGTAACATGTATTAAAATTATTTGCATGTAAAAATAACAAAAATAAGATATATGAAATTGTATATAAAAATATTAAAAAAAAATCCCTGAAACAGATATACCGAAAAATTAAGATTTTTTTCATTTTTTCAACTTATTTTCTTTTTATAATTTTAGTTTACATTTATATATTCACATAGTATTCTGAAGAATAAAAAGAAAGTATGCTTTCATCAACAATATTTTTAGATATTTTCATTTTATCAATTTTTGTGAAAACACTCAATTCTCTAGCTGATTAGATGCATATTTGACTTTCATTGTCACTAAACATTCTGTACATGAATTAATATTTCAAGATTTATGTTTTAAAAATATAGTCTAATATTTTTTCAAAGATGCAATTTATGTTGTAATCCAATCCAGTATAAAAGCAAGGATATATGATGAATACGACAAAATATAACAAATCAGGACTAGAAAGGTGAAGTAAATAAAATGACAGGATAAACAAAATTATTAATTACTAAACCGGACTAAATACGTGTAATGTATAAAAAATAAACATATTAATAAATTGCACACAAGGAGTAGATAAGTAAACTGAATAAAAATGATAAATGAATTAATGAATTACTTATAAGGGCTAGCTAATTAAAACGAATAAAATAAAAAAGATGAACAAAAAGATTAATTACAAAACCAATACGTAATTAAAAAAGATAAAGAGAATAAAACGGACTAGATAATTTAACTGATTTTAGTGAAATAAAATAAGCATTGATAAGTGACTGAATAAATGATAAATAAAAAAAAATACTATAATAGAGACTAGATTATTAAAACGAATAAAATAAAAAAGATAAAAAAGTAATAAATTACAAAACAGGACTAGATACGTGAAGTGTATAAAATAAATAGACAAATGAAATAATAAATTACAAATTATTACTAGAAAAGTAAACTGTTTGAAATAAAAAAAAAAGATAAACAAAATTTCTTGTCATTTCATTGTTTTCACATGCCAGATGAAAGTACTGTAAACTGCTGATTTTCCATGGAAATGTCATAAATATGCATTTCATGTATCATTTCAAATTAAGATCAACAGTCCTGTTTTTGGTATTTATTTTTAATTTATAAAAATAATTTGCGGAATTAGCATAGTTTTTCTTGTATGCTGTTTAAGGTTTAAGTTTTCTAATGTAGAATCTGCTAAGCATGTGAACGATAATACAGTTTCGGGTGTTTTCAGCACAGACTCTGGAAATGGTCTCACACAAACCTTTGTATAGTTGGTGAATATAAGTGTTAACTGCAAGTAGTAATCAGTTATTTACAGTCATGACAAGTAGAAATTAGTACAATATTTGCCGATTTTTGGAACAAACAATAATATTTCCTTGGGTTTTCTGTGAACTAAACAGTCAAAGAAACTGATTATCATTTTGATCTTGGACTTACTCTGTTGCAGAGTTTTTTAATCGACAGTGTTCTTGAAGGGCTTGTTTCGACTGAAGATTTTTCAATGTCCGCCATATTTGAATTCTTGGCGATTAGCTTGCTGCTTGACTCGACAAACAATCTAAATAAAACATTAGTTTAAACTGTGAAGACAAATCTCGAAGGCAGAAATTCTTTCTGAACTCCATGAAATGTTCTGGGTAATTTAAAGCAGTAATAGTCGGATAATCCTCGAATCCCAAGTGCATAAAGTTCAAAGTTCAGGAAATTATATATGCCAATTGACTTCTTGTCTGAAATGAAATGAAAACATTTAATTTCCCTATTATTGAGGTTATTATGCGACAGGAAACTAAAGTTTCAATGCATCCAACTTCAATTCAAACATTTGCTCAAATGCCCGGGGAATAAGGTAAATAAATGCACGTGTTTGAGGAAAGGTGGTTTCCAAAATGTATTTTAGTTCAAAATAGCAATGTTATTTTTGGACTGCCGTTAGTACTTACAGTGAAACCAAATTAAAGACAAACATAAAAGAAAATTAATATGAAAGCATTAGATTCTGTCGAGAAAACTTGAAAATAATGACAATAATAGAAACAGACAAACAAACAAAACAAACAACAACACCAAACAAAACAAAGACAACGGCCCCAAAAGAACAACAAAACAAACCCAACAACAAATAAAAAATGAAACATTCGAATCAAAACCTCTGTTCCAAAATAAAAAAAAACAAACCATAGTAGACATGCAAATAGCAAAGCACCATTTAAATCAATTAACCGAAAAACACAACCTTCAGTAGAGCAAGTACGAAAGAAGGGAGAGGAAAAGGTGATGAACTAATGTTCAGTATTGAAACTAAACATCTCCTGTACCAGGAACTACTATCACTTATCATTAAATATCGACAAAAGAATACTGAGGTAACAAAACAGTGCGAAAAGTCCACATTTTCGAAGTCCAAGGAAAAGACAATATCAGGAGAATGAAACACAGCAAACAAACGCGACAAACTAAAAGAATACAAAAAACGTATAATAAAGTGAACAAAACTAGAACAAGACAGCACAGAACTAAAGCACTAGCAATGTGAACTCCCATAAAAAATCGGGAGTGACATCAGTTGCTCTGGAAGGGTAAACATATCCTGCTCCGCCAACGACACCCGTCACATTGCCAGTGAAGAGTCAAGTCCGGTGGGGTGTCAGTTCCAGAAGGACGTGAAATCTTACTGAAGATTAGTCTCATACGCGAGATAGAAACTTCGTATCGGCCAATAAATTCGGGATGACGACCGTAAAACTTTTTAATAACATTAAATGTGAAACTGGTTCGCCTTCGCAATCTATGACAATTAACGTGAAATAATGTATAAAAACAAGGAAACTATAATCAGAGAAACAAACGTCACTGTGACGTCAAATATGACAATATCAACATGAAATTATGTGTAATACTTTCAAAGTTCTGTAAATCCATTGAAAATTCATATTACTTAGAAAAACTGATATTAAAAATGGAACCGGTTAAAATGTGAAAAAAACACTTACAAACTGGTCCAAACGTCTTCCCGGTACAAAAAATCTCTGAATTAACACCAGGCGATAGGCAAAGAAATATAATAGCAACTCGATACTGCGATTGTATCAATATAATCCGTGACGAAATCGACCAATCTCTTTCACCTGTATTGTGGTCAAACCTAGTGTTGATTCAGAAATCTAAGAAAAGAACGTATTTATTGGTGGCCTTGGTATCTGCATGCATATCTAAATGTCAAATATGTGGGGAAGAAAGTATTAAAACACAAACATAACGTTATAAAACTAACCGCCTGAAAAACAACTGTTCCTTACCGAGATTGGTTTAATTTTAGATCTGGGAATTTCCCTTGTATAGTTGATTGGAGCTTTGAAAGCTAGCAGGAAGTAGCCAATAGAAGCCAATTCCAAGTAATTTAGTGTGGAAATTTTACAAATTTAAGGTGAGGTTGTTAATACATATTTACATCAGTTCATTTCCAAACCGAAATTTGAATTTTTTTTTATCGGAACAATGTGTTCCTGTTTGACTTTTTGTCAAGCATGACGTAAAACTTAAAGTGGGAGTGGGTTCACTGAACTAAGGCTAAGAGGATAAGGCATCATTGGTTGCAAAATCAGCAAAAATATCACTGTGACTCTGAGATAACTGTTTCATTTTCGTGTAATATGTTATCAGTTAAACTTTTAAAATGAAAAAAACATATTATACAGTAGGCTTTTAATAATATTAATAAGCAAATGTATAAAATAATTGATTGGGGTAAAATAATCATTACATATTTCTGCACTTGAATTTTTTGTTTTTCAAGCACTGCATTTTTGATTGATTTAATTTTAACCTTAATTTAAATCAATAGACGATCATATATTTTGTGCAGTTCCTGCAAATTCTTGACTATTTACGTCACAATGTTGAATGAAATAATATGTGCCAATTGACCCCAGCTCAAACCACAGTAACCTGATGTTTAATGGCAAAATATGATAATTAAATTAAAGAAATATACAAAAAAATCATCAACTTATATGTCCTTTCATTGATATTCCATTGAAACAGTATCATGGAAATGATTACATATATTACAAAACATATACAGTAAAGAAATGCAGTAAACATATTATATATTAAACATTGTATTGTTTTCACTTTTAAACAGTTTAGATTTATAGATATAATCTGGTTTGAGACCGTTACTGCAGGAAATATTTTGGTATGAACCAGGTTTATATGGGATGAAGCACCAATTTAATGTAGAAATGTATACACTATACACGTATATACTCTGATACACATAATATAAATGAAAAACTTGTGTGCCAGACATGAATAAATAATTGCTGGAAGTGATAGCACAATTTTTAAAAGCCACATTAAATTAAATCCAAATTTTGCTTGAAAGATGAATGAAAAAAGGAATTGAAGAAATTTGAATGTGGTTTGTTTTATTTGTTTCAGATGACATGTAAAAATAACAAATTATTGAACTTTGAATTTCCAGTTACATGGATGTGCCTGGAGATATCTGAATTCTAATTGCATTGTAACTTCAGTGATTTAATATACATGTATGTCAGTCATGATCCTATGCTGCTTTATAGGTTAAACCTATTTCACATATTACTCATATAAAGCCTGTTCAAGTATTTTAAATAATCCTTATGATTTTATACAGGAACTTAATTTGTTTGACCTTAAAAGAAATTTTCCTGTTTAAACTGTCAAAATGGCATAGGATGAATCTTATAAAATAATTTTAAATTTGTTGGCATCAGAAAGTACTGTACTAAGTTAGAGGTTTCGCTAGACCAATTTAGCCTCCATCTTTAAGCACCATGCTGCCCTCATCATGAATTTTACAATGTGCCCCCAGGTAGCCAAACCTAAATTTTCAATTTTTAGTTTACTCTTGTCTTTTTGAAACTGGCACACTTTTATGACACTTTTACCCCATCACACTAGGTTAAAGACTGTTTATTGCAGGTTTTAATAAATATTCTGCCCTCATGTAAAGGTTGGGTGTGCCCAATATTATCTTTCTTAACCATTGAGTGCTCTCATAATACGAAATTTACCATGCCTTTACAAATTTCTGGGGAAAGCACTATAGGTTGTACAGTATTCATTACACCATGGTAAACACAGCATATTGGTTCCAAACAAATGGAAACATAGATCTATGTACTGGAACCAATATGTCATTTAATTGTAAATGGAATATGTCCTTTGATGGTGTGATTTCCAGTACTGTTCTGTAAGCAAACAAACAGTCTTACAGCATATAATCATCTGCAGTTTTTTCCACCATAATTAAGTAATTATGTTAAAGGAAATGTTAATGATCAGCCAGTGATTAGATTTCTTCTAGACATGACAGAAAGATCATTAGTTAGAGGACTCTTGCAATTTGTATAAATTATGAAATAAAAATGTAGAGTTACTCCAGCATGTCCAGATTAATGAACATGTTTTCCATCAGAAATTCCTAGATTAATTGAAAGATAAAGTTATAAATATAAATATTTAAGTGGTAGTTGATAAATGTTTTGTTTCTTCATTCTTAGCTCACATGGCCCAAATGTGAGTTATTATACTCCCCGCTAAGAAAGTTTTGGGGGGGGGGGTATATAGGTTTCAGTCTGTGTGTCCTTCTGTCTGAAATTGCATTGTCCAAACTTCTCCTACATTACTTGCATGATTCTCATGAAACCTTATGGAGTGTTAGATCACTCTATGAAGATGTGTATATTGTCAGGAATTTCTTTTTGGACAAAAAATGTAAAAGATATGGCTGTTTGGACTTAAGCAATTTTTTACAAAACTTTGTTCCATGTGTTGTCTGCAACTAATTTTTTACAAAACTTCGTTCCATGTGTTGTCCGCAACTCCTCCTACATTACTTGCATGATTCTCATGAAACTTTATGGAGTGTTAGATCACATTATGGAGATATGGATATTGTCAGGATTTTCTGTTTAGGCGAATACTTTGAAAAATATGATGATTTTAACATTGTATAAAACAGACATCTTGCTGTGGGGGGTATTAGTCCCTAATTTTGCACACAAATCATGGTTAACAATTTGTGCCCCAGCTACCAGATTCTGCGTCCTGTAAGTTCAGTTTTCTGCTAGTTCTAAACAGTTAATTTGAACTTGTGTGAAGTGATATATTTGTCCCATTCTTGAGATTTGTCAATAAATTGTACACTTTTTTTTTACAATCTGATTGTTCTTCCAGACTGTTCGTAAGCTCCTAATACCATTATTCACTGTGACAGAACTCAAACATAGTTAAAAGATTTAAGTTGCAGTTAAGAAAAGACATACAGTAAGTATTTTATAAGTGGCTAAATATAGGTATGCCTTATAGACAATATTGCTGTAAAAGCTACATGTAGATTGAAAATTTACTTTTTTGAATTAAGGTCTGTACAGTTTGCACCAAACATTCATAGTAAGTCTATACAACAGTGAGACAACAATTTTATGCTGTCAGTTAAGATTTTGTGACACAGATCTGCAACATTTAATATTGTATTTTAGTACAGCAACTACTAGCAAAATAACTGGATTATTTTATAGTTTTCTATCAACTTTTAGTAAATGACACATACTTTTTGAAAACCATTGTCCAACTAGAACTGTGAGCGCACTAAGTTATACCCCCTTTCCCCTTTACAATACCCTCCTTTTTAACGATATCTAAGTAAATCAGGAGAAAAGGGTCATTGAATCAAATATGCAAGTTCATTTTTGCCAGTTGAATTTTGGACTAATGGTGGATTCCACAAAAAGTTGAAAGTCTCAAAGTAATCTTAAGTAATTTTTTGTACAGATAATAGATTCTGTTAGAAAAAAATTACAAAATGCATAGTGAATTGTCTCACAATTTATAAGTCCAACTGGGTATAACTCAGGGAAAAATAAATGGACCAGGACATCCTTTACATGTGCACATCTACATATTAGGATCAAGCAGTATACAAAAGTTTCATGAGCTAGCTTCAGATAAAGCATGTTGGAGAAGTCGTGATGACAAAATCAATGGTGAATTGTCTCATACTTTCTAAATCCAACTGGGCAGAACTCTATGAATAATTGAAGGACAACAAAATCCTAAATACAGTTTTACCAAGTTTGGTTGAAATATGACAAAAGATATGGAAGTTTGTTAGGACAGACAGACAGGCTGATTCCTGTAACCTCACTCACCAAACTTGTTTGTGGGGGGTAAAGGGGGGGGTGTATAATAACCTATATGTTTGCCTTAGGGAAATAACGCCTTTTAGCAGGCCAGGGTAATATTAACAACAGAGGAAAAATGTAAGAGGAACCAAATAATCTTAAAGGAAAAATGGTACATGAAATATATGTAACAGTAGTTGGCCAAGTAGTACAGAAGAGGTTTGCCTCCAATTTAATGGTTCACAAGTTTTAAAATAGTATCTGGCTGTTCAGTCAGGGACCAATATATTCAGCTACACTAAAATTAGAGATTTTGACAAAAGTATGGGTCAGATATTAATTTTTAGTTTGCCTCAACAAAGTTGAGGGGGACTAATTGAGTACCCCTAACGTCCACATGCGTGGCCCAGCCAGTTCTCAGTTACTAGTTGACTTAGGGTCATCCATTTTTGTGTGTAGGTGCATGTTGAAGAGACTGACCATGTGACATAAGATGAAGGTCACATGATGCATATTACATGGTTGACTGGCTTTTAAGTTTTATGTCAAAAATCAGTTTTAACATACAAAGTGATCTACAATCATATTACTTGGTGTGAGGGTGCATCTCTTGGAGTAATACAGCCTCCCACCAAAATTAGTTCACTCTGACCTATTTATTGCACTTCATTGACTTACATGTAGGTTAACTTTTACCCCTGAGTTCAGTTCTCTAATACCAAGTGACCTACAATCATATTACTTGGTGTGAGGGTGCATGTCTTGGGGTAATACAGCCTCCCATCAAATTAGGTCACCCTGACCTAGTTATCACACATCATTGACTAACATGTAGGTTAAGTTTTACGTCTGAGTTCAGTTCTCTGATACCATGCGACCTACAATCATATTATTGGTGTGAGGGTGCATCTTGGAGAGTAACATATGCTCCCACCAAAGTTTTGGTCACTCTGACCTACTTGTCGTGCTTCATTGACTTAGGTTAAGTTTTACAAACGAGTTCAGTTCTCTGATACCAAGGGACCTACAATCATATTACTTGGTGTGAGGGTGCATCTCAGTGAGTAACACAGTTTCCCACCAAAATTAAGTCACTCTGACCTACATATCCCGCTTCATTGACTAAGGTTAAGTTTTACGTCAGAGTTAAGTTCTGCGATACCAAGGGAACTACAATCATATAACTAGAGGGTGCAGCTCAAGGAGTGAAATAGCTTGCCATCAAAATTAGGTCACTCTGACCTATTTATTTCGCTTCTTTAACTTAGGTTAAGATTATGTCTGGTTCAGTTCTGTGATACCAAGCGACGTACAATTATATTACTTGGTGTGAAGATGCATCTAAGGAGGTAACACAGCCTCCTACCAAAAATTAGGTCAATGAGACCTAGGTATCACGATTCATTGACTTAGGTTAATTTTTACATCCGAGTTCAGTTCTCTGATACCAAGCGATCTACAATCATATTATTTGGTTTGAGGGTGCATCTCTGTGAGTAAGCGAAATAAATAGGTCAGAGTGACCTAATTATTGGTATCGTAGAACTAAACTCAGTCATAAAACTTAACATAAGTCAAAGAAACACAATAAGTAGGTCAGAGTGACCTTATATTGGTTGGAGGCTACTTATTGTGTTTCTTTGACTTAGGTTAAGTTTTATGACTGAGTTTAGTTCTACGATACCAAGCGACCCACAGGGTGCTCCTGAGGGAGTAACACAGCCTTCCACCAACTTGGTGTGAGGGTGCATCTTGGAGAGTAACATATGCTCCCACCAAAGTTTGGTCACTCTTACCTACTTCTTGTGCTTCATTGACTTATGTCCGAGTTTAGTTCTTTGATACCAAGCGAGCTACAATCATATTACTTGCTGTAAGGGTGTATCTCGGGGAGCTACAAAGCCACATACCAAAATTAGTTGGGGAACAAGGCCAACTTTGTAATCGTAGTTTTCTGGTTATATATTGATGGAATATTTCTTAGTCTCTTCTGCACTTTCTGGAGCTAATGTATATAGGACTTATTTAGTTACGTTAGTTGGTTTGTAGGTTTGAACAACCAAGGTTTTTTACTGTTGTGTATTAAGCATGGTATATGGGAATAGGTAGAATATGTGTGGCCTAGGAAGTAGTTTGAATATGACTTAAAAGAAGATGAAAATTGAAATAGAAAAAGAAACCCTATAGAAAAATAAGATAAGGAAAAAATTGTAGTCTTATACTTATGTTCTGAAAAAAAAAATGCTCCAAAACAGGATTTGAGATAATATCCTTGTCCCCTTTCCTCATAAAACTAAAATTGTACAAAGTTTTAACCAGATTTCATGCACCCAAAAGTGGACCGGATAAAAACAATGATTTATATGAATATTCATTTTGTATTCTTGTTATTTTAATTGTGTTGGTAAAGCAATGCTCTAGAGATAATATATTTGGAAATGCAGCTTTGTTGAATTTTTGATTGTGAAAATTGTATGATCAGTCAGCAAGTACTGTAAGTTAGTGAACTCCTGAATCAGTACAGAGATATTGATCTGTGTTCATACATGTATGATCATCCAAAATATTACATGGCAGGTCATATTTTATCTGTCTAAATTTATGTACATTCAGATTGGTTAAAAATTTTAGGGGATTTTGTACACTACTAAACTTCCTGATTTGAATACAATAACATTGGGTTTTTGGTATCAAATATCAAAACATTTATTTGATGTGATACAGATAGTTAATTTAATACATGTATTTTATATAATTTTTATCAGAAATAACTTTTTTCATCAGTGTTTGATCTTTAATCATATGATCTACATGTATGAAAGATTGAAAAACTTTTATTCATAAAAAATAATTGTTTATTGTACTTCTTGTATACACTGAAGGAAATGTTTGAAATCAGGATTACTTAATTAGTCTTTTTTCTTAAATTGGAAACTTTTTCTTCTGTGTTTTATGTTATATTCCATTGAAGGCACTCTCTCTTGAACCATTTTGTCGTGAGGCTTTTCTGTCTGCATGCCCAAAGGCATGTTTTAAAGCATATGTTTTTTTCGTTTTTTTGTTTTAATGTCACAAACTTTTCAATGTTTAATGACAAATAAAAGATTTTGGAAAGCTCTGAAATATAATTCTAAATGATACGGGAAAACGTTGTTTAAATTTATAATAAGGCTGGTATCAGATATGACATGTGTCATATATGTATATTACTCACTAACAGCTAATGCTCGGTTGGGATGTTTTTCAGGAAGTCGTTATTTGACTGGGTCTTTAAACATGTATTACGTTTAAGTTAAATATCTGTGCACCAGATCCATTATCCACAATCGATGTTTCTACTGCTGCACCTTCAACTGAAGTTGCTACTGTACATATATTATGTATAAAGTTAAAATACAACTGCATAATAATTAAGGCATTAATCTATTTGATCTCTGGTTTTATAAAGTTAGATGCTTTCCACACAATGGACCTCATAAGTTGCCTTAATTATCTTGGGATTCATCACAATTTGTAAAATAATGTTGGAACCCACTTGACATTTTTGTGGAGACCTTTTTGTGGTATGTTCTCTCATTTTTCATATGAGTAGGAATGTTCGATCCATTATACATGCAGGTGCACATTTCAAATATAAGCATACTGGATGAATGGTTTTGTGTACATGTCTTCAAAAGATAAAATTGTGCCGGAAAAGAAACAAAAAATTTAGATTTTTTTTTGTCAATATAATGTTTTAGGGTTGCAGGTGAAAATTAGTTTTGGTTAGGAATCCTGAAACACATAAAATTTTGCTTGATAACAATTACTGTAAAAGGGAAAATATAGTATAATAAATCTTCATTACATGTTAGGGGCATGTTGCTTTTAATGTTTTAAGGCAGTAGTTGCAAATTATAAACCATATTGAAATACATATCTGTTGATAAATGTTGCTTCCTGTGTTGACAGTAGTTAATCAATTTTTCTTTGGATATCTGTCATGTTGTGATATAAATTAACCCCTTTACATATCACACTTCCTGATTATATATATATACACAAAGGTAATAAACCAATGGAATCTTAACTTCCTGGTTGTAAGGTAAATAAAATCTGTTGTATAAATATAAGAGCAATGTGTAAAAATTTTTTGTTGGGAATATTTCTTATTTTTGAAAAAACAAGATCTTTTTATATAGTTTTTGTTGAAAAAAATAGATCTTTATACTATATTTTATGCAACAGTTTTTTTCCTCATAATTTTGGAGGAAATAATATTTTTTTGAATTATCAATTAATGTGGTTTATAAACTACATACAACAATTTTTTTCCTGTTATTAATTAATATATTTTATGCAACAGTTTTTTCCCTCATAATTTTGGTGGAAATAATATTTTTTTGAATTATCAATTAATGTGGTTTATAAACTACATACAACAATTTTTTTTCTCTGTAATTAATTAATACCAATACATGTACATATTTCATGCGTCATAATTGTGTTAATAGAACAATAGACTTTTGTTTTTTTAAATTTCAGTAGTTTTAACCCTGTTACATGATTAAAGAAATGTATGCCAAAATTTAAAACTAAAAATAGCTTAGATTGAATGAAAATTAAGGAAGACTATTATTTGATTTTCAGTTTGTTTTGATTGGTCAGTAATTGACCAATTGCTATTAGGTTCAAAATTATACAGGAAATTCTCTATACTTCTGTAAACTATTGTTTTCCTGTATGGAAATCAGAAACTGAATGAAATGTCATTTTAAAGTCTATTTTATCTATGAGGAAAATAGAACTAAACTTTGATCATGTTCTTACTGAGGAGGAAATTTTTTTCATTTTGCTCTTTCTCAAAGATAGTTTATGCCTGTGTCTTGTCTTAAGTACTTTATTTAAAACTTAAGATAAATGTAGATAGCAAGTTTACAATAATTGTCATTTTAAATATGATTTGATGGAAATCTTTTAATCAGTGAATTTATTGAAAAAAAGTATGTATTTTTAGAAAATTTGTTGTAAATATAATTATGCTCCTGACAATGATTTTTTAGTTGCAGAAAAACTTTGATATTTACACTTATTGATACTTAATTGTAGATGCTCACTTAAAAACAAAAAAGAAAAGACCAAATGATGAATTAATAATAAAAATTTCATGTTGTTTGTTGAATTTTCATGTATTTTCACAAAACATGGCAATTAATGATCTTGCAGTAAAAAAAAACTGTTCAATAAAAAAGGCAAATTTTTACGAAATTAACCTTTTATATCTTAATTGTTTAATAATAAGTTCATAACCTGCAAATACATGTATGTATATCCTGTTTCTTTGAAAATGATATTATAGTGACATGTCATACTGGATTTTTTGTCAGATTGAGAACCAAAACAACAACTATGAGTAAATTTACCTTCCTTATAAATATCAACATGTTAAAAAAAAACTGAAAATTCCCCTTCACATTTGTTATTGGACATGATAGATCTAAGAAGTAAGTATATAACATCAGTTAATGGAAAAGAAGATTTATGTATATGTTAAGTGGAAAATCTTTCTTGTTTAGAAACAGATAAGAATGAACAGTCATAAAATACTTATTTCATGTTTTTTAATAAAGGTACTTTGTTTTTAAGATAAAAAACATAGTTACATAAGTGACTGATGTGGGGGTAAATGAACATGAGACATTATCTCATGCATAACTGGAACATTGTAGAAATTCAAGTTAATGTTATTGCTATTGTTCATCTTGAAAGTGGCTGTAGGACAGTAAAGTCTACAATAAGGAGCCAAATATTGTGTGTAAGTTCTACAGTAATGAGCCATATGTTAATTGTAAGGTCTACAGTAGTGAGTCAAATGCTTGCTGTAAGGTATACAGTAATGAGCCATATGCTGTATATAAGGTCTATGGTAATGAGCCAAATGTCTGATGTAAGGTCTTCAGTAATGAGCCAATGCTGTATATAAGGTCTATGGTAATGAGCCAAATGCTTGCTGTAAGGTTAACAACGAGCCAAATGCTCATACCATACAGCAAGAACAGGAGTGTTAATTTAGGTGGTATTACTTGTCATTAACCGATAATTTCTACACATTTATTTTAAACACACACGGTTACAAAATCAACAATAAATCATAAAAAAACTGCTGATAACTTGTAACATACATTTGGTTAATTTAAGACAGTTTTGTTCACTCTTCAACAAAAAAAGTATTGTCATAGAAATACATTTATATTTTTATTATTACATAATCAATGAATTATCTCCCCTGTCACAATTAAGCATGAAAGATTTCTCAAAAGTTTTTTGCACAAGTTTTAAATAGTTGATTTTTAAATAGGCATAAATGAATACAAAAAATACTTGTTCACTTTTAAATTATCAGTTTTGACTAAATATTGAAATATATTTTCAATACAGTTATATAAAAAAGAAAGTGAGAAATACCTACACAGGAGTGAAGTATAATTTGATTTTTTTATGCCTAAACAGGTACGAAGTAGATATTAAGATGCACTACACTTGTATAATTAAATGATTAGTTCTTTTGCTTTGTAAAAAATCTCTTTGTATAGTACAAAATGTAGAATTTCATAGAACAGGAAGTCAAAATGCTTTATCTTCTCAGAATTTGATTATTAATTTGCATATACATGTACTTAGTAAAGATATTATTTATATGTATACTTCTGATATGATACTACTTAATATTAATTGGGGCCTCGATGGCCGAGTGGTCTACATGTAGGTTGTTCGTCATTACTACTAATGATCACTAGCATATGTGAGTTCGAATCTCACATGTGCAGGGTGTGTTCGACTCCAATCTTAATTGACAAGGTTACGGATTGCCAATTTTCATACTGAAGGTTGATGGTTCTCTCTGGGTACTCCAGCTTCCTCCACCACTGGCCACCACGAAGAAACCAAATGTGCTGAAAACGGCATAAAAAAACTCCAACTAAACAAAAAAAACTTAATATTAATGATAAAAGATACTTTTTGAGGAGATAAATTGCAGGTAGAGGAAAAAACATTGAATAAAGAAATTTTAAGGAATGGATATTGGGGATCAATTCTCTTCACACACATGACAAAAGGTTGAGCAGAGGAACTGTGATTTAATTGCTTTCTTCAGCCTAAAGTTACATTCAGCTGTCAACACAGAAAGTCACATTCAGCTGTCAACACAGAGAGTCACATTCAGCTGTCAACACAAAAAGTCACATTCAGCTGTCAACACAAAAAGTCACATTCTGCTGTCAACACAGAAAGTCACATTCAGCTGTCAAAACAAAAGTCACATTCAGCTGTCAACACAGAAAGTCACATTTAGCTGTCAACACAGAGAGTCACATTCAGCTGTCAACACAAAAAGTCACATTCTGGTGTCAACACAGAAAGTCACATTCTGCTGTCAACACAGAAAGTCACATTCTGCTGTCAAAACAAAAGTCACATTCAGCTGTCAACACAAAAAGTCACATTCAGCTGTCAACACAAAAAGTCACATTCTGCTGTCAACACAGAAAGTCACATTCAGCTGTCAACACAGAAAGTCACATTTAGCTGTCAACACAGAGAGTCACATTCAGCTGACAACACAAAAAGTCACATTCAGCTGTCAATACAGAAAGTAACATTTAGCTGTCAACACAGAAAGTCACATTCAGCTGTCAACACAGAAAGTCACATTTAGCTGTCAACACAGAAAGTCACATTCAGCTGTCAACACAGAAAAAAAAGTTTATCTCTTGCAATATTTCTAGACTGTTAGCACTCTTTCCGGTAAAAATATTGGTGCCATAATATCCCTCCTGAATTCGGTAGTCATGTACATTTATTTTAAACAATTTATTAGCAGACAGACTCATTTTGGTGCACAAGTGCATTCTTTAAAGACAAAATTTATGTATGTATTTTTAGAATTTTTCATTTAGGGAAATTTAAATATAGATCCAATAAAACGTTTGATGGTAAAAATTATTTTCTAATAAATGTATGTATACATGTATATGGATTAAGTACTGACCTTTCTGTCTTTAAGTGTGCAGAAATAAAGAACAGATTGTTAAATGAAAATAAAAATAAGAATTGGATTTATTGTTTATAACATGCTATGTCTTTACTGTCAAATTGTCATGGGTAATTGAAGACATTCTTTTGTTAAATTTTCAAATAGGAAGACTTTGTCAAAGTATTCCTTTAATTTGATTGATATACCAAGAAACATTTGCAGAATTGTTTAAATGCACTTTTGACATCTAGCAAAAAAAAAAGAAGATAAAATAGATAATTAAGAGAGTTTGAAACGTTTAATCAGCATTTGTATATAAGTTTGCATGAAAAAAAAAGTTTTCTACGATGTAATAATTACCCTTGAATATCAGGTGAGGCAAACAAGGAAGTCAGAGAATATTTAATACATGATGGAATTAAACAGTTGAGAAGGTAATCTTCATTTTTATTCTTGTTCTTGATTAATGAAAAAAACAATAGGATCAAGTTATAATTAATTAATGCATTTTTAAATTTACTTTTTGCAATCTTTGCTTTATTTAAAGTAAATTTGCATGTCTATACATTTTTTTTGTCAATAATTCAAAAATTAAATATTGGCTGCAGTAAATATTTTTTTGCAGAAAGATACATTGATGAAACTTCTGATGTAGTGGACAAATGACATGAATGAAGGCATTAAAATATTTCTAATTGCAAAAAGGATTTAAGCAAAAAGTTAATGGAAAATTAATAACAACATGCTATTTTGTTTGCACTCTGTGATAATTACTGTGTCACTGTCTGGAAATAATTGATATATATAGATTCTATAATGATGACCAGTTGATATGAAATTTATCAACTTGAGAATTAAATTTTCATTTTTAAACTGCGAGGCTTTTTAATTATCTAGAGTGCATACATTTCATAATTAATGCATCCAGAGTTAAGAATCTTTTTCTCTAATGACAATGGAAAACTCTGAGAGGTCTTCTAAATGTTTCACGAGGATTTAACCAATGTGTGGTGATATCTGAATATATCAAACGGGTCAAGAGATGTATAAATGTGCACAGAATTAGACAAATGTTGCTTCTCAACACAGAGAATTTTCACCCCCATTACAAATTGAAAACAGCCCCTAGCAGTGGTTTGATTGTAATTACAATAATAAATTCTTTATTTGAAGTCATTAACACAGTTGCTAAAAGGTTCCTCATACTTACTGGTGGTTAGGAACAATTTTTCATGGCTGTCTTTTTTTATTAGAAGGTTTGAGTAATCATAAACATCTATTTAGCCTCAACAAGTTCTATACATGTGCAAGTCCTCATAGCCAGGAACCTACATGTATATTTTCTATGACTTACTTTTATTTTTTTATTTTATGCAACAATTTCATTTAATTAGGGCCCCGCATTGGATGTTGCGGGACCCTATAGTTTTCAATGCATCTGTCTGCCTGTCCATCTGTCCGTCAACAATTGTTGTTAGCGCTCTTAATTCTACATTTCTCAATGGATTTCAACTAGATTTATATAGAAGGTGTATATGGGCAATAACTTGATAAAATTTGAAAACGAGAACTTTTGGATAATTTTTTTGGGAGTTACTGCCCTTGACTTAGTTTTTCCCTATCAACTACTTGTTAGCATACTCAATTCTACATTTCTCAATGGATTTTTACCAAATTTATATGGACGGTGTATATGGGCAAAACCTTGAGCAAGTTTGAAAACGAGCACTTTTGGATAATTTTTGTAGGGGTAACTGCCTTGACTTAGTTTTTCCCTATCAACTTCTTGTCAGTCCTCTAGATTCTACATTTTTTTTGTCCATTTTAACCAAGTTTATGTGGAAGTTTTATATTGACAATGCCTTATCAATCACTTTGTGATGATCATATCACAGTATTCTAGTTTTCTAGACCGTTATATGCTTGTCTTTTATAAGGGATATTATTATCTCCTTCTGTCATTGTTGAAGATGAAAAATTGAATCCTAAATGTAATACATTTTTTTTATGCTTTTAATTGTATGGGTTGTCTTAACAGTAGTTTATGAAGTAAACTGTAATACATGTCTATCAAAGAGTCAAGTTTAAGATATTATAATAATAAGAGTTGTCTTGAAGCAATTTATTGGTGTATAAAGGAGACCAGTTCACTCACAAACTGAATAAAGTCTGAAGAACTTTATGTTTAATTTGTGAGTGAGCTGCTCGAGTTTATATGCCGATAAATTGCAGAAAATCAACTCTTATTGCTTATGAATCCATAACAACAACGCTTTTCTGCAAAATAAGAAAGAACTGAGCAGTTTAAAATTGCACTCTTTTCCTGGGTCACATATCCATACGTATGCTGAACGTCATTTATCGGCAAATTAGGGATCCCAGACATCACACTGTTGACCAATCAAAATAAAAAATACACACCATATTGGAATTATAAAATGATAAAGAAAAAACAAAGCAATTAGTATGGTATACTTTTTGTGTCGCCTGCGGAATGCATGGTCGACACATAGGGATCACTATCTTTACTGTAAGATATCGGCATAAGAATACAGAACTGACAAAACAGTGGAAAAAGTCCATAAATTCGAAATCCAAGGTAAAGACAAAGTCAAGAGAATGTAACAAAATGAAAGATAATTGAAAAAATGTCTTTGTATTTTGTGTTAGATACATATTGTGCAATTAAGAGGGGAAACATGAACAAGAATATCAAGAGAGGAATTCGGAGGGAGTAATTTAAAGGAAAAGAATACATTAATGACAAACAAAAAGCAACACAAACATGCACTTAAAACTGAAATCTGCAGACAACATTTACTCTCATAAAAAGCAGGAGTGAGCCCAGTTCTCTGGGAAAGAGTAATCATTATATATAACATTTGTTATGTGGTCCAACAAAGTCAGTCAAGCAGCATTCTCAAAGCACTAGTAAAGCATGATGTGTTAGAATTGTATAGTAAATGGTTGGCTTTTTTTCAGAATAAATATTGTTTGTTTTTCAATTTTTGGTGAGGAGATAGGAATATCTTATCAGGAGGACCCTCTAATTTATATCAGGAGATATACCTTCAGAATGGAGGTTCATATGTATTGGGTACATTACAGCAATACATCAGTTCAAGATGTGTAAATTAAAATATCCTGAGCAATTATGGCAGTCTGTTCTTGGCAAAACTTTGGTAAAGTAGATTTATAATAGTGATATAAACCTTTTCACTGGAAGTCATGGTATACTCACCTATATCCTTAAATATTGGAAATGAGAAATGTATACATCATTCTTAGGCATTTCTGGTTATTACCAGTCCAAGAAAGGGAAATAATCAATGAGAATGTTAAAGTCATGTATTTGTTGTACAGTTTTGTCTTATGTTCCTCAATTTTTTATATATATTAAAAATTTCCTGCATAAAAAAGGATTTCATAGCTATAATTAATGATCACTTCTGTGTTACAATTCAAATCCTTATTGTCATAATACTAAATTTCATAGTATGTGACACAACATAACAAAATGAAAACAACATCAACATGATCACTTAGATACATTGTGGAGTAAATTTTCAAGAGTCCCCTGTCCTCAGCTCTATCGACTGTTTTAAAAAGGAACCAAGCTTCTTTACCTGAATGTGTGATCTTGGGTTGAGGATATATGTAATTTTATTTATTTCATTTAAATGTATAAATTTGGTGTTCTCTTTTATCAAAAAATCAAAATAAATTTTTCTAATATGACTGTTAATATCACAATATAAAAAGAAATGAATTTCATAATCAATTTTTTTGCAAATTTTACATAATCTTCTCTTGGTATTTTGAGATATCTCCCCTTTTCGATTAGTAAATTGTGGTCACTTATTCTAAATTTTGTTATCAGTTTTCTAAATTCAAATATATATTTTGAAAATTTACATTTATATTTAATTGAAGATTCTGTTTTATTATATTGCTCCTTAATAACATTGAAAAAATGCTTTCCCACACCTGTTTTCAATAGTTTATACAATAGACCTATTCTCCACACAGAATCAAAAGCTTTACGAAGATCAACAAAACAAATGTATAACCTGTTCTTCTTTTTATGTATGTATTTATTAATTAAAGATTTTAATATAAATATGCTTTCAGATGTTTGATGATTTCCCGGAAACCAAACTGATTTTCACCGAGTTGCTTGTCTACAATTTTTTTCAACCTGTTATTTAAAATTGCATTAAATATTTTTGGAAGACAATTGATTAAAGAAATACCTCTGTAATTATTGGGATCATTCAGGTTTCCCGATTTATGAAGAGCTATCATGAAAGATTTTTTCCATGTACGTATTTGGATATTTACCCGTTTTCAAAATAAGATTAAAAAGTTTAAGAAATGACTTTCCTAGCACTGGATAGGTATATTTAATAATTTAATTTAAAATACTGTCTGGTCCTGCTGATTTTCCTATGTTTAATTTGTTACAAAAATTGAGATATTTAATTCTTCATTTTGGCATTTCTAAATGGAGTTTTTTTTTTACTTTTGAATTAATTTAAAAAAAAGTTTTTGATATAAAAATAAATTGTTATACATGTAAAGACAGGTGTTTTTTTTATAGACAGATGCTCTTTGAGCAGCATATCATTGTTCCTTATGTTACAATTTCAGCTCTTTGCTTTAAATATTATAACAATGTAATAAGGATTTATTTTATTGCCAGTTTAAACAAGACTGTAATAGATTTCAGTTATCAAGTTTATCAAAAAGTGGAAGGTTACACACAACAACAATAGTTTTTATAAAGAAAATGATATCTTTGAGCACAATCTGGTGTGAATGCTCTTAAATTTCGATCGCGTGTAATTGAGAAATTAAGATTTCTGAATACAGTTGAATTTTATATGATGGCATTAAATCACCATTTACAAAAAAGAACACTGGCAAATTTGTTTATTTTTCTATCTTGCTATGTTGAGGAATCAATCCCTAAGAATTCAGTTACATGTATTAATTAAACATAAGGCATCAATGATAAATGTATGGATAAATAAACAACCAAATGGATAACAGGAAAGGTCAACAATGACATACCCATGGTTTGTTTTTAATATTTTTTTAAGATGACTTTTGATGTTGTTGAAAATATTCTTATGACATTTCAGATAATACTTTGTCTTTGCATCAGAATCAAAGCGTGTGTTGTGATCACTTTAAATTAGAATGCTTTCTTGGTTTTTCCATATACAATGTGTGCCATCTGACTGGCAAAACTTTTTACATTTGTAACTTGTTACACAAATACAGTCAGCTCTCGTTATCTCAAACTCGCTTGAGTTGAATTTTTTGTATGGTCCCAAACCTTTTACAGTGCCAATATATGTATTTTGACTCCTTTTTAGTCGAATTTGCATGAAATGAATTTTCTTCTATCTCGAACTAAATTATAAAAACAATGAAAAATCTATTTGTTATGTCAAATAATCTTCATCGAAACACCACAGTGCGGAACAAGTAGTAATTTTGATCTTTTGTAATCAATTTGTCTTCAACTCTTCATTATTTTTATAAATATAGAATGCTAAAAATTAATTAAAGAAGTACCTGAACATGGATAAAGTGATGCCTCGATAGTACAGTCATCTGCAAACTATCATTTTACTAAGGCACCTACAAAAAGTTTAGATTTACTGGACCTCCGAAGTAGTTTATTACCTCCCCTTTGTAACTTGGAAAATTTGTGAGCTCCCTTTTAGTCGAATTTCGTCTATCTCAAATAGGACTTCGAGATAACAAGAGTCGACTGTAGTTTATAAAAGTATTGGTATTGAAATAATTTAGTTGCATTTCTTTGATAGAGGTCAGTAAACAATAAGCATTGATTAGATATCAGTTTTAAGTCTTGTTGTTTTACTGGTTTTATGATTCAAAAGTTAAACTCTGAGGTATTTGCAATTTTTTACTGTTTTTTTATAATAATTTACCATATGTCTCATTGTTTTGTTTTCCTGTCGCTGAGTCAGTTGCAAAGGGGGAGTACTTGCTAACTGGTTAATTCCACCAAATCTAATATCAGTGTTTGTTCATGTATCTTTCTTATATTTTATGCATTTTTATGCAAGGTAATAGAGTTTTTGTCAGAAATGTTTGGGTTTAAATTTCTTCATAAAATGTTTTTACAAGAGATTGTGTGCACTCAGCAATTGATGAAGACTTTCCAACATATAAAATACACTATGCAGTATTGAAGGGCAGGCCTAGCAGTTTTTACTGTAACTCAGATAGCTTCTTTTACTCATTTTATTATGGTTGTTTCATCAATATCCCATACATATAACTCATATAGCTTCTGTTTATTGATATGATAACAATACATAAACTTTATTCAGTTGAAATTTTTTTAAAATTTGGCTTGTGGATTCTTGTACATGGTACATGTATTAGCATTTATGATTTCCTTTGAAATTTGATTTGAGTAGAAGGATAAATATTTTTTTCCAATATTTAAATTTGAAAATTCTGCTTGAAAAAATAGGTCAAGGATCAAGGGATGTCTTGAAAGTACATTGTATTTAGATTTTTGAAAAGTTGAAGCATTTTAAGGTTTCACCTTGTATTTACTCAGAATTAAAATGTTTGTGTGAGATTTCCAATTTAATAGGCTAATCATGATAATGTCAGTAGAAGTTATAATAGTAACATTGTGTATGACTAGATTTCTATTTAAGGTATTGAGTTCTTTATTTTATAAGAGAACAATTAATCATTTCCTGTCCATTAGACCTAAAATTAAACCACCCTGGTTGTATGATACTTAGCTAATTCATTTGAGACTGTGTGAGATCATTTCTGTTAATTCATAAGTTTTAAAGTGTGCATTTATATTATTGCAAATAAGCAACATCAGACATTTATACAAAATAAATTAATGTATTACATAAGTGTAATTAATGTCAGTTTTCTATTGGTCAGTTAGTGATCACATGATTCCCCATTTTTTCTTGGATTGAATTGAGATTTTGCTTCTTGAAGTGCATGAATTCTTGTTTTACACTAGCATGCATTTGTTTTATGAATGAAATCAAAGTGATCAATCAGATTTCAAGGTTTCATTCTGTATGAACCAATCAGATATGAACCAGTATAATGAATGGATGCAATATGATATGTTTTTTTTGATTGGCCATAAATAGTGGAAAAGAATAGTAATCAAAGTATGGTTCAGTGTATATTTGGTTTGAAGAAAATCCCAAAAGTTGTGATAACTAATGTAATACATCCTCCCAAGTCAAGGTTTTGTATCCACGTTCGTTCCTACAAACCCGTGACATCAGACATTCATATTTTGCGGGTCAGAAGTGAATGATTTTCATTGGTTCTTCTCAAGGTCAAAAGAGAATCCATTGTGTGGTAGGTAGAATTTTATAGGTCACACACCAGGCGGCGATATTTTCGACCCCCAAAATATGGATGTGTGATGTCAGGGGTTTGTAGGAACGAACATGGAAACAAAACCCTGACTTGGGAGGATGATGTAATAAAACAAATAACACATACTAACTCAATCAATATGAGGTTTTATGGAGCTCACACAGCAATATTGAGCTGATTTACATGTAAAAGGCTGTTTTTTAATAAATTGCAAAAACCTGTTTTTCAATTATTTTTATTTATGCAAAAACTCTTTCACTTGAAATTTACTGTTACAGTTAGAAATATAGTATCGTAAAGAAATATTCAGATGCTAAGAAGGTTTTGATGTTAAGAAGGAAATGATGCTGAGTCATATTTTAAAAGAAATATTGAATATAAAACATGATGCCACATTCATTTCACCTTGTCCAAGCATTTATATGATTATAACACTTGACTTGTAATGTATAAATAAAGTTTTGTAGAATATTGTTTTGTCATAAAAAACAATTCTGATGATTGAAACATTGAACTTTTCATGCAATTTGACAAACAATATACTAGTAAGCTTCCTTTATACCGATGGTCATTCTTGACTTTGGGATCATTTGAACTTTTCATGCAATTTGACAAACAATATACTAGTAAGCTTCCTTTATACCGATGGTCATTCTTGACTTTGGGATCATTTTGAGCTTTTCATGCAATTTGACAAACAATATACTAGTAAGCTTCCTTTATACCGATGGTCATTCTTGACTTTCGGATCATTTATTTATTAATAGTAAATGTCCTTTCTTACAAAAGCCATTTTGTTTCTTTTATCAAAATGTTCTACTTACAAAATATACCAACACAGATTTAAACCTTTTATTAATTCAAATTACAGATCTTGTGTGGTAAATAGCTAAAGACAATATGCTTCAGTCTACAATTATACATTAACTTATTGGTGTATATGTCAATTTGCTGCAAAATATGAATGTGCAAAAACTCATATTTTTTGCAATTATTGTTCACATAGCTGAACTTATTAAAATCTGTTTTTATCTTGCAGGATTGTTAAACAGTTAAAAAGTTTCAATGATTTCTACATGTTTTTGTGGTCCATTTACCCATAATTCATAGCATGATGATTGAAATCAGATGGCTGGTGTTTCCGACACATTAGAACTTCAGAATAATAGGGAATCAACAAGTCTTACATCAACAATTCATTTTTTAACCGAAGGAGAAGACGGATATGATTACGAGTTTGTAAATTTGAAAGATGATAAATATGACTGTCCTATATGTCTTCTTATTTTACGGGATCCTGTTCAAACACCATGTGGACACAGATTTTGTCATAAGTGTATACACAGGTGGCTGAGGTAATTTTAATTTTTGCTTTGAAATGACTAAAAAATACAGCAAATGAATTAAAACACACACACATATACCTACACCAACAACAGAAACCACCTGCAATGTTTACTGTGTAAAATTGTTTGAAAAAGAGTGTAACATTTACAAAAAGGTTTTGCTGCAAAAAATTATTGTTATTTATTCTCAGTCCAATCACAAACAACAGCACTTACATGTATTGTATATCATTTGAAAAGTTGTATGTCAAAAATCTTATTTTATATTTATATCATCAAACCCATAACCTTTTTGCACTTATGAATTTTTATGGCAAAATTCTAGAGCATATATTATGACCTCAGAATAAGCTTTGTATGATTTCAGGAATGTAATGAACTCATAATATGGACATACATCCGTTCTGATAAATACAGTCAACAATTTAACAAATAAAATATTTGATACAATCTGGAATTTTCTAGTCCAGATCTTTACAGGACACCTTGACATTTAAAAGGAGTTAAACGGCCATTTTCTACTTCCTTTTTTCCTTATATTACTAGCCTGTAAGGTTTTAACTCCCTCACAGAAAATTTACCATACCCAGATTTTTTTATACCCTGGCTTTTATTTTATCTTTTTAAGCATCATCCAATTGTAATCTTTTCTTTTGTAATATCAAATATTAAAATTAATTTTTTAAATTCTGTTAAAAGCAGCTCCCTAAGACAAAGATGTCAAAGCATAAATTTTATGTCTTTTAGATCCATTTAATTTTTATTGCTAAAACTATCTCTATTGTTATTTTTTGGCCTTATACAACTTTGTTTTCGAACATACCCAATAAAGGAAAATCCAGAGATATTCATTGTACCCGGAGAGAACCATCGACCTTCGGTAGGAAAATTGGCAATCCTTGTCAATTTAGATCAGAGTTGAACACACCTTGCCACAGGTGAGATTCGAACTCACAACACTAGTGTTGACAGGCTAGTGATCATTAGTAGTCATGAGGAACTACCTAGACCACTCGGCCACCGAAATAAACAAAATACAGTGCAAAGTATAAACTTTGAAATAACAAATTTAAAAAAGGTTTGAAAGAACTAGATTGTACTGTAAATAATAAGTTTACTAAACACATTGTATAACATAACATAAAATTAAGTGATTTTCCATTAGAAATTTGAATACATCACAACACTGGCATTTTCCGGTAACTTTTAAAATGGTAATACTTTACAGTAACCCTTAGCCTTATAAGATTTATCACTGTATAAATAAAATAGCCTTTTGTCAAATCTATCAATGGAATGCAATTACTTCTGATGATGTAGGAGTATCTACCTACTGATTAGTTTATAAATAAATATTTTCATAAAATTTATTTCTGTCACAAAACAAGACAGTAATTTAAAACCTTAAGTATATAAAAAATATAGAATTTCAAATAATTTGAATAAATTTAAAAAAAATCAAGAAGCCCAAAAGGTTTCTAAGGTTAATTTTATTGTGTTACACAATATACTGGTGTTCAGTGACCTTTCTGTATAGATCTTCACTTGTTGCATCAAACAGTTAGTGTATGTTGATTACTATAAGGGCAAAAATTCTTATAAATTTTTTTCCATCGTTGAACTATTTTGGCATGAGTATATTTAGTTAATTTTCATTTCTTTTAAGAAATATTCAATATCTAAGACATTTTTAAAAGTCATACAAAAACTTAAAGGAACTGGTTACTTTCAGTTATTTTGAGGCAGATTAGGTTTTAGATGAATATTATGCAAGGCAACACCTCTTGATTCATTCTTGTTGTCTTGGTTTGAAAATTTGGTAATGCTGAAAATCTAAACAAGAAAAAACAAGACCATAATATAGAATTTTAAAGACACCGGTAAAGCTGGGTGTCCTGTAGATAATACATGGATATTATTTGGTTTCTTTCTTTTTGTGAGTCTGGTGAGGTTAGATGTCCTGTAAATAATACCTGTATAATATTTTTTTTCTTACTTTTCGTCAGTGAGTCTGGTGCAGCTAGATGTCCTGTAGATAATACCTGTATAAGATTTGGTTTCTTTTTTTAGTGAGTCTGTTGAAGCTAGACGTCCTGTACATAATACCTGTATAATACTTTTTTTCTTTTTTCAGTGAGTCTGGTGAAGCTAGATGTCCTGTAGATAATACCTTTATAAGATTTGCTTTATTTTTTTAGTGAGTCTGTTGAAGCTAGACGTCCTGTACATAATACCTGTATAATATTTTTTTTCTTTTTTCAGTGAGTCTGGTGAACTAGAAGTCCTGTAATAAAACCTGTATATTTTTTTCTTTTTTCAGTGAGTCTGGTGAAGTGTATGGTAGATAATACATGTATAATTTTTTTAGCTCACCTGGCCAAAGGCCATGTGAGCTTTTGCCATCACTTGGCGTCCGTCGTCGTCTGTCGTTAACTTTTTAAAAAATCTTCTCCTCTGAAACGGCTGGGCAGATTGGATCGAGGCTTCATAGGAATGATATATGACATGTCCTCCACAAACGATCCACATTTTATATTGATCCGATTAAAAACATGGCCACTGTTGCTAAAAATAGAACATAGGGGTAAATTGTTTTTTGCTAATAACTCAAAAACCGTTACAGATATCGAAAATCTGACAGGGTAAAATTGATCAGCATGACAAGATCTACCTATCCTGAAATTTTGAAGGAAATTTCAAAACCCGTTTAGGAGTTATTGCCCTTTTTTCGTCAAATTTTCAAAATTTTAACATTTTTCGTCATTTATCTCCAAAACTATTTGAGATAGAAGTGAAATGTAAATTTGAAAAATGTTTGCCATGTTGAGATCTACCTACCCTGAAATTTTAAAGGAAATCCCAAAACCCATTTAGGAGTTGCTGCCCTTTTTTTTGTAAAATTTTCAAAATTTTTTCATTAAAAAATCTTCTCCTCTGAAACCGCTGGGCCGATTGGTTTGAAACTTAATAGGAATGATCTATGACATGTCCTCTACAAACGATCCTCAATTTATTTTGATCTGACATAAAACATGGCTGTCGTAGCTAAAAATAGAATATAGGAGTGCATGTGTTGTTTTTGGCTTATAACTTAAAAACCGTTACAGATATAAAAAATCTGACATGGGGTTAAATTGATCAGCATGACAAGATCTACCTAACCTGAAATTTTGAAGGAAATCCTAAAACCCATTTAGGAGTTATTGTCCTTTTTTCGTCAAATTTTCAAAATTTAACATTTTTCATTTATCTCCAAAACTATTTGAGATAGAAGTGAAATGTCAATTTAAAAAATGTTTGCCATGTTGAGATCTACATCCCCTGAAATTATAAAGGAAATCCCATAACCCATTTAGGATTTATTGCCCTTTTTTTGTCAAATTTTCAAAATTTTAGCATTTTTGCATTTATCTCCAAAACTTTTTGAGATAGAAATGAAATGTAAATTGAAAAATGTTTGCCATGTTCAGATCTACCTACCCTGAAATTTTGAAGGGAATCCCAAATTCTATTTAGGAGTTATTGGTTTGTGTAATTTGAGGTTGGGTTCTGTTACATTTATTTAAGGTTCACCCTTATTCCTGGTCAATTTTATCAACTTCCTGCCAGGACTACCATCATCAGGGAACATATTTTAACATTAAACCTTATGAAAAATAAATCTTCAACAAATTTTCCCTGAACAATTGAACAAATTGCAACAGACTTGGTCAAATAGTTGATTAATTTTCCCATGAAAACCAGACTCCAGGTGAGCGATACAGGATCTGGTGAGCCTCTTGTTCTCTTTTCAGTGAGTCTGGTGAAGCTAGATGTCCTGTAGATAATACCTGTATAATATTTTTTTCTCTTTTCAGTGAGTCTGGTGAAGCTAGATGTCCTGTAGATAATACCTGTATAATATTTTTTGTCGAGCCTGCGACTTTAGTCGCAGAAAGCTCGACATAGGGATAGTGATCCGGCTGTCATCTGACCTTGACCTCATTTTCATGGTTCAGTGGTTATAGTTAAATTTTTGTGTTTTGGCCTGTTTTGAATACTGTATGCAATAGGTCTTCTATATTTGGTGTATGGAAGGATTGTAAGGTGTACATGTCCAACTGGCAGGTTCATCTGACCGTGACCTCATTTTCATGGTTCAGTGGTTATAGTTAAGTTTTTGTGTTTTGACCTGTTTTTCGAATACTGTATGCAATAGGTCTACTAAATTTGGTGTATGGAAGGATTGTAAGGTGTAACTGTCCAACTGGCAGGTGTCATCAGACCTTGACCTCATTTTCATGGTTCATTGGTTATAGTTAAGTTTTTGTGTTTTGACCTGTTTTTCGAATACTGTATGCAATAGGTCTACTATATTTGGTGTATGGAAGGATTGTAAGGTGTACATGTCCAACTGGCAGGTGTCATCTGACCTTGACCTAATTTTCATGGTTCAGTGGTTATAGTTAAGTTTTTGTGTTTTGGCCTGTTTTTTGAAAACTATGCAATAGGTCTACTATATTTGGTATATGGAAGGATTGTAAGGTGTACATGTCCAACTGGCAGGTGTCATCTGACCATGACCTCATTTTCATGGTTCAGTGGTTATAGTTAAGTTTTTGTGTTTTGGCCTGTTTTTTGAATACTGTATGCAATAGGTCTACTATATTTGGTGTATGGAAGGATTGTAAGGTGTACATGTCCAACTGGCAGGTGTCATCTGACCTTGACCTCATTTTCATGGTTCAGTGGTTATAGTTAAGCTTTTGTGTTTTGACCTGTTTTTCGAATACTGTATGCAATAGGTCTACTATATTTGGTGTATGGAAGGATTGTAAGGTGTACATGTCCAACTGGCAGGTGTCATCTGACCTTGACCTCATTTTCATGGTTCAGTGGTTATAGTTAAATTTTTGTGTTTTGGCCTGTTTTCGAATACTGTATGCAATGTGTCTGATAGCATTTACTTTCATTAGAAATACACGACAGGCGAGACATTTTTGTGTGTCCACTCTTGTTTCTTTTTTCAGTGAGTCTGGTGAAGCTAGATGTCCTGTAGTTAATACCTGTATAATATGTTTTTTCAGTGAGTCTGGTGAAGATAGATGTCCTGTAGATAATACCTATATAATATTTGTTTCTCTTTTCAGTGAGTCTGGTGAAGCTAGATGTCCTGTAGATAATACCTGTATAATATTTTTCCTCTTTTCAGTGAGTCTGGTGAAGCTAGATGTCCTGTAGATAATACCTGTATAATGTTTTTTTTCAGTGAGTCTGGTGAAGCTAGATGTTCTGTAGATAATACCTGTATAATATTTTTTTCAGTGAGTCTGGTGAAGCTAGGTGTCCTGTAGATAATACCTGTATAATATTTTTCCTCTTTTCAGTGAGTCTGGTGAAGCTAGATGTCCTGTAGATAATACCTGTATAATATTTTTTTCTTTTTTCAGTGAGTCTGGTGAAGCTAGATGTCCTGTAGATAATACCTGTATAATATTTTTTTTAGTGAGTCTGGTGAAGCTAGATGTCCTGTAGATAATACCTGTATAATATTTTGTTCTCTTTTCAGTGAGTCTGGTGAAGCTAGATGTCCTGTAGATAATACCTGTATAATATTTTTTTCTTTTTTCAGTGAGTCTGGTGAAGCTAGGTGTCCTGTAGATAATACCTGTATAATATGTTTTTTCAGTGAGTCTGGTGAAGCTAGATGTCCTGTAGATAATACCTATATAATATTTGTTTCTCTTTTCAGTGAGTCTGGTGAAGCTAGATGTCCTGTAGATAATACCTGTATAATATTTTTCCTCTTTTCAGTGAGTCTGGTGAAGCTAGATGTCCTGTAGATAATACCTTATAATATTTGTTTCTCTTTTCAGTGAGTCTGGTGAAGCTAGATGCCCTGTAGATAATACCTGTATAATATTTTGTTCTCTTTTCAGTGAGTCTGGTGAAGCTAGATGTCCTGTAGATAATACCTGTATAATAAGAGAACAGCTGTTTCCTGATAACTTTGCCAAACGTGAAATCCTTAATTTACAAGTTAAATGTCCCAAAGCCAAAGAAGGGTGTGGAACTATTGAGGTTCTAAAACAATTACCTGTAAGTTTTTCTGTGGTATTAAAAATTACATTATTGTGAATTTCTTGTAAGTCAAGTTTTAAAATGTAAAACCAACATCAGGCATTGTAGAATAAATATTATGGACCTCAAATATTTTACATATATATTTAAAATTTTTTATTTGTGGATACATGTAGTTTTAAGCTCATCTGACCCATTTTAGAGCATTGGGGCAAAAATAATTTTGAATAAACTATATTCAGTAACAATTTTATATGTACAAAAAAAAAATGTAATGCTTCATTAAGATGAAAAATATCCAGAATATTACTTTGGACCATACCAGCTCAGGTACTCAGTTACTGTAAATTTGGAAATTATTGCGATGTTTTTATTATTTTGATAAATGAGACAGGGTTGTAATCACAATAATTTAAATTCATATTTTGGAATTTTTTTATATGAATGAAGTGTGATTTTTCTCAATATTGCAAAAATTAAAATCGCTTTTGGTCTTAAGTGACAAAATCGTAGTATAAAATGCACGCAATAATTTATGAATTTACAGTACCCAGTGTTTACAGCTACTTATGATCAAAGTCTTACCAATTTTGTGGAAAGATGTGTTAGGTTCAAACTTAATTGATTGGAATTGCTGGTTTTCTTGCTAAAAATATTTGAAATGGGTGAAATTGGTGTAATACACCAATACACATAGGGTAAACATGTAAGCTTAAAGTGGCTCAGATGAGAGTGGCAAAGATGATGAACAAACATTTCCAGAAAACATCTGATGGAATGTTTTAATTATTTATAACGGGATATAATCAGTCTTTGAAACAATATCCGCATGACAATAAATGAATCTGAAACACTTCGTTGTGATATTGTGTCATGATGCATGCTGCTTATCCCTGAATTTATACTTGTGTTACATGTATAATGGTAACCAAGGTAATGCAAAAAAAAATAAATTATTATTAGCATCTTGGTTCATTTTAAAAAAAATAACTCAGTTGGTTTAGAGATGAGATTTAAAGATTTCTAAAATTAAAAAAAGTATTTTTTTTTTTTTTTTTTTTCAATGGAAAATCCACATCAAGCACTAAATATTATGTTTAACATTTCTCTTTCAGAGACACCTTGAATTGTGTGGTTATGTACCGACCCCCTGTCCTAACGAGTGTAGCGATATATTGCTACGTAAAGATTTACCTCAACATATATCTCAGATCTGTTCAAAACGGAAAATTGTTTGTTGTAAATGTGGTGATGAAGTGATAGCTGAGAAAGAAGAGGTAGGATTTGTTGAATACTCAGAGTTCATCTCCTTCCAAACATTCACCTACTTAAAAAATACACTTATTTTCAATCTCCTTCTAGAGTAACACCTCCTTCAAAAGGCCCCTCTCTTATTCAAGATATCCATTGTAGAGGTTCACCTCCTCCAAAATGTAGTACATACACATAATATCCAGTAAAATTACTCATTAAGTCATACTAGTATAACTTGTAACTGGTTTTACACTTTTGTGAAAATGGCTCCAGCTTCTTATAAATGTACAACGCTTATCCATGGTTAATCACCAAAACAAAATCTATCCTAATTTGATAACAAATTTTGCTTTTTTAAAAACATGTATATACATATTTACCATTTGAAGTGAGTAACTTCAAAAAAAAAATTTGATAGTTTCCCATTATCTTTTTGCACAGCATCACATTTCTTTTCTGTTGTTCATTATGTGAAAATAATTTTATTGGAGTTGTAGCCCCTTGATATGTAACATTTTGGGAATTTCAATTATGACCACAAATGAGCACCATTACAAGATAATATGGTAGTGATATATAGCTTCTTTCATTGTTACAAGTGGATTATCCGATTTTTCCAAGGCTTGTGCTTAAAATTCCGTAATTTAACATTCGAGATCCGAAAAATCAAATAATCCAATAGTCATAATGTAAGATGCTGTTTCTCTAATTTTCAAAACTATTTAAAAACTGGTCAACAGTATCAAATTATCCCAACGTCATCCCATCACTATGGTCACCAGTATGTATTCATGCGAATCTTGTATTGAAAACTATCCGACATTTTACAAGTATGAAGCAATCATAATCAATACAAAGTTTTATTTAATATAATTTAACAACGTCATTGTTAACACGGTAGATTATTTCCATATGTCAGTTGTCATTTAAACCAGAACTATTTTTCCTAGCAGAATTTGTATTATACAAAAGCTTTCACAATGGCGGACAGAAAGGAACAAGAAGAACAGGGCATGTTCAAAATTGACCCTTAATGAATCCTATCAGTCCCATGACAAGTCAGATTTTTTGTCCTGATTTCGAAACTTCATTTATGGACATCTTTTATTACAAAGCCGACGACTTGATCGTGTTTGTTTATGTGTAAATAAGGAAATTTTTTGAAGACCAATTGTATTTAGAGAACCAAAAACTCACTAGTGAGATTATCAATTTTTCTAACAATGGTTGAGAGACTGTTAACTTGGCTGAAAATCAGAGAAAAACTTTTGAACAATTAAGTAGGAGGATAAATGATTTTTAAGTTGAATATAATGCTTAGTTGTGAATTTGATACATTTTGTTTCTCCATATTATTATTCCATTACATGGTTTACATACCAGGCAATTCTGGGATAAATTAAATTGAATTAAAACTTGAATTTAGCTTCTTTAGTCTACCAATCAGGTTGTGAAGTTCAGAAACTGGATGCCATTTAGCAATTCTGGTTGTAGTGTTTTCTGATGAAAAAATCTTGTTTTTAGCTCTGTAATCAGGCAATGTATGATGGGTAAGTTGGTGCTCTTTCAAGGTAGACAGCTCCAAACAGTGATGATAGAAATTTCAGTTTGCTGTCAATTTGACATAAACTGTAAGCATTAGATTTAAAGTCTCATTTAAAGAACAGGTCTTGTTTTGGTGGATTATCTACAGACATAGAATATTCATGTATATTTGTAGGATCACTTGTTAAACCATTGTCCTATGATGAGGGTAGCCTGTCAGTATTGTGGAAAAGAATTATTGAGGAATGAGGTAAGTATATAATATAAGGTTACCTAAAAAAAAAAAGCCTAACGTCATTCCCAATTTATGCGTGATAAATGGTTAATCCCAGAATCTTGTACACACAAACTGGACCTCGTAATTCAATAGCTTGTGAGTAGTAGGTAACCAGTAACATAGATGTATTAGGAAAAATTACAATGGAAAGTACCGTAATTTTCTTGCTTTATTCAATGAATGCCATGAAATTCATAGTTTCGTTATCCATTTAATTATGTAAAGCCTGATTGTTAGAATCACTGATAATAAAGAAATTTCTACTAATGAAATTTTAGTTTTTGTGCTGAAACAATAAAAATACCAAAATATATTATACTGAAATAGTTCTGTCACTTCTAAGTGTCATGTAACACTTGAAAAAAAAAAAATTAAAGAAAACAAGTGGATGACAATATTTTTTGGTGTGATCAATGACCTTACTATACAAAGGTTGATGCATAGTCACATAAAAACATAATCTATTGTATTATCTTTAAATCTTCTGAATACATGGTAAATGCACAAAATGATGTGGTTCATTTTAATGTCCATAAGTGTAAAAGAGAAAATTTGAAAGTGACAGGACATTTTAAAAAGAAATTAGAACAAACATGAGGAGTTAGTTATCCAAGTAAATCAAATTAACTCGAAAAAAACGTTCGTCATTTCATACAGATATATCATGTGTGAGTGGGGTATTTGCAAAATATACGAGTCAAGAAAATAAAAATTTCCCCAAGCCCCAAGGGGCAAGGGAAATTTTTTTTCGAGATCGGTATATTTTGCAAATACCCCTCTAACACATGATATATCTGTTTAATTACACTGAATATACCATGAGGGTATCTTATACAAGGAATAATTAGTGCAATAAATCACCAGATGTTATCCCAACCAAGACCTTTTAGATAAAGTTAATAATTGTAGGGACTTAAATGAAATAAACTCTTTAAAGCCCTTGATTAAGAACGAATTTAACGAAAAATATAATAATATTTTTGAAAATAAAATAAATAGCTATAATGAAAATAGTAAACTGTTAGTTTATAAAAATCTATAAATTAGCTTGGATAGAGAATTTTATTTGGCTTCCAATGAATTTTCAATAAGAAAATGCTTCACTAAGTTGAGAATTAGTGACCATAATTTAGAAATCGAAAAAGGTCGCTATTATAAAATTTCTAGAAAGGATAGAATATGTAAACAGTGCCACTTGCTGGAGGATGTAAAATTGACAAAAATCTAAGGGATAATCTATTTGAAAATTGTTTACCTACTGATAATTTTATGTCTCTAAACTCAAGAATAAAAAGAATGGTCAAACCCTTCTATCATAGAACATATTAAAAATATTGGCTCTTTTATAAAACAGTCATTAGAACTGAGGACAGAAGTCTTATAATTTTTTCCATGTGTTCATTTAATTAGATTTGTTATTTCTTTGCAATATTATGTTTTGTTTTGTTTTGTCACAAACCAAATATGTTTATATGACAATAAAGATATTTATTAGAATAAGAAGCATTAAATTCCAGGGGTTCAAAGGTGACAAAGTATTAAATGAATTCAGTGCAATTTTGAAAGACAGAAAGTTATGGAAAAATCATCCATAATATGCTGTTTGCGACTGGCCAATGATATGAACACAGCAATAGTCAGTTCCAGAAACTCTCCTGTATCACGATTCTGACTCTATAATTATAATTTTAAGCAAGTTATTTCCCTTACTTTACTTATTTCTATGCCCGGTGAACGAAACTTTTTCTAGCCTTAATATGTAGCACAAATAAATTCACTTCAGATTGCATAATGGCTGCCCCCATTAAACAAAGACTTTTCTAAATCACCCATATGTAGAAAATACATATGCTCCTCTAGCACTCGCTGTGCTCACTAAAATCATCGTACATTAAACAATTTTAAACATAATTCGAAATAAGATAAAAAAAACTGTTATTAATTTATACCTGTATTTTTAATTGAGGGCTATTCCGGAAAAAAATGTATGGGGGGGTTGGAAGGCACTTTATATAAAATTGTATGGGTGGTCGGGGGTCTGGAAAAAAATTCTAAAGGAAGCATAAGGAAATTTTATTTTAAATTGTATGGGTAGTGGGTGCTGAAAAAAAATGCCTTCCAACCCCCCCCATACCATTTTTTCTGGAATAGCCCTGATAAAAATATTCTGTTGCAGAAACTCCTGTCATGTCTGTATAAAATTTATTATAAGACTAGAGATTATTGCAGTAATTCATAATTGGGAATTAGAAAATCAACAATAATGTTATTTTGGTATAAGAAAAAATTAGAAAATAAATGGGAAATTCAAAGTCAAATTCAATTGTGTTGCATCTACCACATTCATTATAATGCCACATTTTTGTTCTGAATTTAGGTTTGTAGTTAGATGTTCATGATTTTGCAAAAAAAAAAAAAAAATAATAATTTGGACTTTATACAAGTGGAGATTGTAAAAATGTCCACCCTGTTACATTTTCCACATTCATAACAATGTCAAATTTGTTGCTGAATTTACAGTTGGATGCAGTTACCTGTGAAAATTTAAATTATCTTGTAGAAAAAAAATGTACATTGGGTTTTATAAAATTTGACATTATTTAAATATGTGTAAACATTTTCTGAAAAAATATGATAGGGAATTAGAATTTTTCTAAGTTTTTACCTTTGCACAAGCCAAAATGTCAAATTTTTCCAGTAAAATGTGACTTTGTTCTGTACTTTTTATAAAGTAACAAAAAATTCAGATAAAGATGTCATTGATTTTTGAAAATGATTTTTGTTGCATTGGGATACAAAACCTGTCAGCTTTAGTCAACCCAGGCGAAGAATCTATCCCCCCCAAACACACTATAAAAATTTATGATAAAAATTAGGTACAACTTTATATTTTTCTTGACATATCAACTGTTTTTTTTTTGGAGGAACATTCTTAATTAATATTGCTAACAGAAAAATAAGAATAAAGTGTTGAGGATAGATAAAATAAATAAAGATGGTTGGGTTATGAGAAACACAGGTATTTTTTGACTTGGCCTTATTAATGATTATATAGATAAATTACTGTTAGAAGTCTTCCTGAATAATGTTTGTATTAGATCTGTATTAAAGTTCATAGACCATGAAAAGACCGATTGATACTTTTATCTATAGCCCACTGTACTTCCTCTTTTTGTTCATTGGAATTCACACCTAGTACTGGTAATAAGGGTCCTGAAATGTAATACACAGGATCAAATTAGAGTTTCAGTGTTTGGATATTTGCATTTCATTATCAGTTGATTTTCGTATTGTATGTGTCTGGTAAGATTTTTTATTGAGATTTTATATTTCATTTTAGGCTCACCATCTAATATTAATTAAAAAAAGGAGAAAATAAATATCATGTTCAAGATACATGTATTTAGGGATTTTTGGAAGAGATTTGAGTTATTCTTATATAAGCATTTAATTAAAATAATTTCTTGTGAAATATTTACTGAAGTTTTGTATAGGGCATCTATTAAAATGTCAATTTGGAGCTTTTTTTTCATTAATATCAAATAAAAAGCAAATATAGTCTATCATTAAAACCTTAAAGTAAATATAGCCAACAAACCTAATTCAGATTTGTAAAATTTCTGATGAAACTGCAAGGTAAACAAATTTTTTTTTCTGATTGGTCCAATTTGTAAAATATCCTCTGAAACTGCAAGATAGACAAATATTTTTTCTGATTGGTCCAATATGTAACATCTATTACGAAACTGCAAGGTAAACAATTATTTTTTCTGATTGGTCGAATTTGTAAAATCTTTGAAATTGCAAAGTAAATGAAATAAGCTTTGTTTTGTTTACTATATAGTAAAATAAATAGAATTTAAACTTGCCCTTTAGCAAAGTATTTGTTGTGTATGTTATGAGTTACTCTCACAGACCTAGAGTTACAGAAACTTATAATAGTAAGGCTTTAATTCACTATACATTTGAATGCTAGCTATAATACAATTGGAGATTGAACCCGGAACCCTTGGTACAATAGTCCAACGCTCTACCAACAGAGCTATTAAATGAGTACATCACTGGCATACCTCATGGAGGGTGGTTATAAACCTGTTACAGTTCTATCACTTATATCGTACATGAGGGAAGCCCCGTTACATATGTTAGAGTACCATTTAAAATAGAAATTTGATAAAGTTTAAATCAATTTGCATTGTACTATTACAGAAAAAGAATCATGAAGAGTCTGACTGTCCCAGAGCTATAGTAACATGTCAGTACAGACCCATGGGATGCTCAACAGTGGTGAGTACCTTTTTCGCTCACCTGTCCCAAAGGGTCAAGTGAGCTATTTCATCACTTGGTGTCCATCGTCTGTCATCGTCCATTAAACTTTTACAAAAATCTTCTCCACTGAAACTACTCGGCCAAATGGAACCAAACTTGGCCACAAGCATCATTAGGGTATTTAGGTTAAAAAATTTGTCCGAGGACTCCGCCTGCCAACCAACATGGCCAATATGGCTAATAATAGAACATAGGGGTAAACTGCAGTTTTTGTCTTATATCTCAAAAACTAAAGCATTTAGAGCAAAAAAGACATGAGGGTAAAAATTGTTCTCAGGTCAAGATCTAACTGCCATGAAATTTTCAATTGAATCGGTCAACCCTTTGTTGGGTAATTGCCCCTGAATTGTTAATTTTAGGGAAATTTTGCAGTTTTAGGTTATTATCTTGAATACTATTATAGATAAAGACAAACTGTAAACAGCAAAAATGTTCAACAAAGTAAGATCTACAAATAAGTCGACATGACCAAATCATTGATTAACCCCTTAAAGGAGTTTTTGCCCTTTAAAGAAGGCATCCTGCATAAACTTTCCTTTAAAGATCTTCTTCTCTGAAACTACTGGGCCAATTGAGACCAAACTTTGGTGGAATGGTCCTTGGGTGGTCCCCTTCCAAATGTATGTCTAGTATCCCCAACTTCCAACCAACATGGCTGCTGTTACTAAAAATAGAAAAAGGGGGGATGAATTTAAAAAATCTTCTTATATGAAAATACAAGGCCAGTTGGAACCAAAGTTGGCAGTAATGGTCCTTAGGAGGTTCTCTTTCAGAAATTTGTCCGATGACCCGATAACCAAAATGGCTGCCACTGCTGAACTTAGTTTAACATAGGGCCCTATGCGAAAATTCATTGAAAAATCTTCTTGTCTGAAACCACTCTACCGACTGGAACCAGACTTTGCAGCAATGGTTCTTATATGGTCCTCTTTCACAATTGTGTCCGATGACCCAGACTGTCAACCAAGATGGCCGCCACAACCGAACTTAGTTTAACATAAGTCCCCATGGGAAAATTCATTGAAAAATCTTCTTGTCTGAAACCACTCGACAAATTGGAACAAGACTTTGCAGCAATGGTCCTTAGGAGGTCCTCTTTCAGAATTATCTGATTTCGTGGACTGTGAACCAAGATGGCCGACACAGCCGAACTTAGTTTAACATTGGACCCTATGGGAAATTCACTCACCACAAAGCCAATTAGAACTAGACTTGGTAGCAATGGTTCTTAGATAGTTCTCTTTCAGAAATGTGTCCATTGACCTAGACTCAACCATCTTGGCTGCCACAGCCGAACTTCGTTTAACATGGAACCCTATAGAAAAACCAGCCAAATATTCAGTACTGCTCAATTTGAAAAGTTCAATTCAGGTGAGCGATACAGGCTGTTTAGAGCCTCTAGTTTCTGTAATGGTCTCTGAGAAAATATCATTTGGCATGACAACAGTGCTAGGTGAGTTGTTATAACATCTGATGTTGTATCAAGATATTATTAATCTTTTTTAAATGGTTTTATTTGTTTTGTCATGTATTGTGATTGGAGTAAGTATTTGTAACAGGACCTCAACTAAATAAAATTTACTTACATGTACTAAGGGGTAGACATCATCAGCTCCAAATCCTCCTTAACCAATGATTACTGAGGACATCTTTCTTAGGTTCTTTATTTTTGAATGATTTTGAAACATGTTGAGATATCACCCCAAAACTTTAATTTTTTGGACACATTTAATAAACCATTGGTTATTTCCTTATGGATCATTCCAACCAACCATTCAAGTTAGGCATGACTGACATATAGGTTACATAGCAGGTATCATCTCCACCCTCCAAAATCCTGTATCTTTAAATATCTTCAAAACATCTAATATCTCCTCAGTTGGAACATATATATTTCTGATAGTCATCTTAGAATTGTTGAATGGGGAATTGTGAGGGTCTATGAGGTCATGCCATACCGTTTTGATAATATTTTTGTTAAATATCTTAGAAATCATTACATACCCAGCCCTTTCTAAGCATGATAAGATCTTCTGAGTATCTGATGTTATCTGACAGAAAGATATATTTATGCATATTACAGTCGATTCCACTTAATTGTAAAATTTGTAAAGACACATGTATTATTTTAAAGTAATCATGAAGTAAACTATAAGCTAGATACTGAAGCTGTAAAATATGCTGATTTGAGGTGAACTTTGGTGATTAAGAGGAGTTATGGGGAAATATTTTTTTATTGAATATAAATCACACTTAAATGTTGAATCAGATGCAGCATAAAGTTAAATTTTTAAACATTGATTAAAAAATAAAATAACAATATTCTTGCAATGAATTGCTCTCTCATTATTTCTGGTTAGTGGCAGGTTTAAAATAACATAGCCCAGTTTTTTCTATCTATCCGTTACTAATAAAATTTCAAGCTTTAGTAAAAACTTGTTGTTTCGGATACTGATATTATCAGGGAAGGGATAAATGCATTTTTTTTGGATATCAGTATGGACCACAGGTAGCATCGTTAAATGTGTGGAAAGAAAATTTAATATGCAACTGTTTGCAAATTTTACCACTTTTATAACTATGATACTGAAACAGGACATTTTTATAACCTTTTCTCAGCAGAATATCCATTTCCATAGAATAATAAATTATTAAAAAGGTATTGTGATTAACAGAATATTGGATTGCATGACTTCTATTGTTTTTCACAGAATATTCTAAACCAGGAAGTGCCAGTAAAAATCTTAATGTAACTTGATACATCTGTGTGACAGTATTTACGTCAACACAATTTATTACGTCAGATTGAAATGTTTACCAAGATAAACATATATTCTGAAAAGATTTGTTTGTAATTTAAGTTTTTGTTGTAATTACAATGTATGCATTACACAAAGAGGGAAAATTATGTGTGGTAGTAGATTAAATAGGAGTTTTCACAGAAAATAAGTGTCTTTTTTTCAAACTGATACTTCATTTATGGATAGTTTTGATGCAGGAATGTCAGAATTGATCATCAGCTGAAAAGGTAAAGTCAGGAATATAATGAAAATTAATACAAACCTTCTGTAAAAAGTTTTCTGGTATGGGTTTGGCAGTTTTAAGAATAATATATTTGATAAATTATGTATTATTTTCATTTATGTTGATAGTTATTCTTTATAGAAAATTGGATCATAATTGATAAAATTTGTTTTTTTACAAAAAGCTAGAATATTTCTTTGAGTGAATAAACATTTGATATTTGATTGTACAGTGATCAATACTTTTATTATTTTGTTTATAATTGTAATGACTAATTTTGTTGCAAAATCATCATCAGAAGGAATTTTCCTATAATCTTACTCTACATCAGTGCAATATTTGAAAAAGACTTCGAAATACAAAATTACTAGAAAGCAAATTTTGTGAAGCATTCTATATGCAAATTGAAAGCAAAATATTAGTAATTTGAAAATAACTAAATTTTGAATAGAAAACAAGGTGAAATCATGTGAAAAAGAAACATACTATGACACCAGTTCTGATTTTTATTGATGCACAGGTGCATTTTACAGTTGAAATAAATAACTTAAAGGTAAGCTAAAGGTACTTCTGATCAAGTAAGGCTATCAGATTCAACTTCCTAATGGTAAAATATTATAACTTTTGGACTTTGGGACTTTAAATACAGTTTGATACAACTGATGTATTTGACTCAAGCATCTTCAGATAAACAGTGTTGAATTTACTTGGAATTAATGGGCAAAAATTTGGATCAGGTCTATAACAGTATTTGAATTAAGAGTGTTTGACACAAACATGTTTGACAGGCTATAACTTATAGACACTGTAAACTTTCTACCATTTTACGGACACTGCTGAAATTTATGACTTAATGATATTGCCGTTATAAATAACTTAGAAATCAATGCAGAAATTTATAACTTAAAAGACATTACAGAAATATATGATTTACAAGTAATTGCAATATGACTTACAAGTAATTGCAGTAATGTACAACTTTACAGACATTACGGAAATATATGACTTACAAGTAATTACAGTAATGTACAACTTTACAGACATTACGGAAATATATGACTTACAAGTAATTACAGTAATGTACAACTTTACAGACATTACAGAAATATGACTTACAAGTAATTACAGTAATGTACAACTTTACAGACATTACGGAAATATATGACTTACAAGTAATTACAGTAATGTACAACTTTACAGACATTACAGAAATATGACTTACGAGTAATTGCAGTAATGTATAAGGTAGGAGACATTACAGAAATATATTACTTACAAGTAATTGCACTAGTGTATAAATTTACAGACATTACAGAAATATATGACTTACAAGTAATTGCCGTAATGTATAAATTTATAGACATTACAGAAATATATGACTTACAAGTAATTGCAGTAATGTATAAGTTAAGAGACATTACGGAAATATATGACTTACAAGTAATTGCAGTAATGTATAAATTTATAGACATTACAGAAATATATGACTTACAAGTAACTGCAATAATGTAAAATTAACAGACATTACAGAAATATATAAATGACAAGAAATTGTAGTAGTGTAGAACTTTAAAATTCGATGAAGCAAATATTTCGTTTGCTGTCAATTCAATAGCTCATTTCTGGTATTAAAGTATTTAGATGCAACCACAAAATATTTGCAAAGGTATTATGGTATGAGCCTGTCAGCATCCGTAGACAGTTGTTTCTGCTCATTTACTTTTGTTCTATTGAACATGTCCTTATTATATTTTACAACAGTTGTTCCCCACAAGAAATACAGTTTGGGAAATCTAGCCCCTCCTATTTTTTTCTGGGGGTCATTAAGAGTTTTTTGATAATTTTGTTGTAACTTTTTTAATATTCGTCCAATTTTTATTATTTTTAGCTCACCTGGCCAAAGGCCATGTGAGCTATTGCCATCACTTGGCGTCCGCCGTCGTCGTCGTCATTAACAATTATACAAAACTCTTCTCCTCTGAAACTACTTGACTAATTAGAACCAAACTTGGTATGAATGTTCCTTGGGGTACTCTGCATAGAACTGATGTGGGGATTTTTGATTCGTCGAAAAACATGGCCACTGTTACAAAAATAGAACATAGTGGTCAAACAACAGTTTTTCGCAAATATCTCAAAAATCATTAGGTTACAGCAAATTCTGGAAGGTTAAAAGTGTTCAGCATGATGAGAGCTACCTGTGTGCTGATTTTCATGAAAATCTGTCAACTGATGTTAGAGTTATTGCCCTTTTTTGACATTTTTGGATTTTTTTTATGTTATTATTTCAAAAATCTTCTTCTCTGAAACTACTATTCAAAATCAAATGAAACTTGGTAAGATTGTTCCTTAAGGTACCCTGCATAGAACTGATGTGGGGATTTTTGATTCGTCGAAAAACATGGCCACTGTTACTAAAAATAGAACATAGGGGTCAAACAACAGTTTTTCACAAATATCTCAAAAATCATTAGGTTACAGCAAATTCTGGCAGGTTGGAAGTGTTCATCATGATGAGAGCTACCTGTGTGCTGATTTTCGTGAAAATCTGTCAACTGATGTTAGAGTTATTTCCCTTTTTTGACATTTTTGGCTTTTTTTTATGTTATTATTTCTAAAATCTTCTTTTCTGAAACTACTATTCAAAATCAAATGAAACTTGGTAAGATTGTTCCTTAGAGTATCCTGCAAAAACTTAATGCTTGGATTTTTGATTGGTCGAAAAACATGTCCGCCCTTACTAAAAATAGAATATAGGGGTCAAAATGCTGTTTTTTGCTATTTTTCCTGAATTATAGAAAGAAAATGAAGATGAAAGCTACTTTCAAGGTAAACATGGTATCCCGAGTTGAATGGTGATGATGAAAGTTTGTTTTGGACGGCCATTTTTAAAATGGCTGCCATTTTCCTGCCATTTTTATACGACCGCAAAATTTTAGCGGTCGTATATTGGTATGACGTTGGCGGCGGCGTCGTTATCGTCGTCGTCCGAAGACATTTGGTTTTCGCACTATAACTTTAGTATAAGTTAATAGAAATCTATGAAATTTAAACACAAGGTTTATGACCACAAAAGGATTGATTTTGGGAGTTTTGGTCCCAACAGTTTAAGAATCGGCCCAAAAAAGGGCCCAATAAGCATTTTTCTTGGTTTTCGCACAATAACTCTAGTACAAGTAAATAGAAATCTATGAAATTTAACACAAGGTTTATGACCACAAAAGGAAGGTTGGGATTGTTTTTGGGAGTTTTGGTCCCAACAGTTTAGGAATTAGGGGCTAAAAATAAGCATTTTTCTTGGTTTTTGCACAATAACTTTAGTATAAGTAAATAGAAATCTATGAAATTTAAACACAAGGTTTATGACCACAAAAGGAAAGTTGGGATTGATTTTTGGAGTTTTGGTCCCAACAGTTTAGGAATTAGGGGCCAAAAGGGTCCAAAATTAAACTTTGTTTGATTTCATCGAAAATTGAACTATTGGGGTTCTTTGATATGCCGAATCTAATCGTGCATTTAGATTCTTAATTTTTGGTCCCGTTTTCAAATTAGTCTACATTAAGGTCCAAAGGGTCCAAAATTAAACTTAGTTTGAGTTTAACAAAAATTGAATTCTTGGGGTTCTTTGATATGCTGAATCTAAACATATTCTTAGTTTTTTTATTATGGGCCCAGTTTTCAAGTTGGTCCAAATCGGGTTCCAAAATTAAACTTTGTTTGATTTCATCGAAAATTGAACTATTGGGGTTCTTTGATATGCCGAATCTAACCGTGCATTTAGATTCTTAATTTTTGGTCCCGTTTTCAAATTGGTCTACGTTAAGGTCCAAAGGGTCCAAAATTAAACTTAGTTTGATTTTAACAAAAATTGAATTCTTGGGGTTCTTTGATATGCTGAATCTAAACATGTACTTAGTTTTTTTATCATGGGCCCAGTTTTCAAGTTGGTCCAAATCGGGGTCCAAAATTAAAGCTAAAAAAGGGGTAAATTATTTTTTTTGGGGGGGGGGGGGGTCAATTCTCCACAGCATATTGTATTGCACAAGAAGCAAAAAATTGAATATAAATTCAAATCATATGACCAATTCTAAGTTCTTTATTTCAGTTATTCTGTGTCAGAAACCTATTATGTGTCAAATATTTGAAGAAATTTTCAATTGCACAGTATTGTGCAATAGCAAGAAATCTTCAATTGCACAGTATTGCGCAATAGCAAGAAATTGATATGTGTGCCCTGTTATCAAAACTTTATTATTAACAAATTCCATTGGAGATTTGCCAATAACTCTAGTTTAATGAACTTCATTGGAAATTTGCCAATATAAAATGTGCTGATGAAGCTTTTTTGTTTATCTCATCTAAAATGCTTTTAAATTATGTATATTTAAAATTTGCCATCCATGACTATGATGTCATTTTCTATTTCAATATGTTATGGTGTATTTAAATGGGCTGTTATGGTTGCAAAGTATAAAGAAATGGGGGGGGGGGGGGGGGTTGAAAACAAAATTTAGGGGGGGGGGGGGTAAATGAGAAATTGGGGAGGGGGTAATTTTTTTCTCATTTCATATTTCATAAATTAAAAAGAATATTTCAAATTTTTTTTAGCAAAAAAAGGGGGGGGGTTACAATAAATTTTGTTTTTTGTTTTTTGTTTTTTTGGGAGGGGGGGGGTCAATGTGCAACTTCATAGTGTATTGCACAAAAGCTAAAAAAAGGGGTAAATTATTATTTTTTTTTGGGGGGGGGGGGCAATTCTCCACAGCATATTGTATTGCACAAGAAGCAAAAAATGGAATATAAATTGAAATCATATGACCAATTCTAAGTTCTTTGATTTCAGTTATTCTGTGTCAGAAACCTAATATGTGTCAAATATTTGAAGAAATTTTCAATTGCACAGTATTGCGCAATAGCAAGAAATCTTCAATTGCACAGTATTGCGCAATAGCAAGAAATTGATATGTGTGCCCAATTTTAAATTTTAAATTGGTTATTTCTGATTTATATATAAAAACAAATAATACAGATATGGTTTGAATAGGTAAATTAAAAATTTTTAAGTTCTTAGACAACATTCATTCTGTGTCAGAAACCTATGCTGTGTCAAATATTTATTCACAATCCAAATTCAGTATTGTATCAAGCTTGAATGTTGTGTTCATAATTACCCCAACTATTCAGAGTTCGACATCTGCGGTCGTATCTAGCTGCGCCCAGCGGAGCATTTTATTTACACTTGCTCAGATTTCAACAATATTTGGTTTTTAAAGTAAACATGGTATCCTTAGTGAATGGTGATGATGAGATTTTTTGTATGGAGCATCTATGGAAGGTCCTTTAGGAAATTTGCATAAATCTTCCCAGTCCGTGAAACAAAATGGCCGTCATGAGCATTTACATGTTCTGATTGGTCAAAATTTAAAAGTTCTTCTCCTCTGAAACCGTAAAGCCAAATGAACTGATTTTTGGTATGGATGATCTATGGAAGGTCCTTTACAAAGTTTGCATAACTCATCATGGTCCGTGAAACAAAATGGCCGCCATGAGCATTTACATGTTCTGACTGGTTGAAATGTAAAACTTCTTCTCCATACAAACCGTTAAGCCAAATGAACTGATTTTTGATATAGAACATCTATAGAAGGTCCTTTACAAAATTTGCATAAATCAGCTTGGTCCGTGAAACAAAATGGCTGCCATGAGCATTTACATGTTCTGATTGGTCAAAATTTTAAACTTCTTCTCTGAAACCTTAAAGCCAAATGAACTGATTTTTGGTATGGAGCATCTATGAAAGATCCTTTAGGAAGTTTGCATAAATCTTCTTGGTCCCTGAAACAAAATGGCCGTCATGAGCATTTACATGTTCTGACTGGTCGAAATTTAAAAGTTCTTCTCCTTTGAAAGCGTAAAGCCAAATGAACTGATTTTTGGTATGGAGCATCTATGGAAGGTCCTTTACAAACTTTGCATAAATCTTTCTAGTCTGTGAAACATAATTGCCACCAGAAACCTTTATATGTTCTGATCGGTCAAAATTTAAAACTTCTCCTCTGAAACCGTTTGGCCAATGAACTTATACTTGGTATGAAGCATTTATAGAAGATCATTTACAAAGTTTCCAGAAATCAATCTAGTCTGTCAAATCAAAAGTTTGTGACTGCCAGATGAGCGATACAGGCTCAGCCCACTGAGCCTCTTGTTAATTTTTAATGTTCCTTGATGAAATTAGAAAAACTTATGTCATCCATTTTTACTATGTCTTAAAGTTTTTGAGATATAAGGGGCTGAAAAAGGGACACACCTTAATTTTTGAAACTTTTTTATTTCTTATCCGACCCTGATGATTTTGTTTTAAATGGTTTGTCATAATAAATACAATAAAAGTTACTCATGGCATTTTTGTGTAACTTTTTCCATTTCAGAGATAAAGGGGATTAAAAGGGCCAAAATATCTTGAAATCTAAAACTCCAATAAAAAACACTATCAAATGTTTGCACATAGGGACTTATTATTATATAATATTGAAGAAGAAAAAATTCAAAATGTTCAATCAAATATGTACTGGTTTGGAAGTTTCAGTTCATATTTGTTCAGTAAACTGATGAAAATCAAGAATTTTTTTAAAGAAATATTGACATTGGAAGAAATATTTTTCCAACACCAAATTGGTCTGTTTAAAATACATCCATCCTGTTTTTGGGGAAAGTCTAAAATATCAAAAATAACACTAACTGTACTTTTTGTTTCCTTTAGTCGTATGTAATTGTTGCCTTTTCAAATGTGATATAACAAGAGCACAATTCCATCTAACTTTACAGTTCACTGATTTTTGCATAAATCAGGGCCTGTATGCATAAAACTTCTGAATTTAAGTGTTTTTTCAGACTAAGATTTCACTAAGAATTTCCTCAGTGAAAGAAAAAACTTTTAAATAAAGCGGTATGCACAACTTAAGTAGGATTTTAACTATGGAAAGTAGCAATACGGAATCCACCGTGATTTTACATTTAAATCATTAAAAAAGTAGAAAATGTAAGATATTAAACATAATTTACACTGAAATATTTATGGGAGCAACTATTTCAATTTTTATGGAGAGTAGCAATATTTCGATTCTGAAACCTTTTTAGCAGCATCCATCAGCCTGCTTTTTTTTTCGACGTGGAAGTTCTCAACTTTTTAAAAATAAATCACCATTTGATTGCAATATAGATATTAAAGCCTGTCTGTTTTTACCTTATGTTTGAAGCTGCCCTTTTTCACAAAAATTTGGAACGATTTTTTCCTTCAACTTATACCCCCCGCCGCCTGCCCAATATATTCTATTTATATCATGCAAATGATTGGTTATAATAATTTAGAAAGTAGGCTCTTTCAGCAATTTCACCTTGTGCAAAGATAAACTGTTATAAATGCAGGTTATCTGGTTATATTTTATAAATATTTTTGAAATCTTTTTAAGGGCTTTTACTCCTTTTTAGTACGTTGCTACATTATAACAATCGATGTGAATGTTTCTCTTCATTGTCAATCATTTTTCATATGTTGGCTGAAAATATCCTTCTAAAATGATAAAAGTAACATGGATTTATTGGAATGTTATGCTTGTTGATAATTATTTTGAAATTCTTCAAGGAAGAATACCGAATAACACATTGTAATTATCTTTGTATTACGTAATGTTTTAGAATGAAGGAAATTAGTCTAATATGAGGGCAAATTACATAATACTCATTAAAAAAGTAAAGACGGAAGTCAAGTAGAATATTTTTTTGCTTGTTTTAACTGAAAAATTAAGTCAATATGTTGCATTTGCTAATGGGAATTCACATGTTCTGTAAGTAAGGCTTTATCTTATGAATATGAAAATGTTAGAATGTTGATAATTTTACACAGTATGTTCATGTGTGGTACTGTTTTAACTGTTTGATAATTTATTATTTAAGTAATAAAAATTTAAAAGTTATGACAATTTGAGTAGTTTATGTAAAAAAAAATTGCTTTTGCATTTGAAAATGGTTATAATTAATATTGTACAAATTATGAAGTAAGAACACCAAAATGAATATACAGGTACCTAGCTGAGCATAATTTGTTTATTTAAGTGGGTACAGAACACCCAAAGGGAGTTAATTCTTTAAAAATCAGCTGAACGTTTTAATTATATACTATTACTAAAGAGAAATCAAGCTTCTCAATGATCCAAATTAGTGTTTGTCAAACTGCTATATATCCAATGAAATTATTCTCGTAAATTGTGTGGTTCAAATTTCTTGAAATTTTTATATTTTTGTCAACACGTCAAAGTAAATATTTCGTCAACATTTTATTAAAATTAAACAAGCCAAATCTATTGAAGTCAAAATGTTGGGTACCCCCTTAAGTGGAAATACAGTTTTAAACGAATTAATATGAAATAACTTGTAAAATATTGAGAATTTATTGACTAACTAGTTCTTGTTATTTAACTTATTTTTTAGTTTTTAAATATTTAAACAAATTAATATCTGTACATATATTTTTTATCCAAAAATATAAGAAAATTTCAGTTTACACCTTTTTTACATTTCTTTTTACTTATAATGGAAAAGAAAAAGAAAAGAAAAACTTGACAGGATTAAAGAAATCAGAAATTAATATTACATGTTAATATAACAATTTTCATTTTACACATACAAAATACATTTAGTTTGTTATTTCATTCATATATTTAATCTTTATGCACTAAGTATTTAAAGAACTGAAGGACCAGTTATGATATTTTTTGAGAACAACTTTACAATATTTTATCTTATTTAAGGTGTATTTAAATCAGTTTACTTAAATGATTTTACATATTAGTAACAGATACATCAAAACATAAATTTTCTTTTGATCTACACATTATAAGTGATCCAGATGGAGATTTAAATATACAATATATTTTAATATAAGTTTTACAGAGAAATTTGATTATCTGCCCCTTATATATAGCTTATGAAAAAGGGTCAGTTCAAATATTTTGTAAACAGTAAAATATACAGAAATATGCCCATTCACAAAGTTGTTCAAAAATTGTCCTATCCAGCAAGAAATTAAAGAATAAAGAAATCAAGTATTCAATGTACAAATGTATATATAAAATATGTTCTTCTTTCTGCAGAGTTAATAAGCAAAACTGCAAATAAATGTGTAATAATGGTGACAAAATTTTATTTAAAAGTCCAGTTGAAGTTTAAATATTTTTGCATTTAAAGGATTATTACAATTTTCTTTTTCATTATTTCAAATATTGCATGAAAAAAATGAAGATTGAAAGAAATCAATCTATGTTTTAAGCCAAAGAATTGCAGATTAAGTATAAAATTTTTAATAATTTATTCAACAAAATTTCTCTTCTTACATCCTCCCAAGTCAGGGTTTTGTATCCACATTCATTCCTAGAAAACCTGCATAAAACTTTACATCTTCTTAGTTATATTAATCTAAAGATCTGTATACTTTTTGGTGATGATTCAAAATTTTATTTTAGAGTTTTTGAGTTTTTTGTAAAAAAAAGGGGGGGTTTTCACATGTCGCGCCGTATCTCAAAAACGATTTATGATTATTGCTTAAAACTTTATACACTTTTTAGTGATATTAATCTAAAGATCTGTATACTTTTGTGATGATTTAAAATTTTATTTTAGAGTTATTGAGTTTTTTGTAAAAGGGGGGGGGGGGGGGGAGTGTTTCACATGTCGCACCGCATCTCAAAAACGATTTATGATTATTGCTTAAAACTTTATACACTTCTTAGTGATATTAATCTAAAGATCTGTATACTTTTTCGCAATGATTCTTTATTTTATTTTTGAGTTATTGAATTTTTATCGAGCTTTTTAGTCACATTTCGCGCTGTCTCTGTTGCTTAAAAGTTTACACGCTTATGTTTTGCCGGGTTTCCATATACATCCCATCAGCAGCTTCACTAAATAAAGGGAGATTCCAAAAACATTTATTATGTTTTTTTCACAAGACGACAGGCGTATCATGCACTCATTGCACAGCTGTTTATTCTGATTGGGTGCATTTTGAAAAATCATCTCCTCTGAAACTACAAGTGCAAATGATTTGTAACTTGATACAAGTGATTTTTTTTTAGATGTTCTACCAAGATCCATCGTTTTGACGTGATCCGGCAAAAATCATGGCTGCCGTGGCAATTCTAGTTACTGATTAACTGAAACTTTAAAAATCTTCTGTCCTGAAACTATAAATGATTTGTAACTTGGTACAAATGATTGTTGTGAAGTCCTCCACAAGTGTTCTCAAATCTTCTTGATATGACTAAAACATTGCCATTGGCAATTTTTGTTTCCAAATTGAACAAATCCAAAGCTTTGTTAATTGGTACAAATGATGTGTTTGAGGTCTTCTACAAAGATTTTATCATTTCATCTTCAAAGGGCAAAATAGACAGGCTAATATTTAAATGAGATTTTTTGGGCTATTTGTAAACCAAGTGAGCGATACAGGCTTGTAGGAACCTCTTGTTTATTAACACAATACAAAAGGTATATCACCCTACTGGTGTTTACAGTTGATATTTATTGTTTATTGAATCAGCCACAATGTCCAATCAGTGCACACAAAACCAGGAAGTCAGCTTTCTATCTGGCCTTAATCCAATACTACATGTGCATTTAATGCTTAAGGGGTGATTCTTTTATTGCAAAGAATAGTATAATAGATCTGGAAATTCTTGCAACTTTAGCTGCAAGGTACTATGATGGATATTAAATTATAGGATATGGACTATTTCTCTAAATGCAGAAAAATTAATTGAAACAGAGGTAGGAGGTCACTTTGCATTAGAGTAATTAATAAACACAGAAATATTTGTCATTGAAATTGATTGCTTGAAGGGAATTCCAGATACTAGTGTTATTTTAATGTTTTTCATTACAACATAAACATTTTTTGAGATTAATTCAAAAGAATTTGTATATTTTATTGGAAAATTTTTAAAAATTTAAATATATTATCATTTAATCATTATATAATTTAATATTGGATGTAACACGTCATTTGATTAGTCAGATTTTTTCATCTATCACATCATAGACTGAATTTTCTTTTCTACTATGACGTCATTTAAGGGAATTACGATGTTTTAGACATCAAAACAACAGTTGGAATTAAATTATGAGTATTGACAGTAATCTTGTTTTCAGTCTATTCGAAATAACCTCAATGCACATGGTGCACACTTTTAAATAACACGCTACACGGGTTATTTAGTGTGCACCACGTGATTGAGGTTATTTCTTAATAGACTGAAAAACATTTACAGTCAAGCCATAAATATGAGTTCCATATCTTCAGAAATTAAAGTTATATGCAATGTCAAGCAAAATCTTAGATGTTTTTTTTTTTGGCACTAATCATATGCTTTTTCCACCATATCCACTGTCTGGTATTTTTTGACACCAAAGTGTCCTCTAAATCTCTCCCTTGGTTTTTGAATGAATATTGATGTGAAAGAGGATTGAAAGCAGCTATAAAGAGTTCATATAAATTGTAAATTCAATGCTTGCAGCATGATGGGGTTTCCCACATTGAAGACTAAGTTGTAAGATCTGTATATTTGTGTAGTTATATACTTGTGATTTTATGCTTTCTTTGTTACTTTAGTCCATATCTGTTTTTCCTCACAGATTTGGACCTAGCTGTCTATCAATTGTTAAGTCTCTAAATGTCATTCTTTTACAAACTCTACATATTTGGTTGATCTGGTTTCAGAAGATATTTCTTTCTCAGATTGATTGTTTTTACTTTTTTTAACATTTTTCCTCATATTCTATCCTCTTCAAAAACTGTATAAGATATAGATGGATAGATTCCCGAACCAATAATTTAATATTATTGCCTGACTCATTCCAAATTGTTAAATCATTTGTTGGAATTTATTCTTCTTGTATGGTACAGTTTTCTTTTCCATTGAAAATAAAACATCTCTCATCAAGAATAAACACTGATCTCAGCAGTATGATAATAAAAGGTGTGTTCAGAAATAATGTCTACTTAATAAATACTAACCTCTGTACACTTTAGTGCATTAAAATATTGGTTTACGGTATTTATATCTTAATTGTAGTTTACAAATGGTATTGAGTAGACGAATTTGCAAAAATTCCTCAGTTGAGACAATCTGCTTTTTATACCAGAAGTTCTAATATTTACAGAACGATTAAAGCATTACATCCATTAAAATTTTTTCCTATATCTCGACATTTGTTTTTGTAAAATTATTTTTGATGGCCCTTTAGTTTACATATTAGTGATACAGTGTGTTAATTGTGTTACTTCTCACAACAATGTTAAGTAGTGCATCAGAATCTAACCAACAGTAGTTTTATGTTGAAAATGAGCAAATGTTGACCTTGCCATCTAAATTCAGTACCGTCCAACAGTTTTACATTTTCTAGCCACAGGTAATGGCTTTATATACACAGAGGTTCAGGATAGATAATGTGGAGGTTTGAGTTCCTAGCTAAAACTTGTGTAGTCTGTCTTGGTACAGACATTTCCTGATCATTTCTGCTGATTTTTGGGGGCAGTTGATAGGTTGGTATGCGATAATTGACCATTTCTGTCTTTTTAAACTGGTTGTTGCTTCACAATGTTGAAATTACAGGTAATAACCTTATTTGCAAAATGTCTGTAACATTTATATATAGATTTTTAATTTTAATTTTTTCTATATTTTCAGCTTGAGAGATGTGAAATGCCACAACATTTACAGGATTCTATTCTACACCATATGAATTTAATGTTTAATATTGTAATGCAGTTGACTTCTGTTGTACATAACATTGCACCTGGAGCATTTTCACAGTTCTCTACAGTCCCAGAAACCCACAGTCTGCCTGTCACATCGTCAGAACAATCAATCACAAACTTGTTAGAAAAATTACGCATTGGTGTTCAACAAGGAATGAATGTCTTGTCCTTTAACTCAACTCAAGGTGTACCATATTCTCCGGATTCAAACATCTCTTCCATTGGAGAAGGCTTTGTGGAAGCGAGGGCATCAGCCAATATCCAAAATCAGTTGGAGAGAAATATAAGTGAGCAGACACAAATTGCCAATGTAAGTTATTCATCACAATTTTCAAATAAAGATAATGAAGGTGGAGCATTTATGTCGATTCAGCATGGTCATGAATTAAAATCTTTGAAGGATCAGAATATTTCACAAGATGAAAGTTTAGCGAGACATGAAAACCAGATCGATGAGATGCGAACTAGAAATGAAGGTCAGGAAAAAGTTGTTAAAGACCTCAGGAAGAGGTTAAGTAGTTTGGAAAATACTATTAACGAGTTTGATGGTCGAATGTGCAATGGAACTTATGTTTGGAAAATAAAAAATTACCGTAAATACAGACGTGAAGCAGAAATAGGAGACACAACTGCTATTCATAGTCCTCCATTTTATTCTAGTTTCTATGGATACAGATTATGTATAAGAGCTAATTTAAATGGTGTAGATTCAGCACGAGGAACTCATCTGTCTATTTTTATTCATTTTATGCAGGGAGAATTTGATGACATCTTGGATTGGCCTTTTAATGGCCGAATAATATTAACGGTAATTGATCAAAATCCTGTTTGTGAATTAAGACACCATGTCAATGAAACGCTTATCTCAAAACCTAATTTAGCTGCATTTCAAAGGCCAAACACATACCGTAACCACAAAGGCTTTGGATATATGGAATTTTTACCTATTGGAATTTTAGACAATTCTACGTATGTAAGGAATGATACATTGATAATCAAAGCTTGTATTTTGCCAAATGGGTAGTAATTATTGTGTCATTTAGTATATTTTTAAATAAATTAATGTACTTGTTTATATACAGAAAGAAATATTGATTTTGGAAGAGTTAAATGCTTGTGAACATGGTTGCATGTTAGAAATGGAGAAGAAATTCATACTACTAATTCTGAGGAAGCTAGTAAAGTCTTAAACATTCTTTGATATCAGTTTGGATGCACTGTGTATGCATATGCTACAATTTATGTCACATCAGCAGTGCTCAATGCCAAAAATCTGAAAATCCAAAAGTATAATTCATTATATTGTAGAACATATCCAAATACAAACAGACAAAAACAAAGTAAATCCAAAAGCCTTCTAATGACAGAACCATAGCAAAGGGAGATAAATCTTAATTTCCAAATACTTACAATTTCTTATACATGTAGTAGAGTTTCATGAGTTGTGGTAAATTACTTTATTACCTTACCTGTTTGTTGTCAGTCCCAGGAGTCTTGAATGGAAGGTCTGTTGTGCAGGCATGTGTATTTTGTCATTGTTAGGTTGGCTGTAGAGGCTTAAAAGTAACTGTGCAGAAGTTTTGTTTAAGTGATAATAAATATAAATTAAATTGTTGTCTTATACACTAGTAACAAATAAGGATGAATAAGTTCATCGACAAAAACTTACTCAACCATGGAGAATAAAAGGGATGTAGGGTAATTGTACAAGCTAATATCCCACGAAAGAGTTAGACCTATAAAAATTGTTCGGTTTGGGTAAACTAACACTACCTGAAAGTTGTCACGGAAACATATTTTTGTCGTGGAATTTGAACAAAAATGGATATTTTTCACTTAAATCTTATATATTCCTGTTTTAAAAAGTTTTTTTACCTACATGACATGTGAAATTTTTTAATGATAACCAAACTAAACATTTATTTCTTAGTCCTGAGCAAAAAAGAGTTCTTTTAATACAATTCTATATCTATTAAGTAATTTTAAGGTATTTAACACAAAGTTTAAATGTTCACAGTATTCTGTTTTATTTAAATAATTAAGGAATGTGATTTGATTTGATTTTATTTCCCTAATGTGTGTTCAATTCTGGTTCATTACATACAAAGGTGTTCTTTTCAGAAACATCCAAACCAATTGAAATGTTTTTGATGTGTGAATGATCATTTGATAGACCACTACAAAACTTGTGTTTTATGTGCCTTTCGGAAATTCAATATGCCCGCTACAGCCAGACATAGTTTAACATTGGACCCTACGGGAAATTTGTACAAAGGTCTTCTTGTTAGAAACTCTCAAGCCAATTGAAATATTTTTATGTTTGAACAAGCATTGGATGAACATCTACAAAACATATGTTTTTTGTGCTGATTAGAAATTCAAGATGGTTGCCACAGCCGGACTTAGTTTAACATTGAACCCTGTGGGAAATTTGTACAAAGGTCTTCTTCTCAGAAAATACCAAGCCAATTGAAATATTTTTATGTATGAACAAGCATTGGGTGAACCTCTATAAAAGTAAGGTTTTTTTAAATTCAAGGTGGTCGCCACAGCCGCGCTTAGTTTAACATTGAACCCTGTGGGGAATTTGTACAAAGGGTCTTCTTTTCAGAAACTACCAAGCCAATTGAAATATTTTTATGTATGAACAAGCATGGGATGAACCTCTACAAAATTTGTGTTTGTTTATGCCGATTTGAAATTCAAGATGGTTGCCACAGCTGGACCTTATGGGGAATTTTGTACAAATTTCTTGTCAGAAAATACTAAGGCAATTGTAATGCCTTTGTTGTATGAAGATCCTTGGATAAATGTGTAATACAAATGTTATGTTTTCAAGCTGATAGGAATCCAAGCTAGCTGCCACAGTTGGACTTAGTTTAACATTTTTAACATTGAACACTGGAATAATTCTTTACATATCTTATCTAGAAGTGCTGGACACTGTAGAACAATTCCTTGCAGATCTTATCTAGAAGCGCTTGTCAGTTGTGGTCACCTAAAATCAAGGTGAGCGATTCAGGCTCCATGGAGCCTCTTGTTTTTTATAAGTCCCCTACCGGCGAAGCTGAAGGGTAATTTGGATTGCACTCCGTACGTCTGTCCGTCAGTCCGGCAAATCAGTTTTATGCACTTTTTAGCTCACCTGACCCGAAGGGTCATGTGAGCTATTGCCATCACTTGGCGTCCGTCGTCCGTCCGTCGTCCGTCCGTCCGTCCGTCGTCCGTCCGTCCGTCGTCCGTCGTCCGTTAACTTTTTCAAACGTTAACTCCTCCAACACCATAAGTCCAACTGCAACCAAACTTGGTACAGTTATTAATTGGTATGGGTGCTACAAATCTATTGTTTGGATTTTTGATTCGTATAAAAACATGGCCGTCATGGCTAAAAATAGAACATAGGGGTAAATCACAGTTTTTTGCAAATAAGTCAGAAACGGTCACAGATATCAAAATTCTGGCAAGGGTAAAAGTGATCAGCACCTCAAGATCTACCTGCCCTGAAATTTTGAAGAAGATCCAACGACCCATGTAGGAGTTATTGCCCTTTTTCTGCATTTTTTCCAAATTTTGCACTTATTAAGCTCAATATCTTGGATACTATAAAGGAAATTTGAAAAATTTAAATTTCATATTGTTAGGCACACAAAGATCTACAAAATTTGTAACAGGATCGAAGTTGTAGGTTCGTTCCTTTTAGGAGTTGTTCCCCTTAGATCGTCAAAATTGACCATTTTTGCAGTCTTTATTCATTGTAATAAAATCGTTAACTCCTCTTACACCATAAGTTTAATTGCAACCAAACTTAGTGTAGTTGTTCCTTGGCATGAGTGCTACTAAACTATCGTTTGGATTTTTGATTTGTAAAAAAACATGGCTGCCATGGCTAAAAATAGAACATAGGGGTAAATTGCAGTTTTTTGCAAATAACTCAAAAATGGTGACAGATATCAAAATTCTGATGGGAAGCAAAAGTGTTCAACACCTCAAGATCTACCTGCTTTGAAATTTTGAAGAAGATGTAACCACCCATGTAGGAGTTATTGCCCTTTTTCTTGATTTTTTTAAAAATTTGTACTTCAGTTGTATGATCATTCCTTTTAGGAGTTATTCCCCTTAGAACATCAAAATTGACCATTTTCACAGCATTTCCCTTAGTTTGCAAAATGTTTAAATGAGCCCTTTAGGAGTTGAAGTTTTGTCCCTTAAATGTCAAAATAACTGTTGATGCCTTATAGATGACCCTTTAAATGTCAAAAATAGCGTTTTCTCTTGTTTTTGCCCTATAGAATGAAAACTATTGTCGATAGAGAAAAGCTGTTGTTTGCTTAAACAATCAGCTCATTGAGCTCTACAAAAGTCTGAATTGGGTCGAAGTTGTCAGATGATCCATTATAGGGGTAATAGCTCATGAAAGACTCCCTTAAAGCTTAAGGACCAGGTGAGCGATTCAGGCTCCTGGGAGCCTCTTGTTTCAGTTTTGCTTGAAGATATTGACTTGATATTTGGTATATAGTTTTATCATAACCCGTTACAGATCAAGTTTTAATTTTGTTCCGGTCTGATGATATTTTGCAGAGTTATGGTCCTTGGACATAGAAAATTCTGGCAAATAATCAGTTTTCAGCACTTTTTATTGTCATGCTTGAAGATATTTATTTGATATTTGGTATATATAGTTTTACAATGACAGGTTACAGATCAAGTTCAAATGTTGTTCCGTTCAGATGGTTTTTTTCGGCAGTTTAAACATCAGTTTTGGCATTGAATCTTGAAGAAGTTAAATAAAAATAACACTGATCAGATTATTATTTGTGAGAGTTATTGCCCTTGGAAATAGAAATTATTGTCAAAATAACAGTTTTCCGGACTTTTTTTGCAAATCCTTTTACCAAGTGGTCTTATTATACTCCTGCTTTTGAAAAAAGCTGGTTATATAGTGTTCTTTGTGTCCGTCCGTTCATCCGACCTTTGTATCCGCAACTCCTCTTTAACTACTAAATGGAATTTGATGAAACTTTCAGAGAATCTTCATCCCACGATGGCATTGTGCACCTTCTTTTTTAGAATTTGATCGGACCAATATTTGGGGTTTCACATAGAAAAACATGGACTTTGACTTTCAATGTGATAGGGGGTACCATGATGCCATCTGCAACTCCTCCTTAACCACTGAATGGAATTTGATGAAACTTTCAGAGGATCTTTATTACATGATGCTGTAGTGCACTTCCTATTTTAGATTTTGATCTGACCAACATTTGGGGTTTCCCATACCAACACATGGACTTTGCCATTCATTGTGATAGGGGGTTCCAGTATGCCATACGCAACTCCTATAAAAATACTAAATGGAATTTGATGAAACTCATCTCACTGCTATTGGAGTTTTCCTATCCAAATTATTGACATTTTCTTTCATGTATCTTATGTAAGGCGGGGGTATCAAGTAGAGAGCTTTGCTCACAGTATTTCTAGTTGATATGTGAGCTTATTATGATGAGCTACAGAGCAAGTAGTCCGAGATTGCTCGTTGACTTCAGCTAGAATTTGATATTTGTTTGACTACATCTTTTGTTTATCCACTGCGTGTGGTAAATAAGAGGGTTGAGTATTCATAAACATATTTACGTGTGTAACTCTATATACTTTATGTGCCTCTATTAAGAATGGATCATGTATTTTTAATGGGTATTTCTCGTCTACGGTGTTTTTTTAGGCTGGTGTTTATTATTGTTAATTTTTAAGAAATCATAATATGTGGTGTTGTCTTTTGGGTTTTTCTCTTTTCAAGACCATAATATGACGCCTTAAGGTAGTTATAAATAATCGTTTCTCATGCCCGGTCCTAAATAATTCTATATTAGATGTCACGCGCCCTTTTCGTTTCCTATATCTTCAAAGTTTGCTGTAACCATCATGACCATGTGTTTATTAAACAAAAACGGAAGCACGGTTTAATAAACGTTTTATTATATTCTATGGATGCCTTCTTGAAAAAAATCTTAAAACGTAAAATATACACTTTTCTCATTGTGAAATTGAACTCTGAAATCAATTGGTAAAAAACTCCAAACGTGACATCAGTGTTACCCAAAAAGAGAGAAATATTTCCTGCACATTAACTTCCATTTATAAGTTCAACATTGCGCGTTTCAATTTTTACTTGTATTTTGTATAAATCAGTCAAATATTAAAAGGAAATCGAATTTTGAGTTTTTTACTGTCATGCCCTTTGACATGTCTGAACCAGTTTCGCCTTGGCAAAATGTTGATAACATCGCTTAATTTTTTATTTCTGTCGTCATATACTGGCTGTTAATTATTGTGGAATGTCAGCTATGAGAAAACACGCAAAATCCCCTTCATTATGTGAATCGAACGAAGTTGTATGGACAGAGTGACTTCTAAAAATCCTGAAACTATGTTTGCAAGGGATACACAATAATTACCCGACCAGCTTGCTCTGACGTCTGACGGCATTTTTTGTGATATGCTGGGCCGTGGTACGGCATATCACAAAAAGGGCGTAAGACGTCAGATCACACAGTCCCAGCATATCACAAAAAAGGCCGTCAGACGTCAGAGCATTACCAAGAAATCGGAGGAGCCACTTAAACAATTCACGTCTGAATATGTAGATCAACTTAATGAAGTCAATTAGGTAGTATTAAAAAATCGAGGTTGTACCTTGTGTTGCAAGGGGAAAAACCCATAACAGTTTGAAAGGTTAGTTTTGTACAACAAAGACTGATGCAAAATGAAAGCGATAGGTGACATGGTCCTTAGGTGAAACCATTAATCGTAAAGACGCTTGTTTATATATATGTAGATAATAAAAATCCTATGATTCGAATTTTGTTGCAAAAGAATTTTTTGCTGAAAAAATACACAGACTCATGGATGCTGTGACAAAATTTCAAGTATTCCTTGTCCCTGTCCTGCCAGTTTAAGTCAGTAACGGATATCCAATGTAAAGTTTACTTAAGCAAACTTTAGTTTTCTTCAGCATTATATCTTGAATTTAAATTGTTCACTACAACAAAGTTTTAGAAAAGGTGAGTTATAACACAATTTCAACCGGCTATAGTCAGGGGATAGGAAATATCGGGTCAAAATAAAACAATATATTGCCCATCTAATGAAAATGTAAGGATACATGATAAGTGTCAATGAAACAACTATGTCATGTTTACCATTTTCAGTTTAGTCAAATAAAATATGTACCTACGGTATGTAAGAAATATAGCTACTACAATTCCACACTTTCAATCTAAAATTGACATTCCACAATAATTAAACAGCCAGTATATGATGACAGAAATAAAAAAATAAGCGATGTTATCAACATTTTGGTTCAGACATGTCAAAGGGCATGACAGTAAAAAACTCAAAATTCGATTTCCTTTTAATATTTGACTGATTTATACAAAATACAAGTAAAAATTGAAACGCGCAATGTTGAACTTATACATGGAAGTTAATGTGCAGGAAATATTTCTCTCTTTTTGGGTAACACTGATGTCACGTTTGGAGTTTCTTACCAATTGATTTCAGAGTTCAATTTCACAATGAGAAAAGTGTATATTTTACGTTTTAAGATTTTTTTCGAGAAGGCATCCATAGAATATAATAAAACGTTTATTAAACCGTGCTTCCGTTTTTGTTTAATAAACACATGGTCATGATGGTTACAGCAAACTTTGAAGATATAGGAAAAGAAAAGGACGCGTGACATCTAATATAGAATTATTTAGGACTGGGCATGAGAAACGATTATTTATAACTACCTTAAGCGGTCATAATATGGTCTTGAAAAGGGAAAAACCCAAAAGACAACACCACATATTATGATTTCTTAAAAATTAACAATAATAAATACCAGCCTAAAAAAACACCGTAGACGAGAAATACCCATTAAAAATACATGATCCATTCTTAATAGAGGCACATAAAGTATATAGAGTTACACACGTAAATATGTTTATGAATACTCAACCCTCTTATTTACCACATGAAGTGGATAAACAAAAGATGTAGTCAAACAAATATCATATTCTAGGTGAAGTCAACTAGTCTGGATAAAAGACTACATATAATAAGACGCACAGATACGCACAAGCAAAGAGGTCTCAGAATGGTCGCTGTAATAGCTACACTCAATTTTGCTAGTAAAACAGTTTGTCAACTGCAATTGATTTTATACCAAAAGCTTTATTGAAGACTTCATTGATAGTAAATTATGCTTATCCTACAACTTTGAGATGACTTGACATCAATGAAGTCAAAAGCTAGATTTAGCCATAATCTAAATAATTAAAATACAACATAGCTTCAGAACGTTTTAATTTGTACAAACGACACAAAATACATCAGCTTTATCGGTATATAGAGGACACCTTAAGCTGCCACAACTGGTTCTGATAGGATAGAACAGGGCACCATTTTCGTTGGATGTGTTGTTGTCCAATGGCTCCGATTGTGCATCAGCACAGACAAAATCTGTTCTCCTATGGCTAACATGCGAAGTCATCAGAAAACCCGAATACTCTTTTGTCCAACCTTTGTAACATGTCTTTCTGCCTGCAATTTAAATTGTCAAATAACGTGCTTAACTTTAGAAGTTTTTATTCATTCCTCCATTGCCTCCATAAAATCATATAATAGATCTACCACATGCATTTTGTATTCCACGGAATATTTTGTCTTTAAGAGATGCATGCACAAACATTCAAATGAAGCTCGACAACCTCATACATATATTCAAACAGCACAAAATAAAAAGCAGTTTTACAACCCACTTACATGTACAATATTTTTCACAGTCATATTTCATCCAGGAAAGATACCAAGCATATAGAGCTATGGTCGTATACTGTTTTGACAATTCTTTTTATAGATTTATAAGTTTTATAGCGTAAAAATATTACCTGGAATCATTAAAACCGATGATTTCCGTCTACTTTGGCAAACAGCACATGGTATTTCTTTATTTTCCATGGCAGACCAACCATCTGGCTTTCTGCCTGAGTAGATCTGATATTCAGCACCAAAGATTTGAGGGTTGTTATATGACTGGGATTTTCCATTCTCAGGGTCATTAGGAAGACATAAATAATTCACGCCACCACCTTTGTAGTCATAGTAATTTCCTCCAACTTGACCTGTCAATGAAAATCTGTTTTATAACGGTTCCACACTACTGTATGTACTGCATTCTTCAACCATAGAAAGTACAAATTGGACAGTATTACAAATAAATAAGTCTTGTTCGGATTCTGTTTAGTTTATTATATGTTTTTTAGTTATATAAATACATGTATCCTTGTGAAATTTGTTGGTTATGTTCCATTTTCATGAGTTTCTCTTGTCTTTGGACATCGATCTGACGAATTTTACCCACTCTTTTGTCTTTTCGGTATTCTTTTGCGGATGTTCTTTCTGTTCAAATCTTTAAATTGTCAACTAATTTAAAAGACTTTCTTTGTCTAAATGAACATACCCATAAAATGTCAGAACAGAATCAGTAGAGTACTTCCTTGTGTTAACGACATCATCTTCTGTTGTGCTACAAGCTAACAGTATGTGAATAAATTTTACTCTGATATTTACCTGTATAAACAAGTCTAGCTCCTTTTGGACAATCCTTTTTTCCCCATCTTGTATACGCCACTCCTTATTATGCGCAATAGATAAACGAAAATATATATATATAATTTCAATTGGTGTATGAATGTATAGACCGACAGATATTTCAAAAGTAAAAATACTCGTGACATTTTTACCGATATTGATATTTATACCTATTTACTTAAATTTTTTAGACTCCTTATAAACCTGTACCACTCATCTTGGCACCTCCATAAAAAAATTCCATACAATAAACATATGAAAATAAGTAGACGAGATAGACCATTTATAAAGGCCAAAATCACTACAGATAGACCATTTATAAAGGCTAAAATCACTACAACTTTGACTTGAGAACAAGAGTACTGTATCCAAAATATTTAACTTGAATTTCCGTATTATTTACATCTTATCCGACTAAATGAAATATTTTTTTTTTTGTAATCAGAATAATTTTAATAAGTATTTAAAGAATAACGTTTAAATTTATTGTACATGTAGTGATGTAGGTGCCTACCGAATTTACTTGTAGATTCTGTGTCTTCTGCACTGGACTTCTCTTTCCTGGAAGTATGGAGGTAATTTTTCATCATGTCTATAACTGATTGGTCAGATGGAGAGAGCTTGTAATCCTTGCAACCATCTGCTAAGGTGACAGCTGTCATGGCCAACAATTGTATCAATAGAATCATTCTGAATGCTAGAAAATGAAGTGAAATGCTTAAGGGATTATGAGTATTCAAAATCATTCAAGAATTTACCTTTGTTACGTCTTTTTCCAAAAAGGTCAACGGTAAGAAAATGTTTACCAAACAGAAAGGAAATATGGGGATCTTTTCCACGTAAATACCCATATAAAGTGAATGGAAAATGCAGAAAACTGCCAGGGAAAATCAACATGCAAAGATGTTTTACTTTAAATATAAATCAAAAAATGAAGAAAAACAAATAATATCGGTTTTCTTACTTACCAATTGTTTTGTTACAGATGACACTATGAGAAATGTTATACACAGACCTGTATCCCATCTTATAGCTGGAAATATGTTACAAAAAACTAATGTGAGATTTGTGTGTTACACGTATTGATTTATTATTCTATTGCATGCACATGTTTGTTAACAGATTGTTGTTATTTTAATCATGCTATTGTATGCAGTACATGTACTGAATAGTGTCCCTTAATAATATTGTTAACTAACAAAATAAAAGAATAAAAGGGATGTAGGGTAATTGTAAAAGCTAATATCCCACGAAAGAGTAAGACCTGAAGGAATTGTTTGGTTTGAGTAAACTAACACTACCTGAAAGTTGTCACTGAAACATATTTTTTTGTGGAATTGTTTTTGAACTAAAATGGATATTTTTCACTGAAATCTATATATTTCTGTTTTTAAAAGTTTATCTTACCTACCTGACATATGAAATCTTTTAATGATAACCAAACTAGACATTTATTTCTTAGTTCTAAGCAACAAAAGAGTTCTTTTAATACAATTCTTTATCTATAAAGTAATTGTAAGGTATTTAACACAAGCCTCAAATGTTCACAGTATTCTGTTTTATTTAAATGATTAAGGAATGTGATTTGATTTGATTTTATTTCCCTAATGCGTGTGTTCAATTCTGGTTCATTACATTCAAATATAGCTGCAAAATCCACTTTGAACTAATTTTAAATCTTTTTGATAGCCAATATTTGTTCCAAACAAAATTTTAAACTATAATTGCATGTACAATGTATTTAAATGGGGTAATGCACATAGATCAAAAGAGCGACTAATTCAGCAAATCACAGTCCCCAAATTTTGAAATTTCTTAGCATATTGTAAACAGTTAACCCTAACTCTAATCACTTGTTATGAATTCGAGAGATCAGCGGGTATTAGCCAACATTAAAAACTGTAAGCATTTTGATCATCGTTGAAAATATTTCTGCTATTTCAAAGAACAACACCAAAATATCGTTGGTTGCTTGCCTTTTTTGTTATATTCCTGTTAATGCTCTTTCTCCCATTTACTTGAAGAAGTAGGGCCATTTTCCAGTGCATTTATTTCACTTCTGGTGCGATCTAGTGCCTTTCATAATCTCTGTAGACATAGTCTTGTATGCGGTCTCTACAGATTTACTAGTAATAACTAACATATAAGTTATTGAAAAATTTTCTACATTTCCTGAATATTGTTTTTGGACACATTTTGACACAAATTTATGTCTTTAATGTTTTTTCAACGTGAAGGACACTCAGAATTTTGGGGAAAGTAAATTTATGTTTATGCATACCTTTACTTTACTTTAGTCTGTACTGTTCCGCCTATATCAGACGACCCACTTTTCAGTGTTGATTTCTATTAAACAGTCCAATTAATGTCAACAGTGTTTATACAAAATACCACCACCTCTATTTACACACGGGGCTATGTACAACAAGTGTTAATTACAAGGCACGAAACTGGGGCGCATATTCACACACACACTGTCCCTGATACACAAATTATATTCTCTAAACCATCTTTTAAGATTAATACATGTAATAGGTACATTTTTAAGACAAAACATTGGTTATGAGTGAAACAAGCGATTTCTATTGAACTCTATGACGAGATACCTAAAAACCATTTGCATGAGTTTAGTTCCTTCTACATTCGAATGTTTTAAAAGCAAGGCAGTATCCGACCAGTATTTAAGAGAGCCTTACGTAGTTTTACAATTAAAACGATCAAAGTTTGATCCTGATACGGTCCAACCAATATTTGATTTTCTAGCTAGCGATCGTCTTCTTGGTAACCATACTGTATTGACTTTTAGAGTGTGTTTTAAACGTATTGTGTGACTGTTGTATCTATGTGTTTTATGCTCTTTTATGTTATTTTTTGTCTGGGATTCTGTAGATTGTATGAGCGTTTCTGTTATCCATTTTGTTGTTTCCGGTGATTTGTGCACCGGCTGTTTTGTTTGGGGCATTTATGGCTTACCCCATAGTGGGGCGTGACGTTTTACCCAATGACACCCCATACCACCCAGTCCTACCCAATTCTATCCAATGACACCCAATCCTACCTTTAAAATCATTTTTGGCCGGGTTGCACAGAGTGCAAATCCGGGTTATAGTATGGTGAATGTCGGGCGGGCGGCAGCGGGTGGCGGCGGGCGTCGGGGAAAATGGGTTCCTATTTTGCGAAATCTACTCCTCCTACAGTTTTTCACCCACATCCTTAAAAATTCATAGAATGTTTCTATAAATATTGAAGATGTGCACCTCACTTTATGGAATTATTTCATGAATTATTTCCCATTTTTCCAAACTTTGGAACTTAGTCGTTTTTTATTGACATCTTCAATAGAGGGAACCTATTTTGTGAAATCAACTCCTCCTACAGTTTTTGACCCATATCCTTGAAACTTCATAGAATGTTTCTATATATATTGAAGATGTGCATCTCACTTTATGGAATTATTTCAGGAATTATTTCCCATTTTTCCAAACTTTGGAACGTCGTTTTTTTTATTGACATCTTCAATAGAGGGAACCTATTTTGCGAAATCAACTCCTCCTACAGTTTTTCAACTGCATCATTGAAACTTTGCAGAAAGTTTTAATACATATTGAAGATATGCACCTCACTTTATGGAATTATTTCAGGAATTATTTCCCATTTTTCCAAACTTTGGAACTTAGTCGTTTTTTATTGACATCTTCAATAGAGGGTACCTATTTTGCGAAATCAACTCCTCCTACAGTTTTTCACCCGCATCCTTGAAACTTCGCACTTCACTTTATGGAATTATTTCAGGAATTATTTCCCATTTTTTCCAAACTTTGGAACTTAGTCGTTTTTAGCTCACCTGGCCCGAAGGGCCAAGTGAGCTTTTCTCATCACTTGGCATCCGTCGTCCGTCGTCGTCCGTCGTCCGTCGTTGTTGTTAACATTTTACATTTTGAAGTTCTTCTAGAGAACCACTGAATGGAATGAAACCAAACATGGCATGAATGTTCCTTATGAGGTGCTGACCAAGTGTTGTTACTTTGTAGCCGATCCATCATCCAAGATGTCCGCCAGCGGGGAACTTAGTTTAACATAGGACCCTAGGGGAAATGCCTACAAATGACTTCTTTTAGAGAACCACTGAATGGAATGAAATTAAATCTGGCATGAATGAACCCTTATAAAGTGCAGACCAAGTGTTACTTTGTAGCCGATCCATCATCCAAGATGGCCGCCAGAGGGAGAATTAGTTTAACATAGGACCCTATATGGGAAATGCATACAAATGACTTCTTTTAGAGAACCGTTGAATGGAATGAAACCAAACATGGCATGAATGTTCCTTATGAGGTGCTGACCAAGTGTTGTTAATTTGTAGCCGATCCATAATCCAAGATGGCCGCCAGCGGTGGACTTAGTTTAACATAGAACCCTAGGGAAATGCATATAAATGACTTCTTTTAGTGACCCACTTAATGGAATGAAACCAAACATGGCATGAATATTCCTTATGAGGTGCTGACCAAGTGTTGTTACTTTGTAGCTGATCCATCATCCAAGATGGCCGCCAGCGGGGAACTTAGTTTAACATACCCTATGGGAAATGCATACAAATGACTTCTTTTAGAGAACCACTGAATGGAATAAAACTAAATCTGGCATGAATGTTCCTTATGAGGTGCTGACCAAGTGTTGTTACTTTGTAGCCGATCCATCATCCAAGATGGCCGCCAGCAGGGGACTAAGTTTAACATTGGTCCCTATGGGAAATGCATACAGATGACTTCTTTTAGAGAACCACTGAATGGAATGTAACAAAACATAGCATGAATGTTCCTTATGAGGTGCTGACCAAGTGTTGTTACTTTGTTGCCGATCCATCATCCAAGATGGCCGCCAGCGGGGGACTAAGTTTAACATTGGATCCTATGGGAAATGCATACAAATTACTTCTTTTAGAGAACCACTGAATGGAATGTAACAAAACATAGCATGAATGTTCCTTACTAGGTGCTGACCAAGTGTTGTTACTTTGTAGCCGTTACATCATTCAAAATGGCCACCAGTGAGGGACTTAGTTTAACATAGGACTCCAAGGGAAATACATACAAATGTCTTCTTCTATAGAACCACTGAGAATGAAACCAAACATGGCATAAATGTTCCTTATGAGATGCTTACCAAGTGTTGTTACTTTGGTGCCTATCCATCATCCAAGATGGCCGCCAGCAGGGGACTTAGTTTAACATAAGACCCTATGAGAAATACAAACAAATGTCTTCTTTTAGAGAACCACTGAATGGAATGACACCAAATATGGCAGGAATGTTTCTTATGTGGTGCTGACCAAGTGTTGTTACTTTGTAGCTGATCCTTTATGGCCATTATATATGCAATTTTTAACATTTTTTTTTACAAAATTCTCCACTTGATCTGGGCTGAATAGAAATAAACTTGGCCACAATTTTCAGTAGGTTATCATGACTTGTTTGAAAAAAAGTATCGGATGACCCTACCATCAAACCACATTTGCTAAAAAAGAACATAGAAGTTAACTGTTTAGAAGTCTATCAGAAAATTGTCAAAAATAATAATGATAAGATGTCTTCAGTAGCTATTGTAAGACTACACTAAGATGACCTGTTTTTAATTTTAAATACTGTGTCAAATTAAACCAATCTTGGTCTCAATCATTATATAATTTTACATAATTTCCAAAATCACATTAGATACAGGTGAGCGACACAGGCTCTTGAGAGCCTCTAGTTTATTGACATCTTCAATAGAGGGTACCTATTTTGCGAAATCAATTCTACAGTTTTTCACCCATATCCTTGAAACTTTACAGAATGTTTCTATATATATTGAAGATGTGCATCTCACTTTATGGAATTATTTCAGGAATTATTTCCCATTTTTCCAAACTTTGGAACTTAGTCGTTTTTTTTTTATTGACATCTTCAATAGAGGGAACCTATTTTGCGAAATCAACTCCTACAGTTTTTCACCCACATCCTTGAAACTTCATAGAATGTTTCTATATATATTGAAGATGTGCACCTCAGTTTATGGAATTATTTCAGGAATTATTTCCCATTTTTCGAAACTTTGGAACTTAGTCGTTTCTTATTGACATCTTCAATAGAGGGTACTATTTTGACAAAACAACTCCTCCTACAGTTTTTCACCCATATCCTTGAAACTTCATAGAATGTTTCTATATATATTGAAGATGTACACCTCACTTTATGGAATTATTTCAGGAATTATTTCCCATTTTTCCAAACTTTGGAACTTAGTCATTTTTTATTGACATCTTCAATAGAGGGTACCTATTTTGCGAAATCAACTCCTCCTACAGCTTTTCACCCGCATCCTTGAAACTTCGCAGAATGTTTTAATATATATTGAAGATGTGCACCTCACTTTGTAGAATTATTTCAGGAATTATTTCCTATTTTTTCCAAACTTTGGAACTTAGTCGTTTTTTTTTATTGACATCTTCAATAGAGGGTACCTATTTTGTGAAATCAACTCCTCCTACAGTTTGTCACCCACATCCTTGAAAGTTGAAAGAATGTTTCTATATATATTGAAGATTTGCACTTCACTTTATGGATATGTTTTGAGAACTTTTTTGCAATTCTTGAAGACTTTCATTATTCAAGCACTGAGGATTTCTTCCCATTTTTAAACGAGGATACACATCCAGTAAAGCAACCCGGTCATTTGTGTCTTTGACCCATTTTTTAGGCTTTTTATCGTCATAGTATTAAAAAGTAGTATGTTATTGACCAAATTTTTACCTTTTTTGCATAAAATTGGCTTTAGTGAACCTTTAATACAAGAAATAAGCGGAAAACCATTGCGCCGCTTATGTCAATGAAAATATCTTAAATATACGATTCAATAATCGGGTTTTTTTGGGTATTAATATATATTTTTAACATATTAGTAAAAATAAATTTGTATCAGGATATAGAAAGAAGTTTTAATGTAATATTATTTGACTGTGTAAATTTGTTATAAAAGGGGGATAATTAGAATATAAAAAAAATATGTATACCTGTATCTTGGGGACGACCATTGAAGATTGAAAGGGGGTGGAACTTTTGGTCAGACTAGAATATTTATTTTCAAAAACATTCATGTTAGAAAATTTATTTTCAACCGCTAAAGGGTAATATTCTTTTATTTTCTACTATAGAATCTAGAGGTCAGGATATAATTATTTCCCCAAAACATCCAGGGCTGCATAATTCATGTAATTATTTCACAAAATCTGCCCCCCCCCATCTTCCACCCTTAGAATCAAATGGTAGTCCCCTAGCTCTGTTGTTACAAAAATATGAAGCTGCTTTCATAAAACGCCACGTCAAGGCCAGAACTCATGTGGAGGTTGTTTCCCTCCCCCTTTTAAAAGCGTTTTTTTTTAAATCTAGATTCAAACTCTGCACAAGAATTTCACCTAGTCCGCGAATTTCTACATTATTTCATGTTTTTCGATATCTTATTTATATCGACATGATCGTGCCTTTAAAACTATTCTTGGGTATTTAGGGGTATTCGTGGGTGTTTGTATGGACCCGAAATTAAGTAACAAGAGACATAAAAATGACCGGAATATTAATGTCCATTTCAGAAATATATGATATACATTTCCTCAAGACGAAATAGTCAACGATGAGTATTGAAAATAATTTAAATTGATATAAAAGTTGTACCTTAGTGTAGTTAAACCAACAGATGGTAGAATGAATTTTATCAGTTTTTGAAAATTTCTCGAACGGCAATAAAAAAAGAAAAACATTCGAGGACAACTTCCCTGTACTTGAGGTGTATGCTCTTATCTTTTTACAGTTATGGTGAATTCTTATATATGTCCCGCACCCAACATGTTCATAAAAAAGTTGCAGCAAGGGAACAGAGCTTTTATTGCTGTTTTTTTTTATATTGGAAAACTGCACTAAGATCTTCAAGACGGAGACAACATTCTCACCTCCATCCAATTAAGTTTCAAAGCGGTCCCTATCACTGGTTTGGGTGGAATGGTTTGCTAAAGTCAACAGCTTTACACTTGTACAATTAAAAATAACTAGCGAAGATATCTAACAAATACTTTATTTGCCAGACATTGATAAAAGTGACGAACATAAAAAAATCACAGGTCATTTTCTTGATGAGAATATAGGTATGTAAAGTGGCTTCACAGGAATCATACTGTACTGAAAATAATTTGATGGTGATATACACAAAACACAAATATCTCATGTATCTATATACTTTTGACTCCTACTCCAGGTTCGAAATTGATTTTGGCGCACCTGCCAGTTATTTTGAGATTTGCTTATATTTTGTGAGCCAAAGAAGAGACTGCCAGAAAAAGAAACAAGAATAAAGGATATACACTTGGGAAGAAAGATCTTTCTGTTGAATATACAATGTATTTATAAAACTGAGCGGAGAAAATCTGAACTTTTCATATTGATGACTTTGTCAAATTTTTGCATCATGGTAGAGTCAAACCCACATTGACTAACCTCTTGTCAAATGACAATCTACGATACCAATTTTAACTGGTAATGAAATAAAATGACTAAGTTAATGGTTACAAAGACTGATGAGATAGTCTGCTTCTACAAATGACCATTTATAGCAGTAATTGCATAACTTGAATGTATGATTTTTGTGCCGATCGGAAATTCAAGATGGTCGCCACAGCCGGACTTAGTTTAACATTGGACCCTTTGGGAATATTTGTACAAGAGTCTTCTTGTCAGAAACTACCATGCCAATTGAAATGTTTTATGTATAAACAAGCATTGGATGAACGCCTACAAAAGGTATGTTTTTTGTACCGATTGGGAATTCAAGGTGGCCGCCAGAGCCGGACTTAGTTTAACAATGGACCCTATTGGGAATTGTGTACAAAGGTGTTCTTTTCAGAAACATCCAAACCAATTGAAATGTTTTTGATGTGTGAATGTTCATTTGATAGACCACTACAAAACTTGTGTTTTATGTGCCTTTCGGAAATTCAATATGGCCGCTACAGCCAGACATAGTTTAACATTGAACCCTATGGGAAATTTGTACAAAGGTCTTCTTGTTAGAAACTTTCAAGCCAATTGAAATATTTTTATGTTTGAACAAGCATTGGATGAACATCTACAAAACATATGTTTTTTGTGCTGATTAGAAATTCAAGATGGTTGCCACAGCGGACTTAGTTTAACATTGAACCCTGTGGGAAATTTGTACAAAAGTCTTCTTCTCAGAAAATACCAAGCCAATTGAAATATTTTATGTATTAACAAGCATTGGATGAACCTCTATAAAAGTAAGGTTTTTTTTTATGCCGATTTGAAATTCAAGATGGTCGCCACAGCCGCGCTTAGTTTAACATTGAACCTTGTGGGGAATTTATACAAAGGGTCTTCTTTTGTGTAATACAAATGTTATGTTTTCGTGCTGATCGGAATCTAAGCTAGCTGCTACAGTTGGACTTAGTTTAACATTTTTAACATTGAACACTGGAATAATTCTTTACATATCTTTTCTAGAAGTGCTGGACACTGTAGAACAATTCCTTGCAGATGTTATCTAGAAGCACTTGTCAGTTGTGGTCACCTAAAATCAAGGCGAGCGATTCAGGCTCCATGGAGCCTCTTGTTTTTTATAAGTCTCCTACCGGCGAAGCTGAAGGGGAATTTAGGTTTGCACTCCGAACGTCTGTCTGTAACTCTGTCCATCCATCCGTCAGTCCGGCAAATCAGTTTTATGCACTTTTTTCAGTTTTGCTTTAAGATATTGACTTGATATTCGTTGTGTCCGTCCGTTCGCCTGACCTTTGTATCCTCAACTCCTCCTAAACTAATGAATGGAATTTGATGAAACTTTCAGAGAATCTTCATCCCATGATGGCATTGTGCACTTCCTATTTTAGAATTTGATCGGACCAATTTTTAGGGTTTGCCATAGAAAAACATGGACTTTGACTTTCAATGTGATAGGGGGTACCATGAAGCCATCCGCAACTCCTCCTAAACCACTGACTGGAATTTGATGAAACTTTCAGAGGATCTTTATTACATGATGCCATAGTGCACCTCCTATTTTAGACTTTGATCTGTTGAATATTTGGGGTTACCCATACCAAAACATGGACTTTGACATTCATTGTGATTGGGGTATCATTATGCCATCCACAACTCCTCCTAAACTACTGAATGGAATTTGATGAAACTTTCAGAGGATCTTTATTACATGATGCTGTAGTGCACCTCCTATTTTAGATTTTGTTCTGATGAATATTTGGGGTTACCCATACCAAAACATGGACTTTGACTTTCAATATGATAGGGGTACCATGATGCCATCCGCAATTCCTAAACCACTGAATGGAATTTGATGAAACTTTCAGAGGATCTTTATTACATGATGCCATAGTGCACCCTCTATTTTAGATTTTGATCTGATAAATATTTGAGGTTACCCATACCAAAACATGGATTTGACATTCATTGTGATAGGGGTACCATAATGTCATCCGCAACGCCTCCTAAACAAGTGATTGGAATTTGATGAAACTTTCAGAGGATCTTTATTACATGATGCTCTAGTGCACCTCCTATTTTAGATTTTGATCTGACCAACATTTGGAGTTTCCCATACCAACACATGGACTTTGCCATTCATTGTAATAGGGGGTTCCAGTATGCCATCCGCAACTCCTATAAAACCACTGAATGGAATTTGATGAAACTCATCTCACTGCTATTGGAGTTTTCCTATCCAAAATATTGACATTTCCTTTCATGTATCTTATGTAAGGCGGGGGTATCAAGTATTGAGCATTGCTCACAGTATTTCTAGTTGATATGTGAGCTTATAATGATGAGCTACAGAGCAAGTAGTCCGAGATTGCTCGTAGACTTCAGCTAGAATTTGATATTTGTTTGACTACATCTTTTGTTTATCCACTGCATGTGGTAAATAAGAGGCTTGAGTATTCATAAACATATTTACGTGTGTAACCCTATATACTTTATGTGCCTCTATTAAGAATGGATCATGTATTTTTAATGGATATTTCTTGTCTACGGTGTTTTTTTAGGATGGTGTTTATTATTGTTAATTTTTAAGAAATCATAATATGTGGTGTTGTATTTTGGGCTTTTCTCTTTTCAAGACCATTTTATGACCCCTTAAAGTAGTTATAGATAATTGTTTCTCATGCCCGGTCCTAAATAATTCTATATTAGATGTCACGCGTCCTTTTCTTTTCCTATATCTTCAAAGTTTGCTGTCACCATCATGACCATGTGTTTATTAAACAAAAACGGAAGCTCGGTTTAATAAACGTTTTATTATATTCTATGGATGCCTTCTTGACAAAAATCTTAAAACGTAAAATATACACTTTTCTCATTGTGAAATTGAACTCTGAAATCAATTGGTAAGAAACTCCAAAGGTGACATCAGTGTTACCCAAAAAGAGAGAAATATTTCCTGCACATTAACTTCCATGTATAAGTTCAACATTGAGCGTTTCAATTTTTACTTGTATTTTGTATAAATCAGTCAAATATTAAAAGGAAATCGAATTTTGAGTTTTTTACTGTCATGCCCTTTGACATGTCTGAACCAGTTTCGCCTTGTCAAAATGTTGATAACATCGCTTATTTTTTTTTATTTCTGTCATCATATACTGGCTGTTTAATTATTGTGGAATGTCAGCCTTTTTTGTGATATGCTGGGACCGTGTGATCTGACGTCTGACGTCCCACAGCCCAGCATATCACAAAAAAAGGTCGTCAGACGTCAGAGCAATCTCGGAATACAGAGCAAGCTGATCGGGTAATTATTGTGTATCCCTTGCAAACATAGTTTCAGGCGGGATTTTTAGAAGTCACTCTGTCCATACGACTTCGTTCGATTCACATACTGAAGGATATTTTGAGTGTTTTCTCATAGCTGAATCCGGTAGGGGACATTGTATTGCCCAGCAATACTTTCAGAATGCTTGGTTTTTTTGGTGTTGAAGAGCTGCCTGTATTTTGTCACGTCTGAATATATAACTGAAACTGCCCCATTACCAAGAAATCGGAGGAGCCACTTAAACAATTCACGTCTGAATATGTAGATCAACTTAATGAAGTCAATTAGGTAGTATTAAAAAGTCGAGGTTGTACCTTGTGTTGCAAGGGGAAAACCCATAGCTGTTTGAAAGGTTAGTTTTCTACAACAAAGACTGATGAAAAATGAAAGCGATAGCTGACATGGTCCTTTGGTGAAACCATTAATCGTAAAGAAGCTTGTTTATATATATGTAGATAATAAAAGTCCTATGATTCGATTTTTGTCGCAAAAGAATTTTTTGCTGAAAAAATACTCAGACTCATGGATGCTGTAACAAAATTTCAAGTATTCCTTATCCCTGTCCTGCCAGTTTAAGTCAGTAACGGATATCCAATGTAAAGTTTACTTCAGCAAACTTTAGTTTTCTTCAGCATTATATCTTGAATTTAAATTGTTCACTACAACTACATTTTGGAAAAGGTGAGTTTTAACACAATTTCAACTGGCAATAGTCCGGGGATAGGAAATATCGGATCAAAATGAAACAGAATATATTGCCCATCTAATGAAATTGTAATGATACACGATAAGGGTCAATTAAACAACTATGCCATGTTTAAAAATTTCAGTTCAGTCAAATAAAATATATGTACCTAATGTAAGTAAGAAATATGGCAGCCAATTCCACACTTTCAATCAGAAACTTACATTCAACAATAAACAGCCAGTTTATGATGACAGAAATGAAAAAAATAAGCGATGATGTTATCAACATCTTGCCAAGGAAACATTTTGAAAATAGCATAAGAACTCCATATACTTGGATATCAAGAATGAAAATACAGAAAAAGTTTTAGTGTCATGCAATAGGACTGGAGACGAGAACTAATTGATTTTATCATAGTCGTTTAGTGGACTTCTAAAGGGAGTAATGTCCAATATTATAAAACGAGCATGAAATGGTCCCATACAAACTCGCGTAAAACATTCAACAATAGAAATGAAGTTGTCAAGAATAACATATATTTATACATATAAAAGTAGGTGCATGTAGACCAGAGAAACCAACTGAAATACTGTGTTCTAGCTGGATCAGGTATCATGCAGAAAATGGCGAGGTCAGGGACAGTAAACCTTAAAACAAACACAGTTTAATGACAAAAATCAACTCGAGGAACGGAACTATGGATAATAGGACTCTTCACAAATAATACCGAATACCGTGTATTTTTGGGAAGAAAGCACAACAAATGTCAACAGCGTTTAAACAAAACTGAAGAACGTTTTAATTTGTACAGACAACACAAAATACATCAGCTTTATCTTTATATGGTGGACATCTCAAGCTTCCACAACTGGTTCTGGTAACATAAAACAGTGCACCATTTTCATTTGTTTTCTTGCTGTCCAATGGCTCCGATTCTACATCAGCACAAACAAAATCTGTTCTCCTATGGTCAATATACGAAGTCATCAGGTAACCCCAATACTCTTTTGTCCAACCTTTATAACATGTCTTTCTCCCTGCAATTTAATTTGTTAAATAATGTGCTTAATGTCTTTCATGAGTATGATGACTCGTAATCAGGTAACCCCAATACTCCTTTTTCCAACCATCGTGGCATGTTTTCTGCCTACAATGCAGATTAACAAATCATGAAGTATAATTCAGATTCACAAACCATGTGTTAAAAGCTCTTGTGTACTTCCAAACACTGCCAACTCTCATATAAATCGATGTTATTTAACTTTCTTCCACGAAAAGCTTATGTCGAGTTAGTTTGAGAATCCACTAACGTCAAACGGCCTGCTTTAGAATTGGCTACGGTCATGGAATTTCATAATAATTTGGTGATTACTAATAACTATAAACTTCTTAGAGCAAATAGAAAAAAAAACTACTGAAGAAGTGAAACATATACAGTTTTCAAGAATTCCAGTGAGAGGAGTAGAATTACAATAGTTACCTGGAATCATCAGAACAGAGGATTTTCGTTTACTTTGACATACAGCGCATGGTATATCTTGCTGTTCCATGTTCGACCATCCGTCTGGCTGAAGATTTGGAGCGGTCTGATATTCTGCACCAAAGATCTGAGGGTTGTTGAATGGCTGAGGTTTCCCGTTTTCTGGATCGTTAGGAAGACATAAATAATTCACGCCACCTCCTTTGTAGTCATAATTATTTCCTCCAACTTGACCTGTGAATGAAAATCTGTTTTATAACGGTTCCAAACTATTGTATATACTGCATTCTTCAACCATAGAAAGTACAAATTGGACAGTATTACAAATAAATAAGTCTTGTTCGAATTCTGTTTAGTTTATTATATGTGTTTTAGTTATATAAATACATGTATCTTAATGACATTTGTTGGTTATGTTCCATTTTCATGAGTTTGTCTTGCCTTTGAATTTCGATCTTACGAATTTTACCCACTGTTTTGTCTTTTCGGTATTCTTTTGCGGATATTCTTTCTGTTCAAATCTTTAAATTGTCAACTAATTTAAAAGACTTTCTTTGTCTAAATGAACATACCCATAAAATGTCAGAACAGAATCAGTAGAGTACTTCCTTGTGTTAACGACATCATCTTCTGTTGTGCTACAAGCTAACAGTATGTGAATAAATTTACTCTCATATTTACCTCTATAAACAAGTCTAGCTCCTTTTGGACAATCCTTTTTTCCCCATCTTGTATACGTCACTCCTTATTATGCGCATTAGATAAACGAAAAAAATATGTAACATTTCAATTGGTGTATGATCGTATAGACCGACAGATATTTCAAAAGTAAAAATACTCGTGACATTTTTACAGATATTGAATTTATACCTATTTACTTAAATTTTTAGACTTCTTATAAACCTGTACCACTCATCTTGACACCTCCATAAACAATTCCATACAATAAACATAAGAAAATAAGTAGACGAGATAGACCATTTATAAAGGCCAAAATCACTACAGATAGACCATTTATAAAGGCCAAAATCACTACAACCTTGACTTGAGAACTAGAGTACTGTATCCAAAATATTAAACTTGAATTTCCGTATTATTAACATCTTATCCGGTTAAACGAAATATTTTTTTTGTAATCAGAATAACTTTAATAAGTATAAAGAATAACGTTTAAATTTATTGTACATGTAGTGATGTAGGTGCCTACCGAATTTACTTGTAGATTCTGTATCTTCTGCACTGCACTTCTCTTTCCTGGAAGTATGGAGGTAATTTTTCATCATGTCTATAACTGATTGGTCAGATGGAGAGAGCTTGTATTCCTTGCAACCATCTGCTAAGATGACAGCTGTCATGGCCAACAAGTGTATCCATAGAATCATTCTGAATGCTAGAAAATAAAGTGAAATGCTTAAGGGATTATGAGTATTCAAAATCATTCAAGAATTTACCTTTGTTACATCTTTTTCCGAAAAGGTCAACGATAAGAAAATGTTTGCAAAACAGAAAAGGAAATATAGGGATCTTTTCCACGTAAATACCCATATAAAGTGAATGGAAAATGCAGAAAACTACTAGGGAAAATCAACATGCAAAGATGTTTTACTTTAAATATAATTAAAAAAATGAAGAAAAAAAAATAATATCGGTTTTCTTACTTACGAATTGTTTTGTTACAGATGACACTTGAGAAATGTTATACACAGACCTGTATCCCATCTTATAGCTGGAAATATGTTACAAAAAACTAATGTGAGATTTGCGTGTTACACATATTGATTTATTATTCTATTGCATGTTTGTTAACAGATTGTCGTTATTCTAATCATGTATTGTATACAATACATGTACTGAATACAAAGATTCGGCGTTGTAATGTACTTCAGGGCAAATGCCAATTTTGATGCTACCCCTTCTAAACATATTTAGTTGAGGTTGTTCTCAAGGTATACATGATTGCGAAAAATTGAAAGAATAAATTCATAATAACTCCATATTTCAAGATTTAAATTCCCCGGCATATTAGCATTTCATGAAATTCCTATATGTTAATCAACCAAGTTTAAATGGACTGCATAGACTTAGACTTGTCATTGCCAGCAAAGTACCTACATGTATTTAAAAATTTCAAACAACAACTTTGAATCTTAACGAAAATCTCAACTTTGCTTCAAATGTACCATATTCCCCGTACAAACCTTTGTACATGGAAAACGGTCAGGCTTTGATAAAGTTGCCATTCATTCAATTAATTTTATAGTATTTTACTTTGCTGATAAAAATACAAAGACTTTAGATTTATTTAAGTTTTATATTCATGTCCACAGGAAAAACTAGTTCAACATACAGGCTGTCTTTACATTCCAAATTTACAATTTCATTAAAGTTCAGTGACATATTGTTTAAAGGTTCAGTGAACTCATAAATACAAAAAATGAAAAGACTTCGTTCTTTCTTAAATAAGTCCAGGTTATGATAATTAGAAGGTCACCCCAGAACAACAAATCCAGAAACAGAGACAAAACCGAGATGGAAAAGAATAAGAACACATAAACAATAGACCCCCCAAATATGATGAGCAACATGGACGCCACCAAAACAACTAGGGTTGAACTTTGGTGGTACGGATTGGTAAGCAGCTCCAGTCCCTTTTAAGACAGTCACCATGCTGATCAATTGTATGTCCGGTGTTGAAAGTAATGATATGGAAACAGATTGGTAGGTGTCGTTTTATCCTTCGATATTACCAGTAATGTAATTGAACGGTACATTTAAATTCTCAAATCCTTAAACACACCGGCCAAAAATTTGGGATGAATTCATATGCTCTGGTCTTGATAAGCAATTCCTGCCTTAAGTAGGACATGTTGCCCAGTAAAATGTCATGATAGATGATATAGAAACACCGAAACTAAGAAAAAAAATCTCATAACGATCTACTGAAAACCATAAAATCGTTGAAGTGTTTATTTCAGCAAAGGAACCACATAAACCTATTAAAACAGATTTTGCGTCATCATCCGATAACTTTCCGGGAATTCATGGTATTGGTCATATTTAGTCAGGAAATGTAAACACATTATTCCGATGCTGCTAGAATATTGCATAAAGTTGAGAATTGGAAAAATAAGGTGGTAGAGTTTCATTTGGAAAATTCTTTTTGTCGTGAATTTCGAGCTGAAATTACAACATGCATATCAGGACGATAACATGTATTATTAGAGATATTGAAAATAATTCGTTTGAATTGTAGAAGGTTGATTTGAATAATAAGTTAGAAAATAATGAATATAGTAAACTACGTACTTATAAATTATTCAAGACAGAGTTTAAGGTTGAAAATTATATTTGTAAAAATATTCCTGGTAGATACCGGAGTGCTTTTGCGAAATTTTGCTGTAGTGTTGCGCCTCTGAGAATTGAAATAGAGCGATATGAAAATATGCCTGTCAATGATAGAAATAGTTTTTATCGCGAAAATGTACAAGTAGTAGAAGACGAAAGACATGTTATATTGAATTGTCCTTTATATGCAAGTTTACGTGTGAACCTTTATGATTACGCAATACAAGTTTTTATTGATTTTAACAATTTATCAGATAACGAAAATTTTTGTTTTCCTTTTTAGTAATGACGACATGAGTTTTTATGCTGCCAAAATCTGCTATGAGATTTTACTTAAACGAAAATGTACATTATATACTTAGTATCCTTTTTTTTTTATTATTTTACGTATTTCTTTCTATTTTCACATGTTTGTGGCTTTTGGCCTTTATCATTATTCTTTTATTGTGAACTTAAATTGATTTTAGAACTTTTAAGTTGATCACGTGTCTTGTTATTTTATTATGATAGTCTCTCATAACTCTTTTTAGAGTGGCTCTTGTTTTATGATATGTATATTGTTTCTAAGATTGTATTGTAATTTTTAAGAGGTGAGACTCAAATAAAATATCGTCCTGTCTTGTCTTGTCTTGTCTTGTCTATAAAAATTTACGCTAAAAAGAACGCATTTTGTTTCTTTTTCAGGCATCAAATATACATTTACAATGCTTTTTTGATCATTTTCGTTACGAAACACCAATATCCTGGTATCTTGTGCAACAATCATGTAGTCACATTACATGTCTGTGTTATGTACTGTGTAGAGTGAAAGAAGAATGATGTTTGGAGTGTGTGTGAAGAATGAGAGATTAATGCAGTTGGAAATTGTTTGTGATTTATGTCCTAGTTGGCTCATGATTGAAATAAAATATTTGAATTTAAATTTTTACTTTATACAGTTGACATACTCAGAGATTACCGGGTTTCGTATTCATTTCGTACTTTTAGCTTAGGACAATGACTTTGTATTGTCTTTATCCTGCGATCCCCTTTAAATGCGTAAAATGCTTTAAAATTACGTTTGAAGTTTAAATCCAACTGCGTCATCTGGTACATTTACTACGCTCCTCGCGCTCTACATGTAAACACGTACCATTGACCTAATACGACTAAAGTTTATTCTACCCCTATTATTAGGCCGAAAATGGATTGATTGCAGGATAAATAGCAATAGCCTCAGCATCCAGGGTCCACTCTGTTTATGAGGCAATCTGTGAAAGACTTACAAACATTATATTTTTTACTTGATGCAACAGAGCGGCTTGTCGTGAAACAAAAGTTTCACGAGATCAGTCGGTTTCCTATTGTATTGGGTGCAATTTTTGGCACTTTAATCACTATCCAGGATATGTCAGGGGAGGAAGAACCGGTCTTGGTGTGCAGGATACAATTTCATGCAATAAATGTCCAGACTATCTGTGATGCAGATTTGAGGGAAAATTATTAGAATATTATGTCGCGAGTGATAGAAGGTATGTTTCTAAAATCAAAATGTTTGACCTTTCCGATATATTCCACAATCATTTCGTGTAAAATTTATTTAAAGTAGATACACAAATACCTTAATATTTAGGTGGGATGTTGAAGGAATTCATTGGCAAAGTCCGAATTACTTTATAACACTTTTGTGAGCGCGTTGGTTGAGTTTATACAGAATTATACATACAAATTCAGTAAAAATAACTTTTGGCTTTTGACTGAAAGTCCACATGTCCTGATATGGTTTGAAATTTGTGATGCAGAAAATCACAATGAATAGAAATAAACAAGCCTATAACAAAGCTATCAGTAATTTTTAACAGCACATTAATTTTATGCGGATTTGTTTGTTTTAAATTATATTGATAGCTATATCGTCAGCCGGAGCTACTTGAATTGTGGGGTGTTGTCTACTATGTTTAAGATTCACCTCCCAGTTATAACAATAAAATTCTGGCACAAAAGTTAAGAAATAAGCCGACATTAATAGAAGAAATGTCCACTCCATAATTGCAGCATTGCGGTGTACAGAAATATCCTGCAAATATAAATATCATAAATGCACAAAAAGGCCTCGTAGGATTTGAAACAGAATAAACAGTTATTACCACGGTGAATAAATGTATGTTCTTGGATTTGTTTGTCAGATTGTGCATTTCCCCCAGCATAGTTCTGTCCTTAGAAGGTTTTCAATTATATTTTTTCGGTCATTTTTGCATTTTGAATTTGTATTTTTTTGGTTACTATGTAGGACTTCCATTTTACCGTCTTGAGTAATGTTGATGAGACCAACTGTTGAAATGTCCAAATGCCATCATGTATCAAAATCAAATATCAGAGAATATTTATGAAATAACTGACAAAGCAACAAATTAAGTGATTCTTTTTATTATATAGGACCAAAAAAGGCTGGTTAATGATACCGAGGGCTTGTCATGCTGATGGGTATTTATTATATAGGACCAAAAGAGGTTGTTTAATAATACCGAGGGCTTGTTATACTAACAGATGTTTATTCAAGGAGTTAAAGTTTGTGAAATTTGGATATTTAAACTAAATTTGATCTCGATCACTGCTAATGAGTTGTCAGACAACGAAATGGCCATACAGTGCATCAAATGGCTGTAGTTCTGAATGCCAACCTTTTAATTAAAGCAATTTGTACATTGTTGTTTTAGCAATTATGTTGAGGCCTTCCAAAGGTTTTATTACCAGGTGATTACCTGTACAGGTAAATACAAACAGAGAAAGAAATCAGAAATGGATGATATATGATAATATAAGGATTTATCTACATAAAAGAAGGAATAAAAATATTATTAAAAAATAAATAAATAAATAAATAAATCGAAAAGAGAAATAAAAAGATAGATATATTTCATATTATTTTAAAGATATAAAAAACGATAAATAGATTTATCTATATAAAAGAAGGAATAAAAAATAGCAAAACACAGTTACATGTATTCATGGTATTACTGACCAAAGAAAAAAAACAGAAAAAAATATATACGGAGTTCTTATTTAGTTATTAGTATGATCATGTGAGCAATGTGATAAGCATAAGCAATCAACATAATTATACAAGCTTCTCAAAGTCAGGTGGTGTTGAACACTCCAAGCTGACACTGATAGCATTCTGCTTTGTAAGCAATGTGATAAGCATAAGCAATCAACATAATTATACAAGCTTCTCAAAGTCAGGTGGTGTTGAACATCCCAAGCTGACACTTACTCATTATGACTTTCTGTGAGCATGTAAGCATCCAAGCTTTAACTGAACATATATAAATGGAGACATAATATTCTCCAAATCAGTATTCCAAAAGTCATGGCGAATGCACAGCTGAACTTCAAATTTGTTAAGAACAGACTGGGAAGAAACAACCTTGCACACAATGGTTTCTTATACAGAGTAAAACTCAACAAACAAGACCGTACCTACTGGAGATGTACTATTAGCGACTGCCCAGCTACCATCAACACCAGAGATAACATGATCACAGGATTTGGACAGCAGCAACATAACCACCCGGGTGATCATGCATCAATAGTTGCCAAAGAAATCATCAACCTCATAGACGAGAGATGTCAGCATGAAGTTCGACCCCTACCCACAATCTACACAGAAGAAGTGACCAAGTTGAGAGATGACGAATGGGACAACGACTCTAGAGACGTAATACAACGACTACCCACATTTCACTCAGTTAAGTCCAGGTTATACCGATCCAGACGTAAACAGACACCAAAACTACCATCTACTACTCACGATGTACAACTTCAATTTCAAATTGTATATATGTATAAATGTAACTATATGTGAATATAATTTGTAATTATTATATTGATTACTTTAAACCATAATAAAGTTCTATATTTATTTTAGAACCATAATAAAGTGCTATATTCATTTTAGAACCACAATAAACATGATGAAGTGCTATATTTATATTAGTGTTGTATATTTCATTGAAAATTCAGTGAATGTAATGTTTAATTATTATATGTATTGCTTTTAACCATAATAATGTGCTATATTTATATTAGTGTTGTATATTTCATTACAAATTCAGTGAAACACAAATTTAAAAGTCTCATCATCGCAAATTACACAATTAAATTTACCTTTACCTTTACCTATGGAGATGACAGAATAATTAACCCCTTTGAGGGCCTCTTAATCCCCATTAATTAATATGTGTGAATATTATTAATTATATAAGGCTGGCGTTCAGAGAACACACCCATCAAATTTATTCGGTATTTTGTGATGCATTTTATTAGATAAAAGTTCCTTACAAACCAAGTTAATTTTTCCACAGAAAATTAAAGAAATATAATTATAGTTGTTGTAGTCAGTTTGTTATCAAAGTCTGACAAACAATGTAAATTCACTCCTACATCAGACAGTCTCCTTAAAGATACAGAAAGTCTGTGTTTAGGAAACTGTTTTATGGGTCAACACATAACAGCACAACGCATTACAGTACACATAATATAGCTATGCCCAAAACACTGGAGCTATTGTACCAATGTTGGTAAAAGAATACCAAAGCAATCAAACAGCAGGCAAATTCCACAAGACCAATTTAAAAAAACAAGGCGAAAAACTAATACAACAAAAACAGACAACAAAGAAAAAAAAAGCAAAGGAGTTAAAAACACATAGCTAACTAAAGAGAATCAGAACAAGACATCGGAAGAATTAAAGAACTTGCAATTTGAACTCTTACAAAGAACCGGAAGTTACATCAGTTGACCCAGAATGGCAGGCATGTCCTGTTCCGTTAACGGCACCCGTTACATTGCAAATGAGGAAAATCCGATATAGTGTCAAATCCGGCGAAGAGTCAATGCCGGTAACATTGAGTACAAGGTCTAAAATATAACTGAAGATATCTTTTCTCATTTGTGATTAAGAAACTTCATTCATATCGGTGAATCAAGTCGTGATGACTACCGTAAAATTTCATGAGTGATAATATTAACAGCGTCTAAACATTACATTTAAGTTGGTTTTAGAGTTTTATTTGACAGTAAATTCATTTTGTATTTATTTATACATGTGTTACAAGTACTTATTTACAAAAATGTATATTTTCAAACTGGAAGAAAATATTATTGAAGTAGCATTCTGTTTAATAAAATGTATCACAAAATATCGAATAAATTTGATGCAAGGTATGGCCATTTCGTTGACTGACAACTCATCAAAACCCAAAACAATTAAAAAAAAACAGAAATCCAAATTCAGCTAAGAAATTAGAAAAAAAAATGAAAAAAAATTATATAACTTACTCCTGTATCATCATATTGCATAACCAGAACAAATGCTGGCAAACAGTTAAGGAAGTAATATTAAAACTCTGTTTCTGTAAAATAAACTTACAAAATGATAAGACGACAAAAAAGCCCTTTAATATTTTTTTTGTGACCGATATACATTGTACATATAACCCCCCCCCCTCCCCCCAAAAAAAAAAATGAAATCCTAACAAAACACGTAAGCTGTCGTTTTGCACTGAATAAATAACAAAGACTTCCAATTTTGTAGTAACATGTTTTCACAAAGCAACTTCTCTGTTGCAATAGCTAAACTTTAAAATACACTTTACCTACCAAATTTTAACACAGAATAACTCGGATGTATCTAAAAATATCAAATTGTAAACCAAGTAACTACTCTCAAATTAATAGTTATGTATCTAATAAAAGGATACTGCTAACCATTGCACATAACTGTAAAAATGACATAAAAATTCTAATGATGTTGATATACAATCGTCTTCCAGGAATTTTTTTCCATTTAAAAAAAGAGGCAATTGATTGCATGATTGAATACAACCACCCTAGGAAAAAAGCTGATGCTGATCCTATATTGTGAACAGTTTGATGAGTACTTATCTACAATGTAAATAAATAATTTATCTATAATACTAAATTTACGAATTAGCCGAATAGGCGGCAAAACGCGTGGTTCAAAATAAACGATGTATGGTTCAGATTATAAAGGTTATTATCGGATTTGACAATCTGCATTTATAAATTTCAACTGCAGTTTTGTTTATGTGCAAATGGAATTTGTATGCACTTTTCCTATATAAATTCTCCCAACATATCCCTTACAAGGTTCTCGAATGCATCATTTTAACACATTGATTTAAATAAACAAGTATGCACATATTTTAAATGTATTTCTGTTTGAAATTACGGAAGAAGAATAAAACTATTTAAAAACATTCTCCTTCGAATGGGATGTTTCCGCTTCATGTATTCAGGATTGTTTTTCTACAATAACGCAATTTCTCCTAACTGTAAAGGCTATGAACTTTCAAGATTATATGAAGAAGTAAGGTAAAGTTCAGAGGAATTCCTAACTTAGTTGTTTTTTTTTTTGGATTGCTCGTCTGTTTACATTGCACAAAGTGATTAAACCAACAATTATCTATTTTTACATTATTTGTCATGTGACCTGTCTAAATATATCTCTACCATACAATTCCCTGTAAGCCCTAGATAAAACTATTTTTAACAAATGGTCATCTTTATCATTAATGACGAAATTTATCTCGGACATCTTTGATAAATATAAACGTGGACAGCACACGCATCCACACACTAAAAATGCTTTTATCGTCTGATTATTGGATATATTTGTGAAAGTAAGCATCGCATGCCCTGCCCATGATGACAATGGAACAATTGGAACAATTATTTTCCAAACATACGCTCTACCTAACTCATGGCATCTTTTGAAAAATTCATCCGTCACCAAGGAAATGGTTACATCTACAACTTCATTTTCATATTTATTCTGAAGGAAAAATGTAATGCATTATGAAATGTGTATTTAATGAAAGCTTTTCATCAAGTTCCAGTTCAGAATTAATTGTAACAATAAAAATATTGACAATTTATGTGGTTGTGTTTTCGTCATAGATTTTGACTTTGATGAAACCTTAAGGTCCATTTTGGTAATTCTACGTGGCATACAGTCTACTTCATCAGTGGATACATCTTCGGTAGTAACGAACAGCCATATGACAATTGGGTCACGTTGACCTACATTTCACGCTTCATTGACTTTGGTTAAAGTTTGCATTAACATCCATTTCTGGAATACTACAGCATATATAGACATGAAACTATCAGTTGATACCACCTACTTGACAGGAAAGTTTATGGAAAGCCTGCTACAACATCCATATTGAGTCACTGTTCCATGAATGACATGGCCGCAACAACTTTTTATAGTCAACATGGCCACCACAAAAAAAAATGCTTATTTTCCCGCGCTCGCGCGGGTTCAATGTCTTGTAATTATATATATTTTATATTCAGTTTGATATGGAAAAAATGTCTCCTATAGACCAACATACGATTTATGATATTCATTCCATAATCATCTGTTCCAGTTACTGCATATTTTAAATATATTTTAGAAAAGAGTTTTTGTGTTGTGTTTTTGTTTTTCTATATTTGGATTTTGTTTTCCCCTATAAATGACATCGCGTTGTTTGCTCTAATTGTATTTCATCAACTGCAACAGAACATGAGCCTTTTAGCAAAACAAACGATCTTAGTTTCAACAATTTTTACAATTGTCAAATGCAAGATATATCCAAAAGAGCCGTCAAAAGATAACAAAATACCTGGATGATTGAAGGAAGAGAACAAACAACCTACATCAACACACAAAAATTTACCAATGAGCAGCATGGACCTCCACCAGATGTCATTCGTCTAACCCTTAGACATCATCAATTACGTAATCGAACGGTATACATTATGTGGAAATTTGAAGTTGAAATAGAACCATTTTAAGAGAACGGAATGAAAATTAAGACCTAAAGGACAACATAAAATCAAACAACACAATATCCCAAATATTACACTATTGATGTAACTAAATCATGAACAACATGGTCCACAATAATGATTGAGTTTGAGTTCCACTTTCAAACATATAAAATTGTTTAAATTTCCATATATTTGATCTTGTATGCATTAACGAATATTGGTACAATGTATTTACTTTTTCTTGTCAAAGGTAGCAATACTTACTGGAAAATTCGAGCCGATCAAAACACAAATGCCAGCAATGACACCAACAAATGTTATTACACAATTTGTTACGGAACTCCTCTTATTTTCCTGATAGCTATAATACAGCCGGACCTGTTCAAATCTTATTGTTAAAGTAATAAAAACTGAAATAAAAATATAAAGATGGGAAAATATAAATGTGTTTGCACTGCAAAAAGTTTCAAACATTGACGAAATTGTTTTAGATGATCGTTTTCTTTTTACAATTGCTTGTATAATAGCAATAATTACTAGTACTGATTGCCACTAGCCCCAAATTTTATTTTTTATGCAAGTACAAATCCAGGAATTTTTTGGAATTTTTTATGATTTTTTCCATTTTTTCAACTTAGACGGCGCCATACAGAAGTCGACAATATTTTGGCCTCAGTAATCACTTTTTTCAATAGGCTGTTGGTTTTTATGTTGTTAAATGTATAAATTATGCAAATACGGTGTCATGTATGGTGACCTCCTCATTCGCAGATCATCATCGGCTTAATTTGTTTTGGGATTCAAACTATAAAATTTGAACAATTCGGAAGTTTAGAAAAGAACAAGGAACAAAAAAAAAAAAAAAAAAAAAAAAAAAAAAAAACAACAACACATCATTAAAAACAAGAAAGTGAAATTAAGCTATTCATGACAAAAACTTCCAGAAAATCAGGAGAAAACTTTAGTACTAGGGACGGTAAACAATGCAGCACATGTCGTAAATCATGGTCCAACGCTATAGTCGCAATCAGTATTAAAACATTATGAGTAACGAAAATTCCTACCAGAACAAACGATGTTTCAGTAGCTTTTTTGACAGCAATAATCCTCTTTATGAAGGCATTATATATAATTTACAAATGGTATCGATTATCGTAGAAGCTGAGAAAGAAAGACATTTATGTAGGAACTCATGAAAGGAAAAGGGAAAAGAACAATCATTAAGTGTGTCGCAAGTTCTTAAAATGTTCTTGATTTCGATTTTGAAAAATAAATCAAATCCTAATACCGGTATAATGAATTACAAAGATATAACTGTGTTCTTAATTTCATGTTCACTGCGTTACTGATAATGTTGTGTTAAACATTACGTAAACTCCTATAATATTTTACCTAAAGTAGAGTATATTCCGTAGCATATGGCGAAGACTGAAGCTGAAATACCGTCATTTCCTGTTTCACTAAAAATACAAATCATTATAGATGTCTTCATTAAAAAAAAAAAAAAAAAATACACGGGAATTAAATCGGTGTGAAATAAGTTAAATTTCTAGTATTACAATTTTCAGTTATTTGTATACTGAATATCCTTTTCACTTGTTGGTTACGCTGATTCTTTCCGGTTTTTTTTCTCATTTAGGAAAGGATCCCGGCTATGAGCTACAATGAATATAAATTGATAAAATATGCACTGACAGTGCATTAGAACTGGTACCATGCATATTTATTATATATCAATCATGTTTTTGAGTTCAGGCATTTTAAGTTGAATTTAACTAAAATTACATTAAATATCATATAATAAACAGAATAAGAGTATTTCTCTTTAAAAAAAAAATCTGTATGATGACCTTTTAGTACTTGTTTCGTTTTAGGATCGATGAGAGTCTCTGATCAGACTGTCTCTTTGTGTTTTGTTTGAATTTGTAAGTTCAAAGTTAATCTTCCTTTTAGTTTTGGGAGATTATCCCTATAGATGTTAATATTCTATTCTAATTTAATTGGATCGTGTCACAAGGAGACATAACGCATATCTTTTCAATTTAAAAGATGTGTTAAAAACACTGCATGATACAATATATCTGGGATATATAACCCCAAAAATAGGAATCATTAGCCCAGAAGAATAAAGCGACATATCAAGATATCCTATAAAACGACTACAAGATGAACAACAGCAATAAATATTTCCATAGATGTTGTTCCATGTTTCACCATTACGTGGGCTAGTTTCTTATTTACATGATCACCACATCCGTTTTACCTGAGATACGGGAAATCTTTGTCAACATCACCTTCTTCGACTGCTATAAAATATCTGTAATAATAATAATACAATGTACACGTATTTATATTATTTGAACTTAACGCACTCACATAAATGTGTTTTGTCTATTTGTACTCGGTATATTTCAACAACACATTCATTCAAAATGCGATTTATTGTCGCACATTATTGATGCACACTATATGAGAGAAAACTACTACTCGACGCATTTTTCGATGTACACCTTCTTGTTAATTTGTTGTTTACTTTAAAACCCTGTGCATTCCTGTATACAAATCGATTGTCATTGCTAAGGGACGAGATCAAAAGTTCAATGTAGGATAAAAAACTTAATTCATATAGTTTTTTCACTGACCACCCCACTCCCCCTCTTAACATAATTTGGGAAAAATTGATTGACCAATATGGGCATATGCTTTGAGAGTATACTTTTTGTATCATGGGTCCTGTTTTTCCTCAACAATGTATGTATGTTCTGCATATTGACTTGGACATCACTTGAATCCGTATTTTTCAATCCGAAAATCGATGTCGGATAACAAAACTTGCACCGATTTTTATCCCCCCCCTCCCCTACCCCCAGACTATTTAAATTAAGTTTTTTATCCTACATTGAACTTTTGATCTCGTCCGTAAGGTAGTTTGTGTTCGAAATTAAAACTTTTCCACATGCAATGAGTATTTTAGTTGTAGGCAAAACCCCTGTATTGTTATACCATAAGATTTTACTGAATTTTAATTTTCACCTACTGATCATAGCAACATATTACCCAAAGATATTTCCGAACACCAACAAGAATATCGTTTTCGCCCAGTCACATAACAGATATGGGCGAGCGTCTTTAAGGTCAAGGGGCACAAAATCAGAACTTTTTTTTTAAACAACATAATCTTCTTTATTCAGCTATGCTTGTTAACAATTTGACTCCAATTCACAAGCTTCATTGAAGTCACCCTGTGAAAATCTGCTGATTGTCCAGGGTAACAATCAAGATATATTCTACTTTAAATCAATATTAATACATCAGAAAAACAAAAACAAAAAACAAAAAACAAAAAAAAAAAAAAACCCAAAAAAGTTACACTAACTCTATTTGTTTTAACACCTTATTAAATAAATTACTTTTATGTTCGAAGTAGTATTCGCTTACATGTTTACGAAGCTCACAAATAAACAATTTATAAACATCAATAGTTTTTCTTTTTTGTTCTGAAACGTAATATAATTTGTAAATTGAAAATGCTAGGACTGAAAGCAGATAATTAAAGTCAAAATATTCTCTATCATAGACTTTGTAACCGATTTTAGTTCAACTCGGTATTTCTTTCACTGAAATAAAATTGCGTGAAGCTTTAAACGCAGTAAAAGGCTCCAAAATTAAACAGGTCAAGACAAATGATAGCTACATTTTCTTAACAATTTCTATATCGAATGACTTTATTATGTAAAAATAACATTCTTTATTTTTGATCATTGTTTGGAACATTACTTTGCGTTTAATTAGACAAGGAAGTTCCATAAATAGATACGGAATTTTTGGAATATATGTTTATTTCGGGAACAAGGAAAATCATATATTCTTTTAGTTCAAATTCAAGAAATATTTTCAAAATTATTAAGGCTTAATATTTTTTTAAATAAAATTTCATAAAAAATATACTATTTAGTAATTATATAATAAAACGTATCATTTCGTTGACTGACAATTCATCAGCAGTGCTCGAGATCAAAGTGTTGGAAAACCAGTTAAATATATAATGATGAATTAATAAGCAATTAAAACAAACAGGAATCCAAACTCAGCTAAGATTTACATCTGCATCAACAGGAAGAGCCTTAGAAATTTCTAATAATTTTGTCAAATTTTAAACAGAAAGTTTAGAGGCATTATAATTTATTATAATTTCACAAGAATATGAAATATCATATAAAGTAAATAAAGTAAATAAATTCAATTTTAATACAGGTAAAAATATCGAATTATTTTATGAACGAAAAAAAAATAATGAAAGAAAAGAAAGTTTTCCTTTATCCAGGTATTGAATTCTTAAACCTAAAGGGAACTTTTTCTATAAGAAAGCCATATATTTCTATGTTTAAAAGATGAAAAATATTAAACATATTAATACTTACGGTACCAAACAGGATACTATACTCTGTATAAAAATTAGAATAGGATATAGCCATGGTTTTATATAGTAAAACATATTTCTTGGTAGTTAAAGCTTAAAACTCTGCCAGAATATATTTCGAAATATTACTTTTGTAATTACTGGGCATTACAGCTGGTATATTTATATTACAGTGTTTTCTTTTTAAATTGTGGAAAACCCTTTATGCAGTATGTGTGTACCTTTATTCAAATCTTTTATTTACACGCAGATTGAACTTTGAATTTTAAATCGCACAAGTTGTATGCGATTTATTTATTAAACTTATGTAGTCTTGTCCTTCAGTACACAGAACTGACTTCATCGACCTTTAGCAGAGAACACCACTTGGACCGGTGGTTGGGGCCATCTTGAATTAATAGTGGGAGAAATTGACTTTACTATAATACGAATAACAACAAGAAAAAAAAACTGTTCTGTGCTTTGTTTCATCAAAATAACACATTTAACTGTAACTATTCCCTCCTGTTTTGTACTGTAACTATGCCCTCCATGTGCACATTAATTGGTTAATAATAAAAATAATCTTCTTCTTCTATAGATATATTTTAAGGCCTAAATGTTGGACCTTTTCCTTTCACTGTTTTTTTTGGTTTATATTTATTCTATTGTTCTATTACTTTTTATTTTTTCAATTCAATTCAGCTTGTTAAACAATTAACTATTCCATTGATATTTGTATACATACAACAAAAGATGTTTAGATCCAATTTTCAACGATGTAACAGTCCGCAGGAAGACATATCACTCACCCGGACACATTATACTGACCCCGAGCCGACCAGTCCTTTGCTCTTACTCCTTAGATGTCGCGTACATGTACTTGGCTGAGAAGTAGCAAATACCAATTTTAATGTCCTTGGTTTGACCCGGTCGGGGATTGATCCCGCGACCTTCCGCACTCGAGACGAGCACGCTATCACGAGACCACCGAGACCACCGGTTTTCGGGTTTTGAAGGCAATTACATGTAGTGTATACTTGTGTTTATAAAGCGGTATGTAAAAGTTGAACTTCATTTTAAATGAATAACATGTTAATGTAAGCCGAGTGATCAATCAGTTCTAGGCTATTGTCTTATTAGGGAGAAAATCGATGTTTCAGAACGGTGTCTCGAAATTCTTTACAAAACATACTACTATTTGATTCCAGATAGAGTTAAATATTTTTTAACCATATTTTTAGAGGTTGTTTTCTGTCTAAATTCATTAATTGTGGCAATCTAATATAAGGCCATACCAAATTGATCTATAGTTCTTTGGATTTTGCCGCATCGATTTTTGGACGATGTAAATTTTAAGAAAATGTTTTTTGCCGCTTCATTTTGTAAATATGCTGAAAATTCACCCCAAACTTTTCATTTTTCAATAAATCAAAAATAAAAATTGTTCGCTCCTAAAATAGTAGTAAAAAGTAAGATTTATCGCATTTTTGCCATATTCTATTTCAAAAAATTTGGCCGCGCGTAAATTTTATCTGTGCTCGAAAAAAAAAAAAAAACAAATCTTCAAGAATAAAAATGGGTCAAAGACACAGATGGCCGGGTTGCTTTACTGGGTGTTTACTGTAGTGGTGACAAAGGTGATTACAAGATCATATTGCACATTGGCAGTCATGAATATTTATATAGACAAAATCAGACACATTGTATGTTGGTGTACGATCACAGAGGCAGTCATCAATTTAATTAGAATTAGGTGAAGTATGCAATATTTGATTTGATTACATGTTGATAAACACTTGTTTTGAAAAATGGGAAATAATTCCTGAAATAATTCTATAAAGTGAGGTGCACATCTTCAATATGTATTAAAAGATTCTGCGAAGTTTCAACGATGCGGGTGAAAAACTGTAGGAGGAATTGATTTCGCAAAATAGGTGCCCTCTATTGAAAATGTCAATAAAAAACGACTAAGTTCCAAAGTTTGGAAAAATGGGAAATAATTCCTGAAATAATTCCATAAAGTGAGGTGCACATCTTCAATATATATATAGAAACATTCTATGAAGTTTCAAGGATGTGGGTGAATAACTGTACGAGGAGTTGATTTCGCAAAATAGGTACCCTCTATTGAAGATGTCAATAAAAAACGAATAAGTTCCAAAGTTTGGAAAAATGGGAAATAATTCCTGGAATAATTCCATAAAGTGAGGTGCACATCTTCAATATATATAGAAACATTCTATGAAGTTTCAAGGATATGGGTGAAAAACTGTAGGAGGAGTTGATTTAGGTACCCATTTTCCCAAACCCGCCCGCCGCCGCCCGCCCGACATTCACCATACTATAACCCGGATTAAAATTAAAATTTCCCCCGCTCGCACCTATTTTTGCCATCCAAAAATCCAAAGAACGAAAAATTAATTTGGTGTAGTTGATACTTTAACTTTACTAATAGCATATTTCACCCATAGGGATCAAGCTATATACATGTACAATCACATACAAATCCTAAATAAAATCAATTCGACATTAAGGTACAAATACATAATATAAACATAGAATCTGAGAACATGTAACCGACGTGGACCTCATTTTCGCAATTCTAATGATTGCTTTATAAAGTCGCAAACATAAGGCAACAGTTCAAGTTGAGGATTTAGGACTATTTTTAGTTTTTCAAATGGCAGTATATGATGTGGGAAGTTAGGATACTGAAACAAATATTTGATTTGCCTGTCATTTCCGGTCGTTTCGGCAACATAGTTGAACTTACGCAAACTAAAAGTTTCGCGGCTATATAAATACCAAAACTGTACAAGAATTTTTAGTTAACTGTTTCGCATTCCCAAAATTCATGCACTGTTGATGCGAAATAACTTTATAAAATGTGCACATCGTATGCATCCAAAAATGGTATCACAAAATGGTTTTAATTATAAAAGATATTTCATGATAATATTTATAAAAAAAATGTGTACTAGACATTTATATAATGTCTTTCCCAAATTCTCCCAGCCCTGCAGTATTCTTAGAATTTTATTCATAACGGTTCAATACATGTAGATTAGGGTTAGGTTTGATATATTTTGTCGGGCAATAGGTGATATTTTCAACAATATTTTCGAATTATTTTATATATTCATTTACCAACATGTATTATAAAGATGGACTATAGGGCATGCAGCTGTTATTGATGAATGGTAGGTAGTATATTGGTTATGTCGTTGCTAGGGGACATTTGGATGTTGCTGTATTCTGTGCACTTTTGGTTGGCCGTTGAATGCACTATAGCCACCTTTAGATAAACAACAAAAATACTAATGTTGTTCACTTGTTATTTGTATCATTGAGCAATTGGTTAGTGTGTACATAACTAATTCTTTAATACCAATTTTTATGCACAAGATGCGCACATTTCGTCGATTTACGACTGATCAGTTGTGCACAAGGCCTAAAGTGTTGAAAAACAAATACAATAAACCAAAGCACTGAAGAGCAATCCAAAATGACCAAAATAGTAAAGCCAAAACCATTTACAGACTGAGATATACAAGACAGAGATAAATCCTTAGTTTTAACAAAATTTAGCATTTTGTAACAGTAAATCTAAAGTATCAAGTTCGGGGTAATATCGAAATACTAGGAACTGAACTGGTGATACCCCGGGGACTTTGAGTCCACCAGCAGCGGCACCGACTCAGTGGTAATAATAATTCTTTAATACCAAGTTTGATGCACAACATTTTGTCGACTTACGAGTCATCAGTTGAGCTCAAGGCCTAACATGTTGAAAACAAAATCCAAAACTTTGAAGAGCAAAATGTCAATTTTTTTTATTCCAATTTTGTAACGTTTCACTACTTAGGGTTATATTTTGAACAGGAATTACCCCTAAAAGGAAGACGTACATGTGTGACAATTTCTCCTAAGAAAGCGATTTTTGAATTTCAAAATTCTCAAATGTGTTTGTACAAATAAAAAATCATTCTTTTAGTGCATCTTACCTTAGCTCTAGCTTATGCCTAACACCACAGACTTTGTTACAGTTTTCGGGAGAATTAAAGATCCAGATGTACTGCAATAAAAATATTAGTACTTTGAATAGGAACACTGGTTAGGAAAGACCTTAATGTTATGGATATATCGTTACTAACATTAAATTTTCTACAATCGATAAAAACTAACTATAAAACAGACAAAAAAATGTAACCTATACGAATCAATCAGTATCTAAATTCTATTGTTAATCCATTTAATCGGGATATAAAATTACCATTTACTTAGAAAGACTAAATCAAATATTGATTTAAAATTAGGACAATTTTAATACAGAAAAGATATATTTAAACTGAAAACTTTCAAGTTTTATTTATCGGTATTCCCAAAGAAGGTGATTTATTAAATGTTTGTACATGTCAAATCGATGTACATACATGTATATTTTTCAAACAATACCCATAATCAATTTGTCCTTTAAACTACTTACGGGTGCCATGAATAGTATATATTGAATTGAATTTTAAAAGTGTAAAAAATAGACTCTGTCTTTTGGAATCAAACAGGAAGTTATGAAATTTGAGAAGACATGTTGACTTACATAAAACCTTGGATGTATCCTGTCATATTGTCTGTTGAAATGATTCTTGCTTGTGTAATTCCGTGAGTATTGTCTTAATTGATTGGATTTTGTTTTCAACGTTTTAGGCCTTGAGCTCAACTGATGACTCGTAAGTCGACAAAATGTTGGGCCTCAAAATTGATTAATGTTGTTTTTACTCCCTTTTTTCAGCATCGTACCTGTATAACTAGTCAACAGTACACAACGGAAATAAATTATTTTACAGTAAAAATTAAGTTACATGTATTGAGTTACGATACTCTTAAACACCTTTTAAAAATTATTATAAAGAAAGAAAAAAAAGACTCAACAATTTACTGATTTATTTTAAAACACATAGATATTAAAACTTCTAATATATACACAAATGTATGCCAATTGTTTATATTTGTGACTTAAATTTTATAGGTATGTGAAATCTACAGAAGACGGGCATGCTATAAAAGATTTTCCTTTCATAAGGTTTGTAATGAACATGATGAAAACTTTTATTAGTTTTTTGTAAAAAATGGTATGATTCAGAAAATCTATGTAGGTTGTTGCTCTTTTTGTATCTCAATTAAAAAAAAAGTTCAGTGTTCTATCGAAATCAATTGTCAGAAGTGTTTTAGATAAGAGAATTAGAATATTTATCTCATGATTATTATTTTTTTTTACCAAGGACAGTCTCAAAATATTAGAAACTACTATAATACCTTCATGTGCAAACTTTAGAGAGATATAAATACAATGGTTTTCTTTATTCTATGACTCCGATTTGACCTACAAATTATTAGAAATAATGCACGTGTATTTTTGATATATAATATTGATAGTAATACACAAACAATAATCTATATAAACTGCACCGTCCAAATGTCCGAAACTAGTCATACATGCAGCAACATTTACGTTACACTGACTGACATTTACATCCCTGGACATATAGTATCAATTTTCGTTAATAGCGTTGTTTAAAGAAACATAAAAAGGACAAATATACCTAAGGAGCAATCAAAACAAACGTAATCCATTGGACAGACAAACCCGGGAAGACAAATGAACAACCACAAGCACAACAAATAAACACAGAAAACTAAAAAACAATGAACAACACGAACTCCTATAAAAACCAGGAGTGAACCCAGGTGCTCCGGAAGGGTAAGTAGTTCCTGCTCCGTATACGGCACATAAGTCCAAAACAAAATACAATAATTTTTATACATTTAAGGTCATTAGTGAAAACCATCCGATATTTTGGCTTCCACTTACAGGAACATTATAACTGAAGGCCAAATGTTTTCATTTGCTTTTAATCGTACTATAATTCGACAGTATTTACAATATTCTTTACGTGATATTTTAATATATTATTCAAACTTTACATATATTTATATAGGATTTAAAAAACTGGACATAACGTAAGCAATAAGCCTTAATCCTGGATTTTAACCTTCACACCATATGTGACTTTATAAAGCAGCCATTGGTACTGCAAAATAGAGACCACTTCGGTTAACGTTTATCATTAATGTATAATTTGAATCATGAATTCTATATCCTTGAGTTTCTGTACTTTCTATATGTAAACTGGTATGTTGTTATATTGACCCTATATGGCTATATTTGTAAATAAATAAATATGAATATGAAATACAATTTGTCTTGAGAAATATTATTCTGCCGTAAATGGCCATTTTCAGTGTGAGATGACCCGTTGAACATAGGTTCACGCGACCTCATCTCCCACTGCACGAGACCTCATCTTCCACTGCTTTTAGATCAATCGTTCACAAATGCACATACCCCTTGGCTAATCAGGCATAACGTTATTTAACTCCGTCGACTGTGCTCATTGAATTTATCTAGGTGCAGGAAACATGAAAATCGAGTAATTACGGAAGACATAGGTACTTCTACTCGTTCAAAAGTCCGCCTCGCTCCACTCGGAAAAGACGTGAATTTTAAAAACTCGTTGAAGATTTTCCAGTCTTCATTTTGAACTCGTGTAAGAAAATATTAATCTTCTTTGAAAATGAAAATAAAACAAAAAAATGCAACTAAGATATTTTATTTTTGCAGTGACACTGGAAATTATGGTATATCAGCATCTATATTCAGTCTTTTCTTTAACATTTATGGGTTTTTAGGTAAGTTAAAACTGTAGAAAGAGTAAGAAGGTTTTGTATTAAAGATGCAGTGAAAACTAATTCAAAAGATTTCTACTTTTATGTCTTATCTATAATACTAAATTTACGAATCAGCCGAATAGGCGGCAAAACGCGTGGTTCAAAATAAACGATGTATGGTTCAGATTATAACGGTTATTATCGGATTTGACAATCTGCATTTATAAATTTAAACTACAGTTTTGTTTATGTGCAAATGGAATTTGTATGCACTTTCCGATATGAATTCTCCCAACACATACCTTAGAAGGTTCTCGAATGCATCATTTTAACAAATTGATTTAAATAAACAAGTCTGCACTTATTTTAAATGTATTTCTGTTTGAAATTACGGAAGAAGAATAAAACAAATTAAAAACATTCCCCTTCAAGTGGGATGTTTCCGCTTCATGTATTCAGGATTGTTTTTCAACAATAACGCAATTTCTCCTAACTGTAAAGGTTATATACTTTGAAGATTATAAAGAAATAAGGTAAAGTTCAAAGGAATTCCTAACTTAGTGTTTTTTGGATTGCTCGGATGTTTACCTTGCACAAAGTGATAACACCAACCATTATCTATTTTTACATCATTTGTAATGTGACCTGTCTAAATATATCCCTACCATACAATTCCCTATAAGCCCTAGATAAAAATATGTTTAACAAATGGTCATCTTTATCATTAATGACGAAATTTATCTCGGACATTTTTGATAAATATAAACGTGGACATCACACGCAGCCACACACTAAAAATGCTTTTATTGTCTGATTATTGGATATATTTGTGAAATTAAGCCTCGCTTGCCCTGCTCATAATGACAATGGAACAATTGGAACAATTATTTTCCAAAAATATGCTCTACGGAACTCACGGCATCGTTTGAAAAATTCATCCGTCACTAAGGAAATGTTTACATCTACAATTTCATTTTCATATTTATTCTGAAGGAAAAAGGTAATGCATTATGAAATGTGTATTTAATGAAAGCTTTTCATCAAGTTTCAGTTCAGAATTAATTGTAACAATAAAAATATTGACAATCTATGTGTTTGTGTTTTCGTCATAGATTTTGACTTTGATGGAACCTTAAGGTCCATTTTGGTAATTCTACGTGGCATATAGTCTACTTCATCAGTGTTTCCATCTTCGGTAGTAACGAACAGCCATGTGACAAATGGGTCACGTTGACCTACATTTCACGCTTCATTGACTTGGTTAAATTTTGCATTCACATCCAATTCTGGAATACTACATCATATATAGACATGAAACTATCATTTGAAACCACCTACTTGACAGGAAAGTTTATGGGAAGCCTGCCACAACATCCATATTGAGTTCCTGTTCCATCAATGACATGGCTGCAACAACTTTTTATAGTCAATATGGCCACCACAAAAAAAAAAAAAAAAAAAAAAAAAATGCTTATTTTCCCGCGCGGGTTCAACGTCTAGTACATTTTAAGTGTGTAACATACATTTTTTCTGTGACTATTTCTTCTTAACTGGCTAGTACTCAGTATACATATTTTACAGTTTTCATTTCTTTCTTTCCTGTTTTTTTTTCAAACCTTTTAAATTTATTTTGAGATTTAAGAACTTCTTACTGTACAGCTGCTTTGGATATGAACTCTTTCCCTCCAATTAGTCAAATAATGAATTTTGATAGATAACTATAAAGCAATGATCATAGACAATCCTTATTTTCAGCCACTTGCATTTCAAAAGCTCTTACTTAAAAGAATGTTCTCTAATTTTTTTCCCAGTATTTGTTAATCTATGGATAAGATATGAGCAAGTGAAGAATTATTATGATTATGCCGATAACAAATTCCGTTATAGAGCTAACGTAGCAACTGTTCCTATAGGGTTGTTATCATTCGTTGGTATACTTTTAGCAGGAAATTTTCAGGTAAATACACTCAATTTTTATATATTGATATATTAGCTAAAAAAACATCAACGAAGCAATATAATTAAAATTCCACAATAGCAAAAAAAAAAAAAAAAAAAAAAAAAAAAAAGACAAGACAAATTCTTAAGCACAGCATACAAGTACCACAAATACACATACACAACCAAAAGAGAATAAGACCAAGACAGCACAAAACTAAAGAACTTGCAGTGTGAACTCCTGCAGAAACCAAGTGAAATCAGTGCTGCAAGAAGATGTATAGAATTATATGAATATATACAAAAATACAGATACTGCAAAATATGATTTCATCTTCAAGACTTTTAGATACAAAGTAATGTTGAAATTAATATTTAATAAATTTTGAAATGATATGAAAAATGATATTTTAACTCCTTATGTTTAAATGTATTTTCCAATGTTTTGATTACTATGTTTGGAATTTTAAAAGTAGATTTTTTATGTTATAACAGCATCCTCGAAGTGTCTTATCATCCATTTTACAGTTTTCGGCGTCCAATATTGGCCACTTTACTTTTATAACTTAAGATTGCAACAAAGAGTTTCAATATAGTATTTCCTTGAAATGATTCTTGGCTTTGAAATAACATGGTTCCATTGTACCTTGGCAGATATTCCATTATCGAAATAATAATAGATATAATCTGTATGATGGAGAGTATATTTATACAAACAAAATTGCGGAAAGCCAAAAATATCACCAAAATATTGTTGTCAAACTATTTAAATTGTATTGTTTGCAGATAAGGACACAAGAGTGGGTACACAATACAGGAGCTGTAATGGCGTTTGGCTTTGGAACATTATATCTATTGATGCAGTCTGTCCTATCGTTCTTCTGGACTAATCTTCCTGGACGCCATATAGTCATTACTATTATTAGATCTGTAATGTCGGCACTACAGGTTGCATTTCTGTTTGGAAGTATCCTTTAACATAATTTTAAGTAGGAAAAACAGATTTATTAGACAACTATTTTTTTGGGGTGTTTTGAAAAAAATTACTATATTTTTGGGCTTAAAGTTTTTCCGGAGACCAGCCTATGTACAGATGATTAAGTAGGGTACCCCTCTGTGACCTAATTTGGGTGATCGTATTTCAGTTAAATTTAATATGTCAAATGAAACATAAGAAGAATTAAGAAAATATACAAAATTTGGATTCTATTTTCTTTAACAAATTTTAAGCTTTTATAGTTGTATTGAAATTTAGAAATACAGGTGTAAGTATAGCTTTGTTTTTAACTCCCACACCGAATTTATTGAGTATATATCCAATCAATTAACGTCTTCCAATAGACAGAAGTTGGGACAAAAAATAACATAAAAGTGCACAAAACACAAACATGGAAAAAACAGAGAATCAGGCTAGTTTGACTTGACTCATATTTATTATTAATTGAATGAATGTACCAAGTTATACAAAACCATTATCTTTTGTTAGATATATACCTTTTTAAGATTTTATGCTCAGGCACGTTACTCTTTATTCGCCAAGCCCTGTTATCTACAGTTTTACTTAGGGTGACAGATTTTTTTTCTGTAAAGGCATAATCCCAAAATTTTGTTGTTGGGAAACTATTTTTGCTTTAATTTCATCAAGGAACTCTCAAGCTTTGAAAAACAAGTTGAGAATTATTGGCAGCAAAAATTTCATTACGAACAGAATAGTAAAGATCATATTTAAATAAGGGGATTTTGCTTTAAATAAAATTGTAAAAAACATTTAATGGAAATTTAAGTGACATGTAAAAAGTTATGTTAGGGCGAAACAAAGACAGCCGAGGGGAATCATAGTCTACCTCCTTCGGTGTATCATAACCATTTTGTCACATATATTATTAAAATTTTACCATGATATATATTGTAATTCTTTATTATGAACTTCATTCCTTTTTGCTTAATACATGCTTGATATTTCCCTTGTTTCCAGGATCTCTCACTGAAACGGGAAGCTGCAATACAAGAATGGATCCTAGCTTTTCTAGTGACGTTCTACTTTTTGACATTTATACCAGAATTTCGTCGATTTGATATGGAAGTTAAACTTAAACAAAACACAAACTAAATGCTGTTCACGACAGTGGTACTCATATAGACTCAAGTAACAATCGATGTGACAATGTAGTGATAAGGAGACAATCATATAACAGTTTGCATTATACCAGCGAGTCAAAATACCACGAACAAAAAGTTGACACAAGCTGTGATAAATAAAAATGTGTTATACCGGATTTACTTTATTGAACTTCACGACTGGTGTCGTATACGGAGCAGGAACTACTTACCCTTCCGGAGCATCTGAGTTCACTCCTGGTTTTTATTTTATAGGAGTTCGTGTTGTTCATTGTTTTTTTAGTTTTCAGTGTTTGTTTGTTGTGCTTGTGGTTTGTTCATTTGTCTTCCCGGGTTTTGGCTCTCTAATGGATTACGTTTTTTGGATTGCTCCTTAGGTATATTTGTCCCCTTTATAAGTAGACAACAGGAACGGTCTGTATACGTAGACAACAGGGAACGGTCTGTATAAATAGACAACAGGAACGGTAACATAATAATCAACGAACAACATCACACGTGCATAATAAGGTGAAAGACGGTGTTCTATTTTGTTGCCCATTCTTTGAATAAGCGAGTCATAAAATAGAAACGTTAGTAAACACCCCTGCTTTTTTCTCCCGTGCATAAAAGTGCTAATTTTGAAATACAATATATTCACAATAGTCTGTTTTATTTAAAAATTCCTAGAATTTGATTCGATGTAATATTTTTTCCTTATTTTATGAAATCAAACACGAGTATAGCTTCAAAAGCTTCAAGAACTAGTTTTCAGTGTCTTTCATAACCACTTTTTCTTTGAACAGATTTTTCTACCAAAGGTATGTGTAACTAAATCAGGTAATATACATACATCAAATGAGATCTATTTCATTGAATCACATTTCCCAAATTTTGTATATGAAACATTTAACCATAACTAATTGTTATGAAATATGATAAAGTGTTTCCTAGAAATACTAAAATCTGTTTACCCTACCAAAATGAAATAAAACACGCAAACACACAAACGCACATAACATCAAGATGTCAAAATTGTTGAAACTTAGTCTGGATACACAATTTTAATCACGCACACAACCTAAATTAGGAATGAAGGGTATTATCACGACATATTCCATCGACGACATGAACAAGGAATGAAGGGTATTATCACGACATATTCCATCGACGACATGAACAAGAAATACACAAATTAAGAAAAACAATGATAATGGACATTAAACATAGGGAATTATTTTATCGATTCCAAAAATGCATAAGGCCCAGGGTTTGTTCAACATTGTCAATGTACATTAAACTAACCTAAAAACTATTTCAAAGAACAAATATATATTACATGTATGTACGAAAGTTCAGAAGGGGCATGAGAGATTGGAAATTCGAGATTCAATATTCGAAGTTCGAAATCTAAAATGCAACATTCGATATCTTAAATTCGAGATTCGAAATTCAACATCTATAATAACCAATCAGTGGAAAGCTGCCAATGTTGAGAATATTATTTGGCCAATAGAATATCGTTTCACTGTCGGAGATACACGCGTTGAAGGGGATATGTTGCAAACATTGTCCGCATGAGACAAATAATGCATTAATCTAGTTATGGTCTTTCGTTGTCAATTTTATAATATTTGAATGTTAATTTTTAATACTTTTATGAAAAAAATTGTTTGTTTTTACACTTTAGATTTCTTGTTTATTAAGGTGACAGGTACGTAAATAGATAATCTCACGGAATTTTATGAAATTTTCCATACAACTAGAGCATGAGGAACCGCACATGAACATCGAAAAAATTATATATATAACTTTTACACTTTCTGAGATATAGCAAATTAAATATCCGGAAAATAGTAGTAGAAATTTATAGAATACACGTAAATATCATTAAAAAGTTCAGCAATTTTGACTACAAATTAACATTTCTCGAAATCCTGTCCCACGAATTTTCTTTAAGAATGATATGTTTTTGCTACTGGAATTTCCGTTTTATTGATATAAAATTTATAGGGGGTCACCGAATTCGTTTTTTGAGTATGGATATTTGAATCTGCTGTACAGCGTGGAAAAAGCGCCGAAAAGGCAAAAATAATCGTGACGTCGTGGCTCTAAATCTTATTTTTCGACGTTTCTAGGTATTACACAGACACTTGGATAATTTATACTTCAAAAACGAATTCGGTGACCCTCTATAGCTTTCATATCAATAAAAAGGAAATTTTAGTGGCAATAACATATCAATTTTAAAGAAAATTCGTAGGACACGTTTTTGAGAAAAGGCAATTTAAAGTAAAATTTTTCAATATTTTTTGCGATATTTACGTGCATCCTATACATTTGTACTTCTTTCTACAGAATATTCAATTTGCTATATATCCGAAAGTATAAAAGCTACTTATATATTTTTTCGATATTCAAATGGATTTCCACATGCTCTAATTGCTTGCAAAATTTCATAAAAATCCGTGAGATAGCCCATTTACGTACCTGTTACCTTAAAGAAATGTTCTAGCTTGATGAATAAAACATATTTACAGTTTCCGGAAATACTGTGTACTATGAAAAGAACATTGATTATATTTTTTGTTAATTAACAAATGATTAATACAAACTCATTTACAAGTTTTAAACTGAGAATTTTAAGAATTATTTAGTAGTAGAATGTTCTTATAGGAAATTATCTTAAATATTTAGATTTATGAATTTTGCTATTTAAGCGCAAGGTTTAGTCCAGTTTACAATGGTTTAATGAAGTTCACTTAAGTATGTATTAATTACAGGTCGGTTTCTATCCAATTTAGTATTTCAAATATAGCAAAACTCATAAATCTTCGGATATTGAATTTCGAATTTCGTATGATCCTTCTAGGCTTTCAAAAGTGTATAATATAAGAGTGATTTTAACATTTTATTTTCAAAGATTGTATATCCAAGACATCTGTCACCAAAATCCAACATACCGGTAATCGAAAGGTGAATTCAGAACAATATTGGTAAGATTATTAAACTCATATACACCAAAAATGAAACAAAAAATGGCACATGCTTCTTAATGAATGAAATACGGACATTGCCAGGTATTAGTTCATAAACTAAAATATGAACGTCACCGTTACGTCATACACTCAAAGTATAACTTGCTGCTCAAATAGCCAAGATGGAAGCGACTCCAACAATTCCTACCTCCTTAGCAGGGTAAGTTCCTTTCCATATTTGAGTATCACTATACTAGGAAATTTGTGGAACTATTATGATACTATACGCCTTGCAGTAGGACCGCCAAGTGCCATTTGACCGTTAGGCAACAACCATTTTCTTGGGAGGGGGGAGGGGCTGGGATTTTCATTGTGTTCATAATTTTTTTTTCAGAACCTTCCTCCGATAAAATATTTTTTTTCTCATGAGAAGGACAGCAAACTTTTTTTTCCTATCATGTGGAACAGAAATACATTTTTTTTCACAAAACCATAAAATTAACATAAAATTCATTTTAAATTTTTAATTGATGTAAAATGTAAAGTGCATGGCTCTGTCTATATCCTGGCATTGGCTGTTTTCTCTGTTGTTTTTTTAGCCCACTTCCTACATTATGTTATTCTCTGAGTCCATCATACAGGTATCACAGTCCTTGAATTTTAATGTTGCAATTGAAGTGGCCATTTCTGCAGCAAACACTAAGCAACATACAAAAAATGATAAGGCATCAATAGAAATCTTACCTTAATCTGTAGACTGGACAGATGTTTATAATCTGCTGTTTCACTGTCTCGTCTGTTGTAAGTTTCACCATTCTCAAATTCAGCAGTGCAAAAATTTTTTTCCAGCAGGTGACAGCATAATTTTTTTTTCGGTCAGCTAGGCCATCAAAATATTTTTTTCAAATAAATCCCAGCCCCATCCCCCATATAAGAAAATGGTTGTTGCCTTACGCTAGTGCATTCTGTTTAAAGAGAAACAGGTGGAGATAATTTCAGAATTGTATACACTAGATGGCGCTTTTAGCCCCGCCTCGAATTTTTGATTGACATGACGGGTATAAAATGTGTTAATATCGTTGTGCTAGTTTTTGACTTTCAAATAACATGGATGGAAATGTGTGTAAAAATTATTTCGTTAACACCCTGGCCTATTGGATTCACCTGACATTGAAAATTATGAACGTATGAGACATCAAAATGAGTATTTTTGCGCACCTCAAAATGGCCGGCGACACACGTTGCCACTTTTTAGCCAATGAACAGATGTCGCTCGTTTACCGTTTCACTGGGAGGAGCCTACAATGTTTTGTTTTGCAAATAGATATAGTATCGGGTCTTTCATTTGCAAGTTAAAAAGGCTGTCTCGAGACTCCGTTACATAGTTCTTACTCAATATCCAGGGGTATCAAAATATGCAAAGAAATGAAGTGTGTTTTTTCTTGTTTTCACATAACGACACGGTTGAAGTATTTTTTATGTCGGATATTCAATTTTCTGCATAAAATTGTAAAGGAGTGCCTATTTTCAAAGATCAGTCACCTTGAAAGTCCCCTGTGGTTGATGATACACGTTTTTGTTTTTTTTTAAAAATTTACTCAGGTTCATCTAATAGGTTACATTACTTTTAGTCTTTACAATATTGTGAAATTAGGCATAATACTCAACCTATGAGCTACCAGTTTTATTCATTATCATTGTCAATGTACAGGAAAACTATTAGTAAATAAATTTTATATCAAAACATATATTTTAGGTGTATTTGTTTTACTTTGGATGGAAAATATTGTATGATTTTCATATGTCTCTATGTGTATAATTTCTTAAGTTTTTGTCAAAGTAGTAATTTTGTAATATCTACAACTCAAGTTCAAATTTTATAACCACTTGTAAGTAAGGTTATCTAATTTCTTTTCACATGAATCATATGCATATTCTTTTCAGCAAAAGGAAAATTTACATTTGTACATTAATTTATGCCTTCTCAATATTGTTTTTCACGAATTAATATTTATTGTATTGATTAAGAATATTTATTATTGCTTTTTGTGTATTTGACATATTTCATCTCCTGTAGTGACAAAATTGGTAAATAAATATACATGTGATTTTATAGACCAATTTCTCATGCTTATCATTGAAATTCGCTGACTTTCCAAGTAAAAAAGTAAAAATCTGGACATGAATTAAAAATCATATGTATAAGAAAAACTTTAATATGGAAGTCTCACCAAGATCCTGGATTTTGAAATTAAAGGCAAAGCACAAAAAAAAAAAAAAAATTTTCAACAGAATTTAAGTTAATAGGTCTATTAATGCTGTATACATGTACATAACATGGTGAAATTCAGGTGAATGTAATGAATATTCTTTGAATAAGGGAACACAACCAAAATATAATAAAACTGAAAACTATACCTTGATTGAATCACAGACTATTCTAACTAAATAGTCCAGATGACACAAGAGGGTAAAAAGATTTAAATCATAAATGAAAAGAAATTAGATAACCTTACTTACAAGTGGTTATAAAATTTGAACTTGAATTGTAGATATTACAAGATTACTATTTTGACAAAAACAAATACACCTAAAATATAGATTTTGATATACAGTTTGTTTACTAATAGTTTTCCTGTACATTGCCAATGATAATAAATAAAACTAGTAGCTCATAGGTTGAGTATTTGTTTAATTTCACAATATTGTAAAGACTAAAAGTGTTATTCAAATGTTGTCAGTGAATCTGTTTTTTCTTTATTTTTTTTTATCTTATTTTAAAAAAAAATCATCTCATCATGGATTTTGTTCTGTTCATTATGTAACCTATTAGATGAACCCGAGTACGGAGAAGACGGCTCTAAGTTGAAAAACTTGTGTCTAATCCAATTTTTTTATACAATAAAATATGTTTAAACTAAACCCGAGTAAAATTTAAAAAAAACGTGTAAAATCAACCACAAAAATTGGAAGGGGACTTTCCAGGTGACTGATCTTTGAAAATAGGCACTCCTTTACAATTTTATGCAGAAAATTGAATATCCAACATAAAAAAATACTTCAAACGTGTCATTTTGTGAAAACAAGAAAAAACACACTTCATTTCTTTGCATATTTTGATACCCCTGGATTTTGAGTAAGAACTATGTAACGGAGTCTCGGGACAGCCTTTTTAACTTGCAAATGAAAGACCCGATAATATATCTATTTGCAAAACAAAACATTGTAGGCTCCTCCCAGTGAAACGGTAAACGAGCGACATCTGTTCATTGGCTAAAAAGTGGCAACGTGTGTCGCCGGCCATTTTGAGGTGCGCAAAAATACTCATTTTGATGTCTCATACGTTCATAATTTTCAGTGTCAGGTGAATCCAATAGGCCAGGGTGTTAACGAAATAATTTTTACACATATTTCCATCCATGTTATTTGAAAGTCGAAGACTAGCACAACGATATTTACACATTTCACACACGTCATATCAATAAAAAATTCGAGGCGGGACTAAAAGCGCCATCTAGTGTAAAAAATTCTTAAATTATCTCCACCTGTTTTTCTGTAAATAGAATGCACGACCGTAACGGACAAAATAGCACTTGGCGGTTGGACTGATTATTGACTTGGCGGTCCGACTGTTGTGCTGAGGGAGGGTGCAAACAATCAGAGATTCTTATTCAAATCAGACCACAACATTAATGAAATACTGGAAACAGAAAGAAAAACACGGAACGGAATGTTTTAGTTTCGGTAAAAACATTTGAGAGATCGAATTGCATGGTTTCAATTTTTAAGTGTGTGGATAGAAATAAAATTATAATCAGCATATTTATATCTTCAGTGCCTCTGAGGATCTACTCTACCTTTAAAAATAACAGTACCATTTCCCCCGTTCAATCCTTTTTGATGCTATCTTTTTGATATTTCAAAAAATATCCTTAATTTTCGTATTTTCTATTAAAATCAGTGTAATAAATTATTAATGAGATGCTCGTTCAGTAGCGATATATGTTATCGTGGTAGACTAGTGACCTGCGTCCGTCATTAGTTCGTCCGCTGAGGCCACCAACCAATTTCAAGAATAAACAAGCAATAATTGTGTTGGGGTGTCCCAGACGAACTTCACCATTGTAAGTTACTATACATGCACCTCTCGAATGTGTCTTCCCATAATGAGGAACAATATATACGGTACATGAAATTGCAACTTTTGAACGCAACAAATCACCGAAATGCTAGACGTAATCCTTTACGGACTATCTCTTCGTCTGATCTTATACTTGGTTTTCTCAGCTTTTAATATAATTTTAAAAATGTTCATATAATTGTCATATGAGAATACCTCATCGACATTTTGTCTCAGCTATGTAAAATGAACAAAATAAAAGATTACAAGAAAACAATATATATAGTTTAAGGATTGATATCAAAGCCATTTCTAATTTTAAAATGGTTATTTTGAGTGGGTGGGCCTATCCACTGGGGACCCCAATATAATCAATGAATGAGTGTTTCCATAAAAGTAAGAGAAAGAGTGAGAATATATATACGATAGGGATATCGAAGGTTTAAAACTGATAAAGACAGTTATATTTTCAGGGATCGGCCAATACTCCCTTAGCAACCCTAAAATACAAAATGTATACTTAATTATTATTATAGGGTGGGGATTTCAGATGTTTCAAAGTTACAGACAAATCTATTTTAGGGGGTGGGCATACTCTTCCATATACACCAATGAATGCATCTCCCAACAAGGAATAAGAATATATATGGATATAGGGAGGAGATTTCAAAGGTTTCAAAGTTGCAAAGATAATTCTATTTTTGTTATTTATTATTTAATAATAATGAATGCTTCTTTCTCTTATGAATAGGACTATACAAGGGTTTCCAAATTATAAAGACAAATCTATTCTGTGTAATGCATAATCCAATAAGGAGTAAGAATATATAGGATTATAGGATGGGGATCTAAAAGGTTTCAAAGTTACAAAGATAATTTTTTTGGATTCCACATATGGACACCATATACATCAATGATAAGTAGTAAGAAAATATACAATTTCGTTGTTGAGTTCTCAACCATTCCCAAGTTATTTGGACAAATGTGAATTTTAGAGGGGTTTGAGAGTGTGTGTCAAGCCCCCTGTCATCCCCATTTCAATTTGAAACCGTAACTGTAAACTTCACACAGAAGGCTAGCATCCTTCAAAGTTTCATGAAAATCCTCCAAACAATATTTCTTTAATTAATGAAAACATCCATGCAAAATGGACGGAAATAATTTTCCAAACCAATGATCGTCGGTGTATTCCATTCATATGTGGTAAATGGGTGACATATATAGTTTATATATGGAACAAGTCATAATATGACATATGATATCCATTCTAAACAAAACCACTAGCATGCAATGTCGGCAGTTTAAATGATTTAATTGTAACCATATCAGGGACCAGTCAGGTGTAACACATGTTAAACAAAACTCGTCGGGAATTAGAGGAGGACTCTGTCAGAAATGTAAGCAGTTTTCTATTATTGTTTAGTTATCTCCCCTTTTTGTTGCATATCAAGAATGATATTCGAACATCACCATTTTCCTCTATGTTATCCAGTCACACGGCTGCAAATTTATCAACAGACCGCATATTAAATTTAGAGTGGAAAAATAAAACCACTTAGTCCAGTGTTCGTTTTTTTCTCTGCAATATTATATAATTAACGTAACTGAAAGAATATCAAAAGTTAAAACTGAAGTATTAAAATATTAAATATAGTTTTGTAAAATTGTTGTATTTTTTAAAGTTCAGACGTACCTTCCTCGTGCATAGGTTGTCTTTAATGTTTTTTGCTTTACCCCTTTTAAACCGTTGTTAAAAATATGCGTTGTTGTCTTTAAAAAAGAATTCGGCTCTGGACACAGGTTACGATTATTCGAGGAAATATGCTTATTTGTGCAAAAATATTAGTATAAAAAATCCTTATGTAAAATAATTAACTAAATTTGCCACGTATGCTTTCTTTATAGAAAACAAATTTTGTATGAACGGATTTCAAACGAATAAGAATGTTTTACTACATAAAACCAATGATATATCCTGTGCTGCTGGTAATTGTATTGGTAGCTGCTGTTCTCGGACCGTAAGTATTCAATAAGAAATATTTTGATAAGTTTACAAATGTAAATCTTTTTATAGATTTTATAATATATGCTCATTTATAAAAATAACAAAGAAGTTATAATGTAGAACTGACTTTAAATTTACAAAATGTGTTTTGTGCAAAATAGAGATTTTATCTCTAATCTCATTTAAATCGATCTTCTGTGTAATGAATTCATCATTGTTTTTTGTGTGTAATTATTGAAGTCTAGATTCATAATACTTCTATTTTCTTAGCTTACTGCACAGCTAGAATATTTGATATAAATTGTTAAAATAAATGGGAAAAAAATAATAAAATTCAACAATTTCTAAAATTCAGGAGCCCTCTTCATAAAAAAAAAATCACTCGTGAGTTATACTAGAAACTGTAGTAATTTTACTCTTAATATTTTTTGTAAAAAGTGCTACAGTGAATTTAGTACTGTATTCTAAATAAAAATGACTAATTAATAGTTGAGGAAGCCGTGGATTGATATTATTCTACATCAGCAAAATTTAATCTTAAAAGTACATTTGTTTGTACATGTACATGTAAAACGTGTAAAAACATGCATCATAGCAAAGGTAGAAAATGTTGCTATAAACGGTATTTTGTATCTGGTTCAAGGGTTTGTGGTAGCCGTAAAAGTAAAAATTCTCTTATGCCAATGTTGATACACAGTATTTGCAAGTCCAATATCAGTTGTATTCCAATGTAAATATCGGAAAAATCAGACAGAGGGAAAATTCTACATGACCAAAATCCAAAGACATCGCGAATTTGTGGGAAAACTTATAATCCAAAATAGACAACAGACACACAACCAACTAATTTTAATATGATGTTCTGCATTCGCTTTGCGAACAAAGCCATGCTCGATTTGAAATAATTGTGACTGTCAAGCGAAATTAGGCCACAGTTGAAAGTGCAACTTCACAGTCCAAGGTGAAATGTCATACTTTAAAATGGTGTCAGATTAAAAAAAATTGTACATTGTACAGGATGTTATTCACATATATTCTTCCTTTGAGAAATGAATACATCTGAAAGTAAATTTTATTCGTAAACAAAGAGGGAACTACTTCGGCAACTGAATATTAAAATCAAAATACATCTATCTCCAAATTAGCAACAGAAATTGTCAATATTTATATTGATTTAAATGGAGTTGTGGTATAATTCGTGTTAATTAATATCTTGATCAACACTGGATTAAATTGTATAGCAATTCATTTGTATTTTAAAGTTTTAATTAATAAGTGTTCGATTATATATTTCTGTGGAGCTTTAAACAAAACTAAGTATTGTTTAAGGAATGTCTTTGTTTAAAATATTCAAAATTTCATTCTTCTCTTTTTCGATATAAATTAAGTAAAAAAAGTAAGATTCTTATAAAACAACATTTCTTTCTCCAATTAAAAAAAATGATATAACAATAGATAATTCACACATTTAATGTTTTTTTTTCACTAAAATATTTAAACTTGTCATAATCTAAAGTAACCTCGCACTCTCAACCCATCTAATGTTCTGTACTTAGCCTTGGCTTCATTTTCATGATTTAATTTTAAGCTTCTTGATTTTCAACATTTGCTATAATGGGTCACTGTTGATACACGACATTTTCTTTGAAAAAAACACATATCGCCCAGCAAAACTGGCATCAAAGAATTTTGATTATCACCATCGAGCATGTTGCTGGAATGCATCTGCAAGTGGCCTCACTTCCTCAAAATTATCACCAGGTCATTTGCTTATTTTTTTGGCATTGCATGAAAATTATTTTTTAACATCTTTTATACATCGATTATTCTTTGGAACTGAATAGTATTTCCCTCGGGAATAGCTCTGCCCTTAGATGGGTTTTGGCTTTACCTTTGACTTGTTATATATGATTACTACTAAAACAACTTTCTGCATTTTTGATAAGCGCCGTTGATCATACATTATGCGAAACTGATCTCTCAAATTTAGTCGATATCTCAAAAAAATCTCAAATTGGGGTAAAAGTATTACATTTTTTGGCTAGTCAATAACAATTTGCAGCGTATGAGAGATGGAAATCGATTATTTTTCCAGATTAAATCACAATGTTATTATGAACAAAGCTTGCTTATATAAAATAGAAGCACAACTCTTTATTTATAATTATAACAAAGGTGTTTAATTCTTGTAGGTATTTTCAAGCTTCAAAAGAAGGAACGATTGGTGACAGTCTACCGTTTATAAGGTATACTAAATTAAATAAACTTTTAGTGGTATTGAGTAGAAACATGGTGGTAAAAAAAGTAGTTCGAAACTTACAAGAAGTCCAAAAAATTAAACCGTGTTGCCAATCTACAAATGGTCTGCAATAGTTCCATCTGGAAACTAAATTAATAAAATTAGGTCACAAACATAAAATCATAATTTTTCAAAATCGACTCTTGTTAACCCAAGGTTTTGAAAATCTAAATTCTGAAACCTTATCTAGATACGTTAACCGACAATGATGTACAGAAAAAATAATCAAATCCATAAACTGAAAAATTAAAGAGAAGTTTATGTCACAACCTTATATACACAATTTTCCCTAAACCAAAATCGAAGGAATTTACGCCACAAGTGTGACTGACGGATAGAGACAATGGCAATTCAAAAAAAGATAATTAGGACGGTAAAGACTCAAACAAGGTTGTGAGAATAAATGTATGTTAAATACGTAATTAATCGATCCCTGGTTTGTTTTATAGAAAGGATATTGTAATTTTGATATGATAAAAATAAACAACATTTTAAATGTTTACTTTCAGTATGACAGGTGTATATGGTGTAGCTGCAGCTATGTTTACCTTGCTTTTTTCATTGTATGCATTCATAAGTAAGTACAGTTTATTTCCACCTAAATTTTAATATTCATATTTCATTATATTAACTCTGTACATCAGTCAATGAACCAACATCCCAGCAAAAACATACATGGCTGGAAACATAAATTGAAGAAAAAAAATACACCAGGTTTCGTCTTGATAACCCCCAAAGTGTTGAAAATGACAAGAGAAAAACCTCTAGTGATTTAATTCTTTTGACTTCTTTAGAAAATTGCAGGTGCTGAACTAACGTTAAAAACAAAAACTGTGACTCCAGGAAGAACGGCAATGAAAACGCTGTTCCTTTTCTTGACAATGTTTCGTTTATATTATGTGGATTTTGTGTCATAAATTTGTCTTTCGTGTCCATTCCTACGGATTAAAATCAGTAAACCCGACATCTAAATCTGGATCAAACAGGTTTTGTATCTTTACGGATAGGGCAAGATAAGTAGGCAACTGGAAAATCAATCGATTTGATAATGGCTTTTTGAAATTTCGAAAATACTCAGGATATTTTTTTGCTGTGTACTGGTTATAAAACCTGCTTATCGGAAGCAAACTATATACTTTTTACTGAAAAAAAAATATTTTCTGTTCACTAATTATTTCTGCGTTTTGTTACCGTGGGCCGATAATCATATCCAAAAGAGAAATTTACTAAACTTAAATCCGTCAGATTTGTGAATTCGTGAAAGAGTTTGTAAAGAGAACTATACATGTTCAAAGAATTCCGGCTGTTGATAGAAAAAAAAAGAATGATGATACATATATCAGTCAGTCATTTAAACTTTGATTTTAATTTCAGGTTATATAATCATGACTTGGAGATTCGAGCAAGTTAAAGCTAAATATAACTTTAGAGAATATAGATGTCTGTCTGTGGCTAATATGATTATTTACGGTATAGGACTGGTGGCATGTGTTGGTGTGTTGTTGTTAGCAAACTTCAGACTGGTATTTACTCATGATAATTCAGACTAAATTATGTTAATAGTAAAAATATAGATTACTGAATTTTATCTAATCAAGATGTTTTTTTTTTTATAAATCATCCAGATTTGGTAAACCTGACAATCCACGAGTATCAAAGTAAGAATCTGTTTCTCTAATGAAAAAGTATAACTAATAAAATATATTTCTATTTCCTTAAACATGTCTGTGTATATAACGATCGTATAATTGAATTTTCTGTTTAGTCACTTAATGTTTCCGTATGTGAAACAGTGAGTAAAAGATTACACCTCGATGTTGCCACAAGATTAAGATGATACCACTGCAGTTAAAATTAACAATATATATATCAGATAATCATAAAAACAAATTCTTTGATGACTAACAGGGTCAAAAGCTTCATGCAGTATATGTTGTATAAATCTATCCTTATTTAAGTACTATTTGTCCTTGTTTTATATTTAACAGGATTTCATGAATAACATTTTGGTAATCACGCACAATATTGGAACATATGGTGCCTTTGGCTTAGGATTAGTATATTTCATACTGCAGTCAATATTCTCTTTTATGTGGAGAGATATTCCTGGTAGCAAATTTTGGGTGAACATTGTTAGAGCAGTTTTGTCGGTTATACATACTCTGCTTTTTATTGCTTGTATCCTTTTGAAAAGTGTCGATAATGATAACTTAATTAAATCAATGAGAAAAAAACATTTTTCAACTGATGATGTTACCGCAAAATATTTTTTTCCATATTTTATAAGCTTAATTTTATATCACTTTGTTTGTTAACAGCTTCAAAAGAAAACATAGCTTAATGAAATGTTATTTATTAAAGATTTCTCTAAACAATACGGTACTCATATATTATAAATACGTGTGGTTAAACCTATTACCAATATAAGACGACCACATGCAGTATACAGGAAAGAATCTGTTACTTCATGGCACATTCATTTATTTATGTGTAGGTGAGTTGATATAGTCCAAACGAAATTTAACTGAATTGAGATAGTGAAAAATATTATTGAAATTAATACATATATTAAAAATTTCAGCAGATATCTTAACCTTGATTATAAGAAATATTACATGTCAAAATATTCTTTAACCAAATCAAGACATTGTGATAATGACGTCGTTCAGAACATCGCAAGTAAGTATTAATCAATTTCTTTATAATTATGTACATGTATGCTGCACACTATTTCACATATGGAACATTTTAATATGTGGAGTGCTGAAATTGCAGTTAGTGGAAACTCTATTTGAAACGAAAGTAATGAGTACATAAATACCAGTAAAAAACTTTGATATATTTCCCCCCAAAAGTTCCTTCTGTTCTCTGCGTTTTGCGTAAGTTCTTTTTAATCTGTAAGCTTAATGCTTTTGATAAAATCTACAATGAAGTGGATTTTCTTACATATTGGATATTACCGAACAGCTCCAATTAAGTTAACATTTTTTTTACATGTTTTAAGTAAGAAAGAATTTATCTGGCTTATAATTCTGAATTATTAGGACCAGAAACCAGCAGAAAACTGCAAAATGAATGTAGCCGCCTTCACGATATTGTGTAAGTAAGGCATCTGTTAGACTTTCCGATAAAAGTTTTCTCATACACAAAGTCTATCGTCGTCCGACCAATATACAAAGTTGGGTTTGCTAACACAACTAATTTACTGTTGTTTACATTTATATCCAAGTTTGTTTTGAACTCTCTTGGGGAGTAGGATGGCAAAGCGCAGTGTACATATAAAACCAGGAAATTTATATTTTCTATCTTTGTATGATAAGCACTTATTGTTTAATATATTTCATATCGATTTAAATTTCAAGTAAGATGTATATTTCTTCTCATTTCTATTATAATCATTTTGATAGGAGATGATGAAAGTTGCGCCTATTATTCAGTGGATATACGCATTTCTAATAACAATTTACTCAGTCACGTTTATACCGGAGTTCTGCAGAATTGACATCAAGTTCGTTATTAGTAGTTCTACTGCAGATACAGATGATGGAGAGACGAAGGACCAATCAATTCGTTTACAAGAATATCGATATGGAGAAGTTGATGAACTACATTAACAAGCTATACCTAGATATCGTCTTGTTGTATGACATTCCTATGTAAATAGTAGAACAGAATGCTAAAATGACATACTACATCTATCATGTTTATCATTTATATTTTAAGAATTACGTAGAGGTATTCTGTTGTAGATTATGTGCGTGTACATGTAGTTTTTTTTATGACAATAAATAACGAATTTTACATAAAACAGGAGTTACATGATTCAAAGGTACAAAAACCCTACTTCAAGACACTCGATACTTATATAAAAGTGAAAAATGTATTTGTCTTGACCAGAATCGCTAGTCATCAATATTCTACGTCTAGTAAAATGGCCGTCTGACGTAAAATCAATCTCAAACTACCAAATCGCCTGTGATTAAGGTACTAGTATACCATTCAGTAGTAGCATATATTTTCCTTATAATTAACAAATAAAAATCATAACATCTGTCTTGGTAGACAAACACGTATCTAGATACAGTTGAGGTCAGTTCTAACCTCTCAACTATTCTGTCAGAGGGACGGTTCTAGAACCATTCTATTACCTTTAGGCTTTACATTTTATTTTCTAACAACTATGCATTAAGGCGGTTCTTGTGTCAAAAGATTATTTTTAAAAGATTTTGAAATAAGTAAACTCCTAATTTTATGCATTGAATTTATAGAATACATGAATATCGATTACGCAGGTGATATATTTTTTTTAAATAAGGTGAAAGTTGATTTGAAAATTATGACAACAAATTTATTATTTTATTTCTTACAATTTTGATGTTCAAAATTCATAAACTATCGCCATGGTCATAAATGGTTCAAGGATAGAACTATTCAGAATGGTTTTAGGGTAGAGTCATCCAGGATGGTTCTAGGGTAGAACTGTCATAACTAAAGTTAAGAAATACCAAAGGGATATTCGAAGGAGTGGGAAATCGAAAATAATAAACTTCGGAGGTCAACGAAGACAAGACCAAAATAATACAAACACTACACTTAAAAAGTAAAAACATATGAACATGGACCCCACCAAAATAACCGGGGGTAGACTCAGGTGCTCCAGAAGAGTAAGCAGTCTCTGATTCCTGCAGAACACCTGCCATTCTGCCTCAGCACACACCGTCATAAACGGTTATAAAGGTGTCAGGATGACAGTCTAGAACCGTTTTAGAACAGTTCTTCTGACAGATTAGGACAGTTCTAAGGAGAGGTTAGAACTGAGCCCAACCATACATGCATATAAACTTGTTTGAACTTGATACTGATAGAAAAGTTGTCCAGACAGGGGTATGTTGCTCATAAGTTGGAGTCATCCTTATTAAAGTTTTATGGACGTCATCATGACTTGGTTGACAGGTATGAAAATACCGTTTTCCAAATAAAAATGGACCTGTTCCATTGATGTTGTGACTTCCTCATACCGGATTTGACATGGGCAGAATGGCGGGTGTCCAGCAAGAAGCAGAGACTGCTTACTCTTCAGGAGCATCTGAGTCTACCCCCCAGATTTTTTGTGGGGTCCATGTTGTTCACAAGTTTTTTATTGTCGTGCATTTATTGTCTTGTCTTCGTTGTTCTCCAGAGTCAGTTGTTTTGATTCCTCCTTCGAATATCCCTTTGGTATTTCTTGACTTTAAACATTATTTATATTATTCATTAATATCAAATTTATAGTGTAAAAGGAAACACTTTGTCAAGCAATCGATGTTCGTTTATTTTCTCTCTGAAATATTATTATAATTAACGTAAATGAAAGAATATCAAATAAAAACTGAAGTGTTAAAATATATACACCTTATAAATAGCGAATCTTACATCAAACAGGAGTTACATGATTCAAATGTACAAATTAAGGGCCACAGGAATTAGCTACTTTGTAAAAATTGTCATATACTGTGGAAAACTTGTTATTCCTGGTACACTAATTTTCGTGGATATTGTGCACAACGAAACCCATGAATTTAAAAACCCAACGAAAAACATTTTTTCAATCGTTTTATCAGGAGGAAATACAAAAAAGCTCGAGGTCCTTTCCCAGAATGCAATATCATCGTTTGATCTTTAGCAGATATATCTCAAACGGATAAGTGAGTATGAATAACAATGTTCACAGGAAGAATGATTTTAGTGTGTTATAGGAAGAGATTTTGGATGAGATAAATTATTTAAAATAAATAAAAATTTCAATCGATGTAGTGTTCCGATAAGAAACGATTTGTGTTCATTTAAGGTGAGAAATTACACAATACATGTATTTATAAGTTTTTAATAATTGATTTGGTTAAGTAATTTCTTTAGTTGTGTTTTAGCTTGGGCACCAAACATGTCGTTCTTACAACATTTTGTTTTGAGCAGGCCTCTAATGGTTATTAGTTAACATTAATTAGATCTTCGAAGAAAACCTGTTGGATAGTAGAAACATGTTTATTTAACATTCAATTTTAAACAATGATCACCAATTATAATTTGTCTTTTGTGTTTTTTTTTGTTTTTTAAATTTGAAATCCATTTAATTAAGGACCCGTATGTTTGTCTTTTTGTCAGTCCAGGAATATTGATGTCAACAAAAATAATTGAATTTGCTGTATATTTTTATTTAAAAAAAAAAACAGACAGTTTTTAAAGCTCAACACATTGACTTAAGAATTACCAATATTTTGATACCGATCGATTCGTAACAAGATAAAGAAAACCGGTTTTTAATGTTTTCAAGTTTCGTGGGCTCTTTATATTGATACTTGCATGTTCAATACAGGTAAAACTTTACCTTGTTAATTCGTTATTTAAACATGGCACGACGAAAAAGCTAAGAGATGGCAAGCAGTGGACATTTTTTAAAAAGTTTTATAACAGATATCAACATCTTTTATCTAAATATCCAGCTTCCAGAAAAAACAATTATCACGGGTTTTCCCATCCTAGTTTCTACTGTAATATCGTGAATAAATGGAAAGGTCTCGCTATAGTAACCCACAGAAACCTGGTAGTTACTGAAGATCTTTTTACAGTAAGGGCTACAATTATGAAATTATGTGCAATTTTGTAAAAATTGCTCTTTCTCCCAATGGTTGAAGACTTTAATGTCATACTGGCCTCTCACGAATACTGCCAATTTCTATTGAACACTTTGACGACATAGCATTAAAACCTTTATGGAAGTGTTATTTCAGATTTTTTCGTTATCCGACATGCAGCTATGAGAGCCTTAGCTTGGTTTACCGTTAAAACGAACACATCCTGACCCTGCTATATTTGTATCTAAAGAGGACAAATATACCTAAGGCGCAAATCAAAAAAACGCAATCCATTAGACAGACAAACCCGGGAAGATAAATGAACAACCAAAAGAACATTGAAGTATGGTATAATAAATTCTTAGATACCAATTTTGATGCACAAGATGTGCACATTTCGTCGATTTACGACTCACCAGTAAATTTAAAGTATCAATTTCGGGCTAGTATCGAAAAACAAGCAACTGAACAGACAACATTTCATGAAATAGTACATCTATTTTGAAAAATAGCTGGCTCTGAACGTATGGCCAAATACATAGTTTTGCAAAATTGTTGTATATTTTGAAAGTTCTTAAAAACCTATATTTTGCATATATTGTGTTTAAGTCTTCTGTTTAACCATTTTTAACAATTTTGGAATTTAGAACCGCTCTTTAAAATTTGGATTATTGTTTTACCTTTTAACAAAAATCGACTTGGAACACAATTTACGAGTATTCGAGGAAATATGGATATTTTGTGATTCACAATTGATATCAAAGAATGCTTAAAAAACTAGTTACTAAATTTGCCCCGCATCCTTTCTTTATATAAAATTATCTTTTTATGAAAGGATTTCAAACGAATAAGAATGTTTTACTACATAAAACCTATGATGTATCCAGTACTGCTGATAATCGTATTGGTACCTGCTGTTCTCGGGCCGTAAGTATGCAGTAAAAAATATCTTGATGAGTTTAATTCTTTCGACTATAGATTTTATAATGTATGCTCATTTATAAAATTAATAAAGAATTTATAATGTATAACTGCCTTTAAATTTACAAAAATAAGTTTTTTCGGAATTTTTATTTCTAAGATCTTCTGTTTGAATTCAACATTGTTTTTTTAGTACTTATTTGATTCTAAATTTATAATGCTTCTATTTTCCTAGCTTACTGCTCAAGTAGAATATTTATATTTAAAAAAAAATAAATGGAAAAAACTCTCAATTTAATGTTTCTAAAATTCGGTGAATTTAGTACCATATCTTGTTAAAATATATGTTTCGAGACTACAAAATACTTATTATTCTATATGCATATAACTTGATCTTGTATTTACATTTTTTTTCATATTTGTAAAATATTATTAAAACGAATAAAACATGTCAATCCTAACAAACGTACAAAATGTTACTGTAAATAGTATTTTATTTCTTCTTTATGGGTGTTGGTTTATTTGCATGTCTTATTAGCAGGGTTCCAATGTTAATATCAGAAAAGGAATAAAGAGGACAAATATAACTAAGGCGCAAATAAAAACGTAATCCATTGGACAGACAAACCCTGGAAGACAAATTAACCACATGCACAACAAAGCACAGCAAATAAACGCGGAAAACTAACAAACAATGAACAACACGAACTCCTATAAAAACCAGGAGTGAACCCAGATGCTCCGGAAGGGGAGACAGTTTCTGCTTCGTATACGGTAACACAGGAATCAGACAATTCTACCCGATTAAAATCAAAAGACATTGCGAATTCGTGAGAAAACTAACACAGAAAAGACGACAAAGACACAACCAAATCATTCTAATATGATGTACTGCATTCGGTTTGCTAACAAGGCCATGCTCAAATTGCAATAATTATGACAGTCACGCAAAATGCGTCACAGTCACAATCCAAATATAGTCGAATGACGCCAGTTCGAAAACGGAACATTTTACGTTGTACATCAGGTTATTCACATATTCATTCTAATAATAATTAATAACTTAGAGAAATATAAATCCTTATGAATTTCAATCGTCCCAAGCAGGGAACTACTTCGCAAAGGGAATGGACGAGGGATAACGTCACAGTTTGCGTTCATAATGAAAAACGTGATACCATTGTGTTATCAAGCAAGTATTTTTTTTTGTTTACTGTGACGTTGAAGGTGTTTTACGTCACAATATGAATTGTTTTGGAGTCTGCAGTGAATGCAAAGCGTTAGGCAATGGTTATTTTTGGAATTATTATGAAACTATATAGCCTTTGTCTGGAAATTGACATCAGAGATTTTGAATTTTAACACCAAGCATGCTTCTGGTATGCCTCTGCAAGTGGTTTCATCTCTTCAAAGGTATTGTCAACTCATTTTATAGTTTTATGGCACTGCATGAAAAATTAAAAATTCTATGATAAATCAATTAAAGTATTTCCCTTTGGAATAACCCTGTCCTTAGACGGATATCGGCACTACTTTCCGCTTGTTATATTCGATCTGAAGCTGGATAACAATTTTCACCCTTTTTTTGGTAAGGGCTGAGAGGTACAGATCTTTATTTATAATTAGGACACTGAATGTTTTATTCTTGTAGGTATTTTCAAGCTAAAAAAGAAGGAACAATTGGTGATAGTTTACCGTTTATAAGGTACTTATAAAAATATAAGAACATCTTGTACTAAGTGAAATAAATTTTAAGTGTTATTGAGAAGACAAAGTAGAACACTGTTGGTAAATACAATTCTAACAACACTTATATGACTTAAAAGCTAGCAAATACGACAAAAAACTATAAAATTACTATCGAAATCGACATTGTTGCCTGCATCCGCCCGCAAGTGGTTTGATACTTACCAAAAGTAAAAAATATAAAAACATATTGCCGATCTACAAATAATCTGCAATAATTCTATCAGGAAATTAAATTAATGAACCCAGGGAAACATTTTAGGACAATAGCATAAATTCCCAATATTTCAAAATTTTGCTCCCTATTGAACGTTTTTTAAAATCAAAATTCTAACCCCTGTTCTGCATCTATATACCATGTACGATAATAATGTATAGAAATAAAATCCATAAATCAAAAAATGAAAGATTTATGTCACAAGCTTATATATATATATATATAGTTTTCTAAATTTGAGCCTTGTTGGCCTCATACAATTTGTGACAATACTGCCAAGAAATAAAACGCATAAATAGAAAAATGGGAGAGGAGTTTAGGTCACTAGCTTAAATTCACATTTTTTCAAATCTAAACCCATGAACACCTCAAAAGTTTAGAAAATCAAAATTCTTTAACCTTTCTGCGCATGTGCAGATGGTATTAAAATCCCTAAACCCAAAATTGAAGGAAGAGTTGACGTTAGCAGTGAAAGGGAAGATTGGAGACCATGGCAATTGAAGAAAGATAATAACAATAGTAACTCGATTTTGATCTTAATTGTCATTCCGGTCTTGTTTATTCTTATTTAGTCTTGTTTTTATGCATGTCTATATTTTTAAACAAAGTAAAGATAACAAGATCAAATCAAGATATCTTGCCTTGCAGCCAATCAAGATCGATCAAGACCAGGTTAGATCAGTTCAGCACAGGTATTGTTAAACATTGAATAATTCATTCTTAACTTTTATGAACTGGCCTTAACCAGTCTTGATTGACTGTTTTCGTCTTGTTATCTTGATTTTGTTTGAAATCTCTTCAAGAGGGCCGTCAAGATTAAACAAGACGGAAATGGCCGTTTAGGATCAAACTGGTGTTACAGAAACATGGATTGTGAGGCTATGCTTGACACGTATTTATTTGATCCCAGGGGCTAACTTGAACTTTCAAGGTTTGTTTTGAAAAACGAATAATTGTAATTTTGATATGATGAAAATAAACAATATTTAAAATTTTAATTTCAGTCAGACAGGTGTATACGGTGTAGCGGCAGCCATATTTACCTTGCTTTTTTCATTGTATGCTTTCATTAGTAAGTACAGTTTATTTCCACATGAATTGGAATGTAAATGTTTCATTATTAAATTTCTCCAATGAACCAACATTTATGCTAATAGCACATGTCAGACTGAAATGTATCTAGGGTTCTCCTTGCGAATAAACCCCAAATGTTCAAATTGATAAGAGAAGAACCTCTAATGATTAAGGCTTTTGAATGTAACCTTAAGAAGAAGAACGGCAATATATTCCTTTTCTTGAAAATATGTCACTTATATTTTGTGGATTTTGTGTCAATAACGTGACTTTCATATCCACTCTTGCATATTAATATCAATGAACCCGACATATTAAATTATATTATTCTACTGGTTGGCGAAGATCAGTAAGCAACTTGAAAATCAGTTGATCTGATAATTACGTCTTGGGATTTTGATAATACGTGAAATATGTTTTCTGCTTCCAACATACAATTTACTTCTTCTGAAAATTGCTTCTTTTTCCTTTGTGCTACCTGCAAACCTAAAATCAAGTCCATTAAGAGAAATATCTACATTAAAATCCGTCAGATTTTTGAATCCGTAAAGGAGTTTGTAAAAATGACTACATGTTCAACGCATGCCAGCACTTGATAGAAAAAAAAATCAATGATACATTTTATTGTCAGTTTATGATCATTCAGATAATTTATTTTAATTTCAGGTTATATTATCATTACTTGGAGATTCGAGCAAGTTAAGGCTAAATATGACTTTAGAGAATATAGATGTTTGTCTGTGGCTAATATGATTATATATGGTATAGGACTGGTTGCATGTGTTGGTGTGCTGTTGTTAGCAAACTTCAGACTGGTATTTACTATATTTCAAACTTAATTATCCAACATATATTATTTTAAAGTTAAAATGGTATACATATTAGAAGTTCGTTCAAAGAATTTTTGGATATGTTAAATCAATGAAATAAGTATAACTAAAAAAGTAAATCAAATATATTTGTATTTCCTTAAAATGTCTGTTTTACAAATACAATTAAGTCGTACAATTAAATCTTTACAAAACTGGATATGTTTGTAAGTGCTTATTCACTTAATTTTTCTGTCACGAAATTTTCCTCAAAATTTGTTAAGACTTATTCTTAATTTTTGAGCTATTTCGAGAACATGTACATGAAACTCTGTAGCATATTTTTTTCAATCAAATCAACATTTACACACGGAATATAGTCATAGAATTGTGGATTGTGTAAATTTTTTCGCGGCATTCATGAACATGCACTTGTACAGCACAAAAACAAGCTCATTTTTTCCCAAATATACCATAATTTGATATCAGAAAATATTAAATCCTTGATGTTTTTTACTTCATTTTTTTAGTTTGCCATTTTTCATTAAGTAAGGCAGCCTGTTTTTTTCAAATCAATCACTTGTCCCTCTGCTTTCATATCAAATGGTTGTTGCTTTAAATCAAAACACAAACAAAATCAATATGTTAACAGTTTTTTATTAAATTAAAATAAGAAGTTAATGGTATGATTCTACAATGAGTAAAAGTCACTCTTTGCCATAAGATTAAGACGATCCCCTATGAATATACCACAGCAGTTAATAAAATATATAATATAAAAAATGTGTATCAGATTATCTTTAAAATACGAACTTGTATGACTGACAGTGTTCAAAGCTTGTTGTCTATATATCTTATACTGTTTGTCCTTGTTTTCTATCTAACAGGATTACACGAATAACATTTTGGTAATCACGCATAATATTGGAACATTAGGTGCCTTTGGGTTAGGATTGGTATATTTCACACTTCAGTCAATATTCTCATTTATTTGGAGAGATATTCCTGGCAGCAGATTATGGGTGAACATTATTAGAGCAGTTTTGTCGGTTATGCATACTGTGTTTTTTACTGCTTGTATCCTTTTGAAAAGAATTGATAATAGTGACATAATACAGTATAGAGTAAATTTTATTATAATTCAATAAGAAAAGGTCATTTTTAGTGTGCAAAATATTTAATATTTGGAATTGTATGTCTCTTTATGTGTTAACAAATTCCAAAGACAACATTTTCTGTTTTATTGAAGAGTTATTGCTCTCGCATATTGAACCTGTATATACATTTGGCGAAAATGTATACAAATTATTTTTTACCAATATAAACTAAAGGTATTTTTCATAATGAAGTGAGAACTTTTTCAAAATGATTAAAGAGGTTTTGAGGGAATTACATACACAATACACTTTTGTGCTCGAAAACTTTGCATTAAGAAAAAACTGAAATCTCCGAGGAAATCTTAATGAAAGTGAAGGTTTGGATATAAAAAATATTACACAAATGTTCTTTAATCAAAACAAGACATTGTTATAATGACATCGTTCAGGACATCATCAGTAAGTACTGTGTATTTTAAAATCTATTGACGTTTTCAATTCGTAGCTATTATGTACATGTATATTTTTCACAATATCGTGTATGGAACATTATTCACAGTGTATATGTAGGGTACCAAAACTCTAAACATCAGATAGTGATACTATATATTTCACGATCTTAAAGTATACATATGTATATGTATCAGAGAAAAATTGTAGAATTGATTCGATAAATGTTTTCCTCAAAATTTTCTTTTGTTTTTGCGTAAGTTTATTTTTAACTTTGTGGGTTAGCTCTGTCAAGAAAACGTATATGTATTTGTGTTCAAGATTTTGTATAATTAAACAATAAAATGGATAACAGGAAAGGTCAACAATGACATAAAAATCAATCAAAGCAACCCAACTCACAGAACTCAGGACAAAAAATAAAATAAAAAAGTACAAAACACACAACAATGATGATACCAAAGCCTATCTGTTATTCTTTCTCCCTAAAATTTTCTTGTATAAGTCTTTCACCAGCACTTATTGTTTGATATATTTCAAGTCTATTTTAATTTCAAGTAAGATGTGTACATTTTGTATTTCGTCTCAATATGATTATTATCATTTGAATAGGAGATGATGATAGTTGCACCTATTTTCCAGTGGATATACGCATTTCTGATAACAATTTACTCAGTCACGTTTATTCCGGAGTTCTGTAGAATTGACATCAAGTTCGTCATAAATAGTTCTACTGCAGATAGAAATAATGAAGAAACAATTCCTTTACAAGATTATCGAAATATAGAAGTTGATGTGCTACATTAAGAAGCTAAACCTAGATATCGTCTTATTGTATAACATTCTTCTGTAAATAGTAATATGAAATTTGGATACGTTTTACTCTAATTCTCTGTCACTTTAATGCTTTCTTAAGCCATTGTTTATAAAAAATTGAATCAACGTATGGTTGCAGATGATATCAATCGATGATCGGTTAAAACAAAAGGACAGAACGACTTTTACGTTCGGATTTCTCGAAATCGATCAATAACTCAATAGCAATAAACAAACATGTTGAACGAGTGTATGACGTAACAATCAGGAATATGTAGGGAACCAAAGGGCATCTTGCTTTAATAAATATGAAAATTTATTTAATAATCATTATTAAATATAGATTCTCCTTCAGGTACGAGTGCGTTATGGAATTTCTCCACCCGAGATAGTTAAATTTTCGATTTTCAACCCGCAAGCCTTTAGCGAGCGTGTTAAAATCTAGAATTTAACTATTGAGGGTGGAGAAATTCCATAACTCACGAGTAAATTGAAGGAGAATCTGTTTCTCCTATGATTTTGTGACAAAAACCTCAAGAAAATGTCGTTGCTATGTAGTTTGTTTACATAGACGTCATTTCGGGACTTCTCTAGTTTATCGTTCTAATAACTGTAGAAAAAAGGGCGGTAATTCCCACGTAGAAATTTAATCACCAGGAAGTGGTTAAAGATATTATGTATTTTTAAACACGTCAGAATTAGGAGAAAACATATTCTTACGTCGTTATTCGAGATTATCGGATTTATAAAATAATATATATATTAGATAAATTCGATAATCTTCTGGACACAATGTAAGAATATAAATGCGTGTACTGTATGTACCGATCAAAGCAGACTGCTGTAAAGTATGTGCTTGTGAAGATGTAGTTTTTTATGACAATAAATAGGTAGAATAACATAAAAAATGCGTTCCATGATTCAAAGGTACAAAAACACTGCTTCAAGACCCTCGATACTTATATAAAAGTGAAAATTTTGCGGATCCGGATCAGAATAGTCAATTATCAGTATATAAGACTAGTAAAAAGGTCGTTTGACGTAAGACCAATCTCGAACTAATCGCCTGAGATTAACATGTATCAATCTCACCAGTAGTTACGTGCATTTTCCTCATAATTTACCCCCAAAAAAATCTGTCTACGGTACCAAATACTTGTCTTCATATACATGTAATTGAGACTGAGGCAGTATAGATTCTCCTTCAGGTATGAGTGAGTTATGGACTTTCTCCACCCGAGATAGTTAATTTTTTTATTTTCAACACGCGAGCTAATTGAAGGACAATCTGTTTCTCCTTTGATTTTCAACAAAACCCCCAAGAAAATGCCGTTGCTACGCATTTTGTTTACATGAACGCCATTTCGGAACTTCTATAGTTTACCTTTCCAATAAAGGTTAAAAAAAAAACGGCGGGAATTCCCATGAAAATTTAATCATCCGGAAGTGGTTAAATATATTATGTATTTTTATCCCACTGATTAAACACGTCAAGAATAGCATAAATATAGATTCTACAACGATAACCAGTTGATTATGAAATTTATCAACTCGAGATGAAAATTTAATTACCGCGTTTAGATAAATTTGATAATTAACGCGTCAAGAGCTGTAGAATCTTTTCCTCTAACGACAAATTAAAACTCCATGAGGTCTTCCGAACGTTTATTCGAGGGAAATTTCACGAGCATTTAACCAATGTGTGGTGATATCCGAATTTATCAAACGGGTCGGGAGATGTATAAATGCTCACAGAATTAGAGAAAAAGTACTTTGAAACTTGAGATACTGTCAGAGCTATTTTCTACAGCGAGATTTAGATTCTGCCACTTCTGAAGCACTAATATTTTTTCTAGTGACATTGTGATTATTTAAATTTTTGTGGTGTCGTATTTAATATGTCCGTTGTTTGCTGTTTTATTTATTTTTGTTGATATGTCTTTGTTCTGCGGGGGCTAAAAGAAAAAATTTGGTGTCACTTACAGTCGGTCACTCTGTATGCTGTAAGCATGCAAGCATATTTTAACAAAGGTTTGCATTGACGAAAACTAGTTTAACCCCATCTCGTATTATTTGCGCCTTTCCTAAGCAAGCAATATTTAAGTCACTGTCGAGTGATCACCATTGCTGTGTTTACATTAATAAATTTATACTGTGAACAGCTTAAATTGTAATTCAGAAATCTATTTAAAGAGCAAATGCACCTAGATGTACAAAATCTAAACTTATTTCTTCATTCAGATAATTTCACACTGTTGATGTTGATTTTTTTCTTCTCCAGTATGCCATTAAAAGGGACATAAAACAACGTAAATGTACAAAATGCACAAAAAAACCAAAATTATAAAAAAAAAACAACTAAAGTTAAAAGTGAAAATTGCCATAAAAACACTTACATGTAAAATAGACTGTAGTTATTACATGTAATATACGCATATAACACAACAAATTACTCCTTATAAAGTTTATTTTTTGCATAGAAACCGTATATATTATAAAGCCTAGTTGATAGGAAGTACATAATAAAGTTCCCCTTATTTCCATGTCGGAAGCAAAAATGTTTTAATTACATGTGCAGCGAAATGTAACGCAATTATCTATTTACCTTAAACATTGAAAAAGTTGTACCCGGAAGCGTAAAAGGATTTTTTTGTGTGTACAAGAACACGATAAGTACTCTATTTAATATTGAATACGTAAGTAACAACTTTATTTTTGTTTATAAAATCATTTCATTATTCCACAGAAACAAAACAAAAATGAGCGGAACAGACGGCTAAGTTCTATTTCCCTAGAACTATATCTACTTATACAAACACTTGCCTTTCATCATGTTCATAGATTTTTATCTTTAAAAACATCCTGTTGGATCAAAAGGGTTGCGTTTAACATGCATGCGATGAATACATTAAATAATTAATGTAACATGCTACACCAAACATTATAAGAGGACAATAGCAAGTTTATTATTCCACGAGGCACCAGCTATTTCCCATGGCGAAACTGGTGACGAGGGGAACCATAGAAGTGTTGCATACATTTATTGTCCTCCTTGCCATTTGATAGGTGTAAAAAAATAAAACAACTTATCGTATTCATGTAAATGCGCACTAAGGTTTTAGAATTTTTATTTCAAAAAGTTGGTACGACAGTGGTCGAATTTCGTAAATTGTCAATTTAGGCTTGTAACCTTAACTCCTATTTCATTTGTGTCTTTTACTTCTGTACTGTATTGTCGAACGCCATATATATGTAGATGCGCAATAAGGTATCAGAATTTAATTTTTTTAAAGCGTGAGGCCCATAGATTGATACAAGACCTAATCCAAATCGGACAGTGTATCCTTCCTCGGTCCGATATACATATATTATGTTCTTTATTGCCTCCTTCGGGAGAGTATAAACAAGTAACGTATTTTACACAAGTATGTTACATACAATGGCAAAATGTCAAGTTATGGCAAGTTATGGCAAGAAAGTCAGAAGTAAAATTCAGAATATGTGAATATAATTATGGGTGAGTTATTCATGTTTATTGACACAACTTCCGTATTGCACATTAAATCAAACTTTCAAAATTGAATAAATAGATGGTATGGGGAAGTTATCATAATGTTAAAGTTAAACTCAATATGGATGCTGTGGCAGGCTTCCCATAATCTTTCCTGTCAAGTAGGTGGTATCAACTGATAGTTTCATGTCTATATATGCTGTAGTATTCCAGAAGTGGATGTTAATGCAAACTTTAATCAAAGTCAATGAAGCGTGAAATGTAGGTAAACGTGACCCAATTGTCATATGGCTGTTCGTTACTACCGAAGATGTATCCACTGATGAAGTAGACTGTACGCCACGTAGAATTACAAAAATGGACCTTAAGGTTCCATCAAAGTCAAAATCTATGATGAAAACACAACCACATAAATTGTCAATATTTTTATTGTTATAAATCATTATGAACTGGAACTTGATGAAAAGCTTTCATTAAATACTCATTTCATAATGTATTACTTAATTATTTTTTCCTTCAGAATAAATATGAAAATGAAATTGTAGATGTAAATATTTCCTTAGTGACGGATGAATTTTGCAAAAGATGCCGTGAGTTAGGTAGAGCATATTTTTGGAAAATAATTGTTCCAATTGTTCCATTGTCATCATGGGCAGGGCAAGCGAGGCTTAATTTCACAAATATAACCAATAATCAGACCATAAAAGCATTTTTAGTGTGTGGCTGCGTGTGCTGTCCACGTTTATATTTATCAAAGATGTCCGAGATAAATTTCGTCATTAATGATAAAAATATTTTTATCTGGGGCTTACAGGGAATTGTATGGTAGAGATATATTTAGACAGGTCACATGACAAATAATGTAAAAATAGATAATGGTTGGTATTATCACTTTGTGCAAGAGCAATCCAAAAAACAAATAAGTTAGGAATTCCTCTGAAATTTACCTTACTTCATAATCTTCAAAGTTCATAACCTTTACAGTTAGGAGAAAAACAATCCTGAATACATGAAGCGGAAACATCCCACTCGAAGGACAATGATTTTAATTTGTTTTATTCTTCTTCCGTAATATCGAAAAGAAATACTTTTAAAATATATGCATACTTGTTTATTTAAATCAATGTGTTAAAATAATGCATTCGAGAACCTTCTAAGGGATATGTTGGGAGAATTCATATCTGAAAAGTGCATACAAATTCCATTTTCACATAAACAAAACTGCAGTTTAAATTTATAAATGCAGATTGTCAAATCCGATAATAACCTTTATAATATTAACATACATTTTGAACCACGCGTTTTGCCGCCTATTCGGCTAATTCGTAAATTTAGTATTAAAGATGGGCAAAAAGTGTGACCAAACAGAGTACAGATGGCTTTAAAATATTTTGTTTTTGGGCAATTGGAAATATAATTCCAGAGTTTCGATATTTTATTCTTACCTCTAGGTCATTAATTCAAGTGAAATGAAGAAAACTTATTAATACAGATGTATGTACAATGTCACAATATTTCTTTTTATTTGTAGGTAAGATGTTTTATCATATCAAACCAGTTATTTTTCCCATCCTACTGAACTTCATACTGTTTGTTGGCTGTCTCGGACCGTAAGTTTCTAAAAGTTTCTTTTATACATACCATGCACAGATTAAGATTGATGCATATCATGTTGATAACACATACTCAAAGGCTAAAGCCAAACAATGAGATAAACTTTATCGGATTCCAGTAGGCTGTATTTAACTTCGAGATTCTATTTTATATTTGCAATTTTGGTATATGTATATCTTTTATTTTGAGTATGAATTTTATTTATTTAAGTGTAATTTTGAGCAATATAAAAATGTTGATATCTTCATTATTGGAATATCTTAGTGTCTAAGTAAAGTCAAGAAATACCAAAGGGATATTCGAAGGAGGGGAAATCGAGACCAATGAAGACAAGATACAATGCAAACATTATACTTAAAAACTAAAAACATACGAACAACATGGATCCAGCCCAAAACCCGAAAATATTTCTTCTACAACCATGACAACTTACAAAAATTTACCGTTTTCCTTACAACACATTTTTTATTTGAATAACCCGGATTACCAACTGAATAGCTATTTCTCCATTAGTTTTGTCCTCAGATTTGATGTATTTAGCCTGGTGATTTTAAGAATTATAATAGCTTCTATAAGGAAAACGTTTAACAATGAAACGGTACATCAAAGTACATGCAGTGTCTTCTAATTTCCGAGCATGTAAATTAATGTAAAGATTATTCCGGGTTTTTAGAGAAGAATTTAGAGAATATTTCAGCACAAATACTTTTTATTACCTAGGAAAGAAAAGTTCAATTGTAGATTTACACGAACCAGGAATGTTACACCTAAATTATTTTTATAAATGGTTTTATTGAATTGGTAGTTCTTACACAGAAGTTGATTCTATATGGCGTTCTCCAGCAATAAAAAACTGGTTGTCACTATATAGTCAGTTCTACTGAAAGTGAAACAAACTCCACAAACCAACCAAGACAATTTCATATATCTTCTTTATTTAATAAAATAAGCAATATGTAGCGGATATTGGTAAATGCAAATTCAATCTATCACCGGTTAAATAATTTTCACTTTCTTTCTAAAGTTATTTGTATTGGGAATGTCAGTTTCTTATCTTCATTATCATCACATAATAAATTTAATAAATACCTATTTTGATGCAGACTATATGATTATTTTAACGATTTACGACGCATCAGTTGTGCTCAAGACTTAAAAACGTTGAAGACGAGATTCGTATTCCAAAATGACCAAAACGGTAAAGCCAAAACAATAGTTAGGATAGAACTAAAAACAATGTATATATGCAGGAGGAAAATTAACCAAATAAAATTAACCAAATTTCACATTTTCATTACAGTAAATTTAATGTATAAATTTCACTACACTGCGGGGCTTGGGGTTGATTTTCTCTATTTTCAGATATATACAGGCTCTTAAAGAAGGAACTGTTACCAAAGACAAATTTCCATTCATAAGGTACATTTTTGTAAATTGTATTGTGAAGTATAGTACACTCAAAGAAATCTTACCTTGTCACTACCATGAACCATCACAGAACATAAAATAGTAAAAATATTTAAAAAAGTATTCAGTATTTAAAATAAGAGAGAGAGAGAGAGAGAGAGTCTTGTTTCGGCCATTAACACACATGTTTATCTCTCTCGTGCATAACAATTTGGAATGTTAAATATATACATTATCCAACTTTCTTTAAAAAATCCAAGACTATGATTCGGTGTAATAATATTTCCATCATGTGTGTGTTCAATTTTAATTAATTACATACGACCATAGCCAAAAACAATGCTCTGAAGTAATTTCAATCTCTTCAATAGCCAATATTTGTTCGAAACAGATTTCTTAATTATTAATGTGTCTATCTAAATTGAGGGGGCCTCGGTGGCCGAGTGGTCCAGGTAGTTCGTTATGACTACTAGTGATCACTAGCCTGTCAACGCTGAGGTTGTGAGTTCGAATCTCACCTGTGGCGGATGTGCTCGACTCCGATCTTAATTGACAAGGATTGCCTATTTTCCTACCGAAGGTCGGTGGTTCTCTCCAGGTACTCCAGCTTCCTCCACCAATAAAAACTGGCCGCCGCTCGGTAGAAATGTGGGTACCCATTATTAAAACAAAGCAAAAAAAAAAAAAGAAAAAAAAACCGGGTAACAGAAAAACTTTAATATACCAATCAATTAACGCCATCCATTTGACAGACCTTCCGACATATAACATAACAGAGCACAAAACGCAATCATAGGAACAACGTCGACTCATAATAGTCCATAATACAGGCTGAACCCCTAAACGTTTATTTCCTGTACCAAGCCAAACTATCCTTACTCTCTCTTGTGTTTGTGTTTTGTTCAGTTCGTGTCAAGGTTTCTGTGATGTTTGATCTTGTATGTGTCAATGAATCTTTATTTTTATATCTGAGGGTATGTTTCTTATTATTCAAAACGAAAAAAGCTATTTAAAGTAATAAATACACAGACTATATAATAGTCCATAATATCATTTTACATACAACACATGCCTACTCTACAGGAGTACCTGACCACAGAATCAGGTTTTTGTTTGGGTTCATAGTGCACTTGATTCAGATTTTGTGTCGTTTTTTTTAAAATTATTTTGAAGGATGTACATTATTTTATATGAAAAAGATTTAAATTGGGGTAAAGAGGAAAAAATCTCTAAATTATAAATTATATAAAAAAAACAACTATCAATTGATCTTCTTTGTTAATATTTGGTATTTTATCTCTATGAAACCATTCTTTGTTTTCATGATTTAATCTTGTCGCTGGATTTCGTTCTTTTGGATTAACAACTTCAACTTACAGCTTCTGTGTTCTTATGTGGAAACTAAAGAGTATTTCCCTGGTGGATAGTTCTGTCCATGCATGGTTTTTACTTTGTTTTGGCATTTGAATCTGACCCTTGGATTACTTTTTCTACTTTCCACATTTTTCAGGCTTGACCACAAATAAAAATTAAGTCGAATTCGACGAGTTCATCAAATTATAAAACATTTATCATACATTTCTGTTACCACTTTTTAAGTATACGGTCATTTAAAACGTTTTTAATACAAACATGAAATGTTACTTTTAGTGACACAGGAAGTTCCGGAATAGCAGCTGCCATATTTAGTTTGTTTTTCTCTATGTTTACATTTGTTCGTAAGTACAATTATTATATCTTTAAAAAATGTAGAATTGACACCCGGGATAATAAATGGACAAATACAAAAAAAAAAAAAAAAAAAAATAATAATAATAATAATAATGTTACCTTGTCAGTTAGAAAAAATTAAATTCTTTGATATAAATTTTGATGCACAAGATGTGCACATTTCGTCTATTTACGACTCACCAGTTGTGCTCAAGGCCTCAAATGTTGAAAACCAAAACAACAATTCAAAAGCTAAAGAGCATATTCAAAAATGCTAAAATGACCAAAAGGGTTAAAGCCAAAACCATCTAACGACAGAGCTATGCATGAGGCAGATACTCCTTAGTTTTCACAAATTTTGAACCGTAAACGTATCGGAATAAAAGACGTCACTTCGAAGATTGTTTTTGGCTTAGATGTTTTGGTCTAAATCATAATAGGTTATTGTTCAGTGTTTAACATTTTTAGCCTTGAACACAAGTCATAAGTCGATGAATTATTACGTGATTTTTTGTTCGGTAAACCTTCGTGTAATATGCATAGGCTACGACGATTAAGATAGAAAGACAGGATGTATTCAGCTCTGACATTTCTTAATTCTGCATTTAAAATTATTTTTTCAATGCAAAGTGACTTTGATTCATGCGTGGCGTAAACGCATATTTATATGTACAAATGTCTGCGAAACTTATTTTTATTTTATTTTCAACTCGTGTGTACTCCAACTTAGTTTTGCATATATCAAATGGGTGATATTTAAATATGTATAAAAACTGTAACAACCATTGATTGTACAAAACTAGTACTTGTATTCTTTGGGAAATTTTCATGATGTACTGAAAGCAATATCTGAAACTCATTTTTCATTTTGTTTTTTTCAGTCTTTATTTTTATTACTTGGAGATTTGAACAAGTAAATGCTTCCTACCGTTACAGAGACCACAAATGTCTAAATGTAGCTAACATCGTTACATATATCATAGGTTTAGTCACATGTGTTGGTTTGTGTTTGGTAGCAAATTTTAGAGAGGTATGTATTATTTTGGTAAACTGGTATAGTTATTTATAAATTCTGCAGGAAGAATAACCTTTAGAATTAAGGTTAATAAAATGATATCAATAAGGTGTAGGAAAAGGGAAGGGGGAAACCATAGGCAAGAAAAAAAAATGATAAGAAACACAAAGAAATCGAAAGAGAAATGACACAAAGAAGGTCTCTTGAAGTGTATTAATGAAATAACTATGATTTTGGTTGGACGTTTGTTAAAGGATTTTGTTGTCAAGAATTACTCCACCTTTATATGTTCTTTCAGATTATACAGGCCTCGTAATATCAGCCAAATATTTTTAATATTTTGTTGTATCCGCAATTTTGTTGAATATTTAAGCTAAACATTGATTTTTCAACATTTTCCCAATTAATATTTAAGTCTCCCAAACGAAGTGGGAGACCTATGGATTTTGATTTGCGATTTTCATCCAACAATTTTTTTTTCCTCTCCGATTTTGTTCGTTCGAGTTCTCAATAACCGTCAGAGATATGGACCTGACATTTTCCATGATGAAAGATCAATGGTTCTAGATGTGCCTAATATTATTCATTTTTTGATGGGGGTCACTGAGACGTATAATACGGGGTTCAAAGAGACTAAGGGTTCACTATAGGACCCTATGGGGAAAATTTTTTGTCATCGAAAAACTCTACGAGAATGACCAATAACCATCTCATATCATATATTTTATTATAGACCATGACCACACCTATTAAATGTCCTCTGGGGGGGGGGGGGTGATCCCCACCCCTCAAAGTTAATAATTTTGAAAAAATTCATATGCAATTAAAATTCATAGCTTTAAATCATACATTTTATTATTCTCCGTAACAAGACGCATTAAATGACATGTACCTCATTCTTTCAGTAGGGTGATCCCCACCCCCATAAATTAATAATGTCCAATTATCTCATAAACCGTAAAAATCCCAACCCCTAGATCATATATTTTCTTATTCCCATGGTAAGACGCATCAAATGACACATGCCTCGCTTCCCCAGGGGGTTATCACCACTCCCATCCAATCAACAATGTTCAATTATCTCATAATGCGTTAAATTCCCCACCCCTAAACCATATATTTTCTTATTACCAATGGTAAGACGCACCAAATGGCATATACCCCGTTTCTCCAGGGGGTTATCACCACTCCCATTAAATTAATAATGTTCAATTATCTCATAAACCGTTAAAATCCTCACCCCTAAACCATATATTTTCTTATTCCCCATAGTAAGACGCACCAAATGACACATACCTCGCTTCCCTAGGAGGTTATCACCACTTACATCAAATCAATATTATTCAATTAACTCATAAACCGTTAAAATCCCCACCCCTATACCATATATTTTCTTATTCACCATGATAAGAAGCACCAAATGACAGAAACCCCCATCAAATCAATTATGTTCAATTATCTCATAAACCGTTAAAATCCCAACCCCTAAGCGATATAGTTTCTTATTCCCCATGGTAAGACGCACCAAATGACACATACCTCGCTTTCCCGGGGGCTTATCACCACTCCTATCAAATCAATAATGTCCAATTATCTCATAAACTGTTAAAATCACCTACCCTAAACCATATATTTTCTTATTCCCCATGGTAAGACGCACAAAATAACACATACCTCGCTTTCCCGGGGGGTTATCACCACTTCCATCAAATCAATAATGTCCAATTATCTCATTAACCGTTAAAATCCCCTACCCTAAACCATATATTTTCTTATTCCCCATGGTATATACGCGCCAAATGACACATACCTCGCTTTCCCGGGGGCTTATCACCACTCCCATCAAATCAATAATGTCCAATTATCTCATAAACCGTTAAAATCCCCTACCCTAAACCATATATTTTGGTAAGACGCATCAAATGACACATACCTTGCTTCCCCAAGGGATAATCACTCAATCAAATCAATAATGTTCAATTATCTCATAATTACCCCTTGAATCATTAGTCTTTAATAATCTCTTAAAGCATTAAAATCCCTGCCCCAAAATCATATATTTGGGGGGGGGGGGTCATCCTCGCCCCTCAAATAAATAATGTTTAATTTTTTCAAAATCCCGTAAAAATATTTATCCGTTTAACACGCTTTAATACGCAATGTTCAAATCTCAAAACTCCATACCCCGTGACCACATATATTTCTAATTGCCTATAAGGTGACGCAATAAATGATTTTACACATTGCCCGGGGAATGGGGGTATTCTCTCGTAAAAAAATCAACAAAAGAAATTGAGATACTTGGCCCTTAATTATAAACATTTGTATTCTCTGTACAAAGCTCATGTGTTAATGTCCCACCCCTTTAAACACTGGATGTATCGAAATAGTTTCGAAACTGCTGGCATTGTTATTGTGCGCAGGAATAATTTACTATTCTCAGAAGACTGTTATACATGTATATCATAAAAAATTCTCCAATAATATTTTATGCTAAACTGTATTGGTCTAAATTTTTTATTTTTTGTCTGATTTTTATGGGACTTGTTTAGTATGTTCCTTGCTGGAAAAAAAATCACTTGTGTATATCTGTTATTGTTTTTGAGATATGAGGTGACGCGCTAATTTTTAAAACTTTTTGATTCTTCATCGGATTTGATGGATTTTTTTTTAAAAATGATTCCTCACAAAAAAACCAACAAAAGTTACTGCAGGATTTGTTTTGTATGTTTCACTGTTTCCCAAATATAAGGGTCAAATTAGGGGCCATGATAAGTTCATTGATGCTTACCACATATCCTTACATTTTATATGTATATTGAATTTTGCCTCGCCCTTACGCAAATGAATGAAAATGAAAGAGAAAAATCTTATTGTTATTGGGTTAAAGGTCGACAAGGTCACTTACTAAGAGGTTGATATTTATCAAAAGATGACACTGATTTCGTTGTATGATTTTGCATGTGTGTTAACTATAGAGTAATTTTTAAAACTGTAAACCCGTCCATCTCAAATTTAAATCTAAATACATGTATATTTTTGTTAACCAGTTAAATTCATTTTTGCAGGGTATTGCTCCTGGTCGGGGATCGTGACTGTCCAGTTGGTTTTTTCTTTTTTGTCTGTGTTCTTGTTTTAAAAAGAAATTAAGAGTTGTATTTCTTTATAGATAGATTTGATTTTATTGGGTGAATATGCAACTTAGATACTTTTTATTATTAATGTGGTGTTTTATCTTTTAATTATTTTATTTTCTGTCCTTACATCATATTGTAGATTTAATACAATATTGATACAAGGAAGACATCAATGTATCAGACATAATGTGTAATAATAGATATAATTTCATTTGCTTAGTCATAAATTAAAAAAAAAATCTTGTGTTGCAATTGATCATTTTATATGATTGTCAAACTACACTGACTTGATATTGGGAGGACTTATCACGGCAGGAAATATCTCTGTCAATGCAGCATGTCGACAAGCAAAAGTTGGTCAAATGGGAAATTGTATGACTGTAAAAATCGGGTAACAAAAATCACACATATCACACATATCACGATTTTCAAGTAACCTCTCCATTAAGGTGGGACGTTACCAAATTACGTTACGTCAAGAGTTATCGGTTTTGACGTTATCGTAACGTACAGTGAATCGCTTGTTTTTTTTTTTAGAATTTGATACAATGATTATATTAACTTAGGATTATGCAATGCTAAAAACCCTGATATAACCGCTGATCAGTTGCCGTCCTTTCGCTTCGGGCCGGAATATTTGCAAAAGTATTTGAAACATTCGGAACTGAAAAAGGTGAATCTTAGCTCCTTCAACATGCAGTTATTCATCTTGTCTTCGAATTCTTCGCTAAATAAATATTTAAAATTATTAAGTTAGTTGTAATAAAATTCTTTGATACCAATTTTGATGCACAAGATGAGCACATTTCGTCGATTTACGACTCACCAGTTGTGCTCAAGGTCTAAAATGTTAAAAACCAAAAGAAAAATAAACAAAAATGCCAAAATGACCAAACGGGGTAAATCCAAAACCATCTTAGCACAGAGCTATGCACGAGAAAGACACTCCTTATTTTGGAAATTTAAATATAGTGGAGTTGGTATCGTCCCACCGTTATCGTCGAGTGAGATAACGACGCCAACCAAATTGACGTGACGTTTCTATTCAGACAGTGTATTTTTCTCCTATTTCAACAATTTCACGTCTGTATATCTCGCTTATATGAGCGGTTACCCCTATTTTTCTATGCATGGAAAGATTTGCCGTTTCCTCAGGATTCTTATGGTAGTTTTTTGTCAGAAAAAAATACTTCTTGACAAGTCAATATAACGTTACAAGCGAAATCATGTTCGAAATTATATAAATTTTACTATATAACTTTGTTAATTTCCCCCCATTTTTTATTTTATATTTCGATCAAGCTATATCGACAGGAAAAATATTTTAAAAATATTTTCATAGTCGATTTGGTATCGTCCCACATGCATAAACGTTATAGGAACAATTTCCCAATTTCAGTCTCTGAAAAACAAATAATTTATTGAATACAATGTAAGGCATTCTAGATATCAGTTATTTCGTTTGGGAGATTTCGTAACAGTTCACTGTTACAGTTATTACTCGTTAATACAGTATTAAAGAAGGGACATGGTGAACAAATTTTTTATCACATATTTTGTTACATGATTATAACATGTAATTTCCATATTGGCCCTTGTATCAGCCCTCGACCCATATTGGCCCTAGGGCTCAATATGGGAGTCTCGATCTGATACTAGGGCCAATACGGAAAATACCATGTAATGATCTGTAAGTATTTTTTTCAGGTGTTGGTTCCGACAGCTTTATTGGATGCACATATGTCTGGAACGTGTCTTACATTTGGTTGTGGATTAATGTATTTTATCCTACAGTCAATATTTTCTTTCCTGTGGAAAAATGTACCGGGAAGCAGATTATGCATCAATATATTCCGAGCATGTACAGCTGCTGCTAATACTGTTTTAGTTATAGCCTGTATCCTTTCAAATTACCAGTGTTAAATGAATTTTTAAATTTTGTTTTAAGCATTTGTATTTGACTGTACTAAAGTGACAAAAATTTAAGATCGTCCCTATTTTAACTCAGGAATAATATATCTTTCGTTTTTAAGCACTGACGTGACTTGAAATATACAAACGTATCAGAGTGAGTAATATATGCTGCATGATGCCAATTGAAATGGAATTTACGTGTAAATTTCCACATTAAATGTAATTATTAATCCAAAATAAGCTTTTTACTACAAGGTCCATCTAATACAACACGAGGAACATGGGATGGTGTTTTCCCTCATTGTTAACATTCTAAAAAAAACATGATTAAATTGCTGTGCTAGCAATCATGTTGCCTTCCTATATTTAATCTTATATTAGATTTCATATTTCGGTTCGGGCAATATCAATGTTTAGTTTTAATTCAGCCAGTGATCACGATAAAGCTCTCATACTATCATATAATAAAAAAAGAGGGGATAATAAAAATGAAATTAATAATATATTATCGAGCAAAAATAGCTGCTAAATGTCAACCCGCGTGCCGAAGTTAAAGTCGGTGTTTACCATAAATGGTTCATATAAGCAGGAACTGCTTACTGTTATTCCGTTCAGCTGTAATGCGTAGTTAACTATTTCACTGGTCAGTACCCGTATGACTATCTCGCGAATATTTACTGCGATATATTGTGAAAGAAAGTAGTAAAATAATTTCACAGGTAAATTCGTTGACAGAAATTTGTAGTGTACTATTCCTTAACAAAAATAAGTTGCCGTGGAACTCGAAAAATTTATGAATACATCAGTAAGTGTAGTGTGTGTACACGTCTAACATTGTCAAAAGCTATAACAATATATACATGCAACATAGAAATTAATAAATCGGAATTAAAATACTAAGGCTACGTGTTTTATGTAATGGAACTTGATATATTTTTCATATAGTTTTAGATATCAGTAAAAGAAAACCGAATTAATATCAGTGTAATATCTTCAATAGAATATTAAAACAATAAACATGAAATCACAATCCAAAGACTACGCAAATTCTTGAAAACAGTGAAATAGCAAACAAAAATACAACAAAGATATGACTAAACGGATAAAAACCACATTACAAACCAAAAAAAGAAAAAAGACTCAGAAATAGACAGCACAAAAAATAAAACACCAGTAACATGAGTAGTTCTTAGGGAAAAAATTAACGTTAACATAATTCTGTTATGGGCACCTTTCAAATAGCAAGTGAGTAAAAATCTGTAAAGTGTCAATCATGGAAATCCAGAATACCAAAATGCAGAAGATAATAGAAGATATCGTATGAATACAGAGAACACAACAGTACTGAAAGAATGGTAAAAATACAAAAAAAAAAAAAAAAAAAACAACATCCGAAGTGTTAATTTTCACAAAAGTAGGAGTAATATCAGGTACTCCGAAAGGTTAACGTTAAGGTTTAATGTCGGATATATGAGTTGATAATAAATTGATTTTAAAGTGACTTACGTTTCTACATATATTTACAATAACAGTTTTCATGCAGATTTTATAATTTTACGATTGAGGCCTAAAGCCTAAACAATAACTAAAATGATATTAAACTTTTTCAGGACATGAATGCAAGGAAGATATCCGCTATCCTGGAGTGGACATCTGCGTTTTCATTAACATTTAACGCACTGACTTTCATTCCAGAATTCTATAAACTGGAATTAAAACTAGTGGTAAAAAATGCACCCTCCGACAGACCTGATAATACTGACAACAATTCAGATACCCAAATAGATAATTTCCCACGTCTTTTCCTGCATGGTTCAACCAGCAGACTAAGAGAAGAAGAGCAACGTGACGCTCGACTGGTTGATGTCGATGAAACTCAAACATTACTTAATGATGATAATTATACAAGCGACGATAACATGCTCCTTTAATGTATCATATCTGTATTTGTACAAAGGTCTGTTTGCTTACCTAGACGCGTACATTTAGTCTTTCAATGTATCTGTTTTTTAAACATTTAATAAAATATCAACCCTTTCGTTAGCCGGTTTGATCCGCACTGAGGTTTGATATGTAGAATCCTCCCAGGACAAACAACCGTTTTTGATCCGATAGGCCGTAGGAAATCAGAGAACACACCATAATTAAATTCGAAATTTCCTTGGTCTTCTCGGCACTTATTATTGTTTGACGATCCTTAAATCCTTTTTCTTCATAAAAAGATAACATGCACATGGTAAGCTTCTATAACATTTTTTTTCACTTAGAATACATGTATTTGTGTCTATTAACAATTCAAATCTTAATTCTCTGTTATGTCTGTCACCTGCTTTCTTATGTATAAATGAAGGAAAAATTACGCAGTTGTTAAATGACCATTACTACATGGTTTCGTTTGAAGAAATAAATGTGAATCGACGTGCACATTTTCCAGTATTATATATAGGGCTGTTTAAACTACCATGACTTTCGAGAAGGATGATTACTGCTTTAATAAAATATTTATCATTTATTGTTTTATCTCTCTGGTTTCACATATCAGTCTTCAAAGTTGAGACTAGAATCTCACAAACTTGTACTCTGTTTTTTTTTTTATTATACTTCATACAAAAACCTAGCCATCCCATTGGATAAACAGCAATTTTGTTAATTCAGTAGATTTTATGCAAGGTTTAATGTAACTTGGCACTATTATAATAAGCTCCACCCTTTCTTAGCTGCGTGTGATAATTTTTACCAATTTCTGTGAACGGTTGATATGGTATAAAATTATCACACGCTATAACCGAACTTCCAGAAAATAATAACACCCGCACTGGCCGAGGTTTCCCGGTTCATCAGTTTACTTCCGCCCATTACAGTTGTCAGACAACAAAACGAAAAGCCAAAAATATGGTTTTTGCTGACATAACAGAAGAAAAATATAGAATCGTTGCCTACTTCCAAAGACAGCGGATCAACACAAAGTTCTGTGATTCGCAGCATTAAGATGTTTAGGGAGTTTCTTGAATGTGAAAAGGGGGGAGTCGGTGGACTTATCATTAAAAATATTGTTATATTTCCCTTATTCACTTGTTAATCTTTGCACTTTTTCATTTTTATGTTGTTATTTTTTATTAAATATATTTGAAGTTGATCATTTTTTTTACTGAAACCAAAACATCTAAAATAAATACAAATTTGAAAAACAACAAATCAATGAACATACAAACAATGAGACATTCACCAAGCACTTTGAATATAGTTTATATTTTTTTGCCACCTACAATGTATTCAATACATAATTAAAACTAGAGCTACCAATATAATCTAACGAAAGGTAATAAAACAAATGTCCATAGACTTTCATTTTAATTTTATACCTGCTCAAGTGAAAGAAAGCAGGCGAATCTTCTTTGTCAAACAAGTAAGGCCGGACGACAATTACAAATATGTTAAGATCAGAGGAAATAACCAAATATGTTACAATATGTATAATTTAACTTCAATGTACTGACCGTTCAATCACCTGACTCTAATATGCAATTAAATATATAGTTTACCCATACACAGCTATTGCTTGTTAACAAATCTCATTAACAATGTCACACACAATTGTTTTGTTAGCCAAAATTATCATTGTGGTCTATGTTTGTAATATATTTTTTTTATAATTCTATAATAATATGCATAATCATAGCGATATTGATATTTCTTCAATTTTCAAAGCTATCAAATGGTCTATATAGCCGATTTTAAAGTAGACATTATAAACATACTGCTCTTGGATGAGGGTGTTATGGCGGATTATCACTCGAAGAAGAAAATATCTCTCCAGACGCAGTGGAGAGTGATATTTTTTTAAAAGAGTGATAATCCACCATAACCCCTCCATCCAACATGTCCAAGGGCAGTATGTTTTTACTTATACTGGTTTTACTTAAAATGTTTACACTATTTTCAGTGTCATTAAATGGACTATATCACATTTTCATTGTTTTTTTCCATCGAAATACTAATGAATACTCGAAAAGAAAATGGAAACGGGGAATGTATCAAAGAGACAACAACCCGACGAAAGAGCAGAAACTTTAAAATTTACTATATGAAAATGTTAAATTATGTGAAAAACTAAGGATATTTCCATTGTGCATAGCTTTGTTCTTGGAGGTTTTTACTTTAGCGTTTTATTCATTTTGACATTTGAATCAGCTCTTCATTGTTTTGGGTTACTTTCTCGGCTTTCAATATTTTGCCCTTGATCACAAAATATTCTTTGATGCACAAGATGTATACATTTCGTCGATTAACGACTCATCAGTTGTGCGCACGGCCTAAAATGTTCAAAATCAAAACAATAATCCAAAAAGTTGAAGAGCAAATTGAAACACACCCAAATGACAAAAATGGGTCGATCCAAATCCATCTAAGGACAGAGCTATCTCGAAGGAAATACTACTTGGTTTTCACAGTTTTTGCATTTTTGTAACAGTAAATTTTAAGCACAACTGATGAGTGGTAAATCGACGAAATGTGCACATTTTGTGTATCTATTGTCAGTCTGACAAACTTGGAACCTACATGTATGAAGTGATATTTTAATTATTGAAATACTTGATTTACGTCTCAGAAATCAACGCCTTATATATATATTATTATATAATTATACAAAAGCGAAATATCTACCCCAAAAAGTGTATCTAAACAATGGAATTATCTCTTGATAAGACCATGGTTCTTCACAGTGAAGAAAGACAACATGAAACCGTTTCTTGGTCGAAAGATCATAACTACAAAGTATAGTCTTACAGTGTAAAGAGAGAGATTTGATTAAATCTATCTATTGTTAGTGTTTAGATCCATTTGTGTTTTCTGCATGTAAAACTGCGTCTTTAGACAAGGTGTGATAATGATTCCCCTTTGCGTAATTTAGGATGACAGTTTCTTTATTAAAAGAAAGACCAACAAAGTTGTATGGTTTTGGCAGAGAAAATATTACCCCCCCCCCCGTGGTCAAAGGTACGAACAAAAGGCACATAAAGTTTAAATTCCTACATTTAAAATTATTCATACATACCTTATTTTTAACATACACTCCAATTTCAGTTAACCATTGGAATTCGACAGACCATGGCAATCAATATTAGATCGAAGTAAAATTGTATGTTTGTCTTTACGGTATTATTTACAATTTAAATTAACACGTAATGGAAGACACAGATTGAATTTATTTACAGTATAGAATTTAAGTGGCTAAATCAAATGAACAAGAATAACCAGACAAAAAATAATAAGGGTATTAGCAAAACTCCCGGCATATAAATTAGACAATTAAGGTAAGCAAATTTATATAATATATTTCATTTCTGAAAATACATTGTATACGGCTAGTTAGTCAAAATATAATGTCTGAGTCGACTAGTCAAAATAATATGTTCTTCTTTGTCATCAGCTATATCAAAATTGAGTCTCATATTCTTAAAATGTAATATGTTTTGTGGTACATTTGATATAACTCCAGGCTCATTTTTGACATGAACCCGTAGTTAAAATCATAGTATTTGTTAATACGCCTTACAATGCATAATAGTATGTGTGTAATTTTAATGTCTACCATGTAGCCATTTTAAGTTTTGTCCATTTAAATGTCGCATTTCACTTATTCAAGTTTACATACTTTTTTAATAACTAACAATTAATCCTGTTTTAATATTTAAACAAGGCGCTGAATAAACGCAGTCAATTATTAATCTATCAGAATTATCCCTCTCAGTCCTTTAGAGCTGTCTCCATCATCGCTGTAAAACTTAATATTAAATTGTTCATGTATTTCCTATATCTGATAGATTAACACAGGTGTGTCAACAATAGAGAATTCAATATCAAAATGATATTCCAGCAAAAACACACAAGAATAAAGACAACAAATTGGAGACAAGTCGGTCTGTGTAGACAAGGGGTACTTACAATTGTCGCCTTGTTACTGGTACTGCAGCTGTTAAACACTTTAACATATGTATACCTATTGGATAGATCTTCAAATAAAGGTACATGTACAGATTAAAAAGTTAGTAACGGTAAAATTGTGATTTGTATTCCCTGATAATTAATTGTCCCTGAATTAAAAAAATCTAGACAGAAATCAGTCATGTAAAAAACTATTGGTCCGCAATTTTACCTTAGTTTATCAATAAAAAAGGAACTGGAAAAAAATTCTTGAATAAAATGTTAATATTGAAACTGATTGTGTTCAGGCTGCTTACCAAAGGAAGTTCTAAATAAACATTTTGTGATGTCAGTTTCGATGCACTAGATTTGCTAAATTTTAATTTTTAAAAGATTTGAACATGCCAATTGATGACCAAATCAATTAAATTTTAAATTAGATTAGAGCACTTTATTTATTTTTCAGCTGTTAACTGTCATGGTTACAGTCATATATACGAGGAATATACGATGGTATGATTTAGTTATTAAATTATTAATGTAAATGGTTTCATTTGTTTCAAAGGCAGGTTGTTTTTCAAATGATTTCCTTTGAAAACATGGATCTACTGAAGGGGGGTGGGTGTGTGAGATTATTTCGCTATTTTATTTAGATTTTCTAATATGAGTTATGTTAAATAAATACCACATTACACTCTTTGATTAGGTTTGTCTATCAATGAAATAATTGATTTAACAACGACTTTACGTAAACATAAACGCGGAACTATATGGGAAATTATGATTTTTAAGGAATCTCGCCTTCTCAAGAATGAGAAAGATGTCATGTGTAGACCTGAATACAAATATGGATAGATGGATGGATGAATTGTTGTTTAACGTCCAGTGGCAGCCAGGTGCATACCAGGACGAGAATACAAATATGTGAAATATGTCTGTTGAATTAAAACAAAAAAGAGTATTTATTTCTTTACGGTACTAGTTAATTCGCTATTGATATATACGTTAATTATTATATAATATAATTTCGTTTCTACTTCATATTTTTTTCGTCTGCATGAAAGAATAGATATGGGGGTTATATAATAAATCTATATCCTTTTGTTTTGCCAGAGGCATCCTTGGCCTTTAAATCGGCCTCTGGTTTCTCTCGACAATCGAGCCGATGTAAAGGTAATTATGAAACTTTATTTAGGTGGAAGAATCACTCTTTTTAAGTTTGCATATGCACTCCAAAATTTGTGGCAAGAATGAAAAACATAATTGAGTTATCTCCCTTAACCAAATACCCAGGGGAGGTAATAAAATGTCACCATTAGTTCCTATAGACCAAAGAATAATTACAATAAACTAGCCTTGGTAACTTCATAATTGTGATAGAAGGGATATTATAAAGAAAGCACAAAATCACAAGTTTATAACTAAACAAACGTTCAGAGCTTGCAACGTGGTCTTCAGTGATGGAAAACCACACTATACCGCAAGATCTGAATGGCCTAGTAGTTATGTCCAGTGGTACAATATCATGTCAGAATATCAGCAAGTTAATACACTTTAAAAGTAACGGAGACAAAGACATGACCATACTTTTCTTACTTACGACAGGCGCATAAAATATGGCAGGTTTTACCAGTTTCATGGGAATAACACATCAATGTTTCTCTTTATTTCTTTCATTATTAAATTTCAAAACAAGAATAAAATATTCTTTTTATCCGAACATTAAAATTAAAAATAGATGTACACCGACCTTCGCGTACTAAAATACTTTACAAAAGAATTTCACAGATTCATGTATTTTAAATATTAACGAAAGAAAAATCTAAAACTTTCAGAAAACTTCTTATACTGCAAACTGTAGATTGTTCAGGGCTAAGCTGCATTTTGTTCAGTTTATATACCTATAGAGGGTTTTGTCTATTCAGAAAGCAAAGTCTTAATTTCAAAGAAAAACCTGGGCTATACCACTTTTCTTTGTTGTATATGTGTACAAGGTTATTATTTTCTATAATAACCTAGGACGGGTCATTCTTAAAACATGGAATCTTCAAAAAACCGTGTACGATGTATGGCCAGAGGTACATGTATAATAGTTACAAACATTTCCTGAGTACTTTTTATAACAGAGTTGTTTGGATAAATAAGAAAAAAGTATGTTCTGGGGTGGGACAATTTGGGGGGGGGGGGAATTGTGGAGGTAAAAAAGAAAGTACATGTTTGGCACCACACATGATTATGCAATACATGTAACTGCCATCCAGAAGTTAAATGGGGGGGGGGGGTGTTACATATTTTAATAGAAGCTGTGTTTAATTTAAAATCTATGAGAAAAAGTAACTCTATCTTCGTGAAAGAAAACAATGTTTCAAAACCTTTTTAACTTAAATAGATTTTAACTCACATAATTGTCTTTCACATTGCCAGTATTTTAATTTATGCAAACCACTAGTTAAACAGTTAACTCTGCCTTTGGCAAAAACCACAACAATATATACATGTACTTGATTGGTGTGTTCACGTTTCTCCAAAATTTGATAATTAACTATAACAACATTCAATTAAGGGTGGGGATTAGGGGGCCATCTAAAGGATAGGTAAGTGTTTTATTACCTGTTCAGTATATATATATAACATTATATTTTGTTTCCTTTTTTTTAATAATTTCGTGACTTTTTTTTGATTATTTTTTATTTTCTTGTGTGTATAATTCGTTTAATTTTTTTTTCATAAAATGTTCATTTTGTAATTTTTTTAATTTATTCATAATAGTATTCATAACAATCTATATTTACATAACAAGATAAGGAAATAAAATACAAAAAGCACTGTCTATTAGCAATGCATATAAGTTTCACTGTAAAGTTACTGGCGAAGCTCCATGCGGATACAAAAGGATGCTTGGTCTGCGTAGTCTTGGACTGTCAGCTGCTGGTCAAGGAATCTGTGCTTAGTGTTCTGAGTCTTGTGTCGATGTCTCTGTACTTCTGTTTTGGTCTGGTTGTTGCTCCGGATGATACTTGTATGTTGTCTGCCTCTGTGTTCGCCTCTGTATTCTTGAGTATCTCTATAAGCTGGAATATGTTGGGGTGAGCGTGTCTTACAAGTTTCTTCAGTTTGCTGTGCCATCCTTCCAGGTGGTTGTTGGTGCGTGGTCCTTCGTTGGTGAAATGGTTCCACTCGTCTATGTCTTGGCCCTCTACCCATTGAGTCGTAACGTAGTCGGCGGGGAGAGTAGTAGTTCACGTTGTTGGCATGCTGTCTTGAGTCGTGCGAATAGTCTGTTGTAGGTCTGCTCACATTTACTTGGAAGTAGACAAAAACAAGTGGATACATTACCTCATCAACTGTTGCGTGAAACGTGTAAAGCTGTGCAAATTGGTTTGGTGATGTGTAGAAAGTTCCGTCTGCGTGTATGGTCTCAGCGTTACTTTGATGCATAAATTACTTAATCATTTGGAATTTCACAGCTTATTTTTCATTAATATTTAGTTTCCTAATTAAAGTAATTAGACAAGCTGACAAATTCTGCATCTAAATTATGAAATTATTCCTAATAATTTTAAAAGATAAACATAATGGAATTTAATATATTTTTAATATATTTTTTTTAAATAATTTTTAAATATTTTAATTCATAATACATTTATGCCGAATGATACTATATGATGAAGAAAATATTCAAATATAAAATAAAAAATCAAATTTATCTTTTTATTAAACATACAACTAAATAAGTTTTATTAGCATTAATATTTTTTTAAAATTATATTCATATTATCTTTAGTTACTTAAAAAGATAGCCCTTTTTCCAACAAAATTTACAGGTCAATTACAGGTAAGAAAAATCTTAGCAATCCTTTTGAGGGCCCCCTTATCCCCACCCTTAATAAGATGGGTGTGTTCCCCGAACGTCAACTTTTTAAAAATCATAATTGATACATGTTGTTGTTTTAGCAATTAAAGTGTGTTCAATTGGGGTACATTAGGGGTGTATATATATATATATATATATATATATATATATATATATATATATATATATATATATATATATATATATATATATATATATATATATATGAGGACATTATTTAATAAAATTTATTTGGAATAAAACAAAATTAAAGAAATAAGTATTTGAAGTAAATTTATAAGTTTGAATAAAATACTTTATATATTTTACTATCGAAATATTTTTAAAATGTACCACTGCTTAAAACTCAAGGAAATTAATAACTTAAAGAAAATAAATTTAAGAAACAGAAGTATTTCGCATGCAAATATTAAATACAAATATTTTTTTTTCAACTGAATTTTAATAACTTAATTAGATGTATTTAAAAAAAAAATTTCATTTTACTACTCATTTCACCTTTTAATTATTGTAAGATTAAGTAAATGATTAATTCCTTGATGCATATTTTATGTTCAGCTTCCAAGCTTAAGTTTTGCAAGTGAACACATTTCAGATTTGACTCCTGCCATAACTCAAGCCAATGTACACACAAAGCTATGTTTAAGTATATAACAGAACAAAACTTCAGTTTTGTGTCTTGTGTACACTTACAATTCACACTATTTATGGTTATAATTAACCATATACAGCTAATTTTACCTTTTACTTATATGTGAAATGAGGGTATACCTATATTAGGATGGTCCATACTCAGATCAACCCTCACAAAAAGTACTCATATAATTTTTTTTCCCTTTCTTAACCCAAGTTACTTATCTATATACTTCCCCCTTTGTCATTTTTGTTATTACTTTTAATAACTACTTTCAGTAAACAACAAATAAAAATACATTTCTATTACCAAAAAATATTATAGTTATTCCACTTAGTCAAGTCAAACTCCCTTCTACAAACTTAACAATATATAACTGAAGAGGATAATATACCATTAAATAAACATTGAACAAGTCAATGGTATCGTGAAAAAATAGCATATTAATTTGTTTTAATATTTACTATAAATTTACTTTCTACAATACACCGTAATTTTTTCAGTTGCTTATTATTTATTTCGTTTTCTGATCTCTACATATTCTCTGCATAGCGCGGCATTGCCACATGTGTGGGGGCTGTGGGAGCTCAGAAAAGCTAATTAATTTCTAACTATGTTTTTCTTTATATGATATACTCATAGTACATAGTATTACAATATTCGGTATAAATAGTAAAAATTTATTGACCTTTTTATTGACAATAATACAATTATCGTCAATAAAAATTAGACGATAGGGCGGTGAATGGGAATTGTCTCGCTCGCCGATTATTGTGTGGTATATTTATAATTCAGAAGTTGTTTTCTTTAAAATGTTAAAGATATACACGAAATATGCTGGTCTTAAGTTATAATATTAATCTTATTACAGTTAACTTTCAATACCTAGTTGCAATCTCATAATAAAATGTTTCCCCTTTTCTCTTAAACAAAATTATACACAAAAAAGCACGAGAGTTTACCTATATTAGGATGTTTCTTACAGAAGCAGCTCTCACAAAAATAACGGTTGTTAACCCTTTAATCTTAACTGTTAAAGATACGTTACGTCTGTTAATACATTACAAATATCCTGCGACAAAGCCAATACACACAAATCGCTATGGCCCTCTTTTACCTAATAGTTGCATACATTCATTAATAAATTAAATGCATCTAATAACCAGTTAAAATACATATACTATTTCAGTCAACTATAATTCAATATTTCCTTTCTGTTACATTCATCTCTATTTGCATTATATACAAACACCAAAACAGTTTGGTTAACTTACGAGTATATTAATCTATATTTTGTTAAAGTACACGGTGTATTGCCATACCTTCAAAAATCACCCGAGAATTAAGGGTATTGTACAGGTACAGTAGACGGTCAATCAATTTATCGATCCTGTCGATCCAAAATCAGATTCAAACACTTAGTTAAGCATATTCAGCTTTACATTTATTAATTTTGCTCTGCACTATATTCTATACTACAACCAAAATATTAGTTCTTACAGAACTGGTGACAGACCCTGAACATGTCTTGGTGTGCTACTCTCTACATTCATAATTGATAATAATTTTGGCATTTCATAACCTGGTGTTTGAATGCTTTATTCTTAACAAATTTACTAACAAAATAAGGTAATCTCAACACCAGGTACTAAAGATTTTTGTAGCATTATTAATTTGAATGTAGTAGAACATTAGCACTTGGTTCTGTGTGCTTTTTGTTTTTTTTTATGGGAGGGATTGGCCTAGCTAACCAATACCCGACCAGTGCACCGAGACATGTAAAGACTTTATTTTCTGTATGCCTAAAATTTAATTAATAAAACTTACCGCTGTCTGGAATCATGTGTATGTGGCTTTTTTTTTATCACAATGCACATGGTCCTCGATCAGTGTGGGCAGTTGGAGATAACATAAGTCTTCCAGCGATCTACACTGATGGAGGGGCAATAACCCAAACTACGGAAAGACAAAATTGGTAGTTTCCTTCCTTTTTTTAATACATTATTAGGTTTTCAATAGGGAAGATAGGCAAGGAAAATTGAGATCTTTATAAAGCGTAGGGAAAACGGAGGCCACAGTGCCTTCCATACCTATATCAGCAGAGTTTGTCACCAGTACAAAGTATATAGTACACACCACACAAATTATGTGATACTGATTTGATAAAATACCATCACAAATTTTCTACAAAACATATAAATAAATTAGTCGTTACACACTTACAATTAAATCATTTAAATAAGTACTTTCAATCTAAGAATTGTAAATTGGTAACTCAAAAACTCACCAAAACTTCCACAAAATTACGTAATAATAAATAACTAAATACAAGAGATATACAGTGTATTATTTAAATACAGATTATAAGATATTCAAGGCGCAATTTCCAGAATTGGAAAGTCGCCTTCCAAACTCACTTACTACAGTTTTTCATTACATATATACATTCTATAATATGTTCAGACACTTATCCGACAAATCTCTTAGTGTTCTGCTTCTGTTTTTCAATAAGATATGGTTCTTACACACCCTTCCCTCAGAATGGAAACACTCGACTGTAATCCCACATATCAAACCAGGTAAAAATCCCAGTGACCCATTATCATACCGTCCTATTGCCCTAACATCTAAATGGAATATAAAATAATTGAATTAATAAAAGTTCTTTTATGCTCAATTCGGACGTTGGAATACATTTAACTACAATGGAATAGTCTAAATATGCAATACACAAAGACCAACAAAGCTACACCAACAAGGAACATATTAATTATTTTGATACATATATAATTAAGAGAAAATTATTGCAACACAGATAAAACAAAACTCAGGTGATTTTTTTTTACCTGTAAAAGTAATTAACCCATAAATGGACCCCAGATTTAATGAAGGTGAAAATGTTCTTTGATTTTTGAAAAGTTGACGTTCGGGGAATCAGCCATTAGATGTTATGATAGCGAATTATCAAATGTTGGAGAAAAGTGGGTAAACCACTTGATTAGTACATAATTTCAATTGGTTTGATGTTAACAAGGTGGCGTTTTGAATTTAAGTGGTTCTGAATAGGGACATTCCATCATATTTTAGGTGTAAAACAAGCTAGATTTTTTTTTAATAATTTAAATTTCCATTTAATTGACGGTATCACAAGACAAGACAAGACAAGACAATATTTTATTTAAGTCTCACCTCTTCATTATATAAAACATACAAATAGTTAATAAAACAACATCATAAAACATACAAGAGCCACTCTAAAAAGAGTTATGAGAGACTATCTAAAATGTATATACATTATTTACACAAAAATTAGTTATATAAAATACATTTTCTTTTCAATAAAATGTCATTGCAGATTTTGGCAGTATAAAAGTACATATTGTCATCAGTGAATAAAAATATAAATTTATCGTCATCAGACAATTGCATAAAATTAACATTAAATAGAGATGCTTGATAAAACAAATAACAACGCAAATCTTCATACACCGGACAATTCATTAATACATGTTTTTCATCTTCAATTAAAAGATTTTCATTACAAATGTTGTTATAACAAATTCTATTTTCAACTAAAAGACCTTCATACCTTCCAATCTCAATTTTCAAATCACATGATAAGTTACAGAATGTATATATGTAGGTTACAGAATGTATATATTACAGAATGTATATATGTAGGTTTTTCTGGTATTAGAATACACCCCTCGGTGTATTCTAATACCAGAAAAACCTACAAATATATTTTTTTAATACAAATATATAACTTAATTTGCAGTCGTACAAAAAATCGTATTGAATAGAATAAATTAAATTCGTGAAAATGATATTTGATAGTAAAATCTTTTCAAATCTAATCTCATACTCATATTTTGTATGAAATTTTTCACACCACAGCAGCAAAATATTAACTACCTAGAGATAAAATCCTCTCAACATTTTCATCTACAAAAGATTTTAAGTTTTTTAGACAACACAAATGTATTACAATAGAACATTAGCAGCTACCACTTCCAGAGCACATGGGTTCACTTAGGATTTTTGCAGGTTTAAAAGGTTAATTTTGTTCATAGGTTTTAGTTTGTATTGAGCGTTTTTGTACTGTGTTATGCGTTTGTTTATGTGATTTCCCTGTTTGTCTCTTCCTTTAATTTTCTCCTTTTTGGTAATTTGTCAATTTAAAAAATATCAGTGAATAAAAATATTGAATAAGTGAGACGAAAAAATCTTCACTTTTTTGTGTCTATCATGGATTCATACGCAATTTTCGGGTAAATATATCAGATGTTTATATTTTACATATTCTCAATAAATTGGAACATTTTATGTGTTAATTAACCTTACGTTTGCATATTTTTTTGTTTTTGTCTGTATCAGGTAAACGAAACAGATTCTGATGGTACCAGTTATTTTCAACTCCAAGTGAACAGGAAAACAGCTCTGATACATGGACACTTCCGGCAAAACAAAAGTAAGAAGATGTAGTTATTTGTTTGGGGATTTGGTACATATTGGTAAAACTCAACTTTCACCAGCATTTTCTAGGCAAACAATTTGTCGGGATATAGTGGTTGGCGCATCGAACTTCGAGGCCATATGAACTTGGTTCGATTCACATCCGGAAAGAAATCAGTCATTAAATTTGGGACGTCCTTTCGTCGCTATTGGCAAGGATGGACTCAATAATCAATGCTAGTACACCCAGTAGGGAGGTCAAATAAAATATTTTACACAATAATAACTTTGGCACTTTAAACAAAACAAAACAAAACTGCAGGCTGTATTACCTTAAAAAGGGGTTATCTCGCACCAAAAAGTGAGGAGGGATATGGAAAGTTGGTAAATTTATAATTCATTTTCAAATCCACGGTACATAAGCTTTTTAAATTAAATAGGTCAAAAGCAGAAACAAAAACCAAAATGTTGCATGACAGGACAGATGGTCTTAGTGGTCTCTTATACTACGTCTGAAATGAATAAAAAATTTATTACAGTAAATTTTGATTGTTCAAAGTGAGATTTAGTGCGTTGTATTCAGCAATTAATCCAGGTAATTTATTGACATATTCTGCTATAGTCTGTTTCTATTTTACACAAATCATATTATTTTTACCTATTAAATAATAATAAAAAAAACTATGAATAGCAGATATAATTTATTAATTGAATGCTGAAAATGTCAAATTTATTTTAATTCTTTAATTATTTGAGAAAAAAATTCAGATGTTTAATGAGTCCTTTAAAAACACATAATGTTGAACTGGAATTAATGGTAAAACAGCTGCTCTTCCTTCTCACTGACTTTTTTATGCCCCGCACGATTGTGGCCGGGGTATTTAGATTTACCCTTGTCCGTCCGTCCGTACGTCCCGATTCGGTTAAGTTTTGCGTTAAGTCCCATTTCTCCGAAACCTATAGCAATATATAAATGATATTTCACCACTACAATTCCCTTGTATAGTACAACGCAGTTCAGCAACACTTGGGTCGCTATGACCTATAATTCATGCTTCAGTGACTTTGGTTAAGTTTTGCGTTTAGGTTAATTTCTTTGTATCAATGAAAAGTCATCAGTGTATGTGCCTTGGGTAGTACTGAGCAGTCATACAATAATTGGGTCATTATGACCTACATTTTACGCTTGAGTGACTGGTTAAGGTTTTACGTTTAGGTTCATTTCTTTGGAACTAAGCATAGTTTACCAACGAAAAGTCATCAGTGTATGTGCCTTGGATAGTACTGAGCATTCATGCATGATGACCTACATTTTGGGTGGGACACAATTTCTTGTTATATTTTCATATGGTTTATATTTAGACAATAAACCACATCACTGAGTCTTTCTCCATATGCATTGCGTGTTGTGAAAAAAGCTTTCACAAGACTTAACAGCAAAACTGTTGAATGGATTTCTTTTTCGGGTGAAATTTTTCTCTGTATCACAGAATCTTAGGGAAAAATAGTTCCATTAACACTCCCTTTAATGGAATACAAATGGTAAAATTGCCCTGGAGACGAATAGAAAGTACCGTCTGCAAAAATAACTAGTGAATCACACAGTCTACGTAGATTATCATCAATTGCAAACATATGGGTCATTTAGAAAAGTCTTTGTTTAATGAGTATTGCTGTGCTCGCATCATTGGCCATGCCAACAGCGTATGAGCATTAATGTTTTAAAATTAATATATTGTATATATATATAATTCATTGAATTAAAAGATTTTATATATTTTCATCAGAAATTTATAATCGCTCTAATGAACTGAAATGAAATATTTAAAAAAAAATAATAAAAAGGTCATACAATATAGGTTAATAGATGTCATATGAAGAGATGCATTCAGGTCTGAAATAAAGTTTACTTAATGTAGGCAAATTAAATATTTGATAAGTAGCGAAAATTCATATTATATGCTTTTATTATAGTAATAAGAGTTGTTTTGAAGCAATATATCGGTGTATAAAGGAGACCAGTTCACTCAAAATTTGAATAAAGTCCGAAGAACTTGATGTTAAATTTGTGGTGACCTGGTGGAGTTTATACACCGATAAATTGAGAAAAGACAACTCTTATTACTTATAAATCCATAATAATTACACTTTTCGCCAAAATAAGAAATAAATGAGCGGTTTAAAATGACAATCTTTTACTGGCTCTCATATTCATACGCTGATCGTCATTTATCGGAAAATAAAAGATTCCATACCCATGGTCGACCAATAAAAATAAAAAATACACAGAGTATTGATGGGGTCCATGTTGTTCATATGTTATTAGTTTTTAATTGTAGTGCATGTATTGTTTTGGTCTTGTCTTCGTTATTGGCCGGAGTTTGTCAGTTGTTTCGATTGTCTCCTCCATCGAATATCCGTTTGGTATTTCATGACTCTTTACTTATAAATATATTCATTTGGGTGAAAACGGCGTTTTAAACCATTTGCATGCACAGATACATGATGTGATTTGTGTGTGTGTTTTTTTACCTTTCTTGTTGTCAGTTGCCAATTAATGTTTTTTTTAAATACTCTCTGATACTTAATTTGATAAATTGTATGTGCACATTTCAACAATTTTTGTTTCATCCGTAGTTCTCAAGGCAGAAAGGTAAAAACTCGAAACCAATATTTTATAACATTCTTTTAATTAAAAATATAGACAGATTAAAGAGAAGATAATATAGAGTAACCGACAAGATATAGTTCAGCTAAATATTTTAAAAAAGTCACATTTTCGTCACTGAAAGTTTTGGAAAACAAACAAATTAAAGAAAAGTCCTTATGATCGCGGGCTAATAACGAAATGTTCACAATACAATTTACCAAAGCGGACGTTTACGACATTTTTTGAAAAAGGCAGACTTTGCGCCGCGGGTCATACCAAAATTTGCACCAAAAATAAAATTATATTTTCCAGGTAATTTTAACCTTTCAGGTAAGTTATAAAAAGTATCAAAAAATAAAATATAACATATATATGATACAATATATATGAAATAGTCATATGCAAACTTAGAACATATCAATTGTAAGAGAGGTATTTGCCCCCCCTGGGTACTTGTAACTAAGTGAGTTCATACTCGTACCTATATAAAAACTGAAGGTTACGAAGTCTTCAAAATTAAAGTTATCATATGTTCAATGTGTCAAGATGGACATTAAAATCTCGCAGACGAATAGAGGAAAAAACACCATCATATCCGATGATTACACATATAGACTTTCTAATGAGCCAAAGAACGATGAGCGATCAAACCGATGCACCAAAAAGTCCTTCAAGGCTAGAATTACTACTGATGCAGCCAATACAAGCATTGTAAAATCTCTACATGAGCACAACCATGATATACATGAAAATTTTCAAAAGGATGAATCTCAGCAATTGATTGGCACAAACGATGTGCGCCGTACCAAACAATTCCCGCAATGCTAACATATTATTCTTTACATAAGGTGAAAACATTAAAAGTGTATATCTCTGTGAATTCCAAAATCTAGAAATTCCATTATTTTTTGGTATTTGCAAAATGGCAATACGAATAACGAAAATGAGCGGTCAGGTTTCCTTCACCATTGGTTGGGGCCACTCGATCTCCTACCCGGCTGCAATATATCGACAAACTAATAACGCCATATTTTTGTGGGAAATTCTGACTTTTTGGGGCCATCCGGTCTCCTGCCCGTCTGCAATACATCGAAATAACTAATAACATGACTTTTTTGTTGGAAATTCCGATCTCCTACCCTGGCGGCAATATATCCAACATTCCGACTGTTTGGGGCCACCAGATCTCCTGCCCTGGCGGCAATATAATCTGATTTTTATTTGGAAATTCAGACTGTTTGTAGCCACTCAATCTCCTGTCCAGCAACAATACATCGAAAAAAGTAATAACATGACTTTTTTGTTGGAAATTCCGACTTTTCGGAGTCACCCGATCTCCTGCCCGTCTGAATTAATAAATTGATTCTTTTTTTTGGAAATGACGTTAAAAAGACGAACCAAACATATACATCTGGGCCCAGTCGTTCAAAAGTTAATCACTTTTTTCACTCTCAATTATTTCGATTGTTAAGTAATATTCTTCTACAGATTTTTACATAGACACACTAAGTCATAGGATCTACCCGTCAGAAAATTTTCAGTCCTCAGGCATAAATAAAGAAGCGAAAATTTGAAACTGAAAATTGTGGTTAACTTTCGAACAACTGGGCCCAAATGTATATAATTTTCAATTTGTTTGGTGCTATATATCTATTTTTTCTTTTTTCTTTGTTACAGGTTACTTGACAATAGGAATACCAACTATCCGGAGGAAGGGTGTAAATTATCTGGATCAGACATTAGATTCCCTTATTAAGAACACCATGGTAACAGAACGAAAAGAAATTGTAGTGGCAGTTTACCTGGCAGATCAAAACCAGACCTGGATTACGGATACAGCAAACAGACTTAAACTAAAATATTTCGAACATATTAAATCAGGTTTTATGCAAATTTTTCATTTTCATGAACAAACTTTCCCAGATTTTACACATTTGCCAAGAACGTTTAACGACAGTTTTGAGAGAGTTGCATGGCGTAGTAAACAAAATATAGATTACGCGTTTATGTTCATGTACTGTAAAAACATTTCACATTACTACATGCAGCTGGAAGATGACATTACAGCCAGTCGAGGATATTTCGCTGGTATGAAATTTTTCATTTCAAACGAAAACTTACAGAAGGAATGGTATAGCTTGGAATTCTCCGGGCTCGGATTCATGGGGAAACTAGTTCGTACTAGTGACCTTGAAGAACTGGCAAATTTCTTGCTTATGTTTTACTGGGCACAACCAGCAGATCTTTTGTTTGGGTACTTGAAACAAATCAAGACACAATTTAAAGCCATCAAACGAAAACCACCACTCTTTCAACATAAAGGAGTTGTTTCATCGCTTGACGGAAAACGTCAGTTTTTACTGGAATCCAGTTATAAAAATTCTTTTTATAGAAAACGTTTCTATAATTTTAATCCACCAGGTGATGTGATAACGACAATTGAGACATTCGAAGATCACGCGCCAGCGAAAGCGTATGATCTGTCAGACGATTATTTCTGGGGAATTTCACCAAAAGATGGCGATACCTTTGCGGTCCTTTTTCACAAACCAGAAAATCTAACAAGAATATATTTTGGATTTGGACTTCCAAATCGTCAAAAAGATATTTTAGAAAATGGTTTGGTGAAAGTATCTGTAGATTGTAAAAGTTGGACACTTATTGGTAAAGTGAATAGTTCTGAATTTGATACGAATAGTACCCGGATGGAAATACCAATAAATGTTAAATGTGTTTTGTTAAGTGTTACAAAGAACCAGAGTAGTTGGGTTATTATTCGAGAAATATCAATATTTAAAGAAGGGGACACAATTGTAGAAAATCCGTATTATTTAGCAAAAAGTAAGATTAAATATGACGAAGAAGAAATGAGAAAGAGAATGCAAATAAATCCAATATATGCAAAACAGATACAAGAACAAATTGAAAAAATAAGGCACAATGAAGCTCAGAGTAACGCTAAACATGTAGGCAGACCACTACGGTATCCAAAATTGCCACCAGATCAGTTAAGAAATAGAATGATTCGAATAAAGCACGATCGAAAACCACAAATTTTACCGAAGTTTTTGCCTAAAATATGACGTAAAGTAAACGACTGAAATAGTTGTAATGAATTTTATAATCTATTAAATAAAAAAGCAAATTTTTCTTATCATTAGCGAAAGGAAAAAGTTCATAAAGAATTCAAGCCTGTACCAATGAAACTACAAATAGATAACATTGAGATTTTTTATAAGACTTAATTGCATGAAGTCGTTTTCGAAGTACGATAGCTTAAAATTTAGTCCGAGTGGAGATTGTCTAATTATCATCGCACAATTCATGCTTTTAATGTCCGTTCAATTTGATCATTATGGAACATTAGTTCGGACTTTGTAAGTTTGTCATTTTTCATGAAAAGTATATGATTGGAATGATACATTTTGTACCAAACACTTATTGCAGAACGATGGTATGGCTTAGTAAAAACTGTAGACCACCCAGCTACTTATGTAGATAGTTCTCTATACATCTCTTTCTGGTGATCTTATTAAACAAATATATTTTGATAAAATGATCTTTCAAACCTTCTGGTTTCAATTTTCATTGTTGTAACAATTTTAAGCCTTTTTCAGCAACAAAAGTATAAAAATTCATTACACTATTTCGGTTGCCTTAAACTTCTGGCTTGACAAGCTCTTCTTTAGTACAATATTGTGTATGGTCCAAAAAAAAAAAAAAAAAAAGGAATTAAAAAAGAAAAGAAAAATTGGCTTTTGTTTTGTATTCAATAAAGTCTAAACTTTCATGGCCAATAGTAAATGCTCCATAGATCATGTTTGGTACATACAAGGAAAATATTAGTAATAATTGTATCCGAGTGATATGTTATATAGATGTATTCATATACTTTAAATGAAAATTTATAAACACCCATCATCTGTACATAGTTTTATAACTCATTCAAACCTAGCGTACCGTGTTAAATATTTCAGTGTCAACATACTTTAATTCATTTTACCTGTCAATGCAATGTTGTTAAGATGAAATGTCCAAAAAGACGACATTTTGGCAAATATTATCGATATATATTCCAAGTCTTCCTGTTAATTTTGGTTATCCAGTTAATCAACTCAATGACCTATGTATTCCTTATGGATAATACTAGTATCTCTCAAGGTAAGGAAATGTATTTCTGTCCACGTTTTAACCGGATGAAAATAGACACGAGTGAAATAATAGCAAATTTATAAATAAGAAATAAAACATTAGAAATAACAACACGGATGTTTGAAAGCTTACATATGTAACATCCTATATACTTGTAACACTGTAAAAATATATAAACCAATTGAAATTTTATTGCTTTCTACATCTTAGATGCAAACATCTGGCACATAATATCAAAAGCAGGGCGGCAAAATCTCCCACCCGAAAGCAACAGCACGACGGAAAACATCTGAGCGGGGTGGTATTTCTTGTTCTTTAAGTGTATCCCGTTTAGCTTTTTAAACGGTAGTTGAAGCAATAGATGGATGGATCGATTAGGTTGTTTCTAGGGGTTTTAAGGTATCTGGACCATAAATGACCACGTGATTATTCAAAAGTTCCCGGATGTTCCATATAACGCAATTGAAATGACCTCGGTAATTATCGGCAAACTTCGGAAATGCTAATATAACTAACTTATTTTTACAGACTCTGCATATAAGCAACAAAGTGTGTTTCAACTTGAGAAAAATATATATACAAAATTCCAGCTTTAAATTGTTTGTTTCAGCCAATCACGGTCAAAAAGAGATAACATTTTCGATCATGATCTATTATGGTCCGGATACCTTAAGCCACTTCCGGTTTAATTCATATTCAATTCAGTACAAACATATGGAATAATCCTAATAATAATAATATCATTAACATTTTTACATTGTAAATTCGTTTTTGAAAAAGAAAGGTTTTTCAAGTTTTTCCAATTTACAACGATGCAAACAGAAAAATAAAACTCAGAATGAGTATGGGGCCTCGCTGGACGAGTGGACACGGTACATTTAGTTCGTCACAAACGTTTGTTAAAAATTTTTACTGATAATGTACTTCTTCATTTTAAAGGTCTAAGCTAAATGATGTTTGCTATCCAGAAATCATGACCCTGTTCTAGACATTTATACAGAAATTATGACCCTGTTTTAGACAGAAAAAGCATGAAAATACGACCATTTACTATGTAACACTCATACTATCCTAATTATAGGGAGTAGCTATTCAAAATAGAGGATTTAATGTACAAAATGTATAAATGTAATACTGAAAGATTTTTAAGGAGGTAGGAAGTATCTCCTTCACGCACACATTGAAATAAAATAAAATCTCAAATATTTTATGTTATTCCAGTATATAAATTAAAATCTAGTAATGAGATCATTTGATTGGTCTAGAGCAGCCTACGTGACATGTGACAAATCATCGTGTCACCCTCCCAAATGCACCCTGTCACACTCTTGATTTTTTAACATTAATGTTACAAATCAACAGCCGAAGTAATAGAAAATGTGAAACATTTCCATGTGTTATTCATGTTATTTCATTATTGTTTAATTTTCATAAAATTTGTTCCTGTTGAAATATAAATTACTGTGAAATACTGTCTCTTTAACAAACTCAAATATAACAGAATCAAATGAACTCATCTTTGGGGTAGACTTGGCGTGCTCACACTTTAATCAACTCTCGCTTAGGAAATCGATATGTACATAGACTTTAAATGTCTGGATATTTAATTTAAACACCAAAAGTGCAATAAATTAGATTTTTAATTGATAAAATGTACACAACTTGTCTGGTAAAAGCTCATTGTGTATGATTGATAATTATGTTTTTATTGAAAGTATGATTTCGGCAGGTACAATGTACATTATTGGAGCACATCTACAGGCTGGATTATCATGTTCTTAATCCAACAAGATGGAAAAACCATATCATAATTTGTTCATATTGGAAGAAACCATAATATAGTTTAACAAGTACAAAAGAAGCATCTGCTCAATCTCTAACATGACCATATTCGTTTGGGCTAAACTGTCAGTTTTATTATAATTTTATAAAAACAAAAATTGCCGAATCATAATAATGATTAAACAAAATTACCTATGATACTCTAAAGTGAGTTCAATTTAAATTTTAATTTATCGGCACTTTATTTTAGCACATCTACATTACATGGATTTATTTAGCGTATCGAAATGCAATTTGGCAATTAGTTTTTTTACGGTTTAGAACAAGAAATAAGTAAATTAAAACACCAGCAGTGATTTGAACCCTCCGCCCCCCTCCGCCCCCCACCCCCAAAAAAGTAAAAAAAAAAAAAAAAAAAAACTGGGAGTAAAATGAGGTGTTTCCGAATGGTAAGTATGTCCTGTTGCGTTAACTGTATCTATCGCATTACTAGTGGGTAATATAAGAGAAGTATCAGATCCGGAAAGGTGAGAGTTCCAATGTGATGTAACACCTCACTGAAGATTTGAAGTAGAAATTTCATAGGCGAAGTTCAAAATATAACATTCTGTACAGTAAATTACGTCTTTTATTTTTTCGTATTTTAATGCAGTGATATGATTATAATTAAACGCATGTATTGATTGAGAACCTGTCAGTAAAATCTATTGTTAAGACAAATCCCGTCCAATATATAATTGTTTAACATAAATTACAAGCAAATGATTGATTAATTATTTCAGGTTTACAAGACAGGGGCAGGACATTGGTTTATAATACAAAAGTAAGTTTAACAATAATTGATGAATGAATATGGCAGTGTTTCAGAAGATCTTTATCTAGAATTTTTCGTGTAAAGAGGACAAATATACCTAAGGAGCAATCCAAAAAAATGTAATCCATTAGACAGACAAAACCCGGGAAGACAAATGAACAACCACAAGCACAACAAATAAACACTGAAAACTAAAAAAACAATGAACAACACGAACTCCTATAAAATCCAGGAGTGAACTCAGGTGCTCCGGAAGGGTAAGCAGTTCCTGATCGTATACGGCACCCGTCGTGAAGTTCAACAAAGTCAATCCAGTGGTAGTCACAAAACGGTGGAGGTACAAGAAATTTTACGACAGTGGGAACAGGTCCAACATCATCTTAGATATTAGAACACTGTAACGGTCAATCAATTCGTGATGACGATCGTAAAATTTCTTAAGTGATGACATCAACTTAATATCCTTGATAAACACCTGGTTAAGAAGCTTTTATGACAGCAGTAATCCTCTTAATCGAAATTCATGGTAACTTTATTCTGGAATATCAATGAAAACTGTAATGAACTACTATTATTTGTTGTATTTAGTTATTTAAGGAATGTTTCCAATTTTTGAACAGGTTATACGATATAACCTGTTTTGCGTAAGCATAATAAACCATAAAGCGGTTTATGAATGCTGTAAACTGACCCAAACCAGGTTCTTGAACTATAAACTGTTCAAAAATTGGAAACATTCCTTATAATTTCCAAACAGAAGTATAATGATTCCTCCATTCACGCACCAATAATGACATGGGACTATTTAAATTTACAAGTGGTGGATTAATCCGTTGGTAACGTCACAAGACCAAACCATGTTATACAGTATAATCAATGTTGTTCTATGCTGTTCAGCCATTTTAAATGCAGTATTCAAATCAAAGTAAATTATAAGTATTTATTGCTTAAATAAATGAAATTTTCCCCAACAGCAGATTATTCAACTCATTGCTTTCTCTGTTAGGATAAAATTCTATGATGCCAATTTTAATGCACACGTTGTGCACATATCGTCGATTTAGTTCACATTACTCGTGCTTTAGTTTCTGTGCTGTCTTGTTCTAGTATTGTTTAGTTTATTATACGTTTTGGATTCTTTTAGTTATAAATGTATCCTTGTGGCGTTTTTTTTGTTGTGTTCCATTCTCCTGACTTCGTCTTTTCCTTGGACTTCGAATTTGTGGATTTTTCACTTTATTTTGTCGCTTAGGTATTCTCTTGCCGATATTTATGACTCACCAGTATGTGCCCATGGCCAAACAAGTAAAACTATAACAACAATCCAAAAAGTTGAAGAGCAGATTCAAAAATGCCAAAATGACCAAAAGTGGTAAAGCAAAAACCATCTAAGGACAGAGCTATGCACGAGGGAGATACTCTTTTGTTTTCACAATTGACGACGCTACATGCGAATCTGATGTTGTTTGATCAAAATTGTTTCCAAAATAGTAAACCATACTTTTTGAAAAAAGTCATATCTTATTGTTATTTTAAAATCTCACAATTTTAGTAAAGCCAAAGTTCTCCATCAAAGAATCCATTTCTTAAATATGTGGAAGACATGCTTCTCACCTCTGATTAGTCTAAGATTGTTTGACTATACTCGAAAGTAAATGTATCCCTCAACATTTGTTTTAGATAAATGTATATAGAATCGTACTTCGAGAGCAGTTGGTTATCGTATTTCTGTAGTTGACTTAGTTGAACCTCCACATTTCCAGACTTATCTCTAATACTTTCCACAATTTTAAATTATCAGTCAAAATATATAATTCCCACGAACCCTGTATTGACCCTCTCACTTCTTTCATATGACGCAACTTACATACATGTACATGTCATGTAGTATCAATTCAATACATTTCAAACCAAAATTGTCGTTGGGTCCCTTAATTCTCCCCTTTTATCCATTTATACGCATGACGTTTTGTCCCTGTTGTAAAATATCGTACTGATATATATCTTGCAGATGACAAACCGCTAGCGCTAATTTATTAAGGCGTTGCTAAAGAACCTTCTAACAGGACCGAGAAAATCAAGGTGAAATTTCACTGACCAATCTGATATATCGATCACCACACAACATACGCGGATTATCAAAATTTTCTCGTGAAACCGATCTGATACACTGAAACCAACTAAAGAATTAGAGAAAATATAATCATTGTTCTCTGGAACATTTGTGTTGTCACTTGTTTTAATATTATGTTCTAGTATTTTAATGGTTAGTTTCTCATGTATATGTTGACAGGAAATGTATTTTCAATCTTAACGTGAGAATAAATAGGCAAATGAATAAATAGTTCTAATATAACATGCTGATTTCGCTTGACAATAAAGATGTGTTAAAATTTACAATTTATTACGGGAAGCACGAGCCTGACATCATAATCAAAATTACAACGGTATTCTTTTGAATCTCACCAAACGAACTATCAGAACGGGGAAATAATACAACTGTTTAGAATTTTCAAGGTATAAAATGCAATAAAATCTAAAGAAAAGTAAATTTAACTGTTTTCAAACTTTTCTACCGTTTTGGATTTTACTTTACAAGCTCCATAATCAAAATTGCTGTCATTTGAAAAGCCTTATACATGTAGTACCGCTTCATTTACATAATTTCCGTTTTTGCCATATTGGAATTGAAATAATTCATGGTAGTCATGCGTTTGCATTAGATTTTAACATGGGGTAAACACATTTGTTTAAATTTTATCCCTCGCCGTAGCTCGGGATATATTTGCTCAAATAGTTTTAATATATTAAAATATCCAACAAATATTTGTCTGCCATGAATTATTTCTTACATAAAAATAAAATAAAATAAAAACGCTAATTGTTTGCGTTATTACCTTGCATATGTGTAAAGTTTTAACTGCATAAATGTATACCATCGAAAGTAAGCAAAGTGTCCGGGCAAGTCAGTGATTGGGGTGGTCTTGAATGTGAACTAATACAAATTTTCTCCGTGTGAAGATTGTTCATGGTGACTTTATGATGGGGGATATACATTAAAGCTTGAATATTTGCCACGCGAACGTGTGAATTATGAGTGAGGAATACCTCCTGCATGTCCTTCTTATCCATACAGAATTATAGAGTCAAAATCATCAAGGCAATACATCAAAATACCATAGACACAAGACAAGGCGAGCAGATGAGAAAACATAAGAGATATTTTAGAACAAATACTAAAGAATAAAAATACATGAATGACGGAGAATGAAAGTTATACTTAACGATTGTGTTTATGTATTTTGGAATATTTTTTCAGTCCATTTTGTCTACAACTTTAGGCTTAAGCAAGTTTAATCATGTAAAAGATATTGTGATTGCTGGAAAGAGCTTTCCGCTTTATTTGAACCGATCAACGGCTCTGATACATGGGCAGTTCAGGAAATATAGAAGTAAGTTAAATTATATTGTGAATAAATTTTCCTGTTTATTTAATCGCCAAAAGATCTTTATGTAACAAAATAAAAAAGATTTAACCTGTATTGATTGACATATTTATACTGTCAAAAGATAAACATTTCATGCCTATTCACGATAAATAAATTTGCCATCTGCAAACGACCTTTAATGCAGATTAATAGATTTTCCTAATTTTTTCCAGGCAGCATGTTGCATGGATGGATAATCTTTGAAATTTCAATTTAAAAAACATAGATCACCGTTCTTGATTTTAAGATAATTGAGTCTTAATGCTGAAAAATTTTATATAGATTATATAGGGAAAATCGAAATTTCTCGTACAAAAAAAACTGCAGATAGAATTTTTTTTTTATAAAATTGTGAAAAGAACACTATCTGACATGCTTTTATATTCTTAAAAGAAAAATTGGGGTCACCGTTTATTTTTTCTTATTATTTCCAAAAAAACTAAAATTTCCTTTACATTTCAGTAGAAAAATTTTCCGCCAATTATCTCCCCTGAAAGGGTTCTTTTTAGAATAACATTTTTACATTTTGCTACTTATGCATTTTTGTCAATTTGTTTATTTAAATAAATTTATGATATAAATTTTACATTATATCAAATACTCGTTGCTCGTTGAAAATATATATTTACATACAAATTTTCTAGATATCATATGATATATCTTAAACATCACAAAATCGGTGAAAAATCGAAGATTAAATACGGCAAATGCTATGAACGAGGGAGATATTTTTAAGTTTCCATTACAGATTTCGAGATATTAACAGCATTACACGCGTAACACACTTTTAAGAAAAAAATGACCAAGATACATTTACTTGTTTGACGTTAGGAATTTTAGACTAACCTTATGTTTTTAAGGTCGAAACAGAGTTAGTTAATGCAAGTACAGGATCATTCTTGTACAGCATTATGAGTGACGGTTATCTAAATCATCGGATGGCCTCATGATCTGATGGCTAATGAATTAATGATAGTGATTGAAACCTAACTGTATATATGGTAAAAAACTGTTTGTACAATGTCGATTTCAAGTTGGCTCACTTCTTTCCCAATCAGAGGTTCATTTAGGGGTTAGAAATAAGCTTGAAATTTGTGGTACCATTTAAATGGCTACCAATGTATCAATTTGAGTTACAGTATAAAAAAACAATATTATGTCAATGTCAGTAAAATATAAACCTTTTTTATCGGCACAAAACCGTAGAAGGGCAAAACTCGCCCTTCCAAAGTTTCTTGGCCTCATACAAATATGTTTATATTTTTTCTGACATTGACCTAAATGTTACCCAACTTGACAACAATTTAGATATAGATTCTCCTTCAGGTACGAGTGAGTTATGGAATTTCTCCACCCGAGATAGTTAAATTTTCGATTTTCAAAATCTAGAATTAATCTTTTGTCATTAAAACGGCATTATATTCGCTCATGAAAATCATTTACAATTAACATGGTTTCGAAATATCAAAGGGAGGACACGGTTGTTAACTTTAACCCAAATGACATACGTATCAGCTGATATCCATTATGGCGACAGGGGACGCCGAAAAAAATTGTACCCGATTCAATAATTACTGCTCTCCTTCGACAATATCTCGTTAATATATATCATATTAAACGATGATTAATGGTAAAACGATTAAATTCTGTCAAGTTTAATATATTTACCTTTTTGTGTTAAAATAGTTGCTCTCATTTCCTCTTCATCTAACCTTTGACTGCTGATGCTAATCAATATGCATCACCAAATCAGGAATGCATCCGCGTTTATTAATATATATTATGTTTGGTACAAAACATGTTGATATATAAAAACATATCATAATAGATATGTTCATTAAATTGTTTTGATAGCAAGATTCAAATATATCAGTTGATAAAGAAATATATTTTGCACTAGATAATGTCAGCGTATTCACACAATAAAAAAAATGAGTAATTTCCTGTTAAAAACAATCCGGAGTACGACTGGTTTTTCTCTCTTCGAAGATGTCTAACCTAATTTCTAGCGGAAGTAGATCAGCTTGCCGGTTAAGATTCAGGGCGATAGCTATACTGCGGATAGCCACCCTTGTAAAAAATATCTCCCTTAATATGCATAGCATTCGTCTTATGTTATCTTTGGTTTTTACCTTTGGTGGACTGAAGTCCACGAATATATCACCAGCTCAGTTGCTAGTATTTCGATACTAACCCCAAATTCATACTTTTTAATTTACTGTTACAAAAATTTCAAAAATTTGCGAAAGCTACGCAATGTCTTTCTCGTACATAACTGATAAGTCGAAAGTTGACGACATTTACACATCTTGGCATCAAAGAATTTATTACTTCAGCGTGTCACTGTTACTTATAGATTCTAGTTTGTGTAGAGTGACGTGTCTTTTCATGTACGTTTTGCAGGTTATTTAACGATTGGCATACCAACTTTACAAAGACCTCGAGTAAGTTATCTTGACCAAACTATTTCATCATTGATAAGCAATACGAATGAACAGGAACAAAAGGATATAGTAATAGCAGTTTATCTTGCGGATATCAATCAGACATGGGTAAAAATAACAGCAGATAATTTACAAATGAAATATTCTAAATATCTAAAATCAGGATTTATGCAAATATTTCATTTCCATGAACAGGTTTTTCCTGATTTTAAAAGCCTTCCTAGAACGTTTAACGACTCACTAGAAAGAGTAAAATGGCGTACAAAACAGAATATTGATTATGCATATATGTTCATGTATTGTCAAAATATATCTAGTTATTACCTGCAACTAGAAGATGACATCGAGGCTGTTCCTAGATATTTTTCAAGAATCAGAGATTTTGTATTGAGGACATCCGCAACTAGGAAATGGTTTTGTTTAGAATTTTCGAGTTTAGGATTTGTAGGTAAACTTATACACTCTGAGGATCTAAAGGAGCTGGCAAATTTTATACTCATGTTTTATTATGTCCAACCAGGGGACAATTTGTTTGGTTATCTTAAGAAAATAAAAACACAATTTAAAGACTTTATACATAAGCCAGCACTTTTTCAACATATAGGTGTGATATCTTCTCTTAAAGGAAAACATCAATTCTTACAGGAGAAATCTATCAAGAAATCGAAGGCAAGGAAACGTTTTTATCATTTTAATCCGCCGGCAGTTATAAAAACTACCATTGAAACCTTTGAAGATCATACTCCAGAAAAAGCCTACGGTCTAACAGATGATTATTTTTGGGGAATTTCCCCACAAAAAGGTGATACGTTTGTAATAAAATTCACAAATCCAATTAACATTACTAGAATATATATAAAATTCGGATTACCTGAGCGCCAGAAAGATGTTTTGGTGAACTACAGTGTAAAAATATCATCTAAACCAAACTGCACAAGTTGGTCCGCACTGCCGTTAACAAATATTGACGAAATCGATACAAATAAGACAAAATTACAATTACCTCATGATATGATATGTCTCATGCTGTTTGTGACAAAATCTCAAAGAAACTGGGCAATAATTAGAGAAATAAGCTTATTTAAACCCGGAGACGTTATCAACGAGAATCCTGCTTATTTAAAGAAGTACAATACCAAGAAACCAAACAAGAAACAAAAGAATATTAGAAATAACATAGATTCTTTTTATGGGAATAGTTTAAACCATGTTAAAGAAATTGTGAATAGTCTGCATAAGAAAATAAAAAATCCTTTGCATTAATTTCAGGCCAATAGCATAATTCTGCAAAAGGAAAGAAAAAGACATGTACTAATTAAACATCAATCTAACCTGATTAATTGGGGTTTGGTAGTGGTTTGGGCGTGAAAATATGAAAGGAACAAAAATATTACATGGAATGTATTTTCCCCTAATTATTTACTTTTATTTTTTTAGGGGGGGAGTGTTAATTGTTAATATTCCACTAGTTTTTTTTCAGCTTTTGAAAGGTACATGTACATGTACCAGTTGAAAATACATATTCAATATATGAATATTGTCGGAAATTAAATTTTTAGTTTGTACTAGCCGAAGAAACCGGTAGAAATGCGAGATTTTCCGCGGAGAGAACAAATACAATGTAAATGTATATTTTACCGAAATGTTCATAAATTGTTTTTATCTTGCAACTCTGATGGGATAACATTGTTTACTTGTTTATTCTCATTTATTTTAGGTTAAGGTTAGTATTATTTATAGTTCCATACTTTTCCTTCTGAGCACGGCCATTGAGATTCTCACCGGGTCACTGATCTTTCTGGCTCCATTATGCACGTGATTGGGGTTGGTCACCAGGGAACTATAAATACTGCCGTAATCACCGGGACAAGGGGATTCGGTATGTAGACACTGAACAGAGCACAAGGAGTTTATCCCATTTTGGAGATACAAACTGAGGGTAGGGCGGGTTGCTTTTTTAGACATGTCAACTGATCGACATGTGAAAAAATGTTTACTAATAACGTATTCGTTGCCTGTCTGTCTTATATACTGTATGTTGGCATATGTCTATGTTGAAAAGGATGTAAATAAACGCCACGTTTAAACTTCATGTTTGTATTTATCCCGTGAACTCGGGTTTATTATAACGGGAAACGTCAAACAGACCCCAAAGCCACACAACCTTCGAGAATCTAACTCCCGTTACACAACGATAGATTATATCGGAAAAGTCATGAAAGTCGCATATGTCTAGTCTTTTTTTTTAAGAAGGCGATGTTTGACGCAAAAGCAAGCGAGAACAAAGCACCCAAGTTTATTTTTCCAAATTCGCGAAATTCTACATCTGTTAAAATATGCGATACAATATTTACATTTTAATAGTTAAATACCAAACGTCCTGTTGTTTCTGCATACAAGCTAGCCCAACAGCATTATGACTTAAAGGTTCTATGACGTTGATTTCTGATAGTCGAAAAGCGGTAGATTCTTGCGTCGTGTTTCGCGCAATTTACCGTTTCCGATATGACATCCGTCATACAGAGATGAAGAGTTTTTTCATATTATTTCAGAAAATACTTGAATTTATGTATGTATCTAATGATGAATCTAAACACATTCTCTTTTAAGATAAATTCATCTTCGCTAGCCAAGGGTTACGACTCGCTTCTCTTCACTCTTGGCAGATTAAGCCAGAATTTGTAAACCACGAACGGCGACATCTTGTGGCTGGGAGTAGTCAGACCCACTCTGATTACATCACTACTGACCAATGAACACGGTACTGTTCGACTTCGTAAAATAAACACACACATGTACTTTGGCATTTCATCGTCAGAATGAGGCAAGTAACCCAAAACCTCAATAAGCTGATTAAACACAGTAAACTGACCGTAGATATTGTTCTCTTGTGTTTTGGGAGCAAACTCTCGTGGCATTATCTGCAATTTTCAACGCATTTCGGCATATTATTTGTATCTATTGTTTATATTGTCGACATGCGATCGTTGTTTTCTGATTAGTGCATCTGGTCTCAGCTGAATAAAATAACAATTAGTAATGCACTGAACCGAAATCCCGGCTATTATTTTCCCATTCTTTGTACACTTTTTTTCTATAAAAGTCAGTGAGAAATAAGCGAAATAAATAATCCGAATATCCATCGTCTTGATTTGGTAATACATTATAGATACAAAGTAAATACTGGAAAGACGATATCGGCATCAATATTAATTAAAGATTGTTTACTTGTGATGTTTTATTCGAGAAATTGGAGCACACTTGTCAATTTTGCTCACGACGTTGAACGGAAAAATCGCGGGAAATTCGATGACGTCAAGTCTATTGTACAAAGAGAGGATAACTCTTTCCTTAGAATTAGATTAATTAAAAGAATTAAAATTGGATGTAGCTCCTTAAAAAGGCCGATGAAATCCTGTTTTTTACAAAACGAATCGAGAGTATAGGTAAATTTCTAAATGTATAGAAAATATAAGGAAAATATCACCTACAGAATTTTATTTTTATAGCGTAAAATTTCTTTACGTTTCTCAGTTATTTTTTGGTGGGAAGTAAATAAAATACCAATTTTTATAATCAAAACTCAAAATATCGAATATATAAACAAGTTATACAGAAGACTGGAATAATGTTTTCATTATGTAAAAAAATTATGAAAAATTATCTTGACAAAAAAATTGAAACAAAAATCAACTGCAGAATTAAATAGTCAGTTTGGTCAATTGAAATCACTTTTCATGCTGTTTCTATGGGATTATTCATGTTTTTTGATAGTGCACACTGTCTGATGTATAATTCGTCTCAGGATGTTCGCTGCTCAATTTCAAAATAACAAGCTTTTCATAACATTGGTAAATATTGATAGCGGATTAATAAAGTAACTTAAAGAGCGAAAAAAACAGTATAGGTCAAATGGCTTATTATTCTGCATGCAAAAGATTTATGAAAAGAAAAATGGGTGTTAGCGGGAAAAATAATTTATGGCATTAAAATGGATAAAACCAGATGATTCTGAACATCTGACAAAAATTCAAAAACATGACCAGCGAACATCCTTAAATATATGTAGTGTAAATTGTTTGTGTTGGTTAATCTTTTCGATTTTCTGTTCGGAATGTTTTGAAATATGGATATGGTCTTAGAGCAGAATTACATGGAATAATCTATTTCGAGATATCCAGTAGTTATAGTGAAATCTTTCAAAAAAATAGGATGTTGAAACTTGAAAGTGTATTTCATATTATGTTTCAAGTACAAAGAATTACCCAGAGCCATAGAGGATATATGAAATTAACATCCAATTTTATAGAATAAAATATATATTGTTATTTTGAGGTCTGGAAGGTGAAAAACTTGAATGAAGTCAAAGAAAAGCGACTAAAGACATGATAAAATTCTTAAAAAAGAGGCTTACTGACGTATAATATTTTTTATACAAAGATATGTATCTTAGAACCCTTGCTAAATGTGGAGAACGGTTCAAATAATGTATTATACAAAAATTCAGATAACATTTTATTAACAATATAAAACAACAAAAAATCAAAGTCCAATGATAAAAAACGGAAGGTCTGGTTAATGTATACATGAAATAAACCCACGTAAGACTAAAAAAATATACATGTAAATTGCAAATAAACAGCACCTTAAAGAATGTATCTTGTAAGGCATCGAATACTTCAAGAGACCAAACCATGAAGAAATATACACGATCTAAAGATATAAATGTTTATATGTACTAGATATTATGCAAATGCATTCTTATCTCAGAATTAAAACATTAGTTCAGGATTTGTATTTGCTAAACTTTAAGTTTTTGTCCCTGTAACAATCCTATTTCACTTATGATTGCCGAAGTAATCTGAGATCTGGTCACTTCTATCCGAACACAAGAAATATTAAACAAATAACTTAAAATGTGACGTGTATCTGAAAGTACTTCGGTATTGAAAGATCCTTTAGATAATGTACCAATTGTATGCCAATCTGAGCAATGTTTTGATGATGAAACTTGCACTTGCCCGCTTACGATATAATCAGTCTTCTTGGTTGGATACCCACCCACTATAATAATTCCTGTTAGATTTTTTGGTTCTGTTAAAACAATCTTATACTCTTGTCCTTTTTCAGGACTTACTGCCCAGAAGTATTTTTCTGTTAATTCATAAGCAGATTCGGGTGTAAAATCTTCATGAACAACCATTGTTGTATCCACTTCCGCTTCTGGGTTTAATATGTAATACTTTTTACGTCGAACTATTTTTTTACCCTTAAAATATCTATCTACAATCACCTGCCGTTTATCTTTTAGTGAGGATATAATTCCGTGATGTTGAAATAAACTAGGGCGGTAACGTATTTCTTTACTCTGTAATTTTATGTTTGCAATGATATTCATTAAATAGTCACAGGGTTGCACGGAATAAAACAGTATAAAAAAATCAGAAACCGTCATTAGATCAGATGACCTAAAAAACACACCTATAAATCCCATATTTGAAAAACGAATTAAAAACCAATCGTGCGCAGTAATACGCTTGAATCTTCTTATGTCAGTAATAAAATTTTTTGACGTTTCAACATCATCTTCTAAATGCAAGTAATAATCTGATATATTGTAACAATATCTAAATAAAAATGCAAAATGTATGTTTTGTTTACTTCTCCATATAAATCGTTCTAAGCTATCATTGTATGTGCGTGGCAAAAGTTTAAAATCAGGATAATTTTGTGGCGGTAAAACTATTATCTGAATATGACCGGAAGTCACATACTGCTCATAGGTTGCAGACATGTTTAAAGCTCGTTCGTTATTCCAGTCCAGATCGTCATCAGAAAACATTATCACTATGGTAACTGTTTCTTTATCAAATGGAGACGTATTTGCCAGTATTGAATCTATGGTATTGTGCAAATAACTGTATCGTTCTCTTTTAACGGATGCTAGTGCAATAGTTAGAAAACCTGCAAATCAGAGTGTAAAAACAGTTTGATACCATAAAATAATTGTATAAAAAGAAAGAAATGCATATTCTATTATAGACATTGGGTCGTTTTTAATGGTGTTTTTAACTTTCTGTATGTAATATATTACGTATTTTCTATCTGAAATTACATGTATCTTGATATATCCAAAATTCAAAGTCGAATGAACAAAAAGTTTAAAACATTTTGTTGTTATAGAATATTCTAGGTCTTTAGTTTTTAGCAACAAAATAGAGAAATTAGATATGAAGTATCACATTACATACAACTATTCGATTACAGAAAATGTAATGTATGCTACAGGGTTAGATTTTCTTTTCTGTAAGTAAACAGTCTTACAAATATATGTTGTACATAAATTACGCTTACCTCTAATTTATAACGACACAGAAAACGATAAATTCCATAAATTATGAGAACAATAAAGACATTATACAGTTTACATTAACGAATCTGTTTATGAAACCTCTATCATCTGTACCTTTCTTATCTTTGAAGTGACCATACTGTAGGGATGCTTCAACACTAAAATTTAGTACAAAATATGTTGTCCCAGACTTTTCCGTGGTATGACGAATCTGCGGAAACAATCAAACAATGAATTAAATAAAACAGCACTATATGTAAAACACACAAAGACATAAAAAAACAAGCATTTTTTTGGCTTTAATGTTTTTACAAAATGACTAAATTGTTGTTTAGACAAAAAACTCATATGTACTAGCCTGTGGAAACAGCTGAAAAAGATCTGTACATTAGTCGTACATGAGTCTGCAACTCAAAACGAACTTCCATGTTTACTTAAAAAGTAACTCTAGGGGACAATGTACAGGCTGGACAGAATCAAATTGTCTTATTCCAAGGGCTATAACTCGAAAAATTCAACAACAACAACACTTATACAGAATGATATAACAATGTACCTATTCTCAAAAAACCATTACAAGGTGATTCTACACAATCAATGTGACGATATCAAAATGTTTAAGTCGCAACGACTAAAAATTCCTACGTTATGTAAAATCTATTCATCAAAATCTTTTACTCAGTGAAGTTAAACGAAAATGCCAGAGTGATTCCTATACACACAAAACATATTGATTTCTTGGTAGAAGGGCATAAAAATGTTTTGTAATAAGATTATAAGAAATTAAAGACTGTTAAACTGATGTTATCTATTTGAATACGTTTTTTCTTAAAAGATAATACCACGTTCAGACGTATTTACAAAAAACTGTGCGTATCATAATCTTGCCGATAGCTGCTAGTGTACACATTTAAGTGTATGGGTTACGTACATAATTCATGACATGATGTCATGGATGTGGGGTATGATAATTAGATTATTTTCAGTTCAGTTTCATTATCCATCATAGTTACAACATGTAATGCCCTGTAAGACCGAGAGTGAAAACAAAATACCAAAACATCAGCGTGAGTTGATTTAGTCCCTAATTGTATCAATGATGTCAGATTAGAGGCACGTCTTGTGTGATTTGTCCCTTTTTTGCCCGGTTATTCTGTAATATATAAAAAAGCATCAATGAAAACACGAGGAATACATGATATAGGGCAAATGGAAAAAACCACTTTTATTTTCAGTTTGTATCTTTGTATTTCAGCGGGTGAACGTTGATTCGCCCAATGCTATTACGCCCCACTTTCATTACGCCCCTTCACTTTTTTATTACGCTCCATTTCGTTATCTTGTCCAGCTTGTAATAGGCACTGTGGGTCTTATATGTGAACTGGCAAATAATAAAATAACATTCGAGGACCGAAACGTTTCTTGTAGAAATTCATTTCATAATACTAAATAACGAAATGTGTTTCACTTTTGACTTTATATTTCGACAATTTGAATTCATAAACCCCAAATAACATAAAAATAAATAAGAATACATTGATAAAAAGTGTAAAATTCCACAAAAAAGTCACACCATCTTTTCTACTATAACTTTTGTCGACCTTGTTTGATAAGTATGTCTTGATATAAAAATTGTGTTATTGTAAAACTTGATATGTAATGGATACCGCGACTCAATGTCGATTTCGATATTATACCTGAAATAGAATGGGGCGTAATAAGACACCGAGATTCAATGTTTTACCAGGGCGTTATGTAAACGGGACTGGGGCGTAATAAAAACGGGACTAGGGCGTAATGAAAATGGGGTCGGGGCGTAATAAAAACGGGGTTTGGGCATTATAGAAATGAGGCTAATTATAATTGGAGCGAATCATCTGTAATTCATTTCAGCGACCAACAAAAAACTGGATAAAATGCCATCACATCTATTAAAGTACGTTGTACAGAACTCAGTCTCTCGGTTCTACATCAAGAACAACCATCGGAAGGATTAAAGACCAAACGTACATCTATACATGTATACTATGACAAGGGAGACAACTGTGTAATTCGTCTGCATTAAAAGTCATGAGAGCCAAATTATGTCTTGCTCCTGTGGAAACAATAATAAAACAATTACGGTCCTCATTTGAGGTAGACATTCAGATTTGGCAACCCGAGAGAGATTGTTTTCTACCTCAAATAAGGGCCGTACTTGTATAATGTTTTTATGTATTTCAGTTAGTTAATTAATCCAATTTAAAGCTTATATTTTGGAACCGAAATATTTAAAGCTTAATAGATATTGATTGATTGATTGTTTTTGGTGAACGTAGAATGACAAATATTGTATACACATTAAGGACGAGAACCAATTCCACAATTTAGCAAGTAAACATGACGGCGGAAAGAGACACGAAAAAAGTGGAGATTGACAGAGACGAATGCTTTAGCTTCTGTAGCGGTCATCAACCAACTCTTTATTAGCGTATAAGGAGCATGGCATTCTCCAAACACGTTACCCATAGAGTTCAGGTTTTGAATAAACTATAAAAAAAAAACATTTCAGAAGTACTACGTTCGGAAATATCGAAAATAAGATATATTTTAACTGGGGATGCTTGAAGCCTGATGAAAGTTTTACGCAGTCCTATGGTGTTTACTTATATGTACATAAAATTTTGTTTTTCTGATTTCACTTTTGTTGTAATCCGAATTTGCAACTGCAAAATAAAAAAGAATGCTTACCTTGTTGTTCTGTATGTCCTCGTTTCCCTCTAAAAGTATACAAAAGATTTGTTCAGAGACATACCACAATTATAAAGAATTTACAAAACTTGAAAATTGGTGTCACTAGAGAAAATTGTTTGTATATTATGCGCATTTCTAGATGACGGTCTATCCGGTTCAAAGTGTAGGAAAAAAAATTGCATCAATAAAACTGGATTGTCCTAAAAAGGGTAGCAAACAACAAGAACATTCATGGGTTTACACATCTCTAGCTTTAAAAATATATCAATATCACTGACGTGCATACAACCGTCTGTAGATACTTTGGAGCTTTTGTAAGGTTTCTATACACAATTGATAAATAATTGTACAAGTAACTGATCAGGGGTTAATGTGCATGAATATTACCCATGTTACTTGAATACTGAAATAAAAAAGCGAGCAAACAGTGCTTTCTTAGATCGCAGATTTCTTTATGCGTGTTAAACAATTTTTATAAAGACCAGTGGTTAATCAACTTTATTACTTACTAATTCCTGCGTCGTTGTAATTCGTTGGATATTCGTTTATCAAACTGTTAATCTGAATAAAACCGATCACGGAACATACTGAACACAATACAATCAAAGTTCGTCGTCGGCTTCCACGCTTCAAGAATCGCATATTACTCTATAAAATACAAATAACTGTATAAATATACGTATAAAATGTATATAGTTTGCTAGATTATACGACATCCTTGTTAGATTCCGGTTAAGCCTTGATCATCTAAATACCACAATACAATAATAACGGCAATATTAAATTAAACCTGCATTTATAACGGTTTCATGGAAGATATCCTTTAGTTGTATTTATTTAAAAAATGTTTTGTTTGAATGATAATACGACCATGTGACCATATACGTTACATAGGACGTACCAATTTCGTCTTTTGACCAAAGGTAGCAAATCAATCACGAGGACAAAAACAATCATAAAAAATACGCCAAACGAACACTTTACGTTAAATAAACGTTAAAAAAAAACAAACAAAACATAAAACAAAAAACAAAAAACAGGAGATATCATGTTTCAAAGGATATACCACACTCTACATGAAACGTATGATACAATTTAGCATACAATAAACAAAACGCACCACAAAAAATAATATTTTACACCAAGATGCCCTGTAAATTCATTAATGATTCTCTAGATCAAGACAATCATAAGAACTATTCTAAGTGTTTGTTGAATGCTCTTTTCGAGTTGTGCTCCACACAGATGTATTATGATATCGGAACACTCATTGTATTGTAGTAGTCAACTTTTTATACATTTTCATTGTATAAACAGAAATATTTTAGGATGCCAATTTGAAGTAAACCAAACATAAAATGATTAAAAGATAAAATTTGTGTTTTCAGCGTGTTTTGTTGTTCGTCGGTTTGTGTTTGTTTACCTTTTATTTTCAAATTTTTGGAATTTTTTATCCAATTTTGGGATTTATGTTAAGATTTCTCATAGATGAAAGTGGCCATCATATATTTAATCGAAGGAACATCTCAACCAAATCTTGTCTACAAAGTGTAATTTAAAATTCAGTCGACAGTACAGCAACGGCTACATTCATAAAGATCGTAGTGTCCATCAGCGTATTGAGCGAAAACATTTCCAGACTATCGTGGATGTATTGAAATCGATTGATCCTGATATCGATATGAATGGAGCTGAAATTATCGCCAAGCGCTACGTTAACCACCAACATTCAAAACGGGTGGACGTTGAAATAGAGATAAACAAAACCAACGGACTGACCACAAAAACACTGTTACAAATCAAAATGAATCCAGGAGACAACGTGAAATGGACAATAATACTTACAATGTTAGACGTAACCACTGCAGAACTGTCAGTAGAGAATACAGAGATAGAAATAAAGAACAATATAGGCAAGGTAGATGGTAGATATCGGCCGGCTTTTGGAACGTAAATAACTGGAATAAAAACACTTTTTCAGAAAATAATAAACTTAGAACTGACTCTATTAGTATTTTGAATTTAGATATTATAGGTGTATGTGAAACACATTTAAAGGGTAACGATGTTTTACATGTAAACAATTATAAATGGATTGGTCAAAATAGAAAACATCAACATAAAAATGCAAAGACTGGTTCTGGTGGCGTGGGGATTTTTATTAAAGAGTATTTTTGAAATGTTTGAAATAGGGGTTTTAGACACATCCTTTGAGGGTATTTTATGGGTTTATTTTAACCATAAACATTCAGAATTTAGATTCAATGTTTGTGTGGCATACTTGCCGCCTGAAAACTCGACACGTCAAGTTGACAAAAATTTATTTTTCGACACATTAATCACACAAATTTACGAATATCAAAACAATGGTCCCTTTTACATTTGCGGGGACTTTAATAGTAGATGTGGTGAAGAAAACGATTATATTGTTGGTGTTGATGATATATGCAAAAGAAATGTAGTTGATTTTAAATGTAACTCTTATTGTAACACATTTATTGACTTTTTAATAAGTGTGAACTGTTGTATACTAAACGGTAGAAATTAGCAATGACTATACATGCGTGTCAACAAAAGGTTGTTCAGTTGTAGATTAATGTATTGTGCCGTATGATTATTTAAACTTGTTTGAAAAGTTTGCAGTGATAAGAGCAAATGATCTGGTGACCCTTGCGGGTTATGATTTATCAGGTATTGATTTGAAATTGATTTCTGACCATTCATTGATTAAATGGAACTTTGATCTTAGCGCGTTTATTTCAGAAAAATTTGTAAAACAAAAAGAATCAGAAGCGTTTAGTTTTGTAAAATATAACTGTAAAAATGTACCTGCAGATTTTGAGTACAAATGATATATGTTTAAAAATAAAATCATTTATTGATAAGTTTGAGAGGGAAAATCAAGAACAAATATGTGTAAATGACATTTATACACAATTTTGTGAAACTGTAGAAGATGAAGTGGTAAATAAATTGACTTGTAACACTATATACATAGGTAGTAATCGTACAAATAAAAAACATAGCGTGAAAAAACCTTGGTGGAATGATGATTTAAACAAACTATGGGTCGAAATGTGCAAGGCCGAAAAAACTTGGAAGAAATCTAATAATATTCGACGCGCTAGGGAACATAAGGCGCTCTATGTTCAGAAGAGAAAAAAATTTGATAGGGAGGTACAAAAATATAAGCGAAGGCACTGGTATAGTATGCAGGAGGAACTTCTGTTTGAATCGAGAAGAAACCAACAGCAGTTCTGGAGGAAAATTGGTAAGATTGGAGTAGCTGAAAAACTCAAAACTTACTGATGTTTTAGATAGATGGAAATCGGAATATAGTAATTTGCTGAATCAACAAAATTCAACCAAGGTTTTCGAGACACAAAGTTATATTTGTACGAAAAATACTTTTAACGATTTTTTATTGACGGAACCCATTTCGTTCACAGAAACGGTTTATGCTATTGATAAAGCAAAAACAAAGGCAAATCTGCTGGATTTGATAATTTGCCCGTTGAAGTTTTGCATAATCATTGCTCCAGTCTATTCTTATATCATTTATTCGATTTTTGCTTTAGGTTTCAGAGAGTTCCAGATATATGGAATAAAGTTATCATTAATCCTATACCTAAAGCGAACATGGCGGATTCACGTGATCCCTTGGCTTACAGGGGTATTGCATTAGCCTATGTTTCATATAAGCTTTATTGTAATATCTTAAATGAAAGGCTAACGCAATGGGTAAATGATAATAATCTGATAGCAGATGAGCAAAATGGTTTTCGTCAAAATCGAAGTACAAAAGATCATTTATCTACACTTACCAATATAATTGATGTCCGAAAAAGCTGCATAAATCTACTTTTTGTGGTTTCATCGATTTTAAGAAAGCTTATGATACTATCAATAGAAATGTTTTATAGTCAAAGTTAAATGTAGTGCGTATTACAGAAAATTTTTTTGCTGCATTACGGTCTATATATACAAATGTGCAATGTTCGATACGATTAAATGGTCATTTATCAAAGTGGTTTAGTTTCAATAGCGGCCTTAAACAAGGATGTCCGCTGTCTCCGACGCTATTTAATATTTATATCAATGACTTAGTGTCATTATTGAAATCTTTTAATTGTGGTGTTGATATAAATGATGAAAAATTTTGTATTCTGTTATATGCTGATGACGTTGTTATTTTAGCAAACGATGAAAATGAACTAAATTGTTAAATGCATTAGATAAATGGTGCAGTGAAAATTGTATGAATATTAATGCCAAGAAGAGTAATATCATGCATTTTAGAACACCTTCTGTTGATAAGTCACGTTTTGTATTTAAGTTTGGAAATAATGTCATTGAATATTCTACTACCTATACTTACCTAGGTCTTGTTTTAAGTGAATTTTTAGATTATAATGTAACTGCTAAAGCTGTTGCGGCTTCTGCAAACAGAGCACTTGGACTAGTTACAGCTAAATGTAAAATTTTAGGTGGTGTTACTTATGATGTATTTTTAAAACTTTATGAAAGTTTGGTACTCCCAATTATTGAATATGGTGCTGGTATTTGGGGTTGTAGAAATTTTTCTTTTATTAATGCTATACAAAACAAAGCCTGCAGATTTTTTCTTGGAGTTGGTAAATATACTCCAAACGCTGCAATTGCAGGTGATATGGGGTGGACACCTATTTTTCAAAAACAATGGAAATGCATTATTCGTCTTTGGTGTCGTTTGAGTAATATGAGTTCTAATCGGTTAAATAGAAGGGTTTTTATATGGGCAGATGTTATGAGGAGAAATCATAAATTTATAAAGAATTGGAATTTTTGTGTAAGGAAAACATTTTTTGAGTACAATGTAGAATATTTGTGTAATATTACGGAATATATTGATTCTTCTTCTGTTGTTAAAACTATTATGTCTAGAATGTTTAGTAAATATGTTGATGAGTGGCATTTAAATTTACATTCAGAAAGTTCTTTATCGGGCAATGGTCGTAATAAACTCCGTACTTATAATTTATTTAAGAAAAGTTATGAAACTGAAACTTATTGTAAAATTCCAATGTCATTTTTACATAGAAGTGCATTTGCCAAATTTCGATGTGGTGTAGCACCGTTAAGAATAGAAACGGGGAGATTTGAAAACTTACTTTTACTTGATAGAGTCTGTGATAATTGTAACGTTTTAGAAGATGAAGCTCATGTAATTTTATCATGTACCTTATATAACGATTTTAGACAAGATGTATTTAATGAAGCAATACGTATAAATCAAGGTTTTATGTCGTTTAACGATATGCAGAAATTAGTGTTTTTATTCACAGATGCCAATATTATACGAAGCTGTGCCAAAGCCTGTTATCTTATTTTAAATAGACGTAGACATGTTTTATACTGTAAATAATGTATATAATTACAAATACAATGTATTTTTTAAGTTATATAGTCTCTTATAATTCTGTAAAGAACATGAAGAATGGCTCTCTTTTTATACTTATATATAGATAATACGTTTTATGTATCGATGTTTTATTATATTGTATATTGGAAAGATGAGACTTTAATAATAAAGTATTGATATTGAATTATATTTCCTTCTTACTATATTTAGGTTCAAATCATGTTTAAATGCTAAACATGTTTAAACTAGAGGCTCATAAGAGCCTGTATCGCTCGTCTGGTTTTTACTTGTCTACCTTCAGCATGACTAAAAATCTAAGCGTAAAAGTCAATTTGGCTGGTTTTCCCATAGGGTCCTAAATTAAACTAAGTTCGGCTGTGGCAGCCATCTTGGTTGACACTCCAGGTCATCAGACACAATTCTAAAAGATTACCATCTAAGGACCATTTCTGCCAAGTCTGGTTACAATTGACTCAGCGGTTTCATGCAAACGGATTTTAAATGAATTTTCCCATAGGGTCCTATGTTAAACTACGTGTGGATGTGGCGGCTATCTTGATTGACAGTCCGGGTGATCAGAAATACATCTAAAAGAGGGCCATCTAAGAACCATTGCTGCCAAGCTCTGTTCCAATTGACTTAGAATTTTCAGACAATAAGGTTTTAAATGAATTTTCCAATTTTGTCCTGTGTCAAACTAAGTTCGGCTGTGGTGGTCATCTTGGTCGACAGTCCGGGTTATCGGACACATTTCTGAAAGAGGATCATGTAAGGACTATTGCTGCCAACTTTATTTCCAATTGCCACACGGGTTTTAGACAAGAAAATTGTTAAATGATTTTTTCCATTGGGTCTTATATTAAGCAAAGTTCGGCTGTGGTTTATAGTCTAGGCCATCTGACACATTTCTTAAAGACGACCATTAAAGGAATATTGCTGGCAACTTTATTTCTAATTGCCCCAGTGGTTTTAGACAAGGTGATTTTTAAATGTACTTCCCCCAAGTTTTCAAGATAGAAGCTAAAGACAGCGAACTCGTCAAATTTAGCCTTTCAAGGCCAATAACTCTTGTTAGGTGTCGTCGTATATCTTCGACCTATAATTACTTTGGTAGGCCTGGTCATAAGGTTCGTTTTATCAATCAAAAGATTCTTTCTATCTTTTATAGCATAAATGATAGAAGCTAAAAACATCGAAAATCGTTAAATTTACCTTTCAATGGCAATAACTGTGTAAGGAGACGTCGTACAACTTTGACCCATGTCCACTTTTGTATGCCTGAACATAAGGATAATTTCATCGATTGAAAGTTTCTTTCTATCCTTTCTAGTTTTCAAGGTAGAAGCCAAAAAAAAAAAAAAACAACGAAAATCGTCAAATTCAGCCTTTCAAGGGCAACAACTTCTACATGTATAAGGAGTAGTCGTACAACTTCGACCCAATGGAGACTTTCGAAGAGCACTTCAAGGCAAAGGAAGGTCACATTCATTTTCCTTTATCTACTATACTTTATGAGATATAAGGCAAAATATGTCAGTTTACCCTCTAGGTTCTAAAAATAGACATGGCCGCCGTGTGTTTAGCTCGATTAGCATAATTGACACACATTTTAAAGTAGATACCCCAAAGTTGCTGGTTACAATCCACTCAGTGATTTCAGAGGAGATGATTTTTGAAAAAGTTTACAAAGACGACGACAGATGCCATGTCAGCTAAAAACGCTAAAGGATTAAGTACACGTATTTGCATTATCATGTTCATTAGCCCCACACCCGAACATAAGATTATTCCACATGCTTTTACATGTAGTATTATGTATATGTTCTGGTGTTATAAAACCATGAATTTCTAGGATATTAAATTAAAGGAAAAACCTTATCAGAGTCACTCATGCATAAAATGTGGGTAAAGGTGACCTAAATGGTGCTCATCTATGTTCAGTGCTATTAGCAGATTGTAGTTGTATAATATCATTGATATATCTCAATAAGTTTCTGATAATGGACCTAAATTAAAAACTTAATCAACAGACGTTAACTTACATATGATCTGACAAAGGTAAATATATAAGCCCCTTCCACATTCGTGCATGTGGAATAAAAAATGTTTAGGCCAATTTGATGGTTAAAAAGTGAAAACATACCTGTCAATATGTATAAATCATTAATGATAATTCAGAAACAACACTTTTCCTCACAGATATTCAATGTTATGCTTCAATAATTTAAAACTGTAACATCTGTTCTATTAACTACATTTTTTGCATACAATTAAGACATACAGATACATGTAGTGTAATAAATAATCCGAATATCCATCGTCTTGATTTGGTAATACATTATAGATACAAAGTAAATACTCGAAAGACGATATCGGCATCGATATTAATTAAAGATTGTTTATTTATGATTGTTTTATTCGAGAAATTGGAGCAGACTTGTCAATTTTGCTCAAGACGTTGAACGTTGAACGGAAAAATCGCGGGAAATTCGATGACGTCAAGTCTATTGTACAAAGAGAGGATAACCCTTGCCTTAGGATTAGCTTAAATGTAATAGATTAAAATTGGATGTAGCTCCTTAAAGACAAATCCTACTATTGTTTCTGCGCATACTGTTTTTGAACGTTATTGTTTCGCAATTTGTCAATTCGGTCTTCCAAATGTTTCGGTTTTAATGCTGCTGATGAGAGGTAACTCCTTGAAATGCGTCGTATACAGCATAGTATAAATTTACTATATCTAAAATTAGTATCTTTGGATTGTTATATGGAAACTCCTGGGATGATGCCTCTGCATGGTGGACGCTAGGTCCCTGAGGGTATTCGCCAACCCAGTCGTCAGACTTGTCTGACATGATTATTCATTGATTTGTTACAGAAATTACCAGTATTTAGCAAAATTAAAAAATAATAGAAATACTAAGGGTTCATTCCTTGTATTGCACATGGTAGATCTCCTTAGCTGAAATCTGGCTTCCTATTTCGGTATTTTTGGTTGAGTACTTCTTGTTTAATATAAGTTTGGTTTCGGTTTTAATGCTGCTGATGAGAGGTAACTCCTTGAAATGCGTCGTATACAGCATAGTATAAATTTACTATTTCTAATATTAGTATCTTTGGATTGTTGTTTTGAAACTCCTTGGATGATGCCTTTGCTGGTGGACCCTAGGTCCGCGAGGGTATTCGCCAACCCAGTCGTCGGACCTGTCTGACATGATTATTCATTGATTTGTTACCAGTATTTAGCAAAATTAAAAAATAATAGAAATACTAAGAGTTCATTCCTTGTATTGCACATGGTAGATCTCCTTAGCTGACATTTGGCTTTCTATTTCGGTATTTTTGGTTGAGTACTTCTTGTTTAATATAAGTTTGGTTTTTGATCTTCCAAATGTTTCGGTTTTAATGCTGCTGATGAGAGGTAACTCCTTGAAATTCGTCGTATACAGCATAGTATGAATTAACTATATCTAATATTAGTATCTTTGGCTTGTTATTTTGTCTAGCACGTTGTACGATATTCCGCGAAATTTCCATTCCCATCATGCAAGGCTTGCCTCTATCCGCCACTAGTGATAGTGCTCTGAGCTGAACATATGGTTAAATATGAATAGACCCCGGACCATTGAATTATTTAGAGTTTTTCATAAAAGATAAGTGTGATGGAAATCAATACACTTCGCACACTAGAAAAAACAGTTAAAAGCCTACAGTTAAAAGCACATGTTAAAAGTTTATATGGCATAATTTTCCTCAAAATCAAAGTTCTAAGAAGAATATTATTAGTCAAATTTTTTCGATTAGCGATTTTGCGTACTTCCGAGTCCCCCCAAAAAATGGCGGGAAGTTATAAATCCGACTTTGTGCCCATATGCATTTTATTTATTTCATTGGGACATATTTTTTTCACATAAGTCATGCCGCCTTCAAAACAATCTGTGTTTTCCCCCCCAAAAAAACAATCCTGATAAAAATATAGGCCAAATAATATATTAGCAGTAGATTCAAAACAAGGTAATAAAGATGACGTCATAACTCCATAAACTGGTCGGTGACTCCATATTTTTTAGCTTAACTGAAAGATGATACCATTAGGAATATATGTGCTAGAAATCAACAATTTATTATTGGTAAATCTGAATACATGTAATAAGATATGTCTTTAAAAATGCCGGTGAGAAATACTGTTTTTACAAAGGGGATCAAGAGTATAGGTAAATTTCTAAATGTATAGTAAATATACATGATAAAAGGAGAAAATCACCTACAGATTTTTTTTTATAGCGGACAATTCTTTACCTTTCTCGGTGTTTTTTTTTTTGGCGGGAAGTAAATAAAATACCAATTTTTATCATCAAAACTAAATATATCGAACATATAAACAAGTTATAAAGAAGACTGGAATAATGTGTTCATTATGTAAAAAAAAATATGTGTGTATTACAAATAGTTTATGAAAACGTTTATATTTCCAATAAGTATCACATATCAGCAATATAAAGAAAACATACGAAATTTAAGTTGCTATGAAGACAAAACAAGTCCGATGACCCCATAATCTTTTTCTGTCAATTGATTCTCCATATGAAAAATTATCTTGACAAAAAATTTGAAACAAAAATCACCTGCAGAATTGAATAGGCAGTTTGGTCAATTGAAATCACTTTTCATGCTGTTTCGATGGGATTTTTCATGTATTTTGATTGTGCACACTGTCTGATGTATAATTCGTCTCAGTTAAATATATGTAGTGTAACTAAGATTCACTAGAGATGGAAGTAAAAACGTTGTTCATGTTACCCTACTGAGCTACCCTAAAAGCCTGAATTATTGATTATAGAGAAATAAGACATGTTTAATTTTTTTCCATATTTTCGGGCATAGAATGAAGATTATGTGTATTGTAAATATAAACTAATCTCATTCCCAGTAAACGAAAAGAAGGCCAAAATAGTTTTTACGAAAAGCATACACCTTGGTTAAAACTAAAACCGTAAAAACATAACCTCTGTAACGAGAAAATCCTAAATCGTACACCTAGTACAATTTCTCAATATCTAACCAACAATATCGTATGACCATTCATTATGAAGTTGACAATTTTCTAGTATTTTATTTACATTTATATATATCTACTTAGAGCAATGTAAGAGTATAAGATATATTTGGGAATGAAATTTTAGAATTTAAATTTGTTCTTTGGTTCAAGATTATAGAAAAAAAAAAAAAATTCTAAACACGCTATTGGCAAATTGAAATTTTCTGAACTATGTAAACTATGGTGTTTAAGCTGAGTGGAATAATGGGTGTCGGAATTCATAACATCCCTGGAGGCTTTGCTTCTAGGTTCCAAACTTAGAATTTACAAAATAAACTGTCCAAGAACTTCTTTTACATCACTGAAATCAGATTGTTGGTGTTGGTTAATCTTTTCGATTTTCTGTTCCGATTGTTTTGAAATATGGATATGGTCTTAGAGCAGAATTACATGGAATAATCTATTTCGAGATATCCAGTAATTATAGGGAAAGAACCTTAAAAAAATAGGATGTTGAAACTTGAAAGTGTATTCACATTATGTTTCAAGTACAAAGAATTACCCAGGGCAATAGAGGATATATGAAATTAACAGCTAATTTTATAGAATAAAATATATATTGTTATGTTGAGGTCTGGAAGATGAAAAACTTGAATGAAGTCAAAGAAATGCCGCTAAAGACATGATGAAAGTCTTGAAAAAGAGGCTTACTGACATATAATATTTTTATACAAAGATATGTATCTTAGAACCCTTGCTAAATGTGGAAAACGGTTCAAATAATGTATTATACAAAAATTCAGATAACATTTTATTAACAATATAAAACAACAAAAATCAAAGTCCTGTGATAGAAAACGGGATGTCTGGTAAATGTATACATGAAATAAACCCACGTAAGACTGAAAAAGAAATAAAACATTTAAAATGCAAATAAACAGCACCTTAAAGAATGTATCTTGTAAGGCATCGGATAATACTTCAAGAGATCAAACCTTGAAGAAATATACAAGATCTCAAGATATAAATGTTTATATGTACCAAATATTATGCAAATGCATTCTTATCTTAGAATTTACAACATTAGTTTTTATTTGCTAAACTTTAAGTTTTTGTCCCTGTAGCAATCCTATTTCACTTATGATTGCCCAAGTATTCTGAGATCTGGTCACTTCTATCCGAACACATGTAATATTTAACAAATAACTTAAGATGTGACGTGTATCTGAAAGTACTTCGGTATTGAAAGATCCTTTAGATAGTGTACCAATTGTATGCCAGTCAGAGCAATGTTCTGATGATGAAACTTGCACTTGCCCGCTTACGATATAATCAGTCTTCTTGGTTGGATACCCACCCACTATAATAATTCCTGTTAGATTTTTTGGTTCTGTTAAAACAATCGTATAATCTTGTCCTTTTTCAGGACTTACTGCCCAAAAGTATTTTTCTGTTAATTCATAAGCAGATTCGGGTGTAAAATCTTCATGAACAACCATTGTTGTATCCACTTCCGCTTCTGGGTTCAATATGTAATACTTTTTACGTCGAACTACTTTTTCACCCTTGAAATATCTATCTACAATCACCTGCCGTTTATCTTTTAGTGAGGATATAATTCCGTGATGTTGAAATAAACTAGGGCGGTAACGTATTTCTTTACTCTGTAATTTTATTTTTGCAATGACATTCATTAAATAGTCACAGGGTTGCACGGAATAAAACAGTATAAAAAAATCAGAAACTGTCATTAGATCAGATGACCTAAAAAATACACCTATAAATCCCATATTTGAAAAACGAATTAAAAACCAATCGTGCGCAGTAATACGCTTGAATCTTCTTATGTCAGTAATAAAATTTTTTGACGTTTTAACATCATCTTCTAAATGCAAGTAATAATCTGATATATTGTAACAATATCTAAATAAAAATGCATAATGTATGTTCTGTTTACTTCTCCATATAAATCGTTCTAAGCTATCATTGTATGTGCGTGGCAAAAGTTTAAAATCAGGATAATTTTGTGGCGGTAAAACTATTATCTGAATATGACCGGAAGTCACATACGGCTCATATGTCGCAGACATGTTTAAAGCTCGTTCGTTATTCCAATCCTGATCGTCATCAGAAAACATGATCACTATGGTAACTGTTTGTTTATCAAATGGAGACGAATTTTCCAATATTGAATCTATGGTATCGCGCAAATAACTGTATCGTTCTCTTTTAACGGATGCTAGTGCAATAGTTAGAAAACCTGCAAATCAGAATGCAAAAACAGTTTGATACCATAAAATAATTGTATAAAAAGAAATGCGTATAGTATTACAGACATTGAGTCGTTTTTAACTTTCTGTATGTAATATTTTCTATCTTAAATTACATGTATCTTGATATATTTAAATTCAAAGTCGAATGAACAAAAACTTTAATAAATTTGTAGTTATAGAATGCTGTAGGTCTTTAGTTTTGGGCCAAAAAAAAAGAGAAATTAGATATGAAGTATCCCATTTCATACAACTATTCGATTACATAAAATGTAATGTATGCTACACGCTACACGCTGGACGTTTTTTTTCTGTAAGTAAACAGTCTTGCAATTTCATGATGTACATAAATTACGCTTACCCCTAATTCATAACGACAAAGAAAACGATAAATTTCAAAAATTATGAGAACAATTAAGAAGACATTATACAGTTTATATCAACGAATTTGTTTATGAAACTTCTATTATCTATACCTTTCTTATCTTTGAAGTGACCATACTGTAGGGATGCTTCGACACTAAAATTCAGTACGAAATTTGTTGTTTTTTCCGTGCTATGATGAGTCTGCGGAAACAATCAAATAATGAATTAAATAAAACAACACTACATGTAAAACACAAAGACATAAACAAACAAGCATTTTCTGGCTTTACAGTTTTAACAAAATTACTAAATTTTTCTTCAGGCAAAAAACTCATATGTACTAGCCTGGCGTCAGAAATATGTGGAAACAGCTAAAATAGATCTGTACATGAGTTTTAAATTCAAAAAGAACTTCCATGTTTACTTAAAAAGTAACTCCAGGGGACAAGGTACATGCTGGACAGAATCAAATTGTCTTATTTCAAGGGGTATAACTCATACATTCAACAACCAAACTTGTACAGAACATATAACAATGTACCAACCCTCAACAAACCATAACAAGATGCTTGCTATACAATCAATGTGACGATATCAATATGTTTAAGTCGCAACGACTGACAATTCCTACGTTATGTGAAATCTATTCATCAAAATCTTTTACTCAGTGAAGTCAAACGAAAATGCCAGAGTGATTCCTATACACACAAAACATATTGTTTCTTGGTAGAAGGGCATGCAAATGTTTTGTAATAAGATTATAAGAAATAAAAGATTGTTAAACTGATGTTATCTATTTGAAATCGTTTTTTCTTAGAAGCCTAATACCACTTTCAGACGTATTTATAACACTGTGCGCATCATAACCTTGCCAATAGCTGCTGGTGTACACATTTAAGTGTATGGGTTACGTACATAATTCATGACATGATGTGGGGTATGATAATTAGATTATTTTCAGTTCTGTTTCATTATCCATCACAGTTACAACATGTAATGCCCTGTAAGACCGAGAGTGAAAAAAGATTACTTTACCAAAACATCGGCGTGAGTTGATTTAGTAACTAATTGTATCAATGATGTCAGATTCGAGGCCACTCTTGTGTTGTTGGTCCCTTTTTTTGGAAGGTTATTCTGTAATGTATAAAAAGCATCAATGAAAACACGAAAAATACATGATAGAAAAGAAATCGACAAAACTTTTTTTCAGTTTGTATCTGTATTTCAGCGGGTGCACAATGATTCGGCCCAATTCAATTCCCCCATGCCATTACGCCCCAACCTTTTTTATTACGCTCCATTACGTTATCTTGTCGAGCTTGTAATAGGCACGGTAGGTCCTATATGTAAAATCGACCCCCCCCCCGCACGCCCCCCCCCCAAAAAAAACCTTCAAAAACAACGATATAGTACATGCACGTAAATAATTCTTCCACCAAAATAGATATATCAAATTTCTCGGTTATCTTTACGCTAATAACAGGTGGTCCGACATTAATTGTATATAAAAATGCAATTGGTCATAATATTTTGCTTGTGTTTGAGAATTTAATTTTTCCCTGCCTAGGTATTCTGTTGACAATTTTTTTCCCGGTACACCGTTTTTGAATAAGGAACTGGTAACCAGTTACCTATTTATTTTTTTCTAATAAGGATAGAGGAAACGGGAATAAGTAACTAACTTGATATCCCTTGGCAAATAATAAAATAACATTCAATGACCGAAAGTTTTCTTGTAGAATTCATTTTATAATACTAAATAACGATATATGTTTCACTTTTGACTTTATATTTTGACAATATGCATTTGTAAACCCCAAAATAACACACAAATAAATAAGAATACATTGATAAAAAGTCTAGAATTCCACAAAACATTAACAGGATCTTTTCTACCGTAATTTGTGTCGACCTCGTTTGATAAGTATGTTTTAATGCACAATTTCTGTTACCCTAAACTTTGATATGTAATGGATACCGCGATTCAATGTCGATTTCGATATTATACCTGAAATGGAATTGGGCGTAATAGATACCGCGATTCAATGTCGGTTTCGGTATTATAAATGAAATGGAATGGAGGGTAAGATACCGAGATATGAAAACAACCTGTCAAGGGTTGCCAAATCTGAATTTCTATCTCAAATGAGGGTCGTAATTGTATAATGTTGTCATGTATTTCAGTTAGTTAATTAATCCAATTTAAAGCTTATATTTTGGAACCGAAATATTTGAAGCTTAATAGATCTTGATTGATTGTTGTTGCTGAACGTAGAGAGCCAAATATTGTATACACCTTAATTGGGAATTTTTGAAACCTGTTGAGAGTTTTACGAAGCCCTATGGTATTTACTTATATGTACATGAAATTTTGTTTTTTTGATTTCACGTTTTTTTCCTGCTGTAATCCGAATTTGCAACTGCAAAATGAAAAAGAATGCTTACCTTGTTGTTCTGTATGTCCTCGATTCCCTCTAAAAATATACAAAGGATTTATTCAGAGACATTACACAATTATATAGAATTTACAAAACATTAAAATTGGTCTCACTTGAGAAAAAAAACAAACTCTAAATTTCGGTTCAAAGCTCAGGAAAAAATTTGTATCCATAAAACTGGATTGTCCTAAAAAGGGTAGCAAACAACAAGAACATTCATGGGTTTATACATCTCTAGCTTTAAAAATATGTCAATATCACTGACGTGCATACAACCGTCTGTAGATACTTTGGAGCTTTTGTCAGCTTTGCATACACAATTGATAAATAATTGTACAAGTAACTGATCAGGGGTTAATGTGCATGAAATTTACCCATGTTACTTGAATACTGAAATAAAAAAGCGAGTAAACAGTGCTTTCTTAGATGGTAGATTTCTTTATGCTTGTTAAACAATTTTTATAAAGACCAGTGGTTAATCAACTCTATCACTTACTAATTCCTGCCTCGTTGTAATTCGTTGGATATTCGTTTATCATACTGTTAATCCGAATAAAACCGATCACAGAACATACTGAACACAATACAATCAAAGTTCGTCGTCGGCTTCCACGCTTCAAGAATCGCATATTACTCTATAAAATACAAATAACTGTATAAATATACGAATAAAATGTATGTAGTTTGCTAGAATATACGACATCCTTGTTAGTTTCCGGTTAAGCCTTGATCATCTAAATACCACAATAATAATAACGACAATACTAAATTTAACCTGCATTTATAACGGTTTCATGGAAGATATCCTTAAGTTGTATTTATATAAAAATGTTTCGTTTGAATGATAATACGACGACCAAGTGACCATATACGTTACATAGAACGTACCAATTTCGTCTTTTGACCAAACGTAGCAAATCAATCACGAGGATAAAAACAATCATAAAAAATACGCCAAACGGACACTTTACGTTAAATAAACGCTAAATGAAAACAAAAACAAAAACGGGAGATACCATGTTCCAAAGGATATACAACACGCTACATGAAACGCATGATTCAATTTAGCATAAAATAAACAGTATCACAAACAAAACGAACCTTAAAAAATAATATATTACACCGAGATGCCGCGCAAATTCATGAATTTTCTCTAGATCAAGACAATCATAAGAACTCTTCCAAGTGTTTGTTGAATGCTCTTTTGGAGTTGACCGACTCGGTGGTCTCGTGGTAGCGTGCTCGCCCCGAGTGCGGAAGGTCGCGGGTTCGATCCCCGGCCGGGTAAAACCAAAGACATTAAAACTGTTATTTGCTGCTTCTCCGCCATGCATGGGGCATCTAGGAGTAAGAGCAAAGACTGGTCGGCTCGGAGTCAGTATAATGTGTCCGAGTGAGGTAATATGTGTTCCTGCTGATAGTTACCTCGTGAACTAGCACATTAAAAATCCGACTTAGCGTGTCGGTCTAGTACAAAGCAGGGATCATATTCATTATCATATCAACATGTTCTCGTCCTGATATGCACCTGGTTGCAACTGGACGTTAAACAATAATTCATCCATCCATCTTTTGGAGTTGTGCTCAACATAGATGTATTATGATATCGGAACACTCATTGTATTGTAATAGTCAACTTTTTATACATTTTCGTTGTATAAACAGAAATATTTTAGGATACCAATTTGAAATAAACCAAACATAAAATGGTTAAAATACCAAATGTGTTTTTTCAGCGTGTGTTGTTGTTCGTTGGTTTGTGTTTGTTTACTTTTTATCTTCAAATTTTTGGAATTTTTTATCCAATTTTGGGATTTATGTTAAGATTTCTCATACGTGAAAGTGGCCATATGTTAGAAATCTAGATATTAACAAATATTTCCTTCTTACTTTATTTAGGTTCAAATCATGTTTAAATGCTAAACATGTTTAAACTAGAGGCTCATAAGAGCCTGTATCGCTCATCTGGTTTAAACTTGTCCACCTTAAGCATGACTAAAAATCTAAGTGTAACAGCCATTTTGGCTGGGTTTCACATAGGGTCCTATTTTAAACTAAGTTCGGCTGTGGCAGCCATCTTGGTTGACAGTTCAGGTCATCAGACACAACTCTAAAAAAGATTACAATCTAACGATCATTGCTGCCAAGTCTGGTTACAATTGACTCAGCGGTTTCAGACGAAAATTTTTTAATGAATTTTCCCATAGGGTCCTATGTTAAACTACGTTTGGCTGTGGCGGCCATTTTGGTTGACAGTCCGGGTGATCAGACATATTTCTGAAAGAAGGCCATCTAAGAACCATAGCTGCCAAGTTTGGTTCCATTTGTCTCAGAATTTTCAGACAAGAAGGTTTTTAATGAACTTTCTAATTTTATCATGTGTTAAACACATTTTGGCTGTGGTGGCCATCTTGGTGACAGTCCAGGTCATCAGAGACATTTCTGAAAGAGGATCGTGTAAGGACTATTGCTGCTAAGTTTATTTCCAATTGCCTAAGTGGTTTTAGACAAGAAGTTGTTTAAATGTATTTTCCCATAGAGTCCTATGATTAACTAGGTTCGGGTATGGCGGTCATTCTGGTTGACAGTTCGGATCATCAGAAGCAAATCTGAAAGAGGGCCATCTAAGGATCATTTCAGCAAAGTTTTCAAGATAGACGCTAAAGACAGCGAAAATCGTCAGATTTAGCTTTTCAAGGGCAATAACTTCTATAAGGAGTAGTCGTACAACTTCGACCCAATGGAGACTTTTGAAGAGCTCTTCAAGGCAAAGAAGGAAGGTCACATTCATTTTCCTTTACCTACTATACTTTAGGAGATATAAGGCAAAATATGCCAGTTTACCCCTATGTTCTAAAAATATCCATGGCCGCCGTGTTTTTAGCTCGATTAGCATAATTGACACACATTTTAAAGTAGATACCCAAAGATGCTGGTTACAATCCACTCAGTGGTTTCAGAGGCCTGAGAAGATTTTTTAAAAAGTTTACGAAGACGACGGCGGGCGCAATGTGGGCTAAAAACGCTAAAGGATTAAGTACACGTATTTTCATTATCATGTTCATTAGCCCAACATCAGAACATAAGATTCATTCACTTGCTTTTACATGTAGTATTATGTGCTGGTGTTATAACGCCATGAATTTCTAGGATATGAAATTAAAAAAAAAACCTTATCAGAGTCACTCATACATTAATTGTGGCTTAAGGTGGCCTAAATGTTGCTCATCTATGTTCAGTGCTATAAACAGATTGTAGTGGTATAATATCATTTATATATCTCAATTGGTTTCTGAGAATGGACCTAAATTAAAAACTTAATCAAGTCAGATAGACGGCTGTAAACGTACATACGATCGCGGACAATGGTAAATATATAAGCCCCTTCCACATTCGTGCACGAGGAATAAAAAATGTTTAGGCAAATTTGATGGTTAAAAAAGTGAAAACGTACCTGTCAATATGTATAAATCATTAATGATATTTCGGAACCATCAGTTTTCCTCACATATATTTAATGTTAACATCTGTTCTATCAACTACCTTTTTTGCTTACAATTAAGATATAAAGATACATGTATATTACTATTGTAACAAATTTTTCATGATCGCGAGGTAAATTTGCGATACTCAGTGTGTCAGGTGTGATAAACAGGTCAGATACATGTATGTATATTTTCTAACAATGAATGTACATATATTGTTTTTATCCTGCAATGATAAAATTGTTATCTTTTCTGGGGAAAATCATGAAATGGAACATTTCTAGCTTATTTGAGGGAGGCGATTTTTTGGCGCGTTATCTAGGGAGAACATGACGTCAGAGGCGCTGTAAACCAGAACATAATATTATTTGTCATTACAAGTGAAGACAAGGGTACTATGAGATGATATTATATAGGAAAAAAGAAATTCGACACCCTGTATTTGTCTACTAAATAGGCCAGTTGCAGAATAAATACGTATATATTACTTACGTTTTTGTTGTTTATTAGTAATAATAATTCTGGTGTGAAGATGTTAATATATGTATTATGTAGTATACAAATCAAGTGATGCATTCTGTCTTGCAATGAGGATTTTGCTCGCGGACGTAAAAACATGAACAATTTGTAGTCAATTTTGTGTTAATTTCAAACGTCCTGCATTCTTGGTGCAAATCTTTATATGACAAAGATCAACTGATTTATGCTTTATATCCTGACCTGTAAATTTTGAAATCTGCTTATAAACCTGTGCATATGGCGTTCATATATTTTTTCCTTGCTCTCACCATAGAGGAGAAAATAACATCACAAAATCAGTTTATAAAAAGATAATACATACTGTAAAATATTTCTTTTCCCCGTTTCATGTTACAGCAATGTGGATAACCTAAAATAAATGTTTATATTATATCTTAATTATTAGTAATCAATTTTTCCGAGCAACAGGTTTATATTGTAAAAACATCAATGAATTTAATGGCTTTTAAAATGTAAAAAATTTAAAAATCTTTAATGTTTAAAGAATAATCGTTATTTGTTTTCCCATAAAGTCAGTATCAAAAATCAGAATAATGTAGTGGGGTTGCTTAGAAGTGAATGAACACAGTGTATTTTTTTTGTTTATCAATAATGAACATAATAAATAAGTCAATATGTTACATGTATATATGTATATATGGACTTGGCAGAGTAATATTGACCGAGGGAGATTTTGTAGTTTGAAAACATAACTCCGTTCGGAAGCAAGAAATACTGTACGGCTGAATATTGAAAGCATCAGTTTCATAAACTTTAATTTATAGTGTACTTATTGCTTATGACGAGTAGGTTTTATTTCTACAGACTTTATGTCGATTTTTAAAACGAATAAGAGGAACAACCACAAATCCGTTTTTTTCTTCCTGAATGTATTTATACATGTACCTACACGAATATCAAAAGTTAAACTGTTAAGATTTTAAATTCAGTTTTAAGTACACTCTTTACATAAGAATTGGACAAGACATTCAATTACATGATTTTATGGAAATACGTAAGAATCGGATAGGACATATGATAAATGATGCTAAGGAAATACGTAAAATCAGGAGCCCTTTCATAAAATATCTTAAGAGTAATATCACTCGTAAGTTATACTAGAATCTGTACGACTTAAGATTTATTCTACTCTTAATATTCTTTTGTGAATAGTGCTCTGACAGAACATCCATTAACAGTGATGCTATGGAAATACGCAAGAATCAGACATGACATTCATTAACAGTGATGCTATGGAAATACGCAAGAATCAGACATGACATTCATTAACAGTGATGCTATGGAAATACGCAAGAATCAGGCAAGACATTCATTAACAGTGATGCTATAGAAATACGCAAGATTCACACAGAACATTCGTTAATAGTAATGGTTTAGAAATAAGTAAGAATCAGACAGAGCATGCATTAACAGTGATGCTATGGAAATACGTAAAACTCAGACAGAACATCCATTAACAGTGATGGTATAAGCATACGTAAGAATCAGACAGGAAATTCATTTACAGTGATGTTATAGAAATATGTATGAATCAAGCAGAACATTCAGACAGTGGTGGTACACATGTATAGAAATCCGCAAGAATTAGACAGAATATTCATTAATAGTGATGGCATCCGACAGAACAAACAAAAAATTAACAGTGATGCAATGCAAATAAAGGACAGCATATATACTGTCCAGCATACTTTAATAAACCTGTAATCACGATGAAATACATCACTGAAGAAAGATAATATGATACTACACTTTCAAAAACTCAGTTTAATTATATAATTCGTCACAAAAGGTTATATTATAAATCATTCTCGTTTTTGTAAAACCGCGATGAGAGAGAGGAAGAAGATTCAGCGGAAGTTCTGTATAACCTTCTGAATGATTTTTAAGCTAAAATTGTACTATTTACTTTCCAGGTACTAGGTTGCTCAATTGTATACTCTATTCAGGTCAAAATATAAGAACAATGTAGATTGGACAAAACGTCAGAATGTACTGAGCACATGTTTCCAAGTTGTAAGTTGCATTGAGTGTTTAAAAATGTGAAAAAAATTACATCCAGGTGAAAATGAATGTTTGACATTTTTTTTTAATTTTGTATTCACTGCACATAAAAAAGGTGACAAAGTACCAGTAATCCTAGTTTGGTAAAGCTGGCTTAATATGGAGATGGTCATCATGCATTTTCAAATTTATTTCTGAAGAGTATTACGGAAGTACTTCCATTTACTATGAATGTTTAAACTTGGTTTTTGTTAAAAAGTAGTGAAAGTTTGAAAGAGTTTATAATTATCCCTATGGCAAAATAAATACTACCGGTTTTCCTACAATGGAGCTGTGATTACACTAGTAACTCGATTTTGATCTTGGTTGACAGTTCAATCTTGATCATGAATTCAGACATTCAAATATAAATTTTAAATGAAAAAACTGTTGTCTTTTCAACACTTTTCGATAAAAAAGGGAAGGGGCAAAATTTAATAGCAGTCGAATAAAGTTTTTGCATAATTACGTGTAAATCAAGATATCACGTTTTATCTGTTGAATTACAAAAATGTATAAATTCAACGTCGATAAACAAATGTGATTACATAAAATATTTATTCATCGAATATTATGTATAGAAATATAATACTTTAAATGGTTGTTGGTATTTTAAATGGAGCAGACAAAATAAACGTCAAGGTTACATATTGTCTGAAACAAAAGTAGATTGATTTACCACATACAAAATAATTTTATTCATGGAAAATAATGGTACTAAATCAAAAGAGCTTTTAACATTTTAATGACAAAATCTAAGATTAGAGTCTGAGAAATACTTGATTAAAAAATACCCAGTTATGATATTATAGTCCTATGTCAACATCAATACTACAAGGAACTTAATAGACCTGAACATTACTGTATCCATTAGATGTCAAAATACTGCTATTATTTTCTTACATAATTGCTCATTGTTTCTGACGGAAGTGAGATAATTGATTTTAATAATTTAAACTTCGGATTCAAGGGTAATTTCTGCTTTGAAAGACGAACAAGTAATAGATAAAGTACAATGAGAATGAAAGAAGTGTCCTTTATGAGAAGTTATAGGATAATTTTTATGCACGAGTACCCAGGTCAAGGTCCGAGTCGTTAGCTGAGGACCTTGACTATGTACGAGTGCATAAACAGTATTCGCATTTTTTGTTCTCATTGTACTGTATGTGACTTGTTACGACAATCCACACAATTCAGAACTCCATGGCAAATATGTGCACGCTGGCCAACATATCGGGTAGAAGAAATTGACTTCTGGAAAGTTAGTGTTTATTTAAATTATTTTACAAAAAGGAATACTTTTTAAGGGTAATGTAATTGGTCGGTAGAAATCTGATGCATCTTTTATTGACTGGCAAATTTTGCTTAGAAAGGGCCGTTTCCAGTTTCACTTCTCCCCCTTTTTTGATTTTCTAACACACTTTTTGACAGAAAAAGTTGTGAATGAAATAAATTTTAATAAGTAAAATGATTTGGGTTTATTACTTTGAAGGAGTTTAAAGCCAATGAATTATCAACTTATTATATTATCATTTCATAGATGATGAAAAGGTGTATTCTATAAATATACACTGGGTATATAATTTTAGGTATCACTTCCATTTGATGATGGATGGATGAATTATTGTTTAACGTCCAGTAACAACCAGGTGCATATCATGACGAGAACATGTTGATATGAAAATGAATATGATCCCTGCTTTGTACTAGACCGACACGCTAAGTCGAATTTTTATGTGCTAGCTCACGAGGTAACTGTCCGCAGGAAGACATATCACCTCACTCGGACACATTTTACTGACTCCGAGCCGACCAGTCTTTGCTATAACTTAGAGCAGTCAGGAAGAAGAATAAATATGTCACCTGTGGAATTGTATAAACTGACTCCCTACATAAGACAAAGGATTGTAAATTTACGGAATGTTATGAAACGAAAACGGCTGCGGAAAAAATGTGTTTGTAAATTCCGATATGCTCCTTCGTGGTTTTCTTTTTTCCTTTTTTTATCTTTCAAATGTGGAAGTTTGACCTTTGATGTGTTATTCGTTTGTTAAAGACGCACAAAAATACCACATTCACGCATCACGAAAATAGTCCCCCCCCCCAAATAAAAATGCAAAAATACAACTTGTTCATCGGCTTTATTTCAGTGTGGTATTTTTTATTTATAGTGTTACAAAAGGACTTCACTGAAACTTTAAGTTGGTATTTCTTATTTATTCTAAATCTTGACTGTTACTAGAACTATTCTAGCGCCATGACTGGTTATAGAACTGTTCTGGACCTTGACAGGCTAGAGCTATTCTTGGCCAAATCATGGATATAACACACACGGAAACGAATAAGGCGAATAAAGCCATCATAGTTAATGGATATATGTACAGGAGAAAAAAACGTTCTAAAAATGGTGACATCGTATATATATATATATGCAGTATAAAAAATAACTGTACTAAGTCGAGATTCAGAGTTGTTGCAATCATTAGAAATAAGGGACGAGCAGGGGAAAAAGGTGTTCCCTGGCAAACGGAAGAAGTATTTAAGTTAGATTTTCGGAAATGGAATACATTGCTCCGGAAATTAAGATTTAACGATTTTCAAAATCCGTTAATAATTTTATTTTCATACTTTTGGCTTTTAAAAGTTTCGATTATGATCTAGGAAATTAGCTAATGGTTGTTAATTCAATTCTTTAATATATATGCATTCCTATTCATATTGCCTAAATATCTGAGATTGCTTGATCATTATCACTAGATCTTAATTATCTATGTATACCTAGGGCTGATTAAATTTATTTCATGCAAATATAATTAATGATTTGAAATGAACTTAGCCGATATGAACATATATAATCAAACTAATAAAATTAAATGGTTCGGAACTTACAGATATCTATTTTTTTTCAATTAATAAATCAATATCACCATGTACATATTCTCTAAGGTATACAGAATAATTAAATATTCATAGGAATTTAGATTGAAACCATGCCGTAACATTAGAATTTATACAAGTGTTTATCATGAGGTAGTTCGATCTGTCTACTATAGTTTGGTAGGTTTTGGACTACTTGAACAAAGATTTGATCGGAATAAGGATTAACCAATCAACTCCATCAAGAGAATGCTTGGTGACATCACAAATCTACCATAGTTCTACCATTTTAAATTGTGGGTAGATGTTTAGTTGACCAGACATGCGCAGCAAAACAAAATTAAATGACCACACATGCGCAGCAAAACCTTTTAGTTAAACTTTATTAACTTTGGTTAATGATCGAACTAGGCCCATGATTTGGGTAGCGATTCTACGTTGACAACATAGGCCTAGTTCGATCTGTCTACTATAGTTTGGTAGGTTTTGGACTACTTGAACAAAGTTTTAATCGGAATAAGGATTAACCAATCAACTCCATCAAGAGAATGCTTGGTGACGTCACAATTCTACCATAGTTCTACCATTTTAAATCGTGGGTAGATGTTTAGTTGACCAGACATGCGCAGCAAAACACAATTAAATGACCACACATGCGCAGCAAAAACCTTTAGTTAAACTTTAGTAACTTTAGTTAATGATCGAACTAGGCCATAGTAAATACCATTCCGTAATATTAATTTGAATATATAGTGTTGCTCTCCTTAACAAATATAGATATAATTTTGAATTAATTGTGGGTAGTATGCAACTGATAGTCTCGTTATCAAAATTACAACGCTATTCTTTTGTATCGCACAATTTGAAGTTTCAAGAGGGGAGAATACTACAACTTTTCTGACCTTTAATACTTCAAACTGCAATAAAATCTAATAAAACCTAACTTTTGTTGTTTTCAAAAGTTGTTTACTTTTCTGTAAACAGGCTCTCGGGCTGATATCATAGCCTATGGCTGATAAAGCATCTGATATAAAAAATGCCATGTAATAATCTATATTTATTATACTTTATGCAAATTTGTGATGTAATCCAGTCATTTCATTGGTTCTTCAGAATCTGGCATTTTGCAGTGATTTTTGTTTTATTCCGCCTACCTCTAGCAACATGTGATAATTTTGCATAGCGACGAAAATATCATATTCCGCGACCGAACATTACCGAACTCGAAAAATATCATTTAGAAAACATGTGATATTCACAAAAATCAAGCGAAATACCGCAGTTTTTGTCTCTAAACTTTTGAGGTCTGGGTACACTGAATTCAGGGTACACCTTATTTACCAGTATATACATGTAAATGAATTGATGACTCTACATAGCCACCACCGAAGCAAATAAGTGTGACAAGTGTCGGTAATTCGTTTGACTTCAGTTTGAGTTAAACCTACAGGTATATTTTTACACCGTATATGTAGGGTCCATGTAAGTTAAAGTCTTTTTAACGATCCTAACACTACCTTTAATTAGGTCGAGGGAAACTAAAGAAGAAAAAATAAATTTAGACCTAATATCAAAGACAAGTTGAATATTTGATGATCTGTAACGACATTATGGTAATGTTAAATGTCGTTATGTTCGTACGCTTATTTGCTCGGTTTTTCTTTATCAACAGTTTTCATACACGGATATAATATAATTTACAAAACAGGGAAATTGTATACAATGTGCGTGAATATATAAAAACCGATTGAAAATGTGTAATAAGATATTTAAACAAATTTTTATTTGTGTTAAAATCTTCTTTTCCATCTTCTCATATTAAAATCTATTAAAAAGAACGAAGTCACACTTACATCAAAGCGAATTTTCTACCGTGTTTTTTTAGACCTGACATATCATTTGAGTAAGTTTAATTTACAATTTACATGTATAAGAGATACAAATTCACAATCGCTTTAAATATCGCAGGAATATTGATTAGCTTATTAGATCTTTGCATAATTATTAAATTATTACATGTCATTATTATTATGGCATTGCACATCATCTTACTTGACCAACATAGTCCCAAGATGATTTGCAATACATCTATCAAGAGGTATTACATGTATTATTAGTCAATGTGTAATCTTTATTTGCTAATTTCAAATAGCTGTACTAAGCAGAAAAATAGAACCACAAGTCTGTTTTCTCATCAAAAGCATGGATTTTGTGCAAAAAGATTGAAATAAAAAATTCCAATTTTTGAGATTTAAAAAATCACATTTTTCAACCCAAAATTAAAAAATCTGTATTTTTACCCCGCTATTTGAATCATAATGTCTGTGTGACAAAAGATTTAAGTTTTTTTCTACTGATTTCAGCCACTTGATTTCCATTTTACAAAATTTGTGTCGATTTTCTTCTCGATTTTTCGATATGTAATTTAACCTTTTGGAAATTTCCATTTTCCACCATTTCAAGTTTTATCCAAATTTAAAAAATGAGACGCATTAGATCAAGAAATGAAGTAGCAAACCACTGTTGTCCTTATACTTAATTTTTTAAAGGAATTACCAACTTAAGATATTTGTTTCCGAACTCGTGTATCGTTACTTTTGTTGACTAGTATAATTAGTTACCTTACTATATATTTGCTATATAAATATAACTTTCATGTATTTGGTTTCCACATAATGATATTGTAATAGATAATTTATATGCTCGCCACTTCTGTCTATATGTTATGTATGAGCATTTGGTAAATAAAAATTTGAATAGAATTGAATTGTATTGATACAGTAATTGTGATGGACGGCCTGATTTTTTTTCAACCTTATTTACATGTAGGCCATGTAGGTATTCAGCTTGTTTCAGCAACTGCGAGCCTCTTTTGTGTGTCCTTCTTGTTGCTGCATATTAATGTTGAGAGTTTTTTTTTTAATTAATTGCATATATTTCAGGTTGATTTTCACTGTGCACCCATTTGTGTTTTTATCTAACAAAACTAATTTTACCCCACCACACATTATTTACATCTGTCCCGGCATAAATACTTTGGTCACTCGCATGTACGGTCTATTTAAAACTCTTACTGGACCGCTAGATGTTAAGTTATTTCAAATGATTTATACACGTGGTTATTTCATCAGGAAAATTTAGGGCTCACCCTATAATGTGAATTTATATTAAAATTCCATCAAACTGAGCTATTATTAGAAAAATTCTCATCTGTTTGCTTGACAGACGCTTAAAGCACGCGACATTACGACATAAAAATTAAATTCAATTTGAAAATTAGCTGAAAGAATGCAAAGAATTAATTTATCCAAAGTACTACTTTAAGAATTTACAACTTAATCAGGACATTACCTTACGATGACTCTAACGAAATATTTCTTCATAGTTTTGCTTCTGTAGTATTCATCCAACATAACCAATGTATCGTTAATTTATTAATAAGTTCCTCGTTCATGTTAATTTCACATTTGAATACAGGATGTCATTTAAAACATGACCACGCAACTCAAAACGTAAAGTACTTTGTAAATATCAGATATTATCTCCACATTTCACATAAAAGGCAGTTTCTATTTTAAAAGGAAAAATAAAAAAAAGACTTGAAACCATGGAAAATATAAATAGATTTGTATGATTTTTTCTTCATCGACATCCATTTAATGACATTTAACGTTACGGATGAAGAAATACATTTAGAGACAATCACGCATTTTGAATATATGTACACGGATATATTAATTGAGATATAGATTTCATCTGTGTTTAAAAACAAACCATATTGCTTATTATCAGTTTAGTACATTGTATAAATACAAGGCCCAAAGGATAGGATTTAGAAAAGTAAATAAGCAGCAAATATATATGACTGTATGTATTAACAAATTATTTTGGAATAGGATTAGCCGTTAAATTTAACATGACACGATCTAGATGTTTGGATATTTTAATGAAGCTGATTGAAAAATAATTAAAAACTTAAAAATTAATATTAAAAAAAGTTTAACAATTATTCCCTCAATTGTTCTTGTAATTCTTGGACTATCTTATCAACTATCTATTCATAGTAATGGATTGTCGCGGACGATAATATATGTTCAAATTTGAATTTGGGCACATATTGTCATCAAAGACAAGGACATAGTATAAAATATGTAGGTTATACACAAGTCAGAAACCTCTAGCCTTTGTTAGTCTTGTGTGTTGTTGTAATTTTGGTTCATTTGTATGTTAGTGTGCCGTCCATTTTGCTGAACTAATATGCATTATTGTTTAAGGGCCAGCTGAATTCCGCCTCCGGGTGCGGGATTTTCTCGCTGCATTGAAAACCCATTGGTAGCCTTGAGCTGTTTTCTTCTCTGGTCGGGTTGTCTCTTTGACACATTCCCTGTTTCCATTCTCTATTCTATAAAGATGTATCCACAGATAATACTAGCATATAATATCCTTTGTAGTATTTAAACTAATCAGGGTGTTCTCGTGTCGTCGATATATACTATTCATCAGATGTGCTCAAGGACAAAAATATAGGAAGCCAAAACAGAAAATCAAAGCGCTAAAGACGGAAAAAAAGCCAAAATCATCTAACGATAGAGATATTTAGAAAAGTCTGTTTAATTGGGGCAGCCATATTGTGCTACATACTAAGGCTAGAAAAAGTTTCGTTCGCCAGAAACTGAAGTAAGGGAAATAACGTGCTTCAAAGTATAATTTTCGAGTCAGAATCGTGATACCGGAAATGAGTTTCTAGAAAGGGCTATATATTCAGCTGTGCTCGCATCATTGGCAACGCCAAAAGCATATTAAAAAATAAAAGACGACTCCGACTCATAGATCACTTATTTATGTTTGATTTCATGGGTTTTGCAACCATAGCTATTGGATTTCGAATCTTGAATCTAGAATTTGTAGTATTGGATTTCAAATCTCGATTGACGAAATGGAATTTTTCTTGTTCCTTCTGGGCTTTCGTATTTTTTGGTATTTACCACTATTTTATTATCATATCTACCGTCGTTGATTAATCTATACTAACGAAAATATATATTGTGAACATCGCAAACTGTCGCCGTCGAAAATATATCACATTCACAAGATGTGCAATCTTACGATAAAAACTTTTGGAGGGATGGATGGATGAATTACTGTTTAACGTCCTGTTGCAACCACGTGCATATCAGGATGAGAACATGTTAATATGATATAAATATGATACCTGCTTTGTACTGAGCCGGATTTTTAACGTGCTAGCGAGGTAAATATCCAAAGAAAGACATATCACCCCACTCGGACACATTATACTGACTCCGAGCCGACTAGTCCTTTGCTGTTACTCCTATATGCCGCGTACTTGGCGGAGAATAAATATACCGATTTTAATGTCTTTGGTTTTACTCGGCCGGGAATCGAACCCGCGACCTTCCGCACTCCAGGCCAGCACGCTACCACGAGACCACCGAATTGGTTTAAAAACTTTCGGAAGCAAAAAATAAGCACCATAAACATTATGAGTAATAGAAGAACCAAACGGACTGGAATAGTCTAGCAAAAATAGAGGGACAAGTTTTCCTTTAATTTATCAATGAACGTCCCTTTATTTTGGTAAATTTTATTTGCCCACCTAACGAGTTACTTTGCCTACCTCCAGCCTGATTATTCAACCAATGATATCACTATGGAACTCGTTGAACTTCCTAACTGGTCTTCTGTAAAATACAAAAATTATTTTAATCATTACTGAATAAATCAATCAAATTAAACTTTAAAAAGAAAAGAAAAAAAAAAAAAAAAAAAAAAAAAAAAAGAGAAAATACAAATGATAAAAAACCGTTACATATCTTTTTACTCATCATAAATAATTCTTTGATACATGTAATGCACAAGATGTGGAAATTCCATCGAATTGTAACTCATCAGTTGTATTCAAAGAATAAAATGTTGAAAACCAGAACAATAATCCAAAACGTTGAAGAGCAAATTAATAAATGCCTAAGTGATCATAACGGTTAAGCCAAAAAAAGCTAAGAACAACTACGTACAAATTTTACATTTTTCTAAAAGTAAATTCAATTTGTATAATACAAACTGTATCATTAAACAAGTATAGCAACAAAATGAACATGTCGATGGATCGACGATTTTTAGATATCGTGATTTGAATTTGTCAACAATTATATGCAAATTTCAAACCAAAGAGAAGATCGTGATTAAGGGTAACACACTCTTTTGTTGACATATGTTGACCTCTTGTTTCTAACACACTAGTTTTGGTGTTATTAAGACATTTACAAGATCCTACTATGTTTATTTCTTGAATATTCTAAGGTTCACAAGAAGCACCATCGATCCTCTCTATTTTGTTTATTTTGTTCCCCTTTTCTTGTTTTCTTTTTATTCTTTTTTGTTCTTTGTCCTGGATCTTTTCACATTTAAATTTTCATAAAACTCTCGCGTGTATTACCGAAGATGAGAAGATAGAAATGAATGTATGAAACGTTGAGCATCGAGAATAGAGGTATGAGCAGCTCCAATAAAACTTAAGCTTTGGACAAAAAGATTTTATTGAACCATCATTTAACTTTTTCCATCTCCTCAGTCATATCGTCATCACAACAGTTCTCCATCAGAAATAAAATGAATATACAAGCATAATGATCAGAAGTGAAAAGTACACGCTCTAGCACATCGATAAACAGCGTCAGTAAAGTCAAGATCAGGTGACTTCAGCAGGGATTTTATTACTCTTTCTTGTCTTTCTCGCTCTGTACAGCAGCACCATCCTCCTTAAAGTGAAAGGAGCACTTGGGCTTGGTCATGAGTAGAATGAACAGCATTACGAGCTGTGTGGGGGAAAGTCCAGATAAGCAACACTTCTCATACAGTTTGAAAAAAGGTCTTAACACAGTCATATATATATATACTTCCGGTAAAATATTGTTAAAAGTGTATTGCTTTCTTCTACAGTGATATGATAACGCGCACATACATGTATAGTTAAGTTACAAAGAAAGCATAATGTAAGAAAATCGGCATACTCATGAGCATCTCACTATGTAACCCAATTTTGACCTAAAACGGACAGTGTTGTCTTTTTTATTCTTTAATCCCGCACTCGTCTTTCACATTTTATAGTGTCTCACACACATACACACACACAAATTATGAATATTCCCCTTCTGAGTATAAATATTCCAACGTCTCTGGTATTGGTTTCTATATTTCACAGTTGATAATTTGGTAAAATTTTTTGCAAAAAAAGTCAAGAAAACTATTATTTTGGCTATAATTCCTTTTTCAAAGGGATATAATTCTCACAATAATTATTCGATCAGCGTGAAACTCAATCTTGATCTGTAATTCATCAGCATAAGCTCACATACCAAAAATAAGATTATTTGTTTAAAAAATGTCCGGAAAACTGTAGTGTGACGGACTGACGGACGGACGTACAGAGTGCAATCCTATAGTCCACTTCGGCATTGCCGGTAGGGATTAAAAAATGACTGTTTCATTACTGTTGTGGGAGGGAGAGGGGTTGCAATTGGTCAAATGTTGGAGTTTAGGAGGTAGCTTTGAACACTGGAGGATTAAATATATGCATGAAGCTAAACAAACAGTCAGGAGTGGCTTGTTACAGGGAGGTTACTACAAAGATCGTACGAGCAGAAACCTCATTTTGTGTAAACGATACCAAGACTCGAGACTTAAACACTGAATAACAAAAATATATGAAAAAGATGTAATTTATTATTGACAAACTAGTCTAAACAGTGTAACAAAAATCATTTCAAGACCTGAAAAAAGCTCCTAAATTATTAATATATGAACCATCATCAAGGACAAACCAGTGCTTTTGCATTGTCATATCTGAAAACGAATCTACCTATGTTCATCTTTAAATACATGTACTTATGCAATTTTAAATGAAATTGAGTCTTTGGAAAACTATATCATGTAATTTTATTGAAATTAATATCTATTCAATCAATAATACAGTTGTTCAATAAATATATATAATGTTGATAACTTGTTTGGAAAAATCAAGGTAATAACGGATTTTTTCTGTAACGGACGATTTATAACCATGTATATCAGCCAAAATGTTTCAAAATGTCTGCAAACGCTATGTAAAATAAATCGTTTACATTTATCTACGATTCAAACAAATTTGGGAAGTGGCAAGGTTTACCTGTAGTTGTGGTAACAAAAGTCCGAATCCATCAGTCTTTTATAAGTTGTTTCGAATGTTTTGTTTGTGTCAACAAATTTCAGCTGATACAACTTTCTCAGTGTTGGCTCAAACATAATGACCATAACAAAGATTATGTAAGAATTTGTCCACGTCAACTTTTTCCAAACAAAAATTAAGAAATTAATATAGAAAAAGTTAAAAACAAACAAAATATTTGTCCACGTCAACTTTTCCAAACAAAAATAAAGAAATTCATGTAGAACAAAATTAAAACAAACACATTAACAATCAGATAAGATAAATTAAAATAATTACATAAAAATTTAACAATATATATGTTGGTGTGTGGTTATATACACAAAAATATGGCTATTTCGCGGTAAGTCGAAGTACCCGGAGAGAACCACCGACCTTCGGTAGGAAAATTGGTAATTCTTGTCAATCAAGATCGGAATCGAACACACCACACCATTGGTGAAATTCGAACTCACAACCTCAGCGTTGGCAGGTTAGTGATTTTTTTGTAGTCATGACGAACTACCTAGACCACTCGGCCACCAAGGTTTATTAGATTAAGCTACGTTAATTAAAACAATTACTATTATGAAGTTAGAAAGTATATTACATGCACTAACTATTTATTATTATATAATATTTCTGACGATCGTCGGTTCGGGGGTAAAACGACTAGAAATTTTCAGTCTGCAAATTTAATAGTACAATATATCAAATGCTGAACGAGTATTCTGAGAAATAAATCACCAAACTTAATTTAAAATAAAACTAGAGGCTCAGAGGGCTGAGCCTGTATCGCTCACCTGGCATGAAAGACATTTTTATTGATGTACCTCAAAGAGAGAAGTCACTTCTCCCTATCATTATGAAATGTGGTAAGCCTTGTAGGAACCAAGTTTTTCTTCATCAAGGTCCTTCTACTTACAGGTCAGCTTATTCTAAAATTTGGCTGTTCTCCAGAAGATTTTTGCATGTATTTCCCATAGGGTCTTATGTTAACCTAAGTCCTCTGCTGAAGGCCATTTTGAATTAGGGATCGGCACCAGAGTAACAACACTTGGTGAGCACCTTAAGAGGAACATTCAGACCAAGTTTAGTTTCAAGCAATTATGCAGTTATGTAGATTTTTGTTATATGTCATAGACACTTTCTGTCAAGTTTGGCTCTATTTGGCCAAGAAGTTTCAGAGATTTATTTTAAAATCAACCAATCAGAAATAAGAATTGCCCATGGTGGCCATGTTTGTCGCCTGATCTGGACAAAATGAGGAAACTTTGTAAAAAATCTCCAACAGATGCTTCCTGTCAAGTCTCGTTTTCTTTGGCCAAGCGGTTTCAAAGAAGAAGATTATCAACCGATGAAAGACAAGAACTGAAATGACGGCCATGTTTGTTGCCTGATTAGGATGAAATGAGGAAACTTTGTATAGAACCTCCCACTTAGAGCTTTCTGTCAAGTTTAGTTCCATTTGGCCAGGCGACTTCAGAGGAGAAGATTTTTTTTATATCAGCCAATCAGAAACAAGAACTGCTCATGGTGGACATGGTGGACATATTTGTATCGGAACAAAATGAGGAAATTTTATAAAGGACCTCCCATATAAGCTTCCTGTCAGGTTTCGTTTCATTTGGGCAAGCGATTTCAGAGGAGAAGAATCTTTTATATTAGCCAATCAGAAACAAGAACTGCCAATGGTGACCATATATATACTCCGATCGGGATGAAATAAAGAAATTTTGCAAAGAACCCACCATAGATGCTTCATGTCAAGTTTCATTCCATTTGACCAAGCAGTTCCAAAGAAAAACATTTTTTTTTTAATAAACCAATGAGAAACAAGAATTGCTTATGGCAGCCATATGCTTTGCCCGATTGGGACGAAATGAGGAAACGTTGTAAAAAAACCTCCCATAGATGGTTTCTGTCAAGTTTCGTTCCATTTGGCCAATCGAATTCAGAGGAGATTAAAATGTTAAAAGTTAAGGGACGACGGACGGACAATGATGACAAAAGCTCACAAGGCCTTTGGCCAGGTGAGCTAAAAAAGACAACCATCGCATTTAATATTGACTTACATTATTATCATAAGTAGATTTGGTCTGAAATCATAACCAGTTTCTGTTTGCACATCTAATACTCCTCAAATAAAGGACCTTATCACATATTTTATTGAAATAACGCTGATTTTGCATGTATAATAAAAGCGTTATTTGCAGTATGTTATCTGGCCCGGAGCAATAACATTATATAAGGGCAATTACATGTTATCTGCCCTCTCGTGAGCATCACCGACGTCACTTCCGCCCAACTGTAAATGATCGTCGGATCATGTAGGAACAGCAAGATCTGGTCAATCGACAGGAAAATCTAATTCAGCAGTAAAAATAATTCTTATTATTGGCAAAATATATGATAAATAGATTAATAAATGTCCTTTTTCAAATTGCTCTTGTTATTAGCCCTCGACTGATATCGTTCCTCGGGCTAAAGCCCCCGGGGCCGAAGGTCTCTGGCTTATAACAATGGCAATAAGAAAAAGGCCATGTATAAACCTATAAATATACCGGATGTAGGACTCGCATTTAAGAAAAATAAGACAACATTTAATTTAAAAATTAATTTTGTTCGTAAATTATTCATGTTGCTAACTACAGCAACAATTAGCTGCCTGGTAACTTTTGTAAGATCTCTTTTGTATTGGAAACATTATTAATTTATGACTTAAATTCAGTACAATAATATATCGAATGTCTTATTTGAAATAATTAACTGATCAAAAAGTAAACAAAAATATACACTTAACCCATCTTTAATATTTTCCACTATATTTTCATAAACTTGGGTCTACATATATACATTGATTCTGGTATCATCTTTACAAGAAGAATGATTCAATTGTCAGATTCAGGTAATTGGAGTTTAAAATAATATATTGATTAAAAACATCAAAATGAAACTTTAAAAAATACCAAATTTGCCATAGAATATTGATAAAAGTTTAAGGTTTAAGACTTAGAGTGATTTTCTTAGAAATTGAGCTGTAACCAGCGATAAGAACAAAATTTTCATGTTTTTTCTTTTTTTTTTCCGAAAAAAGACCTCATACCATTTAAATTATATTTTTTGGTTCGTCTGACGTATTTTTGTTTCATAAAAGTCTACATATGAGTTAATTTTCTTAACAGAATAGTTAGTTCTGGTAAAGCAAAACATTTAATTATCTGACTGAAGTAATTTACAAAGGGTTGTAATGCGTCTTCTAAATGGTTAAAGTTTTTTTCGGTCTATTATTCCATAGCCTAAATGTCTCTTTCCTTATTTAATGACTTAAAACTGAAACTGAATGTAATATTGTTTCCGGTCTATTCGAAATAACCTAACTACGCGTGCTGAACACTTAACAATTACCATCTTGGAGGGTTATTTGGTGTGCTGGACATGTTCACAGACCGAAAAAATATTACAGTCACAGTCATTCATTAATTACACTGCACGTACATGTATCACTGGAAATTGGGGGTTTTACCAGCAAAGACATCTACTTAGCGCTAGGCATCTGTGATGGATCACGAAAGCTCAACCCACAGAGCTGCCTAGCGCGTCCGCAGGTGGTGGATAGGGGAGACCCTCTCGTTGGGGAGTTGTCAGGTCATTATACCGAAAGCCTGACCACGGACTTGTGGGTAACGTGTTTGGAAAATGTCACACTTCCTGCACTTCCTGCACGCTAAAGACCTATTCTGTAGTGCCGCAATTTGGATCACCAAAAAGCCTTACAACCCGTCAGTATGGTATCTCAATGATCTCTGTAGATAGAACGACCACCCTCCTTAAATAATAAAATTTGTATTAGTACATAATATGTAAAAATCTGTACATTTGATTGGACAATGAGCATTCACAATTTTTGAACAGTTTTTTGTTATTCTTCCGTAAAAGGTCATTTTCAGCGTGAGATGACCCGTTGAAGATCGGTTAACGCGACCTCATCTCCCACGAGACCTCATCTTCCACTGCCTTTAGACCAATCAAATCGCGACATTCACAAATGCACATACATGTACCTTTAACTGCACTCGTTGAATTTACCTAGGTACAGAAAACTTAAAAATCGAGTATTTACGGAAGAAATAGGTACTTATACTCGTTCAAAAGTGAAGAACTGGACAATGTTCAACTCGTTTTTAAAATTCAGCGTCTTTTCCCTCGTTCCACTGAGCTTCACTCGTGTAACAACCTAATATGCTGTTGGCGTGGCAACAGCCAATGCGAGCACAGCAATAGCCCTTTCCAGAAACTCATTTCCGGTATCACGATACTGACTCTAAAATTATAATTTGAAGCAAGTTATTTCCATTACTTCCGTTTCCGGCAAACGAATCTTTTTCTAGCCTTTATATGTAGAACAATATGGCTGCCCCATTAAACAAAGACTTTTCTAAATGACCCATATGTAGAAAATGCATATGCTCCTATAGCGCTCGCTATTAATCTTGATTAATCACAGGGAAATTAATCAACCATGAAGTAAAGTCCCGCGGAAAACGTGTCACGTGAGTATAGTGCCAATGACTAGGTATAGCTTCCCGTAGTCAAGGTAAACACACAAATGTTCATTTAAAGTGAATTTTTTTTTAATGCCAAGATTTTTACATTTTAGGTATAAAATGTATTATGGACTTCTCCCCGAGGAACAGTTTTCGTATAGTGTTATCTGGTGCGGTACTGTAGCTCACCATACAACACTGTATGAAAAAGGTTCCTTCGAGAGAAGTCCATAATAGATTATGTTGCTCGTAGGCAAACATCATCTTAATACGCTTAAGATCAAAAGACCAATGAAGTCTAACAACAGACCGAACCATGGAATTAATGGAGAAAATTAATTATTCACATGTTTGCTTATCAGCTCATTACTTCTAACAGGTCATTACTAGCGCATACTTATGTAATTATATCTCAGTTAAAAGATAAAACTTAGACTTTCTTTATATTTCGCGTTGGCCGAGTAGCTCACTTGTAGCCTCGTTTTAGTGCAACCTACATTAGGATAACATGTTAATCTCCAAATATACTCTATAGGTCACATTATGAAACGTACCCATGTAGTCTGTTTGAAAACAAAATGCAAACACTAAAGTGTAGATTTGCGAATCCAAAATCCGTCAATTGATAACAGCAAATTAAAAAAAAGGAAGAACATTTCAAAATGGGTATTCAAATGCGAATTTTGTCTGTTGATAAGCTAAAAAAAACCAGAAAAATGTAAAATGTCATTTCCATGCTAAAATAATCACAAAAATGAATATAGTTTCTTTAATGCAATGGGAAAATGGTACATGATGGTCCATATTGCCATGCTGGGGGTATTACAGCCAATATCACGTCGAGTTTGTAATGCAAAATTACCAAGTACGAACTGAAATAAATGGAACATTTTTTATTGATGAACATTTAAATTTTTTATTGAAACACAAACCGATAACAGAACCGAGTCAAGATTTCAGATGATGATCTGATAAATTTCATATAAAATTCAAACGGAAATTATAATCTAGGAACGGATTAATATTTAATGAAAACACAACCTAACAGGAAGTAAAAAGTTATAACTCTGATAAAGAGGCCGTTGGCTGTATATTAATCCAGGACAGCTCTTGGTCAGCATAGAAAGTACTACAACTATTATACTATACGAGAATCACAGAATTTTAACAGTTCAAAATTGTATGAAAAACAAGTGATTTGTGCTGTACTGTCAATTGCAAAATTCCTTTTCTTAGTCATATTAGTGATAATTAACATATCAACTTTCCCAGCCTTTAGTGAAGATGTAAATTTAGTAGCTATAAGTATATACTATATAATATCGGATTTCAGCAAATTTATCCCCCTCCATACATGTTGATGTCGTCTATAAACTTTCATCCCAAGTGTGGTTCATTAGTAACATTTACAATTATCAACTTAAAATTATCAGAGACGTCACAAAAGTTTGCAAAACTTTTATCTTACTGAAGCTACAATGAGAAACCAGAGTGAGTTATATTTTCCTAACCAATGTAGGTAAGGGAGATAATAAATTTGTCTCCCTTTTAGCCTCAGGACAAAAGGGAGAGCATTTAATTATCTCCCTTACCTACATTGGTTAGGAAAAGATAACTCACTCTGGTTCCTCATTAAATCATAAAGAAACTAAAATAAAATTCCATATTACTCAAGAATTGTCGTTAAACGTTAGAATTTCATCGGATTTGTAATCAGTAGGAGAGTTTATCAATATTAGAATTTTTCATCGATATGAACACATGGCACAGATAGGAGTCAAGGTTTCACGAAAAAAAACGCAGAGAAATCCGATAACAAATATAATCCCCAAACGAAAAGAACGGTCAGAAACTAGGACGGTATGATTAATATTGTCAATGAAAAAGCTCAGCAAACGAGGCCCATGACCAGAACTTTTGGAATGCACAACTTTAAAAAAACCAAAAAAAAAAAAAAAAAAAAAAAATGGTGAGAACAAATTTTGAGGCACTGTCTTTCATCTAATTGTTGTTAATCTATGTGTCAATTTGGTTTTTGAATTTATGTGGAGTTATGTTCAACACTTTATATTGCTAGTATTTCGATACTAGCCCGAAATTGACACTTAAAATTCACTGTAAAAAAATTGTAAAATTTTGAAAACTATGGAGTATCTTCCTCTTGCATAGCTCTGTCCTAAGATGGTTTTGGCTTTACAGTTTTTGGTCATTTCGGCATTTTTGAACTTTTTGGATTGTTGTTTTTGGTTTTCAACTTTTTAGGCCTTGATCACAACAGACGAGTCGTAAATTGACAAAATATGCACATCTTGTGCATCAAAATTGGGTATCAAAGAATATTATTATACCACCGCCCGATTTTCTCCTCCTTCGAATATCTCTTTGGTATTTCTTGACTTTACTATACTGTATGGATATGTTCAATGGCTATAGTGAATTTTAGCAGTATTGTAATATATTGGCATATCGTGGAGGTGACAGTACAACCAACGTTTATTTATCAAGAAACTGGCTGGGAAAAACTCGTAACGAGACGAAACAGAAGAAAGTTACAAATGTATTATAATATAAAAAATAATTCTGCTCCTGACTATCTTTGTGAACATATTCCTGCAACAATTCATCACAGCACAACTACATACCCCCTCCGTAACGGAGAAGATATCATTGTACCTTTTTGTAGGTTTTATCTTACTAGTGGTTCATATATCCCCGCAACTTTAAGGCAATGGAATAATTTGGATTTAAACATAAGAAATGTCAATTCTATATCAGAATTTAAGAGAAACCTGAAAACCGTTAATCAGACTAATCCAATACCACCCTACTTCGCATTTGGACCTAGAAAACTAAATGTTACTTTAACTCAGATAAGGTGTTCTGCTTCTTTCCTAAATCACGATCTCTTTAGAATAAACATTTTGTCCAGTCCGTCCTGTACCTGCGCCGCACATCACTTATAAATATAATAAATATTCAAACAGCAGAGCAGTACTGATTAATAACCTGAGCTGGTTACCAGATACTTGCAGTATAAATACTGATCTTTTAACCAGAGGCAGTAATGAACTCTCCATCGAACAAATGAAATCATTTTTAAAAATGTGTATGATTATATTAGAAAATCAAACATATTCCGGTTCGTCTAATAAACATCCGATTCCACACTCATCTCTCTTTCTCTCCCTCTCCCTCTGCTCTCATCTGTCTGTTTCTCTTCTCTATACATCTCCTCCTCGTCCCGTCCAATCATTGTGAACCATTGTAATTTTTAAAACAAGCAGATTATATTAGTATATATATATGTGTGTACATATGTAATGCATGCTCTACTATTGTTATGAATGTTAATTTATGAGGATAAGACTTCATAAGTATGATCTACTTGTGTCTGATCCTTTTGCTGTCTTTTTTATAGCAATAAAATATGTTTAAACTAAACTAAACTAACCAACGTTCTGAAGAAATGTTAAGATTGCTTACGGGTTAAAATACTAAAAGTCCTGACAAAGGATCAAAATTTACATTTATTTGGTTCAGTATATTTAAAAACTAGTTCACTACTAGAGGGATTACAGACATAAATACAATAACTTCTTTGATACCAATTTTGATGCACATTTTGATGCACAAGATGTGCACATTTCACCGATTTACGACTCATCAGTTGTGCTTAAGGCCTAAATGCTGAAAACCAAAAGGTTGAAGACCAATTCAAATTACCAAAATTACCAAAAGGTGTTATGCCAAAATCATCTAAGGACAGAGCTATGCACGAGGGAGATACTCCTTAGTTTTACAATTTTTAAATATTTTTAAACAGTAAATTTAAAGTATCAATTTCGGGCTAGTATCGAATACAATTCTCCCTTATATGACAATTAGTGATAAAATCCTTACCTCCTACTTTGTTTACCAATTATTTTTCATGAAAAGCATTCTACTCTTTATTCCCACAGGTTCAATTTATAGATTGTTATATGATGAAATAATGAATGAATTGTTCCTACTAATTGTATACAATACCAGTTTATAGAATTATTCATAAAATATGAAAACAGATGGTTTGATAATATTTTCAGATATCCGCTTTCTGCAGTGTCATTGTTTTCATATATATAGTAAAATATGTATTGTTGTTTTTTCGCAATTTTGTTGGTAGAAAACTTTACGTGGAAGGCATATATTCCAAGAATCTTTAAATTTCAACTGAATTTCCTCGCGAAACAATTCTTAAGAATGGCATTTTTATTTTCTTCAACAGCCGCGATAGTAAAAATCCAACAGGACTAATGTTCTTCATTCAAAAGTAAAACATCTATGTTGCAGAAATTTCTTGCATAAAAAATTTAACATCCACATATTATATTTTTTCGCAAAATTATTAGCAGAACAAAGTATGTGGAATATTGTTTAAATCTAATTAATAACTAGTATTTCAGTTAGTTCTGTCATGAAATTTCTGAAATTTAACTAATCAAAAGTCTTACAAATGTATTTACTAAAATTGTCAAACTTAAATTCGTACGTAACTCTTCAGCTCCTGAGCATTTCATCATGACGTACGTCTAAAATTACGCCAACGAAGTTTTGTGAATAAGGCCACTGGACTGCGACACAGTACTGTACTCGTGAATATCTTGTGTACCAAAAAGGGATTATTTGAGGAATTTTCGAGATAAAACCTAACAAATATCATCGCACATTTCGTCCAATTTTTAACACGGAAGAAGGGAAAAACGCAAACAGTACAAAAATACATTTATGTGAGACCGATATATTGTATCATTGATACAGTATATGTGTTCAGTGATGTAAGATGATTGAGAACCATTCTGAATTCTGTCGATATTAGATTAAACCCCAGTTTCAACAAAAGCATTCGAACATGCTTTTATATCACAGATATTTCTCAAGCAGAAATAAATCATTTTGTATAAAGAAAGGAAATACGTGAAATATAATGTACATACGTCCATGCCTCTCTATACTTCTGATCTTAATTAGGGAGAAATCGTTTGATTTTTTTTCTTGGGTAAGGTAAAGTGGGAGTGGGTAGCAATCAGCATTATTAGATTCCAAATACCATTGAAATTTCACCAAATTTTGAAGTCTGAATTTGTTTTTTTATCAAATTTATATGCATACCTGGATATGTATATATTTTTTTTCAAATTCCCTTTTGAACCCCTCAATATTCCATAAAGACCACATAGTTAACAGTACATGAATTCTACATAGATAATAATATTTAATATTTAATGGTCTCCTTCCTCTAGTACATACAAAGTATGAAACGAGAAAAATATTTTCTTAGATACAAACATGCTATGATTGATAAAAATTAAAGTAATAAATGCATTGAAATGACATCAGACTATGCCGTGATAATGGGAAATTACCGGAATTCGTTGTCACGATACAATGATCTAATCGATTAATGATATTTTTTTCCTTAGTAACTATCAGTTTGTTTGTCATGTCTCCATCATTGACAGCCCTCTGGAGTTTAGCTGAGGTTTCCATGATTTCTTTATAAAAACAACAACAACACAATCATATCTATATTCGTAAAATATGACTTAAAGTAATGGAAGCTCTGATATATATATATATATATATATATATATATATATATATATTAGAAAATTGGCCGTTTCCTCAAACACTGAAGCATACTTGTAAGATCAAGGAAAACACGGTTCATGAATGTTTGATGTATAGTAAAAAGATAATTTCTCTAGATTCGAATGCACGCATTATAAAAGTATTTTAACTAAGATACGAAAATATAACCTTTTCCCAGTGTATTGGGTTGTACACGATCCCATACTTTTGCTTTTCTGTACTCTATAGTTCACTTCATTAAAAATGCATCAGTTCGATATAGAAGTACATTACGAATTCAAGTGACTACTTTACCTCATGTGTATTTTCCAGAACAAATTTCTTTTACATTACTGGACATCCTCAGGTTAGAAGTCAACCATTTTCAGTTTTCTGTACCAATACCTATCAACCTTATTCCCATAATTTAACTTTAGAGTCAGAATTAATTTTTTGTTTATCCAATGTATCTAAAATCAAACACTTTTATGTTTCCGGCCACTCCTCAATATGTTTCCAGTTTCCTATCAAATAAATTAAACACAATTGGTAACTGTCATGAGACACGAAAGAAAGCAAGTCATGTGTTTATTGGAATTAAAATATTAATGTACATATATTGCGCTGCCATTAATCACTTGATAAACGATCATACAGGGATTTGTAGACACAATTTAGTACAGATAATAATAATGAAAGGTCGTAAAAATATCTGATCATAAAGTAAATATTATTACCATGTTGATATAATATTGAAAATTTGTTAAAAGTTTATGCAATATATTATTCGCAAAATCTCTTATCTCAACACTGCTCAAGCAGAGCATACTCCTGACTTCACTTAAATTTTGACCATTGTCGATTTTAGATATGATAAGATTCTCCAGCTTTTTTTGGCCACGAGTTCAGGTACACTTTATCTTATTTAATTGGCGTAACATATATTTTCATCGAAATTGCTGTATCGAGCTAGACCAACAACCTTTGACAGGAAAATTGACAAACCTTGCCAATTACATGAATTATGAGTCGAACACACCTCGACGCAAGGTGGGCCCGAACGCAAAACCTCAGTAATCATTATAGTTATAGCAAACTCTCCACGCTCTTGGTCTGAATAATATACTGTTACAAATTGCACATGAAAGCCTGTCTGTACCTGTTATCATTTGGCAAGACAAGCTGTAATTAGCAAATATTTTCCTATATAAATTGTACGGTATAATGTCTTTATGAAGTTAAGCCTATCACATCTTGATTTTAATGTGATGTTTCTTCCTATCTATGACTGTATTCTGTTAAGTGGTGTTTACTCATAATTGACCGTATTTGTTTGTTGTCTTATATTATCTACTTTCACTTTCACTTTCTGTTTTTTAAATACCATCTTGTATATCCAACGAATTTAAGGTAAATATCGAAAGACATAGTGGACAACAATACACCAATAAATGTACAACCTTACACACTCAAAAGGAAATGAAGTGAATAGTCAGGATAGTCGGCGGGTGATGGATGTGGGGGAGGGGTCTTCTCTCTTTAATTTGGATATTATTTATGAGTATGCCACAGCAAAGGGTCGTATTTACATGCTTTTGATGTCTAGAATAGGGTCATGTTTCTGTATAATTGTCTAGAATAGGATCATAATTTCTGTATAATTGTCTAGAACAGGGCCATGATTTCTTCTCCTAGCTTTAAACTTTAATATATAGAGATGAATGATCAGTAAAACCTTGGTTGTAAACCTTTCAAATCTTTAATTACCTGACTAGTCGATAAGTTACAATTTTTATAAACTGTCGTTTTTTGTGTATAATAAGTTTTTTGTAATTGCATGTGGTTAAGAGGGTGTTATTGATAACTGACTGTTGTGAACATGGTCTATTTTCGGTAATTTCTGTCATTTTTGGAAGGAAAAACCACAGATACAGCGAAATATTGTCAAGTTGTCCCCCCCGTAACAAACATTAAAATAAGGCGAGAGATATTCAAATGTACAATATTTCTGTATACATAAACCCCTTCCTTATCTATCCTGATTGTCTGGTGTATTATAAACATGTGATAAACAATTTGATTACCAACCACATCCAGAACTTTAAATAGAATGCATATGCTCGTAAATACTCCATAACCGTGGTGATCGGATATTAAACATTGCTCCCTCATTGTATCTGCAGAATATGTGATTGGGAGAAAATGTTATTTTAACACAATTAGCCGTTTGCCTTTGTTACTTCCATACACATGTAGGAGAGAATTTTACTGTGACACAAACCTGTTGTTCAGCCTATGTTAATCATTTTAATGTTTGACAGGCTCGTATCAAGTTTCTTTATCTCTAGTACGTTTTAAAATCAGAAAAAAAGTAAATATCAATTCTTACCTTAAAATTTACAATCGTAAACAGAAGGAATAAGATTTTAACCCCGCCATTTCTTCTTTCAACTATTTTTTTCCCTTTAAGTTGTTGCCTTTGAGTACTGGTAAGGTAAATCAATGGTTTCAGCCATTTAACTGTAAAATCTCAGTCATAAAGTAATTAAACGTCTTGGCGAGTATTTGCGTTACAATAAATGAGACCAATAAATATTGATACGTAATTTCAAACTTTGTAAATGTGCATGTTTTTAATTTATAACTTAATGGTTTTTAACGAATTTATATTCAGGCGCTTATATCAGGTAAAGAACTCTTCGAGAACGTTAAACATACGATGTTTCACAGCATAAACGATCTGATCAAAGCTCCTCCTATATCTGTATAGTGCCTGTGAATAGAATAGAGAATGGAAAAAGGGAATGTGTCAAAGAGATAACGACCCGACCAAATAGCAGAAAACAGCTCAAGGATACCAATTGGTCTTCCAATGCAGCGAGAAAATCCCGCACCCGACAAATAAACAATAACGCATACTAGTTCGCGAAATGGACGCCACACTAAACTCCGGAACATACAATTTTGCAAATGAACCAAGATTACAAAAACACACAAGACTAACAAAGGCTAGAGGTTCCTGACTTGGGACTGGCGCAAAAATGTACGATATAAATATTTAGATTACAAGTTTTTGCATTGGGTCTTATGTTAATCTAAGTCGTCTGCTGGTGGCCATCTTGAATGAGGGATTGACACCAAAGTAACAACACTTGGTCAGCACCTTATGAGGAACATTCAGGCCATGTTTGGTTTCAAGCAATACTGTGGTTCTGTAGATTTTTGCTATATAGCATAGACATTTTTTGTCAAGTTTGGCTCTATTTGGCCAAGCATTTTCAGAGAAAATGTTTTACAATAAAATCAACCAATCAGAAACAAGAAATGCCCATGGCGGCCATGTCTATCGCCTGATCTTGACAAAATGAGGAAACTTTGTAAAAAATCTCCCACTCTCTCCTTTCAAATTTTGTTCCATTTGGCCAAGCGATTTCTTTAAATCAGCCAATCAGAAACAAGAATTGCCCATAGCAGCCATGCTTGTCGTCCAATCAGGATGAAAGAAAAAATGTTTTCATAAAAGACTTTCCATCGATGCTTTCTGTCAGGTTTGGCTGACAGTTTTGGGCAAGCAGTTCCAGAGAAAAACATATTTTTTAATCAACCAATGAGAAACAAGAATTGCCCATGAAGGCCATGTTTGTTGCCTGATCGGGACGAAATGAGGAAACTTTGTAATGAACCTTCCATAGATGCTTCTTGTCAAATTTCGGTCCATTTGGCCAGGCGACTTCAGAGGAGAAGATTTTTTTTTATATCATCTAATCAGAAACAACAACTGCCAATGGCAGCCATATTTATAGTCCAATCGGGACGAAATGACTAAAGTTTATAAAGGACCTCCAATATATGCTTCCTATCAAGTTTCGTTTCATTTGGCCAAGCGATTTCAGAGAAAACAATTTTTTCATATCAGCCAACTAGAGACAAGAACTGCCCATTGTGGCCATATTTGTTCTCCGATCGGGACAAAATGAGAAAATTTTGTAAAAATTGCAGAGGAGAAGATTTCTTTATATCAGCCAATCATAAACAACAACTGCCCATTGCGGCATTTTTGTAGTCCGATCAGAACGAAATGAGGAAAATGTACAAAGGACCCCCCCCATATATGCTTCCTGTCAAGTCTTGTTCCATTTGGCCATGCAGTTTCAGAGGAGAAGATTTTTGAAAACTTAGCCAATCAGAAACAAGAATTGTCCATGGCAAGATTAAAATATGAAAAGTTAACAGATGGACGGACGCCTTTGGCCAGGTGAGCTAAAAAATCTAATATATTCTGTTACGTGTTAGTCCCGTGGGCTGTGCAGAGAGTTTCATGATTTTTTTATGATTTCATTTTATTATCTAAAAGATAATTGGAATTTTTGAATAACCGGTGTATTTTTGTACATTTTATAACAGGATTCAATTAAGTACGTTGAAAATATAAAGCAATTAAAATTGATGAGAAATAAGTTAGACGGTATAAATTTCAAGACAATGTATACGATAATGATAATGTGACAAAGGTTGGGTCAACTAGTGTTTTTATAAATGTGTCTTTACATCAATCCGATATAAATTACAACAACGTGTAATTATTTGAAGTCATGCACGTTTTATTGAAGGCAGGTGTTACATTGCATCTACATTCAATCCATTATGAAGTCTGTATTAGTAACCATGGTCCTGTTTATGTAAAGCCATTCAATGGGTGTCTTGTGTGGACACCTTGTATCATTGAATTCCACATGACGATCCGAAGATTTATTGCAATGCACCTCCTATATCCTTTCATTTTCAAACGTACATGTTGATAAAAATTCTAGCGTGTGGAAATATTTTTTCCCTTCCGCTATGATACTAAAATAATATGATATAACGCTGTGAATTTCCCAGTGAAGGATCAGTACACATGTATTCAAAAGCATAATTATTTACGAGTTCAAATTATCTGCGAAAGTTTGTAGGGAGTCAGTTCGATATTGCATTTCAGGCGATTTACAATTCTCTCTCTTCACTATTATGATCCAGCAGGTTAGTCTATTATGTAGGCTGTAAAATGCACAAATTTGTCTTTTATATTCAAACCCACATACCTGAAATTCAGAAGTACTTAATGTAACAGTTGTTTGTATCTGTATACAATTTCAATGTTTCATTTTTTTACAGTTGATATTTCTTACTGAAAATAATCATAAAATAAGATTTAGATAGGTGTATAATCCGGTAAAGTTTATTCGTGCATATATTATCTTGAGATAAATAATGTACTATGAGCATGAGTACAAATTGTTGTCAAAGGATAGATGTGAAAAATAAAAAAATAAATATATCATGAAAACAATGACTTGAAGACTTTAAATTTTAAAACCTAACAGGATTTCAGTCGATTTCTGTTGGACTAAATGGGAGATAGGGTCTAACCTTTGTGAGGGTGCTGTTCCTGACGCTTGAAATAACGTCACTAAAATACGACTTTCTATTATACTGAAAAAATGAACTTGCTACTAAATTTCGTTATATGCTGAATTAATCTACACCAGGAATGTTCGTTTCCAAAATTTTGGAAGGGACAATCCAGAATCATTTTGAGCAATAGGAGTAAACGTGCTTAATGACGGTAGCAAAATACTCGCAAGTTAATCAACTTAGCCAGAAGGAGTTTCGTCTTGAAAAATAATGCCAATATTTTAATATCACCTCATCATTTGCATATGTCAAACATTTATTTGTAATATCACAATTAATAACTTTGAATTGTTGATAAAAATGTTTTATAAATGGACAATGTTGAAAATAATCGTTCTTCTTTTTAACCCCAGATGCACGCCATAGAATTAAACTCGACATATGATATGACACAGGTAAACAAAAGTTAGTCTAAGGTAAGAATACACCATAACTTATAAACTATAAACACGTAAATACTTTATGATAAAGTAAAATACATTGCATACATTTACATATAAAGCAAATCACAATGAGATGTGCATTTCAATATGAACCTGGACTATTTAAGAAGTTCACTCAAGAAGTATCTTTAAAAAACTACGGAAAACCCAAATCACAAATTAATATAATACGATACTAAATTATTATTGATATTTTGAATTAAAATTTTACACAATTATACATGTTATAGAGTAAGAATGATAACATTTGCGATGAATACTAACATCAACTGAATAAAGTAGCTACAATATTCATATTTCCCAATTGATTGTGAGATCTAGAAGTCAAAGTTTTGAGGGTTACACCTACTTCCGGTGAAGCCCCACACTATGATGCTGAAGAGGGTATATTTCATTGTTCTTTTATGCATAAGCATACTGTGGTAAATATAAATATATTGAATTAAGTAACAAGTGATATTTCTGCCATCCTTAGCAATTTCAGCTAACGCAAAGTGGAGCTTTTTTCTGGAAGTTATTACAAAATATTGCGTATGGTATATTTAAGAACCGGGTACCAAATACAATGTTTACAATCGATCTTGTCACTTACTGCTGGACCTAGCGTTAACCGAAGTTGTAAACATCGTTTATAAATAGTCATCACGTATTGAAGATTTTCAAACATTAGACAAAGAAAGAACTGAGCAATATAGTGTACTTTACCATGATTCTGAATAGACAGAGATTGCTAAGATAGTTTGTAGGGGGGATAATGTAAAGCAAAATAATGTCCTATGAAATATTGTCCTTTTATTTTATGAATCATTTGCCATTAAATGTTGTCACTGTTTTCCATATTGTACATTATTTTATATGAAATCTTGTCCGAAAATTGACAAAACTGCCTATGAAATTTAATACATTGAAAGGGAAATATACTGGATTCTATAAAATTGTGTCCTTAAAAAGAAACAATTTTAAGGTCATTCAAACTTTTTTATCCAAGGAGTTGTTTGATTTTTTACATCAAACATCTTTTCCAAAAACCTATACTGAAAATCCAAAAATCAAAAAAACATTTGAGGAGGAAGACTTTTAATTTTAAATTACAACAAAATGAAATTTATTTTAAACAATTTGTTTAGTTTAGTTTAGTTTAGTTAGGGTTTTACGCCGTTTTCAGCACATTTGGCTAGTTTTTATTGGTGGAGGAAACCGGAGTACCCGGAGAGAACCACCGACCTTTGGTAGGAAAACTGGCAATCCTCGTCAATTAAGATCGGAGTCGAACACACCCCGCAACATGTGAGACCTCAGCGTTGACATGCTACTGATCATTAGTAATGACGAACTACCTAGACCACTCGGTGGCCATCTCGGCATTAATGAAACAGTAAACAAAATTTCATCTAAAGACTATTTTTCTGCCATCAGTCAAAAACATATTGTGATATTTTATTTATCAAAACTTATAGAACCCGTGTTCATTGGACAATATTTCATACGATTGTAATATGTTCGGTTTGGTTGTAATTTTGTTCCGCTGTTAACGTATTAATTACAATTTGTACTTCCGTCACACATGATTCACTGCAGTCATTTTAAATTTCATCTTAAATTTTGATGCCGCCATCAAATATCTATGATTATCTGTTGTCACTGTTATATTTTTCAGGTCATGTTTATGTACGTTGTAATAGCTCTCCTCCTTGTCTGGGTCACCTATAGATGGTTTCGTAGTTCTCAGACCGTCAGCGATTATGACAGTCGATATGTCTTCATAACCGGGTGTGACTCTGGTTTTGGTAACATGTTGACAAAGAAATTAGATGCGATGGGATTCCATGTCTTTGCTGGCTGCCTTACAAAGCAAGGGATGGAACAATTAAACGGAGAAACATCTGATAAAGTTAAAGTCGTCCAACTTGATGTCACTAAAACGGAAAGTATTCAAGACGCTTTTGAAACTATCAAATCAATGCTTCCAAATGATAAAGGTACGTGTATATTGTATATTTTAGACAACATTTATAAGCACTAAAATACATGTACATTGTAATAATCTAAATATTCTTTATTACCATCTTGAATTATATATTTCTATATGTTATCTGGATTTTGGTAGGATATCGTAAAACATCGACCTTTGGACCAGACTCGTTCTCCAAAATGCTTCAGTATGCCGTGCTGAATAATATATTGTTCATATATTAGGTGTCAAAATTCCAATAATTTATTAAACATCTTAAAATACTGACCTCTAACGCCAAAATGATAACTTTTCCAGATTGTTGCGAAAATAAAAGACTGTTTGTCTAAACCTCATATATTTTGTTTCTAAAATGACTAAATCATATTCCAAGAACAACGCATATACAATGTTAACGTTATAATTAATTGTAGTAAATTTCTTTCAAATTCCTATTGAAGCACCATTTCTAGTTCCATTCAAACAAAACGAATTGGTCAAAATAACCATTCCCGTGCTTTGACGAAAAAACACATATTGGAGGTCTTATTAAAATATTTTTCAATCATTAAATCAAGTGAAATGCTTTTAAGTTAATGGAAAAGAAAAAAATCATGCTCTGGTCACATCAGTGATTATATAGTTGGTTTTGAAGAGTTTTCAAGTGTTGGTAGTTTTTATAGACTGGTATACAAACATATAATGTAGATAGGTTGAGAAAGCAACCCATGTGTTACTGGAACATAAAAAAGGCAAATAGACAATGTTTTTTATATGCTGCTTCCCATCTTGGAAGTCGTTGTAAAATCTAAACAATGAGGTTTAAAGTCGCACTGTACACTGTTTTATGTGGTAATACTTGCCAGTTATAAATGTTAACACATGTCCTATTTTTCTTTTGCTTATAAGAAAACATGTAGGTCATGCATGAAGTTGATTTATATAGGTAAAGAACTTTTTTATGAAACAGCTCGTAAATAATACCAATGAAATAAAAACAAAATTAAAAAGTAAAACATCAGCGAAACGATGAGTTTTTAATATTTTACTTTTTATTCATTTATTTTTTATTGGTCATTTTATATTTGATTTATTTATCCTTAGACAATTCAACAGACTAATGACCCGTAATGATCATTTGCTTATGATAATATGAATGTTTTTGTCGCCTTTGATTGAAGAAGTTCTCATGTAATACTCTTTTTTGTAACTGCCATCATATGCGCCAAAAAATATACAGTTTGCGCCACAAAGAAATATATTATTTGCACCAATAATACAGGTAAACAATATAGGTAAGAAGTATGAGAAAAGTATGATATGTCAACATTTGTTAGCACATTGGAAAGTCTATAGGTCTGGTCATCGAATATGATAGTTTTTTCCTGTATTCGTCTCCAAAATTTTAATGTCCATCTTGACACACTGAACATATGATCACTTTTTTAAATTCTTCATGACCTTCAGTTTTTATATAGGGACGAGTATGAACCCACTTGTACAGAAGGGATCAAACGAAGTTTTCATGCGTATCCTCTTACATTTGATGTTTTAAGTTTGCATATGACTATTTCATATATATTGTATCATATAGATGCTATATTTTATTTTTTGATACTTTTTATAACTTACCTGAAAGGTTAAAATTACCTGTAAAATATAATTTTATTTTTGGCGCAAATGATGTATGACTGGTGGCGCAAGTGATAGGTGGCCTTTTTTAAAATTTGGCCCTTTCTGATAAATGATATTAGACAGTAGATGTCTGATTCACCATTTATTTTTAGTGAAGGTTTTTCATCAGTTATTGTAAATTATACATTGGATTCATTTTTTTGCAATCACATTGGTTGCACACTTTATTTTTTAAAGGACTGTGGGGTCTTGTGAACAACGCAGGAATTGCCGGTCCAATTGGTCCATTACAGTGGTTATCAAAAGAGGACTACATACTACCTTTTGAAATAAACACGTTAGGAATGGTTGAAACTAGCCGCATTTTTCTTCCAATGGTTATTAAAGCCAAAGGCCGCATTGTTAATATCACAAGTATGATGGGGAGGATAGCTGCTGCTAATGCCACTTATGTTGTTTCAAAATATGCAGCTGAGGGATACTCAGACATTCTCAGGTTTGTTTTTATTAATTATGTTTAGAATTATTAATTGTGATTTATGATACATAGACTATAATTCGTTTCGAATATACTTAATGAACAGACTTCTGTTTTGTTATGATATTTTACCTCCCCCAACCATAATACTTGTACAACAACACCCTTTTAAAAAACTTAAGTTGTTGAGGTTCTTCTTTAGTTCTGTATTCCGTGATATTTAAGGCAGTATGGATGTAGAATAACTGTAAGTTGTTGCAATGCGACTAAGTATATTGTTGTATTCTACTAAAACGAGGGAAGTTGACATTATTACCACATACATATTTGTTTGTACGAATAAAAAAATCTACATTTTCTTGTATTTCTTACTTGTATATAAATAAAATTCTTTTTATTAACAGACGTGAAATGTATAAAAGGGGAGTTACCGTCCATATCATAGAACCTGGATTCTTTGCTACAAATATCGCTAATCCAGAAAATATTTGTAAGGCTGCTGAGAACAAGTTCGAAAAATTGTCGAAGGCCGAACAAGATTATTATGGGCATATATATCTCGAAAAGAGTAAGTACTATTACAAATGGAATCATGATTTGTTTTCAAGAGAACAATCATATTGCCGAGTCAAGGGTTTACGATCTGCTTATTCTTCTCACAAACCCGTGACAGATTTCATTCATAATCTGTTGCTATACACTCCCCCCACTGTTAACAAGTATTTCGGTACGTCAAAGAGCAACCGCTGAATCTTCTCAACAGAAAAACAACAGTCATACTTTTCACGCTTTCAATAACTTCCGCCAACTCTTTTATTACACCAAACATTTAAGAAAAAAAACTTTTTTCTCCAGTCGTAGTTTATACTGGTCAGTTTTATGCTTCTACAAAACAAAAATTAAAGATTGTCATTGGTGCAATTTTTCTCTTGGAAAGAAGCCAGATTATATCAGTGAAATCTGTCAGAGGTTTTTAATTTACGTAAGCGAATTTGTAAAGCTATTTTACAAACGTTATCCACGAGACAAATTTATAATATATTAAGAAAACTTAATATATATTTTTTGCAATATAGTCGGTTTAGTAGTAAAAAAGGACAAATATACCTAAGGAGCAATAAAAAAACGTAATCCATTGGACAGACAAGCCCGGGAAGACAAATGAACAACCATAAGCACAACAAATAAACACAGAAAACTAAAAATCAATGAACAACACGATCTCCTATAAAAACCAGGATTGAACCCAGGTGCTCCGGAAGGGTAAGCAGTAAACGTTTAATTGATATCACATGATATTAATTCTATTTTTAACTTCTATTTCAGTGCAGGATAATATTAGGGAAATGCTAATTAAAATTGCTAGCCCTGAAGTACATCTTGTTGTAGACGCCTATACGCATGCTTTAACTTCAGGAAGTCCAAAGTATAGATATATAGTTGGAAAAGATGCAAGATTTTTCTTTCAAATACTTTGGAACCTTCCAGAATGGATTGCAGACTATTTACTTACCAGAAAAACAGAGTTACCGCTAGCTGAACAAACAAGATGATTCTTAGAGATGTTTACATTTACATGTATTTGAATATCAATATAACTTTTGTATTATTTAAGAATTCTTGAACTAGCATGCATGGTTGTTGTCCTTTTTACATTTCTTCTCTTTTTTCAGTTAATCTTAAACACACATACATATCCATTTGTAACCAGTAGTAAAGTTTTAAGTTACATAAATACTACATCAAGATATTCCCCTGACGTCAAACAACCTTCTTAAGAAATGGCTAGGGCCAAGGGATGGCCTAAGTTAATCTGTTTACCTTCAGTGGAATCAAGATACTAATGTAGTTGTACATTTGTACAAGGGTACACACTAGCAGAATAAACTTGCAAAAATGAAAGTTCAGGCAGTTAATTCAGAAGGCGAAGCAGTTTCTGTTCCACGTAATTTATGTATGTACTCATGGTTAGGCAGATAAAAAAAATTAAGACATATAAAAGAGAGAATATGTTTTGAAATGCATAAACAGCTAGAATAGGTCTTAATTCATACCTTTGACATTTTAACCCTATGAGTCAAATAAAGTTTAGAAAAGGAAAAGCTCAGCATAAGTGTTTGGTATGTTAAATAGAAAACAGAGTTCAAGAAAATAGAATTACTTATTTAGGCCAGTGAAGCTGAAATTGAAGAGACTACCCATACAACAGCTTCTACTTTATACTTATAGACTATTCAGGTTTATGTTCATTTTGTGTTGCATCACTCCACCATTTCGGTCTTCTTTACGAATTGATTAATTGATTGATTGATTGATTGATTGATAACGAAGTTTCTCTACCACAAATTAATTTTGTCATCTCCAGTTAGATTTGACGTCTAGTGTGTACCCGATTTTACCACTTGAAGTGTGATAGGTGCCATTAATGGAAGCAAACATGATAACCTTTTTCAGAAGACCTCCGTTTCTTGTACTAGTGCTTAAGGTTTTTTGTCTTCTTTTTTTCCATTGTGCCTATTTATGTTACGTTATATCTTTGTAGCCTTACTTTTGGAATTTGATATATGGAGGTTCCCCCTAAATCATATTTCCCCTATAAAACATAGAAAAGAAAACTCGTCTATTCTGAATCTCAAATTGAAGATCAGCGGAACTGCTTACATCATGTACCCACATTTGGACCACCCGCGTTCACCCACTCCCCCTTTTTGATGGGGTCCATTTTGTTCATTAGTTGTGTAGTTGTTTTGCGCTATGTTTCCTTTGGTTTGTTCGGACACTTCCCATTTCAGTTTTAACCCTGTCTATGAATTTTTGATTGTTTGATGACCCTTCGGATTTCATTCACCATTTGTTGTATAGCGAAATATTGAACTAAATGATTGGTCTTGAAATTAGTCTTACTGTTTATCAATCTGGCGCTTCTTACTCGTCCTGATGAAGAGAGTGTAAGATTGAGTTTTACGAAGGTTCCAGTAATTCTTTTTCTTTTTTATGATTCTCTTTGGCTAACTATGTGTTTTTTGTTGTGTTGGATTTTTGCCGACTGTAGAATTCGCCCATTCTCTTTTTTCTTCGGTATTCTTTTTCCAATAGTTGTTGTTTGTGTGCATCTGAAGTATGTTTTGGACTGTTCCTACTGTATCCTTGCTAGTCTTTTCATTTGTTTTGACTAGCAAAATTCTGTTTCATACGAACAGTGGAATCAGTCGATGAGAAGAGCGAGTTAATTATACACTTCAAATATACCTGAATGCTAACCGCAAAATGTCTATCCGCGTGTCAAAGCTAAATTTCATTGGTCAGGATCGGCGTTTACCATGAAAGATTTTTATTAGCACATGCCTATTAGCCGAACAGCGTAAGTTATGCCTTTTCATAGTAAAATATTTCACAGCAAACGTTGATTGTAAAGAGAGCTGATATACAACGAGTTTAAAGTATCTTGAAGGATACAATCATAAGCAAAAGGCATCGACGAAAAAATTGTATGGCCGTGTAAATAATTCTTGCAATCGACCAAATAAGGAACGTACCGACTTTATTTGGTGGGCACTTGAGATTACCATAAAAGACTCATAAATACAATGTTACTTGAGACTAATTGTTGAAAACGGCGCTAATTCAAATTTTGCAAATCTCAAGAGCAATGTATGCATATTTCCATTACAGAAGTAGTCAAACAACCGTCAAATGAAGAATTATTCTGCAACTGACAAATGATAATGCATATAAAACTCGGTGATTGGTTTAAATTTAAAGCTACACTTACTGCCTAATTACGAGCACGAGTAAATGTTTATGGTATCCTATCCAAGAATTTCCATAACCGAGATCAAAGTCATCGCAATCATCCATAACAACGGACATACCCTAAGATGGATTCGGTAACAGTTATTTAAATGTATATATCATATACTTAGTACTAAATATGGCGGTTTTTGCACATGTCAGGGGAGTATTGACCGGAAGTGAAAACCCATATTTGCACACCTCATGATAATAACTTATTATCCAAGTGCAATTCGAACAGATCTGACCTGATGTGGTGATATCAGACAAGATGTGTTTAGACATGAGTACTTAGGCATTATATAATATACGTATTAATGCATAACATAATCCATACCAGGCCTTGTATCACCCCTCGATCCATATTGGTATGAGAGTCTTAGTATGAAACCCGGTCCCGTATAGATTATGTCATATATTTATCTATAACTGTCGTTTGACAGGAAAATTAAAATATGAAATAGAGTGAAATTATTTGTGTTATATTTCTTACTACAGCAATGAGTTGAGATTCTTCATTTTGTCGGGAACCTGACGTACAGTTGAAAGAATTATGCATTTAACTCTATTATATTTACATGTAGAAGGGATATTGTCGAAAAATGTATGACGATTGATGATGCGTTGGCAAACATCTTCATTTACATGTGCAATGTATCGCCTTCCTTACTTAACCCTGTTTTAAGATCTATAATGTTTTAAATGACAGGTTTTTTGTCTAAGAAATGACGAAAAGCTTCACCTTATGGGTTTTGAAAGAAAAATACTATATATACTCGGGAGATGGTTGCTCTATCTGGAATATTCAATTGAAATTTATTCAACTGATATGACGATATGCTAATACGTGTACTTGAAATATACAAATGATTCTCATGCTACAAGGAAAGCATTAGAAAATTCTAAGCAATCTGTTTTGATGAATTCATAAATGATGAAGTTTTTGGATTCTTATTTGGGAGCATTTACTGCTTGACTTTTTGTGGTTTTGACTCATGTTTATTATTGAAATCCAAATATCGACTGTCAGATGTTATCAATTCATTACCATGTCATCGAAGCAAATATCAAATATTTTTTTATGTAGAAAAATATTTTGAAAGAGCATACAAAATCCTTGTGTCTGAACATTGTTGGCTGTATTTAAAAAATATCTGAAGACACTCATCGGGTTTATAATTCATGCTTTATTGCATGCATAATAAGGGATTCTAAATTCTGTTGTTCGAATTAAAGCCAATTCTTATAAGATTTGGCAGAAATATGTAAAATTTTCAATTTTATCGTAGGGTAAAATTTTACCTTTATTTTCCATAAGTATATGATAAATAACAATCCAAAGATACTAATATTAGATATAGTAAATTTATAATATGCTGTATACGACGCATTTCAAGAAGTTACCTCTCATCAGCAGCATTAAAACCGAAACATTTGGTAGACCAAAAACCAAACTTATTTTAAACAAGAAGTACTCATAACCAAAAATACCGAAATAGGAAGCCAATTTCAGCTAAGGAGATCTACTAAATTGATTATTACATAAGGAGAATCTATATTTATCGGCCAGCTTAGGCATTCTTACAAAAATTATAAGTTCATCAGCTATTTTCGTAAGTTTATCGCAGAGTAAAGTATTTTAATAAGTATATGATAAACGTGATTTATGCAGGTTCAACTATGCAAAGTATAAGAAAGAGAAGTCGTGAATACTGTGTTTGAGATAAATGTTGGACTACCAGTATTGAAGTTCTACGAAATAACGATCAAAATGTTATACATTATTCCAAAACAACAAAATGGATAACAGGAAAGTTAAAAAATGAAGCACTACACACAACAGAGAGTCAGGATAGTCTGTCTTGGTAAAGACACTGAACAGTGGTGTGGTTGAACCGATTTTATGGGTACCCAAATATATCCGTTATCTATCCTGACACTCTACAAAAATGTTATACATCTCAGTCGTTCAGAAAAAAAGAAATACGATTATAATTTATTTTTTATAAAATAAGTAATATTTATGCAATAGAATCAAAGGGGTCTGTGTTTCTATGCAAAGTATATGCAAGGTTAACAATGAGGGAACACATGTACAAATGTACAATGTTTTGATATTAGAAAGTCATTTTGTATGCTAGACATGGTTTCAATAGACTTTCAAAATTTATCAACTAGAACCGGTTTTTACAAGATATTTAACAATGGGTCATACACGTGTACGTATTTTCATATTACAAATTACTTATTTCATTTACTTTAATCAATTAAATCAAAACTCATCATGTTATACTTTGTTTAATCTATTTCTATTTCTATTTTATTTTATATTATGTTTGAAAATTAAGATTGTAATTATTCTGCTCATTTTGGGCGCCGTGATTGGTAAATAAAGTATTTGTTTGTTTGTTTGTTTATTTAAATGTATATCCTTGTTTTTAACGACAAATGCGTTCCATAAAATTTACTGAAACCCTAAACTGACACCGCCACGGGTATATTAGTAGATAGAGGTAAGAATACATATCTAATCTATGATTTATAAACATATATACTTAATAATAAAGTAAATTTATTTTGTACCTTTAATCAATATTAAATTTTGATGTTAATTTTTAACATTTTCAAGTATTTTAAGGTTCATCTATACACTTCAACAAAAATGGCTGTGTTTACACCATGAAATTTTCTCTGAGAACAGACAAAACTGTAATTTTAAAAGTTTTAAAGCCTGGCAGCACCTTGATAAATAAATGTTACATCCAATTTATGTTCTAAAAAGTTAAAACACTTAATGGATTTTGATGAACATTTTCTTTCCTTGCCACAAAAGATGGTGAAATAAACAAACACCTGAGTTTTCTTTGATACAGTCCACTCATTTACACTATTTAAATCACCTTTGTTGTGAGTAGATTTCTATTGTCCATATCAATCAATATGATACAATACAATAATACAATAATTACCTGAGGGGGCCATATCAAAGATTTCACCAGACTTTGTTTATTTTTACACCACCTGTGGCAAGGAAAGAAAATGTTTAGCAAAATCCACAAAAGTTTTTTTCTTTTTTAAAACACAAAATGAATACAACTTGTATATATCAAGGTGCTGCCAGGATTTAAAATTACACAGTTTTGTCTGCATTCAGAGAAAATTTCATTGTGTAAACACTGCCATTTTTGTTGCAGTGTATAGATGAACCTTAAAAGTTCACTCTTGATGTAAAAAGTATAGAAAGTCCAGTTCGCAAATTAATAATTCGATCATAGTTATTACTAGGAAGGTTAAAAAAGCGTTTGTTTTAATTAAAATTTTACGTTAAATAATGATAAATATTTATAATGAACATTTACATCAAATGAATCCTAACAGGTTGTTACACAAATTACAATTTTCTACTAAATAGTATTTTTCGTATACTTTACCACGTAAACAAGTAAATGCAACTGCGCTTTAATCTGCACTTTAGCAAGTATTTATTCTATATATATCAATGTTACATTTTTCAGGCCATGTTTATGTACCTTTTAGTACCTCTGCTCATAGTTTGGATTGCCTATAGATGGATTCTTAGTTCTCAAACCGTAGGTGATTATGGCAGTCGATATGTCTTCATAACCGGATGTGACACTGGTTTTGGTAACATGTTGACAAAGAAATTAGATGCGATGGGATTCCATGTCTTTGCTGGCTGCCTTACAAAGCAAGGGATGGAACAGTTAAATGGAGAAACATCTGATAAAGTTAAAGTCGTCCAACTTGATGTCTCCAAAACGGATAGTATTCAGACTGCTTTTGAAACGGTTAAATCAATGCTTCCAAAAGATAAAGGTATATGTTTAGATTGCAATCAAGCACTAATAAATGAATTATCGGCGCTTTACAAGAATTCAAATCAATGTGAGGGGACATCTTGACATTGCACTGGCGTGAGTGTTTTCATTTTTCCAATGATTGGATGTTTGGCTGTGAGTTTAAATATGCACTGCATGCCGTATTCCCTTATTATATTCGTAACGTACGCGTTTTTATGGCAACGGGATTTCAACTTCAAACGTAATTTTAAAGCATTTTACGCATCTAAAGGGGATTGCAGGATAAAGACAATAGAAAGTTAGTCGGAAAATATAAAAGCTCACCTTTCTCGTGTTTCTAAATCTCGACCAAATAAATTTTATATTTTCCGACAATGATTATGTATTTTATATTCACTTGCCAAACAATGAGCGGGTTTCAGGTCTACATAGCATACGCCCTAAGGTAGTTAATGGCTTGCGGCATGGTGTGGTTTTCTACCATTGAAAACCATGCTGTGATCTCTGGATATTTATTTGATTATATACTTGTGATTCTGTGCTTTCTATTTAACTTCACTCCATTTACGTTTTTCCTTGCATGAATACCGATCGTATCAAACATAAGCTAAAAGAAATCGGAAAGGAATTTGTTTTCGTCCCAGCTGATAAGGATGCCAATAATGTCGTTATTGTTTGGCGTGAATTTAATATTTAGGTTCTGCAAAAGGAAATCACTAATTCACCTACATTCCAACTGACTTAATTGTCCGAAAATGACATCGTTAACACACATAAACTTATTGCTACCTCTTTACAAGTAGAACCGAATGACATGAAAGTCCCTACTATGTACCGGCTTCCGAAGCTGCACAAAACACCTTACAAATATAAGTTTATTTCATCTTCAAGCCATTGTTCCACCACTTGCTAATACGAAAATAAAGATATACGAAAATATTGGTATTAATTACTTTTGGAGTGTGAAAAATTCGTTTGAAGTACTTGATAAATTACATGTTCATGTTGGTGATTTCTAATCTGTTCAAAGTTTGGATTTTCTACCATATATACCACTTCGCCTCATACTCTCATTAAGAAAAAATTCACATACCTAATTAAATGGGCATTTACAAATGTGAATATATATGTTCAAACTCTTTTAAGTCATGTTTTAGTAACGACAAACAAAAGAAATATGTTATTTGGACCTGCTTTGATATGATAACTGCACTTGAATTTTTACGTAGATAATATTTTTGTTCGCTATGGAGATTCCGTATATCAGAATTCCAATGGGGACTAAATGTATACCACTTATTGCGGACCTGTTTCTGTATTGTTACGAATCACAATTTATATCTAAAATCAGCTAAGATCCAACGAAACAACATTTGATACACACATTTAATAACACTTTTAGATATTTGGATGATATTTTGGCTGTCAATAATGACGACTTCAGTATGTACATTAAAGAGATTTATCCTGTTGAACTTACTTTAAATAAAGTAAATACTAACAATGAACACCGCCCTTTACTGGATCTTGATATCTGTATCTTTAACGGGAAGCTTAATACTAAAATTTACGATAAGAGAGATGATTTTTCTTTCCTATTGTTAATTATCCATTTTTAGATGGCGACGTTCCCTTGGCACCACCTTATGGTGTTTATATATCTCAACTTATTCGATTCGCTCGTGTATGTAACAACGTATTTTTAACGAAAGAATTCTCTGTATTACTGAAAAATTATTACGCCAGGATTTCGATATCACAAACTTGTCAAAACCTTTACCAAATTTTATCATCGGTACAAGGACTTCATTCGTAAATATAAATTAACGTTCAAACATCTTATATGTTCAGGTATTTCACATCCCATCTTTTATGGTAATATTCTATACAAAGTACACAAATGTCGTCAATCGGCTGAAAAGCTAATCAAATCTTTAAACAGGTTTATCAACAAGGGATGTTGTCAAGTCATTAAAGATGGCATTTTTGGAATTAATATTGATTTACTCATAGGGTCTTTGCATCGGAAATAAACACATTTATTCTAAAACCAGTTGTTGGCATTATACGAGTTATGTTCTTCTCGTATAATTTATGATGGAATGATACTAAACCCCTAATGGGAGGGATTGTGGCTGATTTTCTATATGATATAGACATAAAAAGCCCACCTGGTTGCGGGATTTTCTCGCTGCGTTAAAGACCCATTGGTAGCTTTGGGCTGTTTTCTGCTCTTTGGTCGGGTTGTTGTCTCTTTGAACCTTTAGAACTTCAGCTCATGACACACTGCTTTTTAATAAATTTTGTAGAGATGCTTTGCAAACAGATTTGATTGAAGGGATGAGTAATAATGAGAAAGAAAGAAAAAAAGGGAGGCTTCAATCAACTGTTGATTTGATATCTTCTTGTTTTTCTGAAATACCAAGAAAAGATTAATTCTTGACACAAAAACTACATACATAATACTGTAGATTAGCGAGAACAGGTTGTTCCGGAACAAGAAGAAGAACATGGCTTGTTCAATTTGACCTTAATGAATTCTATCTGTTCCCCGACAAGCTGGAATGTTTGTCCGATTCCAAAATCTTGTTTAGGGACATCTTTTATTACAAAGCAGGCGACAGGATCGCGTTTCTTTATATGCAACTAAGGAAATATTTTGAAGACCAATTATATTCCGAGAACAAAAAACTCAATAGTGAGAATATCAATTTTTCCAACACGGGTCGAAAGACTATTAAATTTGTCTGAAAATTGGAGAAAAATTAATCCATATCGGATCCATTTCGAGACTCACATATCGGATCCATGGAGGAGGTTTCAGAGATCTAATTCGAATTTTCACGTTTAACGTTTCTGAGTCGTTCCACTTTCAATTAAAAAAAATAGCTAAAAGTAACCTCAAAATCAATAGAAATTTTGAAATGCTCATTTTGGACCATTAATGAATTGAAATTTGACATACATTGTATTTCAGTTTTTAAAATATTATTTTCGAGTTATATCCCTTTATAATGCAGACCATATTGGTATCAGTAAGTCTATAGTATTGAAAGATCCCATCTGTGTTCCATGGACATATTCTCTCTTTATTTTAAATATAAATGTTGAAAACCAAAACAATAACACAAAACTTATTTTGTTGTAACTAAATTTAAAGTATCATTTTCAATAGCAGTATATTTTTAAATCTATATGTAAATTTTTAACCTAGATGTATATATTTAAAATCTGGCTGTGTGGTGTTTGCACTCAGAATACTTTTAATGAGAATGGCTTCATATAACCACGGGGATTTCTCACATTCATATATAAGGTTTGTTTTCTTTACCTACAGGACTTTGGGGTGTTGTGAACAACGCAGGTATTGCCGGTCCATTGGGTCCTGTACAGTGGTTATCGAGAGAGGACTACCTACTACCTTTTGAGATAAACACTTTAGGAATTGTAGAAACTAGCCGCATTTTTCTTCCAATGGTTGTTAAAGCCAAAGGTCGCATTGTTAATATCACAAGTATGATGGGTAGAATAGCTGCTATTAGTGCCACTTATGTTGTTTCCAAATATGCAGCAGAGGGATACTCAGACATTCTCAGGTTTGTTTTTATTAATTGGTTATACCATAGTATTAGATTGCAAATATTTCCTAAGGCATCGGCCTTCGGAACCGGTAGTGTGCCCTGTAGCTACTGTAAGACTTCTTTCCACTTCATAAAATGTAGTTCCAATGATGATAGAGCATTTTTTAAATTACGAGTACCTTCTTGTTGATATTATTTGAGCTAATATTTTTAACTAACATGAACATATTTACCGAAATTACTAAGGAATATAACGCGCAGATATAACGCGCGGCGGCTGAATTTATCCATGAAAACAATATCTACAAGATACATTTTGTACATCTTTAATTCCCGTTACAGTTCACTGAGAGCATATACTGTTATGGAAGGCTTTACATTCATAGTTTTATTTTAGAGATTATCGATTAATAAAAAGTATAGAGTTGCTTTTATAAATTTTAACAGATATTCGTTCTTTTAGGATTGACCCTTTTAAATTATGCATGTCTCGAACTTTTAGCTATTTCGTATTTTTACTGCTGATGAGTTGACAGTCAACGAAATGGCCATACAGTGCATCAAATTTATTTCGGTATTTTGTGATACGTTTTATTTACATTCCGGTTCGAGAAAAGTGCTGTACACAAAGTAGGCAATTAATTTACTCATTTGAATTGCTTATTATGAAAAATCTATTTGCCCAAAAACTCTGCTTAAATTTGCATTGATAATTATTTATATCACAATTTCAAAATATTGACGGCATTGGCACTGTATAGTGAAACTACCATCTGCGTGATTTACATAATCGTTTATCTAAATAATGTCGCTTTCCCCATTTCCATTCTTTATTCTATTGGAACTTTGCATTTTTTGGAGATAAGATTTGAAAACAAATAATGAATATGTAATCTTTGTTCTATGTATAACATACTTTTATTGCCCCAAATACATTAAAATTAACAAATCCACGTTTTGAACTTTCAGCCATTTTGATTTTTTACCTTCTGTTCCATTCACGTATAATGGAGTAGCGAGTTATCATCTGTTGGGTGGAACTTTACTTTTAAATTAATTTATTGTCAAAACTAATTGTGCATTTACTAAATTGACGATTGTTTCTTTAATTGACCCATTATAGTACGATTATCTGTTAACTCAGACATTCGCATTGAATTTTAATTGTTAGGTAGTGTCAAGTAAAATAATAACAAATATTTTAGAAAAAAATGTCATCACTTGTACACATTGAAATCTTACTAAAAATTCTATACGTACCCCGGAATGTACATCGATTTTGAAGAAAAAAAATCAACATTTCAGGAAAAAGGAGTACATTCACTGTAATTGATCGCACACAGCAAAGAACAAATCTTTGATAATTAAACACAACTACAATTGCAATCTTTCCAGCAGTGCTTTCCAGCACTTTGATTATTTCTTAATTTGTTACTATCATATCATAACTGTGTGTGTTTTTCGTTTAGCGCAGTTTATTACAATCCTGCATTTCATGATTATTCATTGATTTGTTACAGAAATTACCAGTATTTAGCAAAATTCAAAAATAATAGAAATACTAAGGGTTCATTCCTTGTATTGCACATGGTAGATCTCCTTAGCTGAAATTTGGCTTCCTATTTCCTTATTTTTGGTTGAGGACTTCTTGTTTAATATAAGTTTGGTTTTTGGTCTTCCAAATGTTTCGGTTTTAATGCTGCTGATGAGAGGTAACTCCTTGAAATGCGTCGTATACAGCATTGTATAAATTTACTATATTTAATATTAGTATCTTTGGATTGTTATTTTGAAACTCCTGGGATGATACCTCTGCTGGTGGACCCTAGGCCCCAGAGGGTATTCGCCAACCCAGTCGTCAGACCTGTCTGACATGATTATTTATTGATTTGTTACAGAAATTACCAGTATTTAGCAAAATTCAAAAATAATAGAAATACTAAGGGTTCATACCTTGTATTGCACATGGTAGATCTCCTTAGCTGAAATTTGGCGTCCTATTTCGGTATTTTTGGTGGAGTACTTCTTGTTTAATATAAGTTTGGTTTTTGGTCTTCCAAATGTTTCGGTTTTAATGCTGCTGTTGAGAGGTAACTCCTTGAAATGCGTCGTATACAGCATAGTATAAATTTACTATATCTAATATTAGTATCTTTGGATTGTTATTTTCAATGGTTTTTCAAATTGTGTTGCTTCAAGTAGTTTTGATGTTAGAATATGTTTTGGAAGTACAATATAATATATTTTACCTTCTAAATGCAGCTAAAGTCAACTTGTCCATGGTTTCTATAAAAAAACAACAACCTAAAAAATATCACTATATACAGTTTGAACATAAAACGCCATGCATTTTTTCTATAATGTATCTTTTACATGTTTATGAATAAAATTTTTTTTTTCATACAGACGTGAATTATATAAAAGGGGCGTAACAGTTCATATCCTAGAACCTGGAGTTTTTGCTACAAATTTAACCAATCCAGAAAATGTTTGTAAAGCTGTCGAGAACGAGTTCAAGAAATTGTCAAAGACTGAACAAGATTATTTTGGACTCTCCTATGTGGAAAAAAGTAAGTTGTCACCAATTGTAAGCATTAACTGATAACGTTGAAAATTTTACGCATTGTTGATATTCGAATATCAAGAACGGTTATTTTAGACTTAGACAATTTATGAGTAACCATATTCAACGGGTCATTTCGTTCTTTGAACCGAAATTTTATGTTTGCATATTTTGTGATTGTTTTGCCAGCTATTTCAAACAAAAAAATTTCCAATTACTTTTTCAATGCAGTGTGTATTCATTTAAACATCCAATCAATGTTGTGTCATAGACATTATTCTTATTGATCTACTTTTTCAGTGAAAGATAATATGCGAGAAAATCTAACTAAAATGGCTTCCCAGCAAGTACATCTTGTGGTAGACGCCTATACACATGCTTTAACTTCAAGATATCCGAAATACCGATACATAGTTGGGAAAGATGCTAGATATTTCTTCCGAATTCTTTGGAACCTTCCAGAATGGATTGCAGATTATGTGCTTACCAGAAAAGCACAGTTACCGGCTGCTGAAGAAACTAAATAATTTTGAACAGATGTGTTTTAAAATGTACATCATAGTTGGTTAAGAGTAGTTTTTTTTAAGTTACTTGTATATCGATATAAAGTTTTATAACCAAATATAATCTGGAGTTTGTTTTCCATGTTACTTTGGATATTTTCTCTTCATTTTAAGGGACCAATATAAATGGCTGTTTTTTTCAATTTACTACCAAAACGAATATTAGTAAAGCTACCAAGATTCTAGTTAAAGGTTCCTCTGTGCTTCCCCTACAAAAAAGAAATCATCTAGCAAATGTGAAACACCTCTTATTTGAAATTTGGTATTCAAAATCCACTGAAGAGCAGAGGAAAAACTTTCAAACAGTTGGCACGAAGAAGAGGCCCCCATGGGGAGGGCTGCATCATGATAAAATTTACCCTCCCATTTAAATCCTAATAAATGATATTCTGAAAAATGCAATTAAACGGAACGCATCCTCAATATCGGCTTTACTCATTTCACAATTGAAACCATGTTCTTGGACAAGTTCTATGACAGTTTCAATATTTTGATATGAGACTGAAGTGTATTCCGGTGGTGTCCAAAAATTTACAGAGTCCCCTTTTGGAAATGATAGGTCGTGGATTAATCGGAAAGACCCACTTTCTTTTTTAGGGACCAAACCCAAGGGAGAACAGATAAATTTTTTAAAGGGTGGCTCATTAAAAGGGCCTTTTATTCTGCCTTTCATAATTTCCTTATTTAACTTGAGAGTGACAACCTCAGGATTTTCCCTTGCGCTTTTATGGTTGGAAGGAAATTTGACCTCTTCTTTATCAAGCAATGAATTAATTTTAAAGCCAAATGTAAAACCTTGAATTAATTTGAATTTCATTGCCCTGTCATAACCTTTGAGGAAACTGTTTAATTTATTTACTTTTATTGGTGTTGGTAGACTTGTGGGTTGTAAGCCATTCTTTACATGAGATTGTGGCATGTTTTTTATCACATTGCACACATTGGTGCTTATGTTTGCAGTTGTTGTTGGAACAGCCACCTGTTCGACAGTAGGTCCAGCAGTAACCAGGTGGAAACTGACTGCTTTGCTGCTGAACCGGCCGTTGAAAGGGAGCCCTCCACCTTGTTTATTGGATCTATTATTTGATGCATAATTGGTATTTGCCTGATTGAAATGACCATAAAAGGCAGTCCGCCAAAGATCATCATTTACAACTGCCCAATCAAATTTCATCACTCTGCGTACCTTTCTAAATGTTTCATCATATGCTTTTGCTGTGTTAAATCCAAATTGCTTTGACATTGCCCTTACATTATATGCATATTTGATAAGACTTAAAATATGTTCTGGATGGTTTACATAATATATAGACATATAAATATCAAAGGCTGCAGTCCACTGATGAATTGACAATAACTGCTTTGGTTTTGCATAAGTAGAGATTTTAACTGCTTTCGATCGAAATAGAACATCATCATCTTCATCTTCATTAAAGTTTGGAGAGAGGGTGACAAAATCCACATAATTATCAGACATAATGTCTTTTCTGATTTTTTCACTGACATTAAAACCCAAAGGTAAAGTATTTTTTAATAAGTAACTGGCTGTCTGCCCCATAACAGAATTGTCAATACCTAATGATTGGTCTTTGTGTGTATTTGGACTCCTGGCTGTGAAGTATCCTGCAACTGATAGGTCTGAAGTCACAGGTGGTACCAGTGAGCACTGGACGGAGTCTGTGGATGACGACGGCAATATATGCTGACTCTCTGTTCTATAATCAGTGTTTGAGACTGCTTCCTGTGTTGCACTAGAGCGTATACCACTCACACTTGACAATCTGTCATCTGATATTCGGACTCCACTGCTGTCAGTTAAGTGTAAACCAGCTCCCCTCAACTGGGTTATCATTGCTGCAGCTATTTCATCCGCTGATGGCTGTGCTGTTGTATTTGCCTTGCTCATCACAGGAGCTGTTGATGTAGTCGGACTATTGTTTCGGACCCGTTTTCGCCCTCTTGATGGATTATTAGTTTCAGTCACTACCATGGGATCTATGACAAGGTCACTTTCTGTGAGATCGGAAGTAGCAGCTCTTCTTTTCGATCTAGCTCTTTGCTTAGGCATCTTTAAAGGAAACAAAAGCAATTCTTAAATACCTGATAATGTGTGTTGACTTACAATATAAAATCAGAAAAATGTACATGTATCACTTATTTAATACTATTCATTGTGTATTGTACATAATAATTCACACAACAAACAATGTGGCACACAATAATGCAATATTATATGACAACTACATTGTAACCATACATGATAATAACCATGGAATTGTATGGTACATGTAAAACAGTATGTATATATAACCAGTGTAATCTGAAACATAAATACAAAAGTGCACTATGTATATCAGAACCATAACCATAATGATGGTCAACCATATGTATGTATAATGATACAAAATAAAACCATAAAAAACCAGTACAAATTGAAACAATTTACAAATTTGCACTGACATATATGATAACCAAAGCCATAATAATGGCAATTAAACCATGTGTATAATGATACATTTGTGTGCCACAGAAATTGGATAAATTAAACAAGAGCAGTGGATTGTCTGCAAAAATTTGTATATACTAAAGAGTAAAGTATCAAATAACTGATGCATAAGTTTTCGTGAATAATAAAACAATGATACATGTACACGTAATAACATACGAACATTAAAAGGTTGTTTTAATTATTATAAACAAAACTATATGAACGTATCGTATGATATCTCATTTAGTAATTTTTAATTATGTCACATACGATATGCACTACCGACAGCTGCACGAATACTTTTAGCGTAGATGCGCATACCTTCGTCATTTAAATGAACTTTATCTGACAACAAAGCTTTCGTGTTTTTCCACAGGCCCCGATGTCTCCAGAAAGTAATATTTGTACGTGATTTCAAAATTGAAGACAGTACCTGATTCACTTTGTTTACTTTGTTGTTATAATCAGGACCCGACCTTTCGGAATACCTCGGCAGTAATTGCCCAACGATCACGTGACTTACATCATACACTGTAATTATGTAATCACAGAATGACGCGATATCTCGAGCTAATTTCTCAGGTTTCCTCTCGCTTGTTAAGTCATTACCGCGAATTTGAATGAATACAGAATTTGGTTTCCAAGTGTGAAAAACGTGCATAAATTCCGCTTTTTGAATGCTTTTACGACCCGGACGCAATGTACTTCCACCAAAACCTGCAAATTCAACTTGAATTTCGGTACCATCGAACCCTAAATTATATCGGCCCTCTGCACGATTCTCGTACAAAAAGGATTCTAATCTATGTACAAATGAATGACCAAATATCAAAACTCGATGAACCATGATATATAAATTAAAGAATTTCCAATAACGAAATTTTTACTAAATAATATTTTAGATGGCTTTTACCTTCTGAGCAAGTTCTGTAATCGTAACTTCTTCTCTTCTGTAACAAATTGTCGGTTATCTTCTGTCAAAAACTGAATAAGACCTCTTTCAGGAACAAACTTTTCTTCTGACAAAATTGAAAATGTTTACTTTTCTGGCAAAACAAAAATAGCGTCTAGTAGCATTCAGTGCAGTTGCGAGAATGCGGGCGCAATTAGACGCTTGTTAAAAGTTGGCATGCACTTTATCCTCATTGGTCAATTAAAATATTAGCAGCCAATGGTAATTAATATTGACCCTGATCATGCACTGACCATGCTGACCTTGACTGCCTGTAATCAAAAACTTGCATAATTCCTAGACAAAGAGCATGGAAATTTTCGGTTTCTTATTACACATTGATAAGAAATAAAATCTATACAAGTTGAAACAGAATCCTATATAGCTGTAAATTAGTGTATAAAAATTTCCTGCCAAAAATGTTTTTATTACCATAAAACTGATTTGTTTGTTTGTTTGTTTATTTCAATGTATATCCTTGTTTTTAACGACAAATTCGTTCCATAAAATTTACTGAAACCGTGAACTGACACCGCCACAGGTACATTATATTTATTTAGTAGATAGAGGTTAGAATACATATTTAATCTATGATTTATAAACATATATACTTAATAATAAAGTAAAATATTTTGTACCTTTAATCAATATTTAATTTTGATGTTAATTTTTAACATTTTGCAAGTATTTTAAAAGTTCACTCCTGATGTAACTTTAGATAAAAAAAGTATGGAAAATCCAGTTCGCAAATTAATAATTCGATCATAGTTATTACTAAGGAGGTTAAAAAAGCGTTTGTTTTAATTAAAAGTTTACGTGAAATAATGATAAATATTTGTAATGATCATTTGCATCAAATGAATCCTAACTGGTTGTTACACAAATTATAATTTTCTACTAAATAGTATTTTTCGTTTACTTTAAAACCACGTAAGCAAGTAAATGTAACTGCGCTTCAATCTGCACTTTAGCAAGTATTTATTCTATATATATCAATGTTACATTTTTCAGGCCATGTTTATGTACCTTTTAGTACCTCTGCTCATAGTTTGGATTGCCTATAGATGGATTCTTAGTTCTCAAACCGTAGGTGATTATGGCAGTCGATATGTCTTCATAACCGGATGTGACACTGGTTTTGGTAACATGTTGACAAAGAAATTAGATGCAATGGGATTCCATGTCTTTGCTGGCTGCCTTACATGGCAAGGGATGGAACAGTTAAACGGAGAAACATCTGATAAAGTTAAAGTCGTCCAACTTGATGTCTCCAAAACGGATAGTATTCAGACTGCTTTTGAAATTGTTAAATCACTGCTTCCAAAAGATAAAGGTATATTTTATTTTTTTATTTTTTAGATTGCAATCAAGCACTAATAAATGAATTATCGGCGCTTTACAAGAATTCAAATCAATGTGAGGGGACGTCTTGACATTGCACTGGCGTGAGTGTTTTCATTTTTCCAATGATTGGATGTTTGGCTGTGAGTTTAAATATGCACTGCATGCCGTATTCCCTTATTATATTCGTAACGTACGCGTTTTTATGGCAACTGGATTTCAACCTCAAACGTAATTTTAAAGCATTTTACGCATCTAAAGGGGATTGCAGGATAAAGACAATAGAAAGTAAGTCGGAAAATATAAAAGCTCACCGTTTCTCATGTTTCTAAATCTCGGCCAAATAAATTTTATATTTTCCGACAATAACTATGTATTTTATATTTACTTGCCAAACAATGAGCGGGTTTCAGGTCTACATAGCATACGCCCTAGGGTAGTTAAGGGCTTGCGGCATTGTTGTGGTTTTCCACCATTGAAAACCATGCTGTGATCTCTGGATATTTGTTTGATTATATACTTGTGATTCTGTGCTTTCTATGTAACCTCACTCATGGCCATTTCCGTTTTTCCGTGCATGAATACCGATCGTATCAAACATAAGCTAAAAGAAATCGGAAAGGAATTTGTTTTCGTCCCAACTGATAAGGCTGCCAATGATATCGTTATTGTTTGGGGTGAATTTTATATTTAGGTTCTGCAAAACGAAATCACTAATTTACCTACATTCCAACTGACTCAATTTTCCGAAAATGACATCGTTACCACTTAACACACATAAACTTATTGCTACCTCTTTACAAGCAGAACCGAATGACATGAAAGTTCCTACTATGTACTGGCTTCCGAAGCTGCGCAAAACACCTTACAAATATAAGCCATTGTTCCACCACTGGGTAATACGAAAATAAAGGTATACGAAAATAGTGGTATTAATTTCTTTTGGAGTGTGAAAAATTCGTTTGAAGTACTTGATAAATTACATGCTCGTGTTGGTGATTTGGAATCTGTTCAAAGTTTTGATTTTTCTACCATATATACCACTTTGCCTCATAATGCCATTAAGAAAAAATTCACATACCTAATTATATGGGCATTTAAAAATGTGAATATATATGTTCAAACTCTTTTAGGTCATTTTTTAGTAACGACAAACAAAAAAACTATGTCAATTGGACCTGCTTTGATATGATAACTGCACTTGAATTTTTACGTAGATAATATTTTTGTTCGCCATGGAGATTCCGTATATCGCCAAGTTATCGGAATTTCAATGGGGACTAAATGTGTACCACTTATTGCGGACCTGTTTCTGTATTGTTAGGAATCACAATTTATATCTAAAATCAGCAAAGACCCAACGAAATAACATTTGATACACACATTTAATAACACTTTAAGATATTTGGATGATATTTTGGCTGTCAATAATGACGACTTCAGTATATACATTAAAGAGATTTATCCTGTTGAACTTACTTTAAATAAAGCTAATACTAACAACGAACACCGCCATTTTCTGGATCTTGATATCTATATCTCTAACGGGAAGCTTAATACTAAAATTTTCGATAAGAGAGATGATTTTTCATTTCCTATTGTTAATTATCCGTTTTTAGATGGCGACGTTCCCTTGGCACCATTGTATGATGTTTATATATCTCAACTTGTTCGATTCGCTCGTGTTTGTAACAACGTATTTGATTTTAACGAACGAAATCTCTGTATTACTGAAAAATTATTACGCCAAGATTTCGATATCACAAACTTGTCAAAACCAAATTTTATCATTTGTACAAGGACTTCATTCGTAAATATAAATCAACGTGCAAACATCTTATATGTTCAGGTATTTCACATCCCATCTTTTATGGTAATATTCTATACAAAGCTCACAAATGTCGTCATTAAGCTGTAAAGCTAATCAAACCTTTAAACAGATATATCAACAAGGGATGTTGTCAAGTCATTAAAGATGACATTTTTGGAATTAATATTGATTCACTTATAGGGTCTTTGCATCGGAAATAAACAAAAAAACCAGTTGTTGGCATTATACGAGTTTTGTTCTTCTCGTATAATTCATGATGGCATGATACTAAACCCCTAACGGGAGGGATTGTGGCTGATTTCCTATATGATATAGACATAATCTTTCGATCAGTTTAATTGAGGTCTGGAGCTGGCATGCATGTCAGTAACTGCAAGTAGTAATTTGTTAATATATATTGATCATTTTGCTTAGTTTCTTCTGTTACCCTTTTTAACATCGGACTTGGTCATGTTTTAAACTGTTTTTTACTGTGTATATAGCTTTGTGTTTGTTTATTCAACATTGACTGGAGGGGGAGGGTTCAGATCTCACAAATCATGTTTAACCCTGCCGATTTTTTGCGCCTGTCCCAACTCAGGAACCTCTAGTCTATATTAGTCTTGTGTGTTTTTTAATTTAATTTTTATGTTTTGGAGTTTAGTTTGCAGTCCATTTTGCTGAACTGGTATACTTTATTATTTAGGGGCCAGCTAAAGCCCACCTGGTTGCGGGATGTTCTCGCTGCGTTAAAGACCCATTGGTAGCCTTGGGCTGTTTTCTGCTCTTTGTTCGGTTTGTTGTCTCTTTGAACCTTTAGAACTTCAGCTCATGACACACTGCTTTTTAATAAAATTTTGTAGAGATGCTTTGCAAACAGGTTTGGTAGAAGGCATGAGTAATAATTAGAAAGAAAGACAAAAAAGGTAGGCTTCAATTAACTGTTGATTGGATATCTTCTTGTTTTTCTGAAATACTACGAAAAGATTAATGCTTGACACAAAAAAATACATACATAATACTGTAGATTAGTGAGAAAAGGTTGTTCCGGAACAAGAAGAAGAACATGGCTTTTTCAATTTGACCTTAATGAATCCTATCTGTTCCCCGACAAGTTGGAATTTTTGTCCGATTTCAAAATCTCGTTTAAGGACATCTTTTATTACAAAGCAGGCGACAGGATAGTGTTTCTTTATATGCAACTAAGGAAATATTTTGAAGACCAATCATATTCCGAGAACAAAACACTCACTAGTGAGAATACCAACACGGGTCGGAAGACTGTTAAATTGGCTGAAAATTGAAGAACAATTAATCCATATCGGATCCATTTAGAGACTCCCATATCGGATTCACGGAGGAGGTTTCAGAGATTTAATTCGAATTTTCACTTTTAACGTTTCTGAGTCGTTCCACTTTCAATTCAAAAATAGCTAAAAGTAACCTCACGAAATCAATGGAAATTTTGAAATGCTGATTTTGGACCACTAATGAATTGTATTTAAGTTTTTTAAAATATTAGTTTCGAATTATATCCCTTTATAATGCAGACCTTATTGGTATCAGTAAGTCCATAGTATTGAAAGATCCCATCTGTGTTCCATGGACATATTCTCTCTTTATTTTAAATATAAATGTTGAAAACCAAAACAATAACACAAAACTTATTTTATTGTAACTAAATTTAAAGTATCAATTTCAATAGCAGTATATTTTTAAATCTATGTGTAAATTTTTAACTTAGATGTATATATTTAAAATCTGGCTGTGTGGTTTTTGCACTCAAAATACTTTTAATGAGAATGCCTTCATATAATCACGGGATTTCTCACATTCATATACAAGGTTTGTTTTCTTTATCTACAGGACTTTGGGGTGTTGTGAACAACGCAGGTATTGGCGGTCCGTTGGGTCCAGTACAGTGGTTATCGAGAGAGGACTACCTACTACCTTTTGAGATAAACACATTAGGAATTGTAGAAACTAGCCGCATTTTTCTTCCAATGGTTATTAAAGCCAAAGGCCGCATTGTTAATATCACAAGTATGATGGGTAGAATAGCTGCTGTTAATGCCACTTATGTTGTTTCCAAATATGCAGCAGAGGGATACTCAGACATTCTCAGGTTTGTTTTTATTAATTGGTTATAGCAGCTTTCCTGGCTATCATTTTTGGAAAGATTGCAATTAGATTGCAAATATTTCCTAAGGCATAGGCCTCCGGAACCGGTAGTGTGCCTTGTAGCTGTTGTTAGACTTCTGTTCTACTTCATAAAATGTAGTTCCAATGATGATAGAGCATTTTTTAAATTACTAGTACCTTCTTGTTGATATTATTTGAGCTAATATTTTTAACTAACATGAAAATATTTGCCGAAATTAATAAGTAATTAAGATAAATACCCGAACATTTTTTCGCAGACATAACGCGCGCGGGTGAATTTATCCATCAAAACAATATCTAGAAATACTTTTTGAACATCTTCCTGTTACAGTTCACTGACAGCATTTACTGATATGGAAGGCTTTACATTCATAGTTTTATTTTAGAGATTATCGATTAATAAAAAATACAGAGTTGATTTTATAAATTTTAACAAATATTAATTCTTTTAGGACTGGCCCTTTCAAATTATGAATGTTTTGAACTTTTAGCTATTTCGTATTTTTACTGCTCATGAGTAGTCAGTCAACCAAATGGCCATACGGTGCGTCAAATTAATTTCGGTATTTTGTGATACGTTTTATTACTACCACTGGGTCTGTGTCACTGCTGGTGGACTGTGAGTCCCCGAGGGCATTATCAGCCCAGTAGCCAGAACTTTTGTCCTGACATGATTAATTACTCAAATGCCTTAAAATTTTCCGTTCAAAATTTGACAAAAATTACCTGAAATTTCTAAGGCTCTTCCTTTTGACGCAGAGGTAACCCTTAACAGAGTTTTGATACCTGTTTGTTTTAATTGTTTTGATTTTTGATGGTTGTGCTTATTAATTCGTCATTATATCTTTAACCGGTTTTCCAATATTTTGATTTCGAGCACTGCTGGTGAATTGAGTCAACGAAATGGCCATACAGTGCATCAAATTTATTTCGGTATTTTGTGATACGTTTTATTTACAATCCGGTCCGAGAAAAGTGCTGTACACAAAGTAGGCAATAAATTTACTCATTTGAATTGCTTATTATAAAAAACCTATCTGCCCAAAAACTCTGCTTAAATTTGCATTGATAATTATTTATATCACAATTTCAAAATATTGACGGTGAAATTGATATAATTATTTAGTGTTTTTGTAACTCCTTGCCATCCCGGAAATCCCCAGACTTGCGCATTGGCACTGTATAGTGAAACTACCATGTGCTTGATTTACATAATCGTTTATCTAAATAAAATAGCTTTCCCCATTTTCATTCTCTATTCTATTGGAACTTTGCGTTTTTTTGGAGATAAGATTTGAAAAGCAATAATGAATATTTAATCTTTGCTCTATGTATAACATACTTTTATTATCCCAGATACATTAAGCTAACAGTTTGACACATTTCCATCCACGTTTTGAACTTTCAGCCATTTTGATTATTTACCTTTGTTTCCATTCACGTATAATGGTGTAGCGAGTTATCATCTGTTGGTGGGAACTTTACTTTTAAATTAATTTATTGTCAAAACTAATTGTACATTTAATAATTTAACGATTGTTTCTTTAATTGACCCATTATAGGAGAAAAAACCTTTAGTACGATTACCTGTTAACTCAGATATTCGCATTGAATCTAAATTGTTTAGGCCATGTCAAGTAAAATTACGATACAATAACAAATATTTTAGAAAAGAATTTCATCACTTGTACACATTGAAATCTTAATAAACATTCTTTACGTACCCCGGAATGTACATCGATTTTGAAAAAAAAATAAATATTTCAGGAAAAAAGGAATACATTCACTGTAATTGATCTCACACAGCAAAGAACAAATCTGTGATAATTATACACAACTACAGTTGCAATCTCTCCAGCAGTGCTTTCCAGCACTTTGATTATTTCTTAATTTGTAACTATCATATTATAACTGTGTGTGTTTTTCGTTTAGCTCAGTTTATTAACATCCTGCATTTCAATGGTTATTCAAATTATGTTGATTCAAGTAGTTTTGATGTTAGAATGTGTTCTGGAAGTACAATGTAATATATTTAACCTTATAAATGCAGCTAAAGCCAGCTTTTCCATGGTTTCTATATATAAACAAAAACAACCTAAAAATATCACTACATACAGTTTGAACATAAAACGCCATGCATTTTTTCTATAATGTATCTTTTACATGTTTATGAATAAATTTTTTTTTCATACAGACGTGAATTATATAAAAGGGGCGTAACAGTTCATATCCTAGAACCTGGATATTTTGCTACAAATGCAACCAATCCGGAAAATGTTTGTAAAGCTGTCGAGAACGAGTTCAAGAAATTGTCAAAGACTGAACAAGATTATTTTGGACTCTCCTATGTTGAAAAAAGTAGGTTGTCACCAATTGTAAGCATTTACTGATAAAGTTGAAAATGTTACGCATTATGTTGATATTCGAATATCAAGACAATTTATGAGTAACCATATTCAACGAGTCATTTCGTACTTTGAACCGAAATTTTATGTTTGCATATTTTGTGATTGTTTTGCCAGCTATTACCAATAAAAAAAAATCCATTTACTTTTTCAATGCAATGTGTATTCATTTAAACATCCTATCAATGTTGTGTCATATGACATTATTCTTATTTATCTACTTTTTTAGTGAAAGATAATGTTCGAGAAAATCTACCTAAAATGGCTTCCAAGCAAGTACATCTTGTTGTAGACGCCTATACACATGCTTTAACTTCAAGATATCCGAAATACCGATACATAGTTGGGAAAGATGCTAGATATTTCTTCCGAATTCTTTGGAACCTTCCAGAATGGATTGCAGATTATGTGCTTACCAGAAAAGCACAGTTACCAGCTGCTGAAGAAACTAAATAATTTTGAATAGATGTGTTTTATAATGTATATCATTGTTGATTAAGAGTGAGTTTTTAAAAGTTACTTGTATATAGATATAATTTGTTATAACCAGATATGTTTTTCTATGTTACATTGGATATTTTCTCGTCATCTCAAGAGACCAATATAAATGGCTGTTTTTTTCAATTTATTACCAAAACGAATATTAGTAAAGTTACAAAGATTCTAGTTAAAGGTTCCTCTGACGTCATAAAGCTTTTATAGTAAACATGTAATGTTTTAGGTAGAATAATTTCATGATATGATTATAGCTTGTGTCATCCTGTTTACATTTCTGTACGTTTTAAATTTGAAAATTAAATATGTTTAGCCCAGTCTGGTTTTATTTGTCATAATTGACTATACACACCCAGGAATTATTCTTTAACCAGGATTTTTAGTTATCCTTTTAACGCTCTTTTGTGTTTCTTCCTTTCATGTCAGAGCCATTTGGATAGGCACTGTTTAATTTTTTACAAGAAATATACTACAGTATTAGTGAAGTTAATGAGATAGAAATATGTAATTGACATTTATATGATCAAATATAGGCTATACATGTCATAAAGAACGAAGCGAAAAACTAGGTGATGTGAAAGCTAGGGCCGGAATTTTCTATTCTACGTTAATACGTTCTAAATTCAAATAATCTTTATGATATCAAACATTCACTAAAGGGATAAAATTAAAAAAATATTTTCAGTTCTACCAAAACGAATATATCTTGTGTCTTGTGAAATTTAAATTTATGATACTGTATATTTACAACAAAGTGTTAAAGATCTAGGTTTTAAGAATCTACTAGTCCTGTGTAATATTCCGGATCATTAGTTTAGTACGGGAGTATAAGAACAATATGCTTATCTAATAAAATGTATCAGAAAATACCGAAATAAATTTTATGTATTGTATGGTAATTTCGTAGACTGACAACGGATCAGCAGTGCTGGAGATCAAATTATTGGAAAACCGGTTTAAGATATAATGATGATTTATAAGCACAACCATCAAAAATCAAAACAATTAAAAGAAACAGGTATCCAAACTCAGCTAAAGGTTACCTCTGCTTCAAAATGAAGAGCCTTAGAAATTTCTGATAAGTTTTGTCAAATTTTGAACGGAAAATTTTAAGGCATTTGTGTAATGGATCATGCCAGCACAAAAGTTATGGCTACTGGGCTGATAATGCCCTCGGGGACTAACTGTCCACCAGCATTGACATAGACTAAGTGGTAGTAATAAAATGTATCACAAAATACCGAAATAAATTTGGTCTAAGTAACTTTGATTTATTTACTCTCCATTTTAAATACAGTACTGTTAAATTGATTACTCCATAACATCCAACACTGCATCAAGCATGACTTCCCTGACTTATTTTTTTTGTATACTAGTACAGTTTGTATTTTAATATTATATATTTATTATAACACTTCATCGAGATATTCTGGTATTGTGCAAGTTTATATTTTAAGATGTTAAGATGTTTGACACAAGTTTTAAAATGTTGTGACTAAAAGATATGAATCCAATTTTCAAAGAGTTACTTGTGGAGTACCTTAAAGTAGCATCTTGGGTCCGCTTTTATTTTATATTATGTAAATGGCATGTCTATTGGCATTAGTTCCGATTGTAAATTATTATTGTATGCAGACGATAGGACACTTTTATTTTCGCATAGGTAATATCTGATAAACTTGGAAAAGAACTTCAGTCTTGCAGTCAATGGTAAAAAGACAGCAAATTATCCCTGCATTTGGACTAATAAAATTTAATTGTCTTAAAATTAAATTAATTTATTGCATTCCAAACACTTTGAAATTTCATAGTTTATTATTTGATTAACGTTCCACAATTTATACTTTGCAATTTAATCATTTACATAACCTTAAACGTATTACAGAATATGATTTAAAGCGCTTCATGGATTTGATTCATATTTAAACAGTGCACCCGGTAAATTTCATTCCATGTGCAGTTTTCCAACGAGAAATTCAACCCGCCCACCCTCCCTGTTTAGTATAGTTTTTTGCTTCTCTAGTTTCTTTTTCAGATTTGAGTGCCTTACGTAAAGCAGGAATTCCATATACAACTTGGGAGTGTCGATTAGTTTCTTCATCTTCGTCAAAAAATTTTCCATTTCAAAATTAATGGATTCAACTTCAAAAGGAATACAATTTTATTTGGTGTCCAACTTTAAGAAAATTCTACTACACGTCATGGTATTCAGTGTCATCGTCAGTTTATATTTAGATCAACAGCAACAAGTGGCAGTGATTGGTTCATTTATAGTTATTATGCTGTTATGGATATGCCCAGCAGCTTGAACATTTATTATTTACACTGTTGGTTTTCCCTTCAGTGCCAATTTGTCATCAAGTTTTCACTTGTTGGCCAGTTTGTTGTATGTTGTGTTTGTTGAATAAATACCATGACAATAATCAGCCAAACATGAGATTGTTTTTGTTGTTTATATACATAAGTAGTATTAAATACAAAAGTTGTTTCATTCAAAAGGACATCAGCATCTGTATTGAGGCGTAGGTTTTACTTTTCCATTAATCCGCTGCATGATAGCGGATCTTTGTTCTATATACTTTGAATATGCAATAAACTAAGTGTATTTCATTTGGTTCAAAACTTACACTTGCAAACTTTAACAATTTTAAAGTCAGCTGCAATAACCATACAATTCCAGCTCAAAGTGTGTAAAATACCTATAGATAGACAGATTCTTGTCTGGGGAAACTATTGTCAATAATATTTTACAAAGAGTGAATGCAAGCCTGAAGTTCGTTTACATACATCGTAGATGTCTATCGGAAAACACTAGAGAATACCCTCTATACTGCTTAGGTCAATGCCATTTTGTTTAAGCATATTCAGCATGATATTCCTTTTTGAACAAAAGGTTTAAAAATAAGTTACAAGTATTTCAGAATAAATTTGTTATATTTATTAAAGATCAAAGCAACTAAAAGTATATAATAATGTATTAATTATCATTGGTCTCCACCATGTACAAAAAATATTTCATAACAAAAGTCCTTACTACATGCAAGTCAATTTTACTAAGATAAAATATTGTCATAATTATTTAACAAGATGTAGTGAATAATTTTATACCACCTATAGAAGGGCAACATACTTCAACATTTTATTTTATAAAATAATGCAATGAAAAATTGCAACTCTTTTAAAGGTCAACAAATCTAGTGTCAAAGATTTTATGTCATAAAAGGAAAGCAATGATTCAAATAGCAAATTTTCAATTTATTGAATACTCGAATAAATCTATCTATCTATCTTTCTATCTATGTACTTGAAAAACTGTTCATAATAAATGATAATTCAAATGTTGAAAAAAGTAAATTGTGTACCTATTTTGATTAATTTAAAAGAACCCCTACAAGTGAATACCATATTTATTGCAAGTTAAGATTGTGCAGAACAGTAAAATACCGATTCAGTTTCGTATTAGGCCTCATAACTTAGGTATCGAGAAAGATCAATACAAAGAAAATGACAAAGAAAAAAGTAATGGTAATATTATTATAATTTTGTAATAACATGTACCCTTATGAACTATAACAATTGGAACATTGGATGTTGGGTATTATTTTTTAATGAATGTAATGTTTATGACAATGAAAGGAAATTAACCCCTGAAGTAGCAGGTATTAAATTTTGTTGTATTGACCGTAAATTTTTCAAATTTTTTCAAAGTGTGATAATTTACTTAGATAATGTCTGGCCAGTCAGGAAAAGTCAATACTTAATTGTGTGTAAAGATTTTTAAATACATGTTTTGAAATAAGACAAAAATGTTCATTACAATAACTAATAACAAATGTGTGTACATGACTTTTGTGTATTTACATGTAGCTTAATAAGATATTTAATATTTTCTTACACGGAAGATATTTTTTAATTTTAATGTACTTTTCATTAATATACATGTATACGAGGGATTGAAATAAGCTCTAATTTGCCTTTAATAAAGTAATCATATTCATATAGGTCGTCTACATTTCTCAGCTTATTCTGTACTCGAAAAAAGATGCAAGTTACAGTGCATCAAATCTATTTCGGTATTTTGTGATACGTTTTATTACTTCCACTGGGTCTATGTCACTGCTGGTGGACTGTAAGTTCCCGATGGCATTATCAGCAAAGGTAGCCAGAATTTTGTCCTGGCATGATTCATTACGCATGTGTTTTCAGTCAACGAATTGGCCATTCAGCGCATCAAATCTATTTCGGTATTTTGTGATACGTTTTATTACATCTACATGTACCATGAACATGTCAGAAAGATACTATTCCAATATTAACGGATGAATAGTCATTAATACGCCATTTTAAGGGTAGTCATCAAGAATTGATAGATTGTTAAATTTTTATAATCATTTGACTATTAGGTGAGTATGAAGTGATGTTGGAAGTTTTGTAGCATCTTACCCCCACTTATCTCCACCTATTAGATTTCTGATAGTCCTGCATTTTTTTCACCACATTTTTTAACATCACGATTTTTCTCTCTCCAAATTCTGGAGTTAGAATTTTTCGCCAAATTTGGAACGGTTTATTTCTCTTACTTAAGCCACTGCTACATTTGTATCAGACTTCTCTGGAAAACAGGTGACGTATATGGACAATGGTGCGGTTTTACCCTCCTAGAAGACCTGGGTTTAGTTCTACATCGAAATATGTACATATTATCAGGTTTTCTGCAAACGTATATCGTAAAATATCAGCCTCGAGACACAATGTGCAGCTTTTTCGGCGAGTGAGCGTAGCGAACGAGCCAAAAAGCTTCATATTGTGTCGAGCGGCTTATATTTTACAATATTTGTTTGAAGAAAACTTGATGATAAATATATCGTATTGTTAACTAGCAATGTTAAACGAATTTCTCACTTTTCAATGGCCATCCGCTTATAACCGGATGTTTTCCTGATATATTCGGGTCAACGTTGGGTCAAACATTATGACGTCGCTGATATATTCGGGTCAGCTCATATTAGGGTCGGGTCAACTCTTTACGACGTCACTGTGCCGAAATACGGGAAATTCTGAAGGCCTCAGCAGGTCGATATAGCCATAGGAAAATACGATAAGTATATATATTGCCTTTGTCCAGTGCTTTTCGACGTAATTCGTTATAGCCTACCAAAATTACAGCGTTAAGCCATTCTGATAATTTGTTGACATGTGCATGTCACACTAGAATGATAAACTTAATTATTTCTTTTTGCTGGAAAACCCAAAAAATAATTCAGCAAAATACAATGCATAAATCCATATTAACATCTTTCCCAAGTTGAAACAGACTTCGTAGTATAATTTGCATACGGCTTCTAAATAGCTATCAAGTGTTTCCGAAGTTTGCCGACATTACCATTACGTCCCATGGGACATAAAGTACATTCGGAATAATCACGTCCGGATACCTTAATAAAATTTTTATTATAAAATATATCAATAAAATTATAAAAACAATTAACTACATCATATATAATGAACCCTACGTTATTTTTGTAGATTTTTATCCGAGGTAAAAATTTATTGAGCCTAACTGTTTGCCATAGAATTTTATCTCCGATCAAAATTTAAATCTGTACTCTTCCTCTCCAGGTAAGCTATAAATACACAAACGAATTCACATGTTCATCTGGTTAAAGAACGCATAAATTTATGAACTAGATTCTTGTTTTTGTAATTAACGAGACACATGTAACATAGTTTCTGGACAAACCTATGAAATCACAATATTTTCTTGTCGAAATAGTCCCATAAGTGGATGGATAAGGGGGAGGTTTTGGTTCCTATAAAACCCGTTTAACCCCACCACTGTTCGGTGTTTGTACCAAGTCGGACTATGCTGACTCTCTGTTGTGATCATGTTTGTTTTGTACTATTTTATGCTATTTTTGTCGGTTGGATTGCTTTTGATTGATTGGTATGTTATTGTTGACCTTTCGAGTTATCCATTTTGTTTTTTATTTACATATATTAAATGAAGACACAAAGGTGAGAATCGTAAATGTTAAATGTATCAGTTTTGTCTCTTGTACATGTTGTTTGAGATATTGTCCATCTTACGTCTACACAATATCCTTCGGGACGAGATCAAAAGTTCAATGTAGGATAAAAAACTTAATTCAAATAGTTTGGGGGGGGATTGTTGCAAGTTTTGTTATCCGACATCGATTATCGGATTGAAAAATACGAATTCAAGTGATTTCCAAGTCAATATACGGAACAACACACATTGTTGAGGAAAAACAGGACCTATGATACAAAAAGGATACTGTCAAATCATATGCCCATATTGGTCAATCATTTTTTCCCAATTTAAGTTAAAAGGGGGGGGGGGGGGGGGCAGTGAAAAAACTATGTGAATTAAATTTTTTATCCTACATTGAACTTTTGATGTCGTCTTTTATATTTTCATGCGATACCGGTTTTGATGCAATATAAATGAATTTAACAATGAAATTGATTGTAAAATTAAAAAGATGTCGAAACTAATTACTGTATTGAAAAAAGTTGTCTCTCCCCAAAGATCATCAAATTAGCAGAATAAGATTAATCAATTAAGTTTCATTTTTGTTATCACAAGTTATAATTACTTAATAGAAAGTTTTTTAAGTTAAATTTTTATCAACTTTTCAGGTCATGCTGCAAATTTTATTAGTAATACTTGTTGCCTGGATCACTTATAAATGGTACTTTAAATCCACGACAGTTGGTGAATATGGCTCTCAATATATCTTCATCACAGGATGCGATTCTGGTTTTGGCAACATGTTGACAAAAAAATAGATGCGATGGGATTTCATGTCTTTGCTGGTTGTCTTACACGGAAAGGGATGGACAAATTAAACGCTGAAACATCTGATAAAGTTAAAGTAATCCAGCTCAATGTCACCAAAACGGACAGTATTATGGAGGCTTTTGTAGTAGTAAAGAAGTCTTTACCAAGCAATACAGGTATTTGACTGTAAGAAATGTCAGGTCATTTGCATGACCTTAATCAGTCTTTTTGTATTGATTGTAAATTGAAAAAAATAATCTCCTACTTGTAAATCCCTCTAGATTTTAGTTTAGTTTAAACATATTTTATTGTCTAATAACAATTTGGATTGGATACAAGTTATAACAACTTACATAAATCCTCTCCATACAATATATATATACAATGTAAAGACGGACAGCAAGTACACAAAATAATATAGTAAATAAATATAAAGCATACAAAAGTATTGTAATAAATGTAAACACATGGACATATTAGGTTTTGGGGTGGGGGGTTGGGGAGGGGGTGAGTACATCTATATAAAAGAGTTCTTATTAGATGATCCATGTTATTATTCTATAAAACGTTTTGTTTGGTGTATAAATCTATGAACATTTTCAAAAATATTTTTATTCACTTCGTCACTCAACATATCTGATCCAAATAATATATATTCTATTGTATGGTTTGTATGGTTTGGTTTAATATTATCTAGATTTTATGTATATATTTATACAATTATTTAGGTAAACTAACGTAGAATGGTAAACTGGGTTATTCAAAAATGCTGTTTTTGTTCAAGATAAACATATGCAGTATACGTATCTTAAACAATCTGACTGTGATAACCACGCACCATTTTCAATTCCTTCCCACACTGGCTTGAATCCTTTCCCTCTTGACAAGCTCTTATGCCTAAAATTTTATGAAAAGAACTTTGAATTATTATTTTATCTATAGATATGTTAAAAAGTAATCAAATTTGCTTTTTTCATGATGAGAATGTATCAGACACAAACTGAAACAAGAAATCTTTTTATGATACAGTTTTTGTTAAATCAGTGATGTATCACAATTCTACAAGTAGAATTTGCAGAGTAACATCGAAGCAAGCGGTTAAAGGGAAAACACATTAAGTGTTAATTATAATTTATGTAAATTTCTCTACTTTTAATGCATTTTCATTAGTTTACAAGAATGTGCTATTTTACTCGATCACCCGCTGGAAAGACACAGTAGGTGTATTTTATACTGTCACCCGCTCATAAAATCCAAGACATTCAGTATAATAAAATTCATATAAATAACAAATTTCTATGAGGTTGACGGTGTATATTTTCTCTATTCTTGACGTGTTTAATCAGTGAAATAAAAATACATAATATTTTTAAGCTCTTCCCGCTCATTAAATTTCTACGTGGAAATTACCGACGTTTTTTGTACAGTTGATGGAACGATGAACTAGAGAAGTCCCGAAATGACGTCTATGTAAACAAACTACATAGCAACGACATTTTCTTCTGGGTTTTTGTCGAAAATCATAGAAGAAACATATTTCTCCACCCTCAATAGTGAAATTTTAGATTTTAACACGCTGGCTAAATCTCGGGTAAAGAAATTCCATAACTCGCTCGTACCTGAAGGAGAATCTATATATAACCCCTCGGTTGACAATATTTTCTCGGGGTTATAATATACTCCGTCAACCTCTTAGAAATGTGTTATTTATATAATAACAACAAAACAAGAAACAATATTTAACACTGGAACAGTCCAGACACGGGGATAATGAAAAAACAACATTTAACACTGGAACAGCCCAGACACAGGGACAATGAAGAAACAACATTTAACACTGGAACAGTCCAGACACAGGGACAATGAAGAAATTAACCCGCTTTCATTAGATACCGAGACATCGTGTACTGGACTTCAGACAGTACTGATAAGCTAGTATTTGTTAAAATTACCTAGTTGATAATGTAGAAGTATTATCTGAAAATTCTATCACAAAAAGCAGACATTTCAAAAATATGTCACACTTAATCATTTGTAGGACTGTGGGGACTTGTCAACAACGCAGGAATAGCTGGTCCAGTCAGTCCATCTCAATGGTTAAGGAAGGAGGACTATAGACTAACATTTGAAATTAACACGTTGGGGATGGCTGAAACTAGTCGCATATTTATTCCGTTGATAATTAAGGCTAAAGGTCGCATCGTTAACATCACAAGCATGATGGGGAGGATAGCGGCAGCAAGTGCCCCTTATGTTATTTCAAAGTTTGCAACTGAAGGTTACTCAGACACCCTTAGGTTTGTATTTTATTTTTATTCATGAAAAAATGTATCGTTATGCATTTAGGTATAAAGGTATATTTTAGTTAAATTTGACAAAAACTCCAATATACAATGACGGAAGATTTGATTGAAGTTTTAATTTTAACAGCATCGTCAGACCTTAATACAGAGAAATCGCAAACTTAACGTACTGCAAGATACAGACGCATAATTTATGGCTCACCAAACGGTGTAGGGTTTCCCTCTCATTTAAGATACGAGTTAACGCTCTTAACACGTTTGTGAGAAATTATGAAAATTATATTTCTTTCGGGATGCATTCTCTATATTCTTATCTTCTGACAATATTTTTTGTTATGTTGAGTGCCATAGGTAAAATAGATGTTCCATGTCCTTGCGATTTGTTTTCTCGAATTCAACCAATGTTTCTTAACTATACAAGGTATTAAAAGTAATACTATGCTAATCTGGCATTAGGTATGAATAAGGCTAATTTTGCCATAACACGCAACGATTCTACCAATAATTGCTCTGGATATGTTTTGGATAGCATCGTGGAATTTGTAATCGATAATATTTTTATGGAAAAGTTTTCACGTTTTTCAACAAACTATAAAACTTTGTAGTAGGTCAAAATAACAATCCAAAGATACGAATATTAGATTTAGCAGATTTATACTATGCTGTATACGAAGCATTTCAAGGAGTTACCTCTCATCAGCAGCATTCAAACCGAAACATTTGGAAGACCAAAACCCAAGCTTATAGTAAACAAGAAGTACTCGACCAAAAATACCGAAATAGGAAGCCAAATGTCAGCTAAGGAGATTTACCATGTGAAATACAAGGAATGAACCCTTAGTATTTCTATTATTTTTGAATTTTGCTAAATACTGGTAATTTCTGTAACAAATCAATGAATAATCATGTCAGACAAGTCTGACGACTGGGTTGGCGAATACCCTCGGGGGCCTAGGGTCCACCAGCAGAGGCATCATCCCAGGAGCTTCAAAATAACAATCCAAAGATACTAATATCAGATATAGTAAATTTATACTATGCTGTATACGACGCATTTCAAGGAGTTACCTCTCATCAGCAGCATTAAAACCGAAACTCTGCGCCGCTTTTGGCTGATTCTATCAAGAATCTCTTCGTGGTTTTTATAAGGCCGGATACTTTTTATAACGACTATTACAGAGGATAGAAAAGTAACAAGTCCAGTCCATTTATATTCAATTTTCCACTAAGTAAATGAAGTACTGCATATTTCTCCTAATATTACCAACTTTAAGGACTAACTGAATATTACAGCTAGACTTATTAAGAGACAAAAAATAGATTAAAATCATACCTCTATGAGACATTGAGAAAGATGAAATATACTTAATATACTTAATGTAGAATTTCTCTTGTTTATGTTATCTGAATAATGTACATTTACAGTTACAGTCATGCGTGTGATATGTTCGTTGACTTTAAAAAAAGCGAAATAACTACAAAACTCACGGAGAAGTCTAGCAGCTAAGAGATGGTTTTATGGTAATTCTCGGTCGTCACAACCAGTTGATTGACTGATACATTGTATTAAATTGTCTATCTAAAAAATGAGACTATAAATAATAGTATCTTCAGTAAGAATTCGAGTTTTATTTTGCTGAAGAGCTGTATTTGCAATCTGACCTATGTCGTTAACCGAGCATAGAAACCTTTCAGGAGCACCAGATGGAACGACATTGTTAACGTTTGTGTTTGTGTTGTCTTCTGCAAATTTCTTTTTACTTGCTATTTTTTTCCTGGTTATATCTTGGTATAATTTTTTCCTTGTTTAATGTTTTCACGATTTGGTTTTGTCTTTGAATTTCATCTGAAGGTCTTCCTCTCTTTTTGTTTCAAAATTATTTTGCAAATATCAGCATAGAAATACTAGATCTATTTTATATTAGAATTTCGAGCTTACATGAGTTGTATCTCTCCAATGTTGTCTTGGTTTTCATCTTTCAATTACTAGTAATAATTAAATTAACAAAAAGTCAACATAAACGTTTATTTACCAATTTAAACCAATAGCTCTTGAGTGCTGAATGTGAAGTTAACTTATTACAGTCATATGTGCAAATTGACGAAGTTATCTATAATACTAAATTTACGAATTAGCCGAATAGGCGGCAAAACGCGTGGTTCAAAATAAACGATGTATGGTTCAGATTATAAAGGTTATTATCGAATTTGACAATCTGCATTTATAAATTTAAACTGCAGTTTTGTTTATGTGCAAATGGAATTTGTATCCACTTATCCGAATTCTCCCAACATATCCCTAAGAAGGTTCTCGAATGCATACTTTTAACACGTTGATTTAAATAAACAAGTATGCACATATTTTAAATGTAATATTATTTTTGTTTGAAATTACGGAAGAAGAATAAAACAAATTAAAAAAATTCTCCTTCGAGTGGGATGTTTCCGCTTCATGTATTCAGGATTGTTTTTCTACAATAACGCAATTTCTCCTAACTGTAAAGGTTATGAACTTTGAAGATTATGAAGAAGTAAGGTAAAGTTCAGAGAAATTCCTAACTTAGTTGTTTTTCGGATTGCTCGGATGTTTACCTTGCACAAAGTGATAATACCAACCATTATCTATTTTTACATTATTTGTCATGTGACCTGTCTAAATATATGTATCTCTACAATACAATTCCCTAGATAAAAATATTTTTAACAAATGGTCATCTTTAGCATTAATGGCGAAACTTATCTCGGACATCTTTATAAACGTGGACAGCACACGCAGCCACACACTAAAAATGCTTTTATCGTCTGATTATTGGATATATTTGTGAAATTAATCCTCGCTTGCCCTGTCCATGACGACAATGAAACAATTGGAACAATTATTTTCCAAAAATATGCTCTACCTTACTCACGGCATCTTTTGAAAAATTCATCCGTCTCTAAGGAAATGTTTACATCTACAATTTCATTTTCATATTTATTCTGAAGGAAAAAGGTAATGCATTATGAAATGTGTATTTAATGAAAGCTTTTCATCAAGTTCCAGTTCAGAATTAATTGTAACAATAAAAATATTCACAATTTATGTGGTTGTGTTTTCGTCATAGATTTTGACTTTGAGGGAACCTTAAGGTTCATTTTGGTAATTCTAAGTGGCACACAGTCTACTTCATCAGTGGATACATCTTCGGTAGTAACGAACAGCCATATGACAATTGGGTCACGTTGACCTAAATTTCACGCTTCATTGACTTTGGTTAAAGTTTGCATTAACATCCATTGCTGGAATACTACAGTATATATAGACATGAAACTATCAGTTGATACCACCTACTTGACAGGAAAGTTTATAGGAAGCCTGCCACAACATCCATACTGAGTTCCTGTTCCATGAATGACATGGCCGTAATAACTTAAAGTCAATATGGCCACCAAAAAAAAAAATGCTTATTTTCCCGCGGGTTAAATGTCTAGTTTCTTTTATAGACGTGAATTGTACAAAAAAGGAGCCACAGTACATATCTTAGAACCTGGATTCTTTTCTACAGATATAGTAAATTTTGAAAATATATATAATGCCGTTAATAAAACATACAACAATTTAACAGTGGACGAACAGGAATATTATGGACAGTCATTTCTAAAAAATAGTAAGTTGCTTTATTTATACCTTGAGATGATATACACTGTGTCAAACAAAGAAATATGACACGATATAACTTTCCCATGTATTTTATTCACAATGCATACTTTATTTTTTTTAGTTATTTACACACATTTGTCCACTTATCTATGTTAAATGGTGGTTTCTGTATGTATACAGTAATGTTTAACGTTAAAAAACGTATTAAATGCAATGTTTATTATTTTTACAACACCATACAAAATAACACCTTTCTTAAGAATTATATATTGTGATGATTAAATATTTCATCTATGTTACTATGATTGCTTTTAAGAGTTGTTTTTGACTATCATTAGAAGTCCACTCTTACCCTGAGCCTATAAAACCCATCGTGGAGAAGTCCAGCAGCTGTGACATCGATCCAGCTGTAGTAGTTATATTTCATGTAATTATGAGTCACATTGAATAATACTTTTATTTTCTGTCAGTGAAGGATATTGTAACAGAAACCATCAGTAAACTGACCTCTCCAGATGTGCATCTTGTGGTAAATGCATATGTACATGCCTTGACTTCAAAAAGTCCAAATTACCGTTACGTAGTTAAGAAAGATGCCAAATATTTTTTTTTAATATTATGGAACCTTCCTGAATGGATTTCAGATTATGTAATGACAAGACAGCTGCCAGTTGCAGAACAGTCAAAGTGACTAAGAATTGTAGGACAAGAATATAGATTTGAAAGGATAAACCCGTTTAACCCGGCTATATTATAGACGTGACTTTCCTAATTCAGTGACTATCTTTTGTCTGCTTATATATGAACTGTATTGAATAAGGAGCTTAAAGAGCTTATAGGGATTTGTGGCTAATTTTGCGTAAATTAAATCTTTTAATGCGATAGGGATGTTGCTTATTGTAATGGGCCATACTTACAGCAGAGTTACTGATGTTGATGCAAATATCACGATATATATGGGCTGCCTTAAAATATTTATACTTTTAAATTTGGAACGAGTTGTTATGGTCTAAATGACAATATTTCAAACGCATTTATTTCTCAGGATTGCGAAATGTTCACCACCTCACTCGTCAGCAATTTAATTGGCGTCTTCCGGTTCATCATTGTATTTATTTCAAGGGAAATAACTTTAATATGAGTAGGGGTCCGAAAATATGGAATTGCCGGGAAATACGAGATTTTTGGACCGGCAGCATTCATTTAGTTTTAAATATCATTTGATCACACTTAAACCAATGTATTTATAGTTTTTTTTTACTGATGTGCAATTTAATGCAATCATTATTTCTCACTGAGGCTGTCCCATATCTTTATATTCTCATAGAAAAAATTAATATTTTGATAATTCGTCTGATAGTGATACATCATGTTTTTATATATGTGGACTTTTTTTTAAAATTGTTATTTACAAGCAAATCTCCAAGAAACATTACTAATGTTGTATTGCCACGTCATCTGACAAAGTGAGCTATTGACATGTTTTGGCGACTGTCGTTCATGAAATTTTACAATTTAATCTTCCTCTCTGACCTATCTGAAAAGTTTACACAAATGTAAACAGCTACATGACTTGAGTGTTCCTTTAATGGACTGCCATCAGAATGTACCCATTGGCGCAGAAACACTCAGAAAGAAAACTTAGTTAAACATTGAACAAAAACTTTGCTGAAAAGTTCGGTTTGTATTAAAACACCATGCTAAATGGAACTTAACCTGACATAGATATCTTTTATGGTCTTTTACAGTATTTAATATTTGAGCCAAGACAAACGTCACCAACAAAGATGATCGTCACAGCTTAACTTAATTACTTTAACATATGATTGTGCGGAAAAAATCTGTTTCAAGATTTTCTTGTCTAATAGCACTGCGCCAACTAAAATCCTACTTCGATAGGCCTCTGAACTGTACCTGTAGATTCAACCTGTTTCTTTAACTTTTCCATTAGGAAATCCAATTTTGAAACTTGTGACCTGAAACGGTTCATAACAATTTAAAAATACGTCGGCTATAAGAGGAGTACAGTTTGTATCCATATGAATCCCAATGATCTGTCGATATATATAGTTTTTCTAACAGTATTATCATAGACCATATGTGGATGTGTAATAAGATTTTAGAAATGTTCGTAAAACTGTTTATAACAATACAAAAATCAGTCGACAATAAGAGGAGCACAGTTTATACCCATATGTATCCCAATGACCAGTCGATACACAGTTTTTCTCACATTATTATCATAAACCATATATGTAGATGTGCAATAATTTTTATGCAATTCTTATAAAACTGTTCATAACAATATAGAAAGAAGTCGGCAATAAGAGGAGCACAGTTTGTATCCATATGAATCCCAATGACCTCTCGATACACTGTATTGCCAACACGAACAAAATTTTTGTCCAGCAAGAAATGTAGGGCCTTTTTCATTTCATAGCTTGTCCAACAATTGTAATTTAGATGCTTTTTAAGACTGAAAAATGCTTTAAAAGTGTTACAGCGAATATAATTCAAACCAGAAGATTCAAAAGACCATTTAATCAGTGCATTCAATTTTTCTTTGATTAGATCGTTAGAAAAGGTTATATACATTGTAGAAAAATCATAACTTTCCATAGCAGTTACTGGATTATCTACTGTTTTCAATTTATCCAAAACACTGAGAGATTTTTTTACGTTCCAAAAACAATTTATGCCCGGGTCTTCTTAAATTTTGTTACAATAATTAATGACAAGTTCTTTTATACGTCAAGTATCTGGATTTTAACAGGAACGTGGCTCATAAAGCACTTTAACAGTGCTTTAATTTATTGCCAATTATCATCATGATCTGTCCTAAAAATTACTAAGTGAGTAATGAAATAAACTCAATATTGAAAAATCAGAATTAGCATTGTTTTGGACCTTTTAATTTTTTAATTTCGAATCAAGCACTGTTTCTCACTAAAGAGATTCATTTGATGTTTTCCGCTGTATTTTGCTGCCATACATGATTTTTTATAAATCAAACTCGATATTTTCAAGATTGAACCTTCAGATAAAAAGCATAAACAACTAAAATTTATTCGAGATCATAGCTTGTTTCTGACTTATAAATAGTTGCAATTTTGATACGTTCGTTGCTGTCATTGCAATTTAGAAACAAATAAGTTATTGGCAAACAATAAATCACATTCTACTTGAAATAATTGTCAATGTAACAGATCATTTCATTATCTTGTGTTTTTTTGTCCTAAGTTTTCATTGATAAATATTTTTTATGTGTGGTCAGATTTTGAAAATAAAGAAAAAACGTCTGTTACGCCCGATTTTATGTTTTATTCATTGAAAATATTTACTTGTTTTTTATTGTCCCTTACGCTTAAGACATACAAAAGGCGTGGAGGGAGAGGAAAAAACAGCAAGACAATGAAGCTTATTTAGCCAAAAAAGGCTATATTCCTTCATTTAAACAACTCGAATCCAAATATTTTAATTAACAACAATATATTGATCTTGCGCTAGTAATAAAATGGACTGGTGTAGATATTAGATAAATGTTCGGTAATTAGCCATATCGCTGTACCGGAAATCGAGTTACTTCTCTTTATCAGCTTCCGGTTATACTGATAATGGGGAACCGGGATCCAAAATGTCAGCTCTTAATATTACCAACTATGATATTGTACCTTCCCCCAACCATAATACTTGTATAAAAAACCCTTTAAAAACTAAGTTGGTATGGTTCTTCTTTATTTCTGTATTCCTTGATATTTAAGGCAGTATGGATGTAGAATAACTGTATTTGTTTTGCAATGCGACTTAGTACATGTATATTGTTGTATTCTACTAAAACGAGGGAAGTTGACATTATTACCACAGACATATTTGTTTGTACGAAAAAAAATATCTACTTTTCTTGTATTTGATACTTGCATATAAATAAAATTCTTTTTATCAACAGACTTGAAATGTATAAAAGGGGAGTCACCGTCCATATCATAGAACCTGGATTCTTTGCTACAAATATCGCTAATCCAGAAAATATTTGTAAGGATGCTGAGAAAAAGTTCCAAAAATTGTCGAAGGCTGATCAAGACTATTATGGACATACATATCTCGAAAAAAGTAAGTACTATTACAAAATTTAATGGAATCTTGATCTGTTTTCAAGAGGACAATCATATTCCCGAGTCAAGGGTTTACGATCTGCTTATTCTCTTCACAAGCCCGTGACAGATTTCATTCATATTCTGTTGCTATAGACTCTCCCCTACTATTAATGTCAAAGCACAACCGCTGAAAAAAACAACAGTCATACTTGTCACGTTTTCAATAACTTCCGCCAACTCTTTTATTACACCAAACATTTAAGAAAAAAATACTTCTTTTTTCTCTAGTCGTAGTTTACAGTGGTCAGTTTTATCCTTCTACAAAACAAAATTTAAAGATCGTCATTGGTGCAATTTTTCTCTTGGAAAGAAGCCAGATTATTTCATTGAAATCTGTCTGAGGTTTTTAATTTACGTAAGCGAATTTGTAAAGCTATTTTACAAACGTTATCCACGAGACAAATTTATAATATATTAAAAAAAACTTAAGATTTATTTTTGCAATATAGTCGGTATAGTAATAAAAAAAGGACAAATATACCTAAGGAGCAATAAAAAAAAAACGTAATCCGCTGGACAGGCCAGCCCGGGAAGACAAATGAACAACCATAAGCACAACAAATGAACACAGAAAACTAAAACCCAATGAACAACACGAACTCCTATAAAAACCAGGAGTGAACCCAGGTGCTCCGGAAGGGTTAGCAGTAAACGTTTAATTGATATCACATGATATTAATTCTATTTTTACTTCTATTTCAGTGCAGGATAATGTTAGGGAAATGCTGATTAAAATAGCTAACCCTGAAGTACATCTTGTTGTAGACGCCTATACGCATGCTTTAACTTTAGGAAGTCCAAAGCATAGATATATAGTTGGAAAAGATGCTAGATTTTTCTTTCGAATACTTTGGAACCTTCCAGAATGTATTGCAGACTATTAACTTACCAGAAAAACAGAGTTACCGCTAGCTGAACAAACAAGATAATTCTTAGAGATGTTTACAAGGATGGCCCAAGTTAATCTGTTTACCTTCAGTGGAATCAAGATACTAATGTAGTTGTACATTTGTACAAGGCTACACACTAGCAGAATAAACTTGCAAAAATGAAAGTTCAGGCAGTTAATTCAGAAAACGAAGCAGTTTCTGTTCCTCATAATTTATGTATGTACTCATTGTTAGGCAGATAAAAAAAATTAAGACCTATAAAAGAGAGAATGATATGTTTTGAAATGCATAAACAGCTAGAACAGGTCTTTATTCACACCTCTGACATTTTAACCCTATGAGTCACATCATCAAGTTTAGAAAAGGAAAAGCTCAGCATAAGTGTTTGGTATGTTAAATAGAAAACAGAGTTCAAGAAAATAGAATTACTTATTTAGGCTAGTGAAGCTGAAATTGAGAGACTACCGATACAACAGCTTCTACGTTATACTTATAGACTATTCATAGGCAAAATTAAGGTCACAATACAGGTTTATGTTCATTTTGTGTTGCATCACTCCACCATTTAGGTCTTTTTTACGAATTGAATAATTGATTGATTGATTGATTGATAACGAAGTTTCTCTATCACAAATTAATTTTGTCATCTCCAGTTAGATTTGACGTCTAGTGTGTACCCGATTTTACCACTTGAAGTGTGATAGGTGCCATTAATGGAAGCAAACATGATAACCTTTTCAGAAGACCTCCGTTTCTGTACTAGTGCTTTAGGTTTTTTGTCTTCTTTTTTTCCTATGTGCCTATTTATGTTACGTTATATCTTTGTAACCTTACTTTTGGAATTTGATATATAGAGGTTCCCCCTAAATCATATTTCCCATATAAAACGTAGAAAAGAAAACTCTTCTATTCTGAATCTCAAATTGAAGATCAGCGGAACTGCTTACATCATGTAAACACATTTGGACCACCCGTGTTCACCCACTCCCCCTTTTTGGTGGGGTCCATTTTGTTCATTAGTTGTGTAGTTGTTTTGGGCTATGTTTCCTTTGGTTTGTTCGGGCACTTCCCATTTCAGTTTTGACCCTGTCTATGAATTTGTGATTGTTTGATGACCCTTGGATTTCACTCACCATTTCGGTTGTATAGCGAAATATTTAACTGAATGATTGGTCTTGAAATCAGTATTACTGTATATCAATCTAGAGCTTCTCACTCGTCCTGATGAAGATAGTGTATGATTGAGTTTTACGAAGGTTCCAGTACTTCTTATTCTTTTTTTTGATTTCCTTTGTTTAACTATGTATTTTTGTTTGCTGTGTTAGTGTTCTCACAGATTCGCCTTGTTTTATAATTTTGCCGACTGTAGAATTCGCCCATTCTCTTTTTTCTTCGTTATTCTTTTTCCAATAGTTGTTGTTTTTATACATTTGATGTATGTTTTGGACTGTTCCTACTGTATCCTTACTGGCCTTTTCATTTGTTTTGACAAGAAAAAGTCTGTTTCATACGAACAGTGGAATAAGTCGATGAGCAGAACGAGATAATTATACACTTCAGATATACTGAATGCTAACCGCAAAATGTCTATCCGCGTGTCAAAGCTAAATTTTATTGGTCAGGATCGGCGTTTACCATAAAAGATTTTTATTAGCACATGCCTATTAGTCGAACAGCGTACGTTTTGGCTTTTCGTAGCAAAATATTGCTAAACCTATGCAAACTTTGATTTTAAAGAGAACTGATATACAACGAGTGCCTTAACTGAAGAACAAAAAACTAGTTTAAAGTATCGCAAAGGATACAATCATAAGCAAAAGGCATCGACGAACAAATTGTATGGTCGTGAAAATAATTCTTGCAAAAGACCAAATAAGGAACGTACCAACTTTATTTGGTGGGCAGTTGAGATTACCATAAAAGACTCATAAATACAATATTACTTGAGACTAATTGTTGAGAATGGCTCTAATTCAAATTCTGGAAATCTCAATGCAATGTATGCATATTTCCATTACAGAAGTAGCCAAACAATCGTCAATTAAGAATTATTCTGCAATTGACAAATGATAAAACTCGATGATCGGTTTAAATTTAAAGCTACACTTACTGCCAACGTCATCGCAATCATCCGTAACAACGGACATACCCTAAGATGGATTCGATAACAGCTATTTAAATGTATATATCATATACTTAGTACTAAATATTACGGTATATGCATATGTCAGGGGAATAATGACCGGAAGTGACAACCCATATTTGCAGACCTCATGCTAATAACTTATTATCCAAGTGCAATTCGATAAGATCTGAGCTGATATGGTCATAACAGACAAGGTGTGTCTGGACATGGTCATATCAGACAAGGTGTGTCTGGACATGGTCATATCAGACAAGGTGTGTCTGGACATGGTCATATCAGACAAGGTGTGTCTGGACATGGTCATATCAGACAAGGTGTGTATGGACATGCGTACTTAGGCAATATAAAATATACGTATCAATGCATAACATAATCCATACCAGACCTTGTATCACCCCTCGATCCATGTTGATATGAGAGTCTTAGTATGAAACCCGGTCCCATATAGATTAGGTCATATATTTATCTATAACTATCGTTTGACAGGAAAATTAAAACATGAAATAGAGTGAAATTATTTGTGTTATATTTCTGACTACAGTAATGAGTTGAGATTCTTCATTTTCTCGGAAACCGGACGTACAGTTGAAAAAATTATGCATTAAATTCTATTAGATTTACATGTAGAAGGGATATTGTCGAAAAATGTATGACGATTGATGATGCGTTGGCAAACATTTTCATAAACGGTAGATTACATGTGCAGTGTATCTCCTTCCTTACTTAACCCTGTTTTAAGATCTATAATGTTTTAAATGACAGGTTTTTTGTCTAAGAAATGAAGAAAAGCTTCACCTTATGGGTTTTGAAAGAAAAATACTATATATTCACGGAGATGGTTGCTCTATCTGGAATATTCAATTTAAATTTATTGAATTGATATGACGGCAGGATATTTAGATATGCTAATACGTGTACGTGAAATATACAAATGATTCTTATTTTACATGGGAAGCATTAGAAATTTCTAAGTAATCTGTTCTGATGAATTCATAAATGATGGAAGGCTTTGGATTCTTATTTGGGAGCATTTACAACTTGATTTTTTTCTGGTTTTGACTCATGTTAAAAGCCAAATATCGACTGCCAGATGTTATCAATTCATTACCATGTCATCGAAGCACATAACAAATATTTTTTCATGTAAAAACATATTTTGAAAGAGCAAACAAAATCCTCATGTCTGAACATTGTTTGGCTGTATTTAAAAAAATATTTGAAGGCACTCATCGGGTTTATAATTCATGCTATATTGCATGCATAATAAGGGATTCCAAATTCTGTTGTTCGAATTAAAGCCAATTCTTATAAGATTTGGGCAGAAATATGTAGAATTTTCAATTTTATCGTAGGGTAAAGTTTTACCTTTATTTTCCATAAGTATATGATAAATAACAATCCAAAGATACTAATAGTAGATATAGTAAATTTATACTATGCTGTATACGACGCATTTCAAGGAGTTACCTCTCATCAGCAGCATTAGAACCGAAACATTTGGAAGACCAAAAACCAAACTTATTTTAAACAAGAAGTACTCATAACCAAAAATACCGAAATACGTAGCCACATTTCAGCTAAGGAGATCTACTAAATATTGATTATTACATAAGGAGAATCTATATTTATCGGCCAGCTTAGGCAGTCTTACAAAAATTATAAGTTCATCAGCTATTTTCGTAAGTTTATCGCAGAGTACAGTATATGTATAAGTATATGATAAACGTGATTTATGCAGGTTCAACTATGCAAAGTATAAGAAAGAGAAACCGTGAATACTGTGTTTGAGATAAATGATGGGCTACCAGTATTGAAGTTCTACGAAATAACGACCAAAATGTTATACATTATTCATAAACAACAAAATGGATAACAGGAAAGTTCAACAATGATATACCAATCAATCAAAGCAACCCAACAGACAAAACACCTAACAACATTTAACACAAACGAGCACAACACACAAACATACACACAACAGAGAGTCAGTATAGTCTGTCTTGGTAAAGACACTGAACAGTGGTGTGGTTGAACCGATTTTATGGGTACCCAAATATATCCCTTATCTATCCTGACACTCTACCAAAATGTTATACATCTCAGTCATTCAGAAAAAAATGAAATACGATTATAATTTATTTTCTATAAAATAATTCATATTTATGCAATAGAATCAAAGGGGTCTGTGTTTCTATGCAAAGCATATGCAAGGTTAACAATGAACAACTGTAAAATGTTTTGATATTAAAAAATCATTTTGTCTGCTAGACATGGTTTCAATAGACTTTCAAAATTTATCAACTGGAACCGGTTTTTACAAGATATTTAACAAAAAATTGGGTCATACACGTGTACATATTTTCATATTACAAATTACATATTTCATTTACTTTAATCAATTAAATCAAAACTGATCATGTTATACTTTGTTTAATCTTTTTCTATTTTTATTTTATTTTATATTATGTTTGAAAATTAAGATTGTAATTATTCTGCTCATTTTGAGCTCTGTGATTGGCAAATAAAGTATTTGTTTGTTTGTTTGTTTATTTCAATGTATATCCTTGTTTTTAACGACAAATGCGTTCCATAAAATTTACTGAAACCGTGAACTGACACCGCCACAGGTACATTATATTAGTAGATAGAGGTTAGAATACATATTTAATCTATGATTTATAAACATATATACTTAATAATAAAGTAAAATATTTTGTACCTTTAATCAATATTTAATTTTGATGTTAATTTTTAACATTTTGCAAGTATTTTAAAAGTTCACTCCTGATGTAACTTTAGATAAAAAAAGTATGGAAAGTCCAGTTCGCAAATTAATAATTCGATCATAGTTATTACTAGGGAGGTTAAAAAAGCGTTTGTTTTAATTAAAAGTTTACGTAAAATAATGATAAATATTTGTAATGAATATTTGCATCAAATGAATCCTAACTGGTTGTTACACAAATTATAATTTTCTACTAAATAGTATTTTTCGTATACTTTAAAACCAAGTAAACAAGTAAATACAACTGCACTTCAATCTGCACTTTAGCAAGTACTTATTCTATATATATCAATGTTACATTTTTCAGGTCATGTTTATGTACCTTTTAGTACCTCTGTTCATAGTTTGGATTGCCTATAGATGGATTCTTAGTTCTCAAACCGTAGGTGATTATGGCAGTCGATATGTCTTCATAACCGGATGTGACACTGGTTTTGGTAACATGTTGACAAAGAAATTAGATGCGATGGGATTCCATGTCTTTGCTGGCTGCCTTACATGGCAAGGGATAGAACAGTTAAACGGAGAAACATCTGATAAAGTTAAAGTCGTCCAACTTGATGTCTCCAAAACGGATAGTATTCAGACTGCTTTTGAAATTGTTAAATCACTGCTTCCAAAAGATAAAGGTATATTTTATTTTTTTATTTTTTAGATTGCAATCAAGCACTAATAAATTCATTATCGGCGCTTTACAAGAATTCAAATCAATGTGAGGGGACGTCTTGACATTGCACTGGCGTGAGTGTTTTCATTTTTCCAATGATTGGATATTTGGCTGTGAGTTTAAATATGCATTGCATGCCGTATTCCCTTATTATATTCGTAACGTACGCGTTTTTATGGCAACTGGATTTCAACCTCAAACGTAATTTTAAAGCATTTTACGCATCTAAAGGGGATTGCAGTGCTTTCTATGTAACCTCACTCATGGCCATTTCCGTTTTTCCGTGCATGAATACCGATCGTATGAAACATAAGCTAAAAGAAATCGGAAAGGAATTTGTTTTCGTCCCAGCTGATAAGGCTGCCAATAATATCGTTATTGTTTGGCGTGAATTTTATATTTAGGTTCTGCAAAACGAAATCACTAATTTACCTACATTCCAACTGATTCAATTTTCCGAAAATGACATCGTTAACACACATAAACTTATTGCTACCTCTTTACAAGCAGAACCGAATGACATGAAAGTTCCTACTATGTACTGGCTTCCGAAGCTGCGCAAAACACCTTACAAATATAAGCCATTGTTCCACCAGTAGGTAATACGAAAATAAAGGTATACGAAAATAGTGGTATTAATTACTTTTGGAGTGTGAAAAATTCGTTTGAAGTACTTGATAAATTACATGCTCATGTCGGTGATTTCGAATCTGTTAAAAGTTTTGATTTTTCTACCATATACCAATTTGCCACATAATGCCATTAAGAAAAAATTCACATACCTAATTAAATGGGCATTTAAAAATGTGAATATATATGTTCAAACTCTTTTAAGTCATTTTTAGTAACGACAAACAAAAGAACTATGTCAATTGGACCTGCTTTGATATGATAACTGCACTGCTCATGTTGGTGATTTCGAATCTGTTAAAAGTTTTGATTTTTCTACCATATATACCACTTTGAATCATAATGCCATTAAGAAAAAATTCACATACCTAATTAAATGGGCATTTAAAAATGTGAATATATATGTTCAAACTCTTTTAGGTCATTTTTAGTAACGACAAACAAAAGAACTATGTCAATTGGACCTGCTTTGATATGATAACTGCACTTGAATTTTTACGTAGATAATATTTTTGTTCGCTATAGAGATTCCGTATATCGCCAAGTTATTGGAATTCCAATGGGGACTAAATGTGTACCACTTATTGCGGACCTGTTTCTGTATTGTTATGAATGACAATGTATATCTAAAATCAGCAAAGATCCAACGAAACAACATTTGATACACACATTTAATAACACTTTAAGATATTTGGATGATATTTTGGCTGTCAATAATGACGACTTCAGTATGTACATTAAAGAGATTTATCCTGTTTTACTTACTTTAAATAAAGCTAATACTAACAATGAACACCGCCATTTCCTGGATCTTGATATCTATATCTCTAACGGGAAGCTTAATACTAAAATTTTCGATAAGAGAGATGATATTTCATTTCCTATTGATAATTATCCGTTTTTAGATGGCGACGTTTCCTTGGCACCATTGTATGACGTTTATATATCTGAACTTGTTCGATTCGCTCGTGTTTATAACAACGTATTTGATTTTAACGAACGAAATGTTTGTATTACTGAAAAATTATTACGCCAGGATTTCGATATCACAATCTTGTCAGAACCAAATTTTATCATTTGTAGAAGGACTTCATTCGTAAATATAAATCAACGTGCAAACATCTTATATGTTCAGGTATTTCACATCCCATCTTTTATGGTAATAGTCTATACAAAGCTCACAAATGTCGTCATTAAGCTGAAAAGCTACTCAAACCTTTAAACAGATATATCAACCAGGGATGTTGTCAAGTCATTAAAGATGGCATTTTTGGAATTAATATTGATTCACTCATAGGGTCTTTGCATCGGAAATAAACAACAAAACCAGTTGTTGGCATTATACGAGTTTTGTTCTTCTCGTATAATTTATGATGGCATGATATTAAACCCCTAACGGGAGGGATTGTGGCTGATTTCCTATATGATATAGACATAATCTTTCGATCAGTTTAATTTAGGTCTGGAGCTGGCATGCATGTCAGTAACTGCAAGTAGTAATTTCTTAATATATATTGATCATTTTCATTTTGCTTAGTTTCTTCTGTTACCTTTTTTAACATCGGACTCGGTCATGTTTTGAACTGTTTTTTACTGTGTATATAGCTCTGTGTTTGTTTATTCAACATTGGCTGGAGGGGGAGGGTTCAGATCTCACAAAACATGTTTAACCCCGCCGATTTTTTGCGCCTGTCCCAACTCAGGAACCTCTAGTCTATGTTAGTATTGTGTGTTTTTTTAATTTTGGTTCATTTTTATGTTTTGGAGTTTAGTGTGCACTCCATTTTGCTGAACTAGTATACTTTATTATTTAGGGGCCAGCTAAAGCCCACCTGGTTGCGGGATTTTCTGGCTGCGTTAAAGACCCATTGGTAGCCTTGGGCTGTTTTCTGCTCTTTGTTCGGTTTGTTGTCTCTTTGAACCTTTAGAACTTCAGCTCATGACACACTGCTTTTTAATAAAATTTTGTAGAGATGCTTTGCAAACAGGTTTGGTAGAAGGCATGAGTAATAATTAGAAAGAAAGACAAAAAAGGTAGGCTTCAATCAACTGTTGATTGGATATCTTCTTGTTTTTCTGAAATACTACGAAAAGATTAATGCTTGACACAAAAAAATACATACATAATACTGTAGATTAGCGAGAAAAGGTTGTTCCGGAACAAGAAGAAGAACATGGCTTTTTCAATTTGACCTTAATGAATCCTATCTGTTCCCCGACAAGTTGGAATTTTTGTCCGATTTCAAAATCTCGTTTAAGGACATATTTTATTACAAAGCAGGCGACAGGATCGCGTTTCTTTATATGCAACTAAGGAAATATTTTGAAGACCAATCATATTCCGAGAACAAAACACTCACTAGTGAGAATACCAACACGGGTCGGAAGACTGTTAAATTGGCTGAAAATTGGAAAACAATTAATCCATATCGGATCCATTTCGAGACTCCCATATCGGATTCACGGAGGAGGTTTCAGAGATTTAATTCGAATTTTCACTTTTAACGTTTCTGAGTCGTTCCACTTTCAATTCAAAAATAGCTAAAAGTAACCTCACGAAATCAATGGAAATTTTGAGATGCTGATTTTGGACCACTAATGAATTGTATTTAAGTTTTTTAAAATATTATTTTCGAGTTATATCCCTTTATAATGCAGACCTTATTGGTATCAGTAAGTCTATAGTATTGAAAGATCCCATCTGTGTTCCATGGACATATTCTCTCTTTATTTTAAATATAAATGTTGAAAACCGAAACAATAACACAAAACTTATTTTATTGTAACTAAATTTAAAGTATCAATTTCAATAGCGGTATATTTTTAAATCTATTTGTAAATTTTTAACTTAGATGTATATATTTAAAATCTGGCTGTGTGGTTTTTGCACTCAAAATACTTTTAATGAGAATGCCTTCATATAATCACGGGATTTCTCACATTCATATACAAGGTTTGTTTTCTTTATCTACAGGACTTTGGGGTGTTGTGAACAACGCAGGTATTGCCGGTCCGTTGGGTCCAGTACAGTGGTTATCGAGAGAGGACTACCTACTACCTTTTGAGATAAACACATTAGGAATTGTAGAAACTAGCCGCATTTTTCTTCCAATGGTTATTAAAGCCAAAGGCCGCATTGTTAATATCACAAGTATGATGGGTAGAATAGCTGCTGTTAATGCCACTTATGTTGTTTCCAAGTATGCAGCAGAGGGATACTCAGACATTCTCAGGTTTGTTTTTATTAATTGGTTATAGCAGCTTTCCTGGCTATCATTTTTGGAAATATTGCAATTAGATTGCAAATATTTTCTAAGGCATCGGCCTCCGGAACCGGTAGTGTGCCTTGTAGCTGTTGTTAGACTTCTGTTCTACTTCATAAAATGTAGTTCCAATGATGATAGAGCATTTTTTAAGTTTCGAGTACTTCTTGTTGATATTATTTGAGCTAATATTTTTAACTAACATGAACATATTTGCCGAAATTAATAAGGAATTAAGATAAATACCCGAACATTTTTTCGCAGACATAACGCGCGGCGGATGAATTTATCCATCAAAACAATATCTAGAAATACTTTTTGTACATCTTCCCGTTACAGTTCACTGACAGCATTTACTGATATGGAAGGCTTTACATTCATAGTTTTATTTTAGAGATTATCGATTAATAAAAAATACAGAGTTGCTTTTATAAATTTTAACAAATATTAATTCTTTTAGGATTGGCCCTTTTAAATTATGAATGTTTTCAACTTTTAGCTATTTCGTATTTTTACTGCTGATGAGTAGTCAGTCAACCAAATGGCCATACGGTGCGTCAAATTAATTTCGGTATTTTGTGATACGTTTTATTACTACCACTGGGTCTGTGTCATTGCTGGTGGACTGTTAGTCCCCGAGGGCATTATCAGCCCAGTAGCAAGAACTTTTGTCCTGGCATGATTAATTACTCAAATGCCTTAAATTTTCCGTTCAAAATTTGACAAAAATTACCTGAAATTTCTAAGGCTCTTCCTTTTGACCCAGAGGTAACCCTTAACGGAGTTTGGATACCTGTTTGTTTTAATTGTTTTGATTTTTGATGGTTGTGCTTATTAATTCGTCATTATATCTTTAACCGGTTTTCCAATATTTTGATTTCGAGCACTGCTGGTGAATTGAATCAACGAAATGGCCATACAGTGCATCAAATTTATTTCGGTATTTTGTGATACGTTTTATTTACATTCCGGTCCGAGAAAAGTGCTGTACACAAAGTAGGCAATAAATTTACTCATTTGAATTGCTTATTATAAAAAACCTATCTGCCCAAAAACTCTGTTTAAATTTGCATTGATAATTATTTATATCACAATTTCAAAATATTGACGGTGAAATTGATATAGTTATTTAGTGTTTTTGTAACTCCGTGCCATCCCGGAAATCCCCAGACTTGCGCATTGGCACTGTATAGTGAAACTACCATGTGCGTGATTTACATAATCGTTTATCTAAATAAAATAAGCTTTCCCCATTTCCATTCTCTATTTATTGGAACTTTGCGTTTTTTGGAGATAGGATTTGAAAAGCAATAATGAATATTTAATCTTTGTTCTATGTATAACATACGTTTATTATCCCAGATACATGAAACTAACAGTTTGACACATTTCCATCCACGTTTTGAACTTTCAGCCATTTTGATTATTTACCTTTCTTTCCATTCACGTATAATGGTGTAGCGAGTTATCATCTGTTGGTGGGAACTTTACTTTTTAATTAATTTATTGTCAAAACTAATTGTGCATTTAATAATTTAACGCTTGTTTCTTTAATTGACCCATTATATAAGAAAAACCTTTAGTACGATTACCTGTTAACTCAGATATTCGCATTGAATCTAAATTGTTTAGGCCATGTCAAGTAAAATTACGATACAATAACAAATATTTAAGAAAAGAATTTCATCACTTGTACACATTGAAATCTTAATAAACATTCTTTACGTACCCCGGAATGTACATCGATTTTGAAGAAAAAAATAAATATTTCAGGAAAAAAGGAATACATTCAATGTAATTGATCTCACACAGCAAAGAACAAATCTGTGATAATTATACACAACTACAGTTGCAATCTCTCCAGCAGTGCTTTCCAGCACTTTGATTATTTCTTAATTTGTAACTGTCATATTATAACTGTGTGTGTTTTTCGTTTAGCTCAGTTTATTAAAATCCTGCATTTCAATGGTTATTCAAATTGTGTTGATTCAAGTAGTTTTGATGTTAGAATATGTTCTGGAAGTACCATGTAATATATTTAACCTTCTAAATGCAGCTAAAGCCAGCTTTTCCATGGTTTCTATATATAAAAAAACAACCTAAAAATATCACTACATACAGTTTGAACATAAAACGCCATGCATTTTTTCTATAATGTATCTTTTACATGTTTATGAATAATTTTTTTTTCATACAGACGTGAATTATATAAAAGGGGCGTAACAGTTCATATCCTAGAACCTGGATTTTTTGCTACAAATTTAACCAATCCGGAAAATGTTTGTAAAGCTGTCGAGAACGAGTTCAAGAAATTGTCAAAGACTGAACAAGATTATTTTGGACTCTCCTATGTGGAAAAAAGTAGGTTGTCACCAATTGTAAGCATTTACTGATAAAGTTGAAAATGTTACGCATTATGTTGATATTCAAATATCAAGACAATTTATGAGTAACCATATTCAACGAGTCATTTCGTACTTTGAACCGAAATGTTATGTTTGCATATTTTGTGATTGTTTTGCCAGCTATTTCCAACAACAACAACAAAAATAAATCGATTTACTTTTTCAATGCAATGTGTATTCATTTAAACATCCAATCAATGTTGTGTCATATGACATTATTCTTATTTATCTACTTTTTTAGTGAAAGATAATGTTCGAGAAAATCTAACTAAAATGGCTTCCAAGCAAGTACATCTTGTTGTAGACGCCTATACACATGCTTTAACTTCAAGATATCCGAAATACCGATACATAGTTGGGAAAGATGCTAGATATTTCTTCCGAATTCTTTGGAACCTTCCAGAATGGATTGCAGATTATGTGCTTACCAGAAAAGCACAGTTACCAGCTGCTGAAGAAACTAAATAATTTTGAATAGATGTGTTTTATAATGTATATCATTGTTGATTAAGAGTGGTTTTTTTAAAGTTACTTGTATATAGATCTAATTTTTTATAACCAGATATGTTTTTCCATGTTACATTGTATATTTTCATCTCAAGGGACCAATATAAATGGCTGTTTTTTTCAATTTATTACAAGAACGAATATTAGTAAAGTTACAAAGATTCTAGTTAAAGGTTCCTCTGACGTCATAAAGCTTTTATGGTAAAAATGTAATGTTTTAGGTAGAATAATTTCATGATATGATTATAGCTTGTGTCATCCTGTTTACATTTCTGTACGTTTTAAATTTGCAAATTAAATATGTTTAGCCCAGTCTGGTTTTATTGACTATAAACACACCCAGGAATTCTTTAACCAGGATTTTTAGTTGTCCTTTTAACGCTCTATTGTGTTTCTTCCTTTCATGTCAGAGCCATTTGGATACGCACCGTTTAATTTTTTACAGGAAATATACAAAGTCAATACTTAATTGTGTGTAAAGATTTTTAAATACATGTTTTGAAATAAGTCAAAACTGTTCATTACAATAACTAATAACAAATGTGTGTAAATGACTTTTGTGTATTTACATGTCGCTTAATAAGATATTTAATATTTTCTTACACGGAAGATATTTTTTAATTTTAATGTGCTTTTCATTAATATACATTTATACGAGGGATTGTAATAAGCTCTAATTTGCCTTTAATAAAGTATTCATATTCATATAGGTCGTCTACATTTATCAGCTTATTCTGTACTCGAAAAAACATGCAAGTTACAGTGCATCAAATCTATTTCAGTATTTTGTGATACGTTTTATTACTTCCACTGGGTCTATGTCACTGCTGGTGGACTGTAAGTTCCCGATGGAATTATCAGCAAAGGTAGCCAGAATTTTGTCCTGGCATGATTCATTACTCATGTGTTTTCAGTCAACGAAATGGCCATTCAGCGCATCAAATCTATTTCGGTATTTTGTGATACGTTTTATTACATCTACATGTACCATGAACATTTCAGAAAGATACTATTCCAATACTAACGGATGAATAGTCATTAATACGCCATTTTAAGGGTAGTCATCAAGAATTGACAGATTGTTAAATTTTTATAATCATTTGACTATTAGGTGAGTATGAAGTGATGTTGGAAGTTTTGTAGCATTTGCGAACCTCATCTTACCCCCACTTATCTCCACCTATTAGATTTCTGATAGTCCTGGATTTTTTTCACCACATTTTTTAACATCACGATTTTTTATCTCCAAATTCTGGAGTTAGAATTTTTCGCCAAATTTGGAACGGTTTGTTTCTCTTAGTTAAACCACTGCTACATTTGTATCAGACTTCTCTAGAAAACAGGTGACGTATATGGACAAGGGTGTGGTTTTACCCTCCTAGAACACCTGGGTTCAGTTTTACATCGAAATATGTACATATTATCAGGTTTTCTGCAAACGTATATCGTAAAATATCAGCCGCGAGACACAATGTGAAGCTTTTTCGGCGAGTGAGCGTAGCGAACGAGCCAAAAAGCTTCATATTGTGTCGAGCGGCTTATATTTTACAATATTTGTTTGAAGAAAACTTGATGATAAATTTATCGTATTGTTAACTAGCAATCTTAATGGAATTTCTTACTTTTCAATGGCCATCCGCCTATAACCGGATGTTTTCCTGATATATTCGGGTCAACGTTGGGTCAAACATTATGACGTCGCTGATATATTCGGGTCAGCTCATATTAGGGTCGGGTCAACTAATTATGACGTCACAGTGCCGAAATACGGGAAATTCTGAAGGCCTCAGCAGGTCGATATAGCCATAGTGAAATACGACAAATATATTTAACATTTTTCCAAAGTTGAAACAGACTTCGTAGTATAATTTGCATACGACTTCTAAATAGCTATCAAGTGTTTCCGAAGTTTGCCGACAAATACGCTAAACATTGCCATTACGTCCAATGGGACATCCAGGACATTCGGAATAATCACGTCCTGATACCTTACTTAATAAAATGTTTTATCATAAAATATATCAATAGAATTATAGATACGATTAACTACATCATATATAATGAACCCTACGTTATTTTGTAGAATTTTATCCCAGGTAAAAATTTATTGAGCCTAACTGTTTGCCATAGAATTTTATCTCCGATCAAAATTTAAATCTGTACTCTTCCTCTCCAGGTAAGCTATAATTACACAAACGAATTCACATGTTCATCTGGTTAAAGAACGCATAAATTTATGAACTAGATTCTTGTTTTTGTAATTAACGAGACATATGTAACATAGTTTTTGGACAAAACTATCAAATAACAATATTTCTTGTCGAAATAGTCCCATAAGTGGATGGATAAGGGGGAGGTTTGGGTTCCCATAAAACCGGTTTAACCCCACCACTGTTCGGTGTCTGTACCAAGTCGGACTATGCTGACTCTCTGTTGTGATCATGTTTGTTTTTGTACTATTTTATGCTATTTTTGTCGGTTGGGTTGCTTTAGATTGATTGGTATGTTATTGTTGACCTTTCGAGTTATCCATTTTGATTTTTATTTACATATATTAAATGAAGACACAAAGGTGAGAATCGTAAATGTTAAATGTATCAGTTTTGTCTCTTGTACATGTTGTTTGAGATATTGTCCATCTTACGTCTACACAAAATCCTTCGGGACGAGATCAAAAGTTGCATGTAGGATAAAAAACGTAATTCAAATAGTTTGGGGGGGGATTGTTGCAAGTTTTGTTATCCGACATCGATTATCGGATTGAAAAATACGAATTCAAGTGATTTCCAAGTCAATATACGGAACAACATACATTGTTGAGGAAAAACAGGACCTATGATACAAAAAAGATACTGTCAAATCATATGCTCATATTGGTCAATCATTTTTCCCCAATTTAAGTTAAAAAGGGGGGGGGGGGGGGGAGGGGCAGTGAAAAAACTATGTGAATTAAATTTTTTATCCTACATTGAACTTTTGATCTCGTCCCTTATATTTTCATGCGATACCGGTTTTGGTGCAATATAAATGAATTTAACAATGAAATTGATTGTAAAATTAAAAAGATGTCGAAACTATTTACTGTATTGAAAAAAGTTGTCTCTCCCCAAAGATCATCAAATTAGCAGAATAAGATTAATCAATTAAGTTTCATTTTTGTTATCACAAGTTATAATTACTTAATAGAAAGTTTTGTAAGTTAAATTTTTATCAACTTTTCAGGTCATGCTGCAAATTTTATTAGTAATACTTGTTGCCTGGATCACTTATAAATGGTACTTTAAATCCACGACAGCTGGTGAATATGGTTCTCGATATATCTTCATCACAGGATGCGATTCTGGTTTTGGCAACATGTTGACAAAAAAAATAGATGCGATGGGATTTCATGTCTTTGCTCGTTGTCTTACACGGAAAGGGATGGACAAATTAAACGCTGAAACATCTGATAAAGTTAAAGTAATCCAGCTCAATGTCACCAAAACGGACAGTATTATGGAGGCTTTTGTAGTAGTAAAGAAGTCTTTACCAAACAATACAGGTATTTGACTGTAAGAAATGTCAGGTCATTTGCATGACCTTAATCAGTCTTTTTGTATTGATTGTAAATTGAAAAAAATAATCTCCTACTTGTAAATCCCTCTAGATTTTAGTTTAGTTTAAACATATTTTATTGTCTAATAACAATTTGGATTGGATACAAGTTATAACAACTTACATAAATCCTCTCCATACAATATATATATACAATGTAAAGACGGACAGCAAGTACACAAAATAATATAGTAAATAAATATAAAGCATACAAAAGTATTGTAATAAATGTAAAAACATGGACATATTAGGTTTTGGGGTGGGGGTTGGGGAGGGGGTGAGTACATCTATATAAAAAGAGTTCTTATTAGATGATCCATGTTATAATTCTATAAAACGTTTTGTTTGGTGTATAAATCTATGAACATTTTCAAAAATATTTTTATTCACTTCGTCACTCAACATATCTGATCCAAATAATATTTTTTTCGATTGTATGGTTTGTATGGTTTGGTTTAATATTATCTAGATTTTATGTATATATTTATACAATTATTTAGGTAGACTAACGTAGAATGGTAAACTGAGTTATTCAAAAATGCTGTTTTTGTTCAAGATAAACATATGCAGTATACGTATCTTAAACAATCTGACTGTGATAACCACGCACCATTTTCAATTCCTTCCCACACTGGCTTGAATCCTTTCCCTCTTGACAAGCCCTTATGCCTAAAATTTTATGAAAAGAACTTTGAATTATTATTTTATCTATAGATATGTTAAAAAGTAATCAAATTTGCTTTTTTCATGATGAGAATGTATCAGACACAAACTGAAACAAGAAATCTTTTTATGATACAGTTTTTGTTCAATAAGTGATGTATCACAATTCTACAAGTAGAATTTGCAGAGTAACATCGAAGCAATCGGTTAAAGGGAAAACACATTAAGTGTTATTATACTTTATGTAAATTTCTCTACTTTTAATGCATTTTCATTAGTTTACAAGAATGTGCTATTTTACTCGATCACCCGCTGGAAAAATACAGCGGGTGTATTTTATACTGTCACCCGCTCATAAAATCCAAGACATTCAGTATAATAAAATTCATATAAATAACAAATTTCAATGAGGTGGACGATGTATATTTTCTCTATTCTTGACGTGTTTAATCAGTGGGATAAAAATACATAATATTTTTAAGCTCTTCCCGCTCAGTAAATTTCTACGTGGAAATTACCGCCTTTTTTTGTACAGTTGATGGAACGATGAACTAGAGAAGTCCCGAAATGACGTCTATGTAAACAAACTACATAGCAACGACATTTTCTTCTGGGTTTTTGTCGAAAATCGTAGAAGAAACATATTTCTCCACCCTCAATAGTGAAATTTTAGATTTTAACATCTCGGGTAAAGAAATTCCATAACTCGCTGGTACCTGAAGGAGAATCTATATATAACCCCTCGGTTGACAATATTTTCTCGGGGTTATAATATACTCCGCCTATCTCTAAGAAATGTGTTATTTATATAATAACAACAAAACAAGAAACAACATTTAACACTGAAACAGTCCAGCCACAGGGACAATGAAGAAACAACATTTAACACTGGAACAGTCCAGACACGGGGATAATGAAAAAACAACATTTAACACTGGAACAGCCCAGACACAGGGACAATAAAGAAACAACATTTAACACTGGAACAGTCCAGACACAGGGACAATGAAGAAATTAACCCGCTTTCATTAGATACTGAGACATCGTGTACTGCACTTCAGACAGTACTGATAGGCTAGTATTTGTTAAAATTACCTAGTTGATAATGTAGAAGTATTATCTGAAAATTCTATCACAAAAAGCAGACATTTCAAAAATATGTCACACTTAATCATTTGTAGGACTGTGGGGACTTGTCAACAACGCAGGAATAGCTGGTCCAGTCAGTCCATCTCAATGGTTAAGGAAGGAGGACTATAGACTAACATTTGAAATTAACACGTTGGGGATGGTTGAAACTAGTCGCATATTTATTCCGTTGATAATTAAGGCTAAAGGTCGCATCGTTAACATCACAAGCATGATGGGGAGGATAGCGGCAGCAAGTGCCCCTTATGTTATTTCAAAGTTTGCAGCTGAAGGTTACTCAGACACCCTTAGGTTTGTATTTTATTTTTATTCATGAAAAAATGTATCGTTATGCATTTAGGTATAAAGGTATATTTTAGTTAAATTTGACAAAAACTCCAATATACAATGACGGAAGATTTGATTGAAGTTTTAATTTTAACAGCATCGTCAGACCTTAATACAGAGAAATCGCAAACTTAACGTACTGCAAGATACAGACGCATAATTTAGGGCTCACCAAACGGTGTAGGGTTTCCCTCTCATTTAAGATACGAGTTAACGCTCTTAACACGTTTGTGAGAAATTCTGAAAATTATATTTCTTTCGGGATGCATTCTCTATATTCTTATCTACTCTTCTGACAATATTTTTTGTTATGTTGAGTGCCATAGGTAAAATAGATGTTCCATGTCCTTGCGATTTGTTTTCTCGAATTCAACCAATGTTTCTTAACTATACAAGGTATTAAAAGTAATACTATGCTAATCCGGCATTAGGTATGAATAAGGCTAATTTTGACATAACACGCAACGATTCTACCAATAATTGCTCTGGATATGTTTTGGATAGCATCGTGGAATTTGTAATCGATAATATTTTTATGGAAAAGTTTTTACGTTTTTCAACAAACTATAAAACTTTGTAGTAGATCAAAATAACAATCCAAAGATACTAATATTAGATTTAGCAGATTTATACTATGCTGTATACGAAGCATTTCAAGGAGCATCAGCAGCATTCAAACCGAAACATTTGGAAGACCAAAACCCAAGCTTATAGTAAACAAGAAGTACTCGACCAAAAATACCGAAATAGGAAGCCAAATGTCAGCTAAGGAGATTTACCATGTGAAATACAAGGAATGAACCCTTAGTATTTCTATTATTTTTGAATTTTGCTAAATACTGGTAATTTCTGTAACAAATCAATGAATAATCATGTCAGACAAGTCTGACGACTGGGTAGGCGAATACCCTCGGGGGCCTAGGGTCCACCAGCAGAGGCATCATCCCAGGAGCTTCAAAATAACAATCCAAAGATACTAATATCAGATATAGTAAATTTATACTATGCTGTATACGACGCATTTCAAGGAGTTACCTCTCATCAGCAGCATTAAAACCGAAACTCTGCGCCGCTTTTGGCTGATTCTATCAAGAATCTCTTCGTGGTTTTTATAAGGCCGGATACTTTTTATAAAGACTATTACAGAGGATAGAAAAGTAACAAGTCCAGTCCATTTATATTCAATTTTCCACTAAGTAAATGAAGTACTGCATATTTCTCCTAATATTACCAACTTTAAGGACTATCTGAATATTACAGCTAGACTTATTAAGAGACAAAAAATAGATTAAAATCATACCTCTATGAGACATTGAGAAAGATTAAATATACTTAATATACTTAATGTAGAATTTCTCTTGTTTATGTTATCTGAATAATGTATATTTACAGTTACAGTCATGCGTGTGATATGTTCGTTGACTTTAAAAAAAGCGAAATAACTACAAAACTCACGGAGAAGTCTAGCAGCTAAGATATGGTTTTATGGTAATTCTCGGTCGTCACAACCAGTTGATTGACCGATACATTGTATTAAATTGTCTATCTAAAAATTGAGACTATAAATAATAGTATCTTCAGTAAGAATTCGAGTTTTATTTTGCTGAAGAGCTGTATTTGCAATCTGACCTATGTCGTTAACCGAGCAGAGAAACCTTTCGGGAGCACCAGATGGAACGACATTGTTAACGTTTGTGTTTGTGCTGTCTTCTGCAAATTTCTTTTTACTTGCTATTTTTTTCCCGGTTATATCTTGGTATAATTTTTTCCTTGTTTTATGTTTTCACGATTTGGTTTTGTCTTTGAATTTCATCTGAAGGTCTTCCTCTCTTTTTGTTTCAAAATTATTTTGCAAATATCAGCATAGAAATACTAGATTTATTTTATATTAGAATTTCGAGCTTACATGAGTTGTATCTCTCCAATGTTGTCTTGGTTTTCATCTTTCAATTACTAGTAATAATTAAATTAACAAAAAGTCAACATAAACGTTTATTTACTAGTTATTTACTAATTTAAACCAATAGCTCTTGAGTGCTGAATGTCAAGATAACTTATTACAGTCATATGTGCAAACAAAGAAATATGACACGATATAACTTTCCCATGTATTTTATTCACACACAATGCGTACTTTATTTTTTTTTTTAGTTATTTACACACATTTTCCTCTTATCTATGTTAAATGGTAGTTTCTGTATGTATGCAGTAATGTTTAACGTTAAAAAACGTATTAAATGCAATGTTTATTATTTTTACAACACCATACAAAATAACACCTTTCTTAAGAATTATATATTGTGATGATTAAATATTTCATCTATGTTACTATGATTGCTTTTAAGAGTTGTTTTTGACTATCATTAGAAGTCCACTCTTACCCTGAGCCTATAAAACCCATCGTGGAGAAGACCAGCAGCTGTGACATCGATTCAGCTGTAGTAGTTATATTTCATGTAATTATGAGTCACATTGAATAATACTTTTATTTTCTTTCAGTAAAGGATATTGTAACAGAAACCATCAGTAAGCTGACCTCTCCAGATGTGCATCTTGTGGTAAATGCATATGTACATGCCTTGACTTCAAAAAGTCCAAATTACCGTTACGTAGTTGGGAAAGATGCCAAATATTTTTTTCGAATATTATGGAACCTTCCTGAATGGATTTCAGATTATGTAATGACAAGACAGCTGCCAGTTGCAGAACAGTCAAAGTGACTAAGAATTGTAGGACAAGAATATAGATTTGAAAGGATAAACCCGTTTAACCCGGCTATATTATAGACGTGACTTTCCTAATTCAGTGACTATCTTTTGTCTGCTTATATATGAACTGTATTGAATAAGGAGCTTAAAGAGCTTATAGGGATTTGTGGCTAATTTTGCTTAAATTAAATCTTTTAATGCGATAGGGGTGTTGCTTATTGTAATGGGCCATACTTACAGCAGAGTTACTGATGCTGATGGCAATATCACGATATATATGGGCTGCCTTAAAATATTTATACTTTTAAATTTGGAACGAGTTGTTATGGTCTAATTGACAATATTTCAAACGCATTTTTTTCTCAGTATTGCAAAATGTTCACCACCTCACTCGTCAGCAATTTAATTGGCGTCTTCCGGTTCATCGTTGTATTTATTTCAAGGGAAATAACTTTAATATGAGTAGCGGTCCGAAAATATGGAATTGCCGGGAAATACTAGATTTTTCGACCGGCAGCATTCATGGATTTTTAAATATCATTTGATCACACTTAAACCAATGAATTTATAGATTTTTTTACTGATGTGCAATTTAATGCAATCATTATTTCTCACTGAGGCTGTCCCATATCTTTATATTCTCATAGAAAAAATTAATATTTTGACAATTCGTCTGATAGTGATACATCATGTTTTTATATATGTGGACTTTTTTTTTAAATTGTTATTTACAAGCAAATCTCCAAGAAACATTATTAATGTTGTATTGCCACGTCATCTGGAACTAAGACAAAGTGAGCTATTGACATGTTTTGGCGACTGCCGTCCATAAAATTTTACAATTCAATCTTCCTCTCTGACCTATCTGAAAAGTTTACACAAATGTTAACAGCTACATGACTTGAGTGTTCCTTTAATGGACTGCCATCAGAATGTACCTATTGGCGCAGAAACACTCACAAAGAAAACTTAGTTAAACACTGAACAAAAACTGTGCTGAAAAGTTCGGTTTGTATTAAAACACCATGCTAAATGGAACTTAACCTGCCATAGATATCTTTTATGGTATTTTACAGTATTTAATTGTTGAGCCAACACAAATGTCACCAACAAAGATGATCGTCACAGCTTAACTTAATTACTTTAAGATATGATTCTGCGGAAAAAATCTGTTTCAAGATCTTCTTGTCTAATAGCAGTATGCCAACTAAATCCTACTTCGATAGGCCTCTGAACTGTACCTGTTGATTCAACCTGTTTCTTTAACTTTTCCATTAGGAAATCCAATTTTCAAACTTGTGACCTGAAACGGTTCATAAGAATTTAAAAATACGTCGGCAATAAGAGGAGCACAGTTTGTATCCATATGAATCCCAATGATCTGTCGATATATAGTTTTTCTAACAGTATTATCATACACCATATGTGAATGTGTAATAAGATTTTAGACATTTTCGTAAAACTGTTCATAACAATACAAAAATAAGTCGACAATAAGAGGAGCACAGTTTATACCCATATGTATCCCAATGACCTGTCGATACACAGATTTTCTCACAGTTTTATCATAAACGATATATGTGCAATAATTTTTATGCAGTTCTTATAAAACTGTTCATAACAATATAGAAAGAAGTCGGCAATAAGAGGACCACAGTTTGTACCCATATGAATCCCAATGACCTGTCGATACACAGTATTGCCAACACGAACAAAATTTTTGTCCAGCAAAAAATGTAGGGCCTTGTTCATTTCATAGTTTGTCCAACAACTGTAATTTAGATGCTTTTTAAGACTGAAAAAAGTGAAAATAAACTCAATATTGAAAAATCAGAATTAGCATTGTTTTGGACCTTTTAATTTTTTAATTTCGAATCAAGCACTGTTTCTCACTAAAGAGATTCATTTGATGTTCTCCGCTGTATTTTGCTGCCATACATGATTTTTTATAAATCAAACTCGATATTTTCAAGATTGAACCTTCAGATAAAAAGTATAAACAACTAAAATTTTTTCCAGATCATTGCTTGTTTCTGACTTATAAATAGTTGCAATTTTGATACGTTCGTTGCTGTCATTGCAATTTAGAAACAAATAAGTTATTGGCAAACAATAAATCACATTCTACTTGAAATAATTGTCAATGTAACAGATCATTTCATTATCTTGTGGTTTTTGGTCCTAAGTTTTCATTGATAAATATTTTTTATGTGTGGTCAGATTTTGAAAATAAAGAAAAAACGTCTGTTACGCCCGATTTTGTTTTATTCATTGAAAATATTTACTTGTTTTTTATTGTCCCTTACGCTTAAGACATACAAAAGGCGTGGAGGGAGAGGAAAAAACAGCAAGACAATGAAGCTTATTTAGCCAAAAAAAGGCTATATTTCTTCATTTAAAGTAATAAAATGGACTGGTGTAGATATTAGATAAATGTTCGATAATTAGCCTTATCGCTGTATCGGAAATCGAGTTACTTCTCTTTATCAGCTTCCGGTTATACTGATAATGAGGAATCGGGATCCAAGATGTCAGCTCATAATATTACCAGCTATGATATTGTACCTTCCCCCAAACATAATACTTGTATAAAAACCCTTTAAAAACTAAGTTGGTATGGTTCTTCTTTAGTTCTTTATTCCGTGATATTTAAGGCAGTATGGATGTAGAATAACTGCAATTTTTTGCAATGCGACTAAGTACATGTATATTATTGTATTCTACTAAAATGAAGGAAGTTGATATTATTACCACAGATATATCGCTGTATCGGAAATCGAGTTACTTCTCTTAATCAGCTTCCGGTTATACTGATAATGAGGAATTGGGATCCCATATGTCAGCTCCTAATATTATCAACAATGATATTGTACCTTTCCCCAACCATAATACTTTTATAAAAACCCTTTAAAAACTAAGTTGGTATGGTTCTTCTTTAGTTCTTTATTCCGTGATATTTAAGGCAGTATGGATGTAGAATAACTGCAATTTTTTGCAATGCGACTAAGTACATGTATATTATTGTATTCTACTAAAATGAAGGAATGACATTATTACCACAGACATATTTGTTTATAAGAATAAAAAAAATCAACATTTTCTTGTATTTCTTACATGCATATAAATAAAATTCTTTTTATCAACAGACGTGAAATGTATAAAAGGGGAGTCACCGTCCATATCATAGAACCTGGATTCTTTGCTACAAATATCGCTAATCCAGAAAATATTTGTAAGGCTGCTGAGAAAAAGTTCGAAAAATCGTCGAAGGCTGAACAAGATTATTATGGACATACATATCTCGAAAAAAGTAAGTACTATTACAAATGGAATTTTGATCTGTTTTCAAGAGAACAATCATATTCCCGAGTCAAGGGTTCACGATCTGCTTATTCTCTTCACAAACCCGTGACAGATTTCATTCATATTCTGTTGCTATAGACTCTCCCCTACTATAAACGTCAAAGCACAACCGCTGAATCTTCTCAACAGAAAAAACAATATTCATACTTTTCAAGTTTTCAATAACTTCCGCCAACTCTTTTATTACACCAAACATTTAAGAAAAAAATACTTTTTTTTCTCCAGACGTAGTTTACAGTGGTCAGTTTTATCCTTCTACAAAACAAAATTTAAGGATCGTCATTGGTGCAATTTTTCTCTTGGAAAGAAGCCAGATTATTTCAGTGAAATCTGTCTGAGGTTTTTAATTTACGTAAGCGAATTTGTAAAGCTATTTTACAAACGTTATCCACGAGACAAATTTATAATATATTAAAAAAAACTTAAGATTTATTTTTGCAATATAGTCGGTATAGTTATAAAAAAGGACAAATATACCTAAGGAGCAATAAAAAACGCAATCCGTTGGACAGGCCAGCCCGGGAAGACAAATGAACAACCATAAGCACACCAAATGAACACAGAAAACTAAAACCCAATGAACAACACGAACTCCTATAAAATCCAGGAGTGAACCCAGGTGCTCCGAAAGGGTAAGCAGTAAACGTTTAATTGATATCACATGATATTAATTCTATTTTTTACTTCTATTTCAGTGCAGGATAATATTAGGGAAATGCTGATTTAAATTGCTAACCCTGAAGTACATCTTGTTGTAGACGCCTATACGCATGCTTTAACTTCATGAAGTCCAAAGCATAGATATATAGTTGGAAAAGATGCTAAATGTTTCTTTCGAATACTTTGGAACCTTCCAGAATGGATTGCAGACTATTTACTTACCAGAAAAACAGAGTTACCGCTAGCTGAACAAACAAGATAATTCTTAGAGATGTTTACAAGGATGGCCCAAGTTAATCTGTTTACCTTCAGTGGAATCAAGATACTAATGTAGTTGTACATTTGTACAAGGCTACACACTAGCAGAATAAAACTTGCAAAAATGAAAGTTCAGGCAGTTAATTCAGAAGACGAAGCAGTTTCTGTTCCTCATAATTTATGTATGTACTCATGGTTAGGCAGATAAAAAAATCAAGACCTATAAAAGAGAGAATGATATGTTTTGAAATGCATAAACAGCTAGAACAGGTCTTTATTCATACCTTTGACATTTTAACCCTATGAGTTACATCATAAAGTTTAGAAAAGGAAAAGCTCAACATAAGTGTTTGGTATGTTAAATAGAAAACAGAGTTCAAGAAAATAGAATTACTTATTTAGGCCTGTGAAGCTGAAATTGAGAGACTACCGATACAACAGCTTCTACTTTATACTTGTAGACTATTCATAGGCAAAATTAAGGTCACAATACAGGTTTATGTTCATTTTGTGTTGCATCATTCCACCATTTAGGTCTTCTTTACGAATTGAATAATTGATTGATTGATTGATAACGAAGTTTCTCTACCACAAATTAATTTTGTCATCTCCAGTTAGATTTGACGTCTAGTGTGTACCCGATTTTACCACTTGAAGTGTGATAGGTGCCATTAATGGAAGCAAACATAACCTTTTCAGAAGACCTCCGTTTCTGTACTAGTGCTTTAGGTTTTTTGTCTTCTTTTTTTCCTATGTGCCTATTTATGTTACGTTATATCTTTGTAACCTTACTTTTGGAATTTGATATATGGAGGTTCCCCCTAAATCATATTTCCCCTATAAAACATAGAAAAGAAAACTCTTCTATTCTGAATCTCAAATTGAAGATCAGTGGAACTGCTTACATCATGTAAACACATTTGGACCACCCGCGTTCACCCACTCCCCCTTTTTGGTGGGGTCCATTTTGTTCATTAGTTGTGTAGTTGTTTTGCGCTATGTTTCCTTTGGTTTGTTCGGGCACTTCCCATTTCAGTTTTGACCCTGTCTATGAATTTGTGATTGTTTGATGACCCTTGGATTTCACTCACCATTTCGGTTGTATAGCGAAATATTTAACTGAATGATTGGTCTTGAAATCAGTATTACTGTATATCAATCTGGAGCTTCTCACTCGTCCTGATGAAGATAGTATATGATTTTTACGAAGGTTCCAGTACTTCTTATTCTTTTTTCTGATTTTCTTTGTTTAACTATGTGTTTTTGTTGTATTTGTTTGCTGTGTTAGTGTTCTCACAGATTCGCCTTGTTTTATAATTTTGCCGACTGTAGAGTTCGCCCATTCTCTTTTTTCTTCGTTATTCTTTTTCCAATAGTTGTTGTTTTTATGCATCTGATGTATGTTTTGGACTGTTCCTACTGTATCCTTACTGGCCTTTTCATTTATTTTGACTAGAAAAAGTCTGTTTCATACGAACAGTGGAATAAGTCGATGAGAAGAACGAGATAATTATACACTTCAAATATACCTGAAAGCTAACCGCAAAATGTCTATCCGCGTGTCAAAGCTAAATTTTATTGATCAGCATCGGCGTTTACCATAAAAGATTTTTATTAGCACATGCCTATTAGCCGAACAGCGTACGTTTTGGCTTTTCGTAGCAAAATATTTCACAGACAGCAAACTTTGATTTTAAAGAGAACTGATATACAACGAGTGCCTTAACTGAAGAACAAAAAACTAGTTTAAAGTATCGCGAAGGATACAATCATAAGCAAAAGGCATCGACGAACAAATTGTATGGTCGTGAAAATAATTCTTGCAAAAGACCAAATAAGGAACGTACCAACTTTATTTGGTGGGCAGTTGAGATTACCATAAAAGACTCATAAATACAATGTTACTTGAGACTAATTGTTGAGAATGGCTCTAATTCAAATTCTGGAAATCTCAATGCAATGTATGCATATTTCCAAAGTCATCGCAATCATCCGTAACAACGGACATAGCCTAAGATGGATTCGATAACAGCTATTTAAATGTATATATCATATACTTAGTACTAAATATGACGGTTTTTGCATATGTCAGGGGAATAATGACCGGAAGTGACAAGCGATATTTACACACATCAGGCTAATAACCCATTATCCAAGTGCAATTCGAACAGATCTGAGTTGATATGGTCATATCAGACAAGGTGTGTTTGGATATGCGTACTTAGACAGTTTATAATATACGTATCAATGCATAACATAATCCATACCAGACCTTGTATCACCCCTCGATCCATATTAGTATGAGAGTCTTAGTATGAAACCCGGTCCCATATAGATCAGGTCATATTTTTATCTATAACTGTCGTTTTATAGGAAAATTAAAACATGAAATAGAGTGAAATTATTTGTGTTATATTTCTTACTACAGCAATGAGTTGAGATTCTTCATTTTGTCTGAAACCGGACGTACAGTTTAAAGAATTTTGCATTAAACTCTATTAGATTTACATGTAGAAAGGATATTGTCGAAAAATGTATGACGATTGATGATGCGTTGGCAAACAATCTTATAAACGTTAAATTACATGACTTGTGCAATGTATCTCCTTCCTTACTTAACCCTGTTTTAAGATCTATAATGTTTTAAATGACATGTTGTTTTGTCTAAGAAATGAAGAAAAGCTTCACCTTATGGGTTTTGAAAGAAAAATATTATATATATTCACGGGAGATGGTTGCTCTATCTGGAATATTCAATTTAAATTTATTCAACTGGTATGACGACAGGATTTTTAGGTATGCTAATACGTTTACTTGAAATATACAAATGAGTCTTATCCTACAAGGAAAGGATTATAAATTTCTAAGCAATCTGTTTTGATGAATTCATAAATGATGAAGTTTTTGGATTCTTATTTGGGAGCATTTACTGCTTGACTTTTTGTGGTTTTGACTCATGTTTATTGTTGAAAGCCAAATATCGACTGCCAGATGTTATCAATTCATTACCACGTCATCGAAGCACATATCAAATATTTTTTCATGTAAAGAAATATTTTGAAAGACCATACAAAATCCTTATGTCTGAACATTGTTTGGCTGTATTTAAAAAAATATTTGAAGGCACTCATCGGGTTTATAATTCATGCTATATTGCATGCATAATAAGGAATTCCAAATTCTGTTGTTCGAATTAAAGCCAATTCTTATAAGATTTGGGCAGAAATATGTAGAATTTTCAATTTTATCTATGGGTAAAATTTTACCTTTATTTTCCATAAGTATATGATAAATAACAATCCAAAGATACTAATATGAGATATAGTAAATTACCTCTCATCATCAGCATTAAAACCGAAACATTTGGAAGACAAAAAACCAAACTTATTTTAAACAAGAAGTACTCATAACCAAAAATACCGAAATAGGAAGCCAGATTTCAGCTAAGGAGATCTACTAAATATTGATTATTACATAAGGAGAATCTATATATATCGGCCGGCTTAGGCAGGCTTACAAAAATTATAAGTTCATCAGCTAGTTTCGTAAGTTTATCGCAGAGTAAAGTATTTTTAATAAGTATATGATAAACGTGATTTATGCAGGTTCAACTATGCAAAGTATAAGAAAGAGAAGTCGTGAATACTGTGTTTGAGATAAATGATGGACTACCAGTATACGGCCAAAATGTTATAACCACAAGACCGTTCTTCATTCCTTTGGCATTTCTACAAAGGGTGAAGAAATGGACCTTCCTGCTCTTTATTGGATTCCTAAACTACATAAGAATCCGTTTAAACAAAGGTACATTGCTGGGTCAGCTAATTGCTCTACAAAACCTCTTTCAAAGATTTTAACATCCATATTGACATGTGTTAAAGAGGGCCTTCAGAATTACTGTGAAACATCATATTCCACCAGTGGCGTCAATCAGATGTGGATTCTTAAAAACTCCAAAAATTTACTTCAATATCTAAAATCAAAATCCTTGGCTACATGCAACAGCATAAAAACTTTCGACTTCTCTACACTCTACACTACCATACCACATTCTCAATTAAAAGATCGCTTAAAGCAACTAGTTCATCAATGTTTTTTCAAGAAAAATGGGACACGCAGGTATAAATTCCTTGTTCTAGGTAGAGAAAAGTCTTATTTCGTGAAGAACCACTCTGATTCTGACAAAAAGTATTCTGAAGATGAAGTTACAAACATGTTAGATTTTCTCATAGACAACATATTCGTTGAATTTGGCGGTCTAATTTTTCAACAAACAATCGGCATTCCAATGGGAACCAACTGTGCTCCTCTCCTCGCCGATCTGTTTCTGTACTCATATGAAGCGGACTTCATTCAAGGGTTACTACGTGAAAACAAAAAGAAACTAGCCCAATCCTTTAATTTCACTTTTCGTTATATAGATGATGTGTTGTCGTTAAATAACGACAAATTCCAAGACTTTCTACATCTTATCTACCCCAGTGAGCTTGAAATTAAGGATACTACAGATACACCAAAGTCCGCTTCATATTTGGATTTATTTCTTGAAATAGACTATGAGGGACGTTTGAAGAAAAAACTTTATGACAAACGTGATGACTTCAACTTTCCTATTGTTAATTATCCCTTCTTGAGTAGCAATATACCAGCATCGCCTGCATATGGCGTCTAAGTTTCTCAGCTTATCCGATTTTCAAGGGGATGCGTGAGTTACCCTGACTTTCGACAAAGAGGATTACTGCTGTCACAAAAGCTTCTTAACCAGGGTTTTATCAGGGATAAGTTGATGTCATCACTTAAGAAATTTTACGGTCGTCATCATGAATTGACCATTACAGTGTTCCAATATCTAAAATGATGTTGGACCTGTTCCCACTGTCGTAACCTTTCATGTGACTCCTACGATTTGTGACTTCCACCGGATTGACCTTGTTGAACTTCACGACGGGTGCCGTATACGGAGCAGGAACTGCTTACCCTTCTGGAGCACCTGGGTTCACTCCTGGTTTTTATAGGAGTTCGTGTTGTTCATTGTTTTTAGTTTTCTGTGTTTATTTGTTGTGCTTGTTGTTGTTCGTTTGTCTTCCCGGGTTTGTCTGTCCAATGGATTACGTTTTTTTGATTGCTCCTTAGGTATATTTGTCCTTTTTATACATTATTCATAAACAACAAAATGGATAACAGGAAATTTCAACAATGACATACCAATCAATCAAAGCAACCCAACAGACAGAACCCCTAACAAAATTTAACACAAACGAGCATAACAAACAAACATACACAGAGAGTCAGGATAGACTGTCTTGGTATAGACACAGAACAGTGGTGTGGTTGAACCGATTTTATGGGTACCCAAATATATCCCTTATCTATCCTGACACTCTACCAAAATGTTATACAACCCTGTCATTCAGAAAAAAAATGAAATACGATTATAATTTATTTTCTATCAAATAATTCATATCTGTGCAATAGAATCAAAGGGGTCTGTGTTTCTATGCAAATTCTACGCAACGTTAACAATGTGTGAACACATGTACAAATGTACAATGTTTTGATATTAGAAAGTAATTTTGTATGCTAGACATGGTTTCAATAGACTTTCAAAATTTATCAACTGGAACCGGTTTTTACAAGATATTTAAATGTATATCCTTCTTTTTAACGACAAATGCGATCCATAAAATTTACTGAAACCCTGAACTGACACCGCCACAGGTATATTAGTAGATAGAGGTAAGAATACATATCTAATCTATGATTTATAAACACATATACTTAATAATAAAGGAAATGTATTTTGTACATTTAATCAATATTAAATTTTGATGTTAATTTTTAACATTTGCAAGTATTTTAATGCCGTGTTTGATTACAAAGAATCCAGAACCGGGTTTGAAAACCAACACGTTATTTTACAAGAAACCAAAACCTGATTTTCTCGGATTCAAGAAACGATGAAACCTGCCCTGAAACAAGATTTATCGGATTCAAGATGGCGACGAAACTGAATCGTTAGTACAGTCTGATTATATTCATGATAAATGTCTTTCTAAAAAATATGTTATTAAAAAAAAAGAACTTTACATAATTCTATTGCATATACGGGTGCATTTGAATGGTCCTCTGTACCGGTCAACAGGTCAACGTGCGAACTTGATGAAATTGATTTATTTTTATATAATGACAATTTCATTCCTTTTTGGTGTTTTGTCGCTCGAAAATCTTTCCTTCAGGAATATGTTCCTCGATGAATGTTCAACTGTTCAAGATTCAGTTGTACCATGGGCATGGGTGCTCACAGCTGTCAGTTAACAAATCTATCGTAATAAAAGTTTTTGAGTTTTAACTGTCCCCTGATAGCAGATTTGACCGCATTGTCTCCCTTATATTCCTTATGAAATCCCCTTTCTAAAATATGCTAACGGATACCCTTTCCGAGATAAAAGGGACCCATGGGGGCAACCCTCCCCCCATTTTTAGCTCACCTGGCCTAAAAGGCCATGTGAGCTTTTCTCATCACTTGGCGTCCGTCGTCGTCGTCTGTCGTCTGTCGTCGTCGTTAACAATTTTTCAAAAATCTTCTCCTCTGAAACTACTGAATGGATTTGGATAAAACTTAGCATGGTTGTTCCTTAGGGTATCCTGCACAAAGTTTATGCTTCGATTTTTGATCCGTCGAAAAACATGGCCACTGTTACTAAAATAGAACATAGGGGTCAAACAACAGTTTTTCGCAAGTATCTCAACAACCATTAGGTTATGGCAAATTCTAGCTGGTTGAAAGTGTTCAGCATGATGAAAGCTACCTGTGTGCTTATTTCCGTGAAAATCTGTCAACTGATGTTAGAGTTATTGCCCTTTTTTGACATTTTTGGCTTTTTTTTATGTTATTATTTCAAAAATCTTCTCCTCTGAAACTACTGAATGGATTTGGATAAAACTTAGCATGATTGTTCCTTAGGGTATCCTGCGCAAATTTTATGCTTCGATTTTTGATCCGTCGAAAAACATGGCCACTGTTACTAAAAATAGAACATAGGGGTCAAACAACAGTTTTTCGCAAATATCTAAAAAATCATTAGGTTATGGCAAATTCTGGCAGGTTGAAAGTGTTCAGCATGATGAAAGCTACCTGTGTGCTTATTTCCGTGAAAATCTGTCAACTGATGTTAGAGTTATTGCCCTTTTTTGACATTTTTGGCTTTTTTTTATGTTATTATTTCAAAAATCTTCTCCTCTGAAACTACTGAATGGATTTGGATAAAACTTAGCATGATTGTTCCTTAGGGTATCCTGCACAAAGTTTATGCTTCGATTTTTGATCTGTCTAAAAACATGGCCACTGTTACTAAAAATAGAACATAGGGGTCAAACAACAGTTTTTCGCAAATATTTCAAAAATCAGTAGGTTACGGCAAATTCTGGTAGGATGAATGTGTTCAGCATGAGGAGAGCTACCTGTGTGCTGATTTTCGTGAAAATCTGTCAACTGATGTTAGAGTTATTGCCCTTTTTTGACATTTTTGGCTTTTTTTATGTTATTATTTCAAAAATCTTCTTCTCTGAAATTACTATTCAAAATCAAATGAAACTTGGTAAGATTTTTCCTTAGGGTATCCTGCAAAAACTTAATGCTTGGATTTTGGAATGGTCGAAAAACATGTCCGCCCTTACTAAAAATAGAACATAGGGGTCAAAATGCTGTTTTTTGCTATTTTTTCCTGAATTATAGAAATGAAATTATTATTATTATTATTATTACAGAGGTTTTTATATAGCGCTTATTCAACAAATATATTACACTAAGCGCTGTTACAATACATCAACATAAAAATGACATGACATACAAAAGAATGTACAGTAATATACAAAAAATCAGATTAAATATTATCACAGACACGACGAAAAAATATATTAGGCTATATTGATCATCTTGAAAGTAGAAAATCATATGTATGAAAATTAAAACAACGAATAAAAATAAGATGAATAATTTTAAACACTTTAAAAGCAATTAAGCAAAAATCAGTACTTGAAACAAAAACAATTAACTAAATGAAATAAGAAAATTTTGTCATAAAATAAAATTAAAAAATGTACATAATTATCAAAAAAAAAAAAAAAAAAAAAAAAAAAAAAAAAAAAAAAAAAATTGCAGACATTTAAAAAATAAAAAGATAAAAATGAATCATTATATGCTTATTAAGAATATGTGAAATGATAAAATGTAAAAAATGTGAATTAATTACAATGTTAAAAATCTACTAGTGTTCTAAAAGTACTGTGTGCGAACATTAAAAATAATAATAACATAGTCTGTTAAGAACTGGGATACGCAAGTCTAAAAAGGTACGTCTTAAGATTCTTTTTAAAACACATCAATGAACGTTCGTTTCGTAAACTGTCAGGTAAGCTGTTCCACAGTGTAGCGGCGGCCTTATCAAAGCGTCGCTCGCCATAAGTTTTTGTTCTCACACGAGGAGGTTGAATGGTGGCACTAGTTTCTGAACGTAACGAGCGATATAACGAAACTAGTTCTTGCAAGTACACTGGCGCAGTTCCATGCAAAGCTCGAAACACATAAATAAGAATTTTGTACTGGGAACGAAATTGTACAGGAAGCCAGTGTAATGACATGAGAGTTGAAAATGAAGATGAAAGCTACTTTCAAGGTAAACATGGTATCCCAAGTTGAATGGTGATGATGAAATTTTGTTTTGGGCGGCCATTTTTAAAATGGCTGCCATTTTCCCGCCATTTTTTACACTTGCTCGGATTTCAACAATATTTGGTTTTTAAAGTAAACATGGTATCCTTAGTGAATGGTGATGATGAGAATGTTGTATGACAATGATTGAACTTCATAATATGTGAGCTTTTAATTGCCATCACTTGGTGTCCGTCATCATCGTTGTTAACAAATCTTCAAACATCTTTTCCTCTGAAACTACTAGGGGGATTTGGATGAAACTTGAAGCATGATCGTTGAAGATGAATTAAAGCTTGTATTTTGTATTGTGAATCATCAGATTGACCATGACTGTATCTTAATCAAGCGTAGGGAGAACTCATGCCAATTTCTTTCCAGAGGTTCTTGAAAGGCTTTTAAAGGTATTTTCAGCATTTTACACGACCTTTAATACTCAGTTTAATATACAACAAACATTAATATATTAATTTAGTTTATAGTGCATTGTTTGCCAGGTGAGCGATTCAGGCTCTTGAGAGCCTCTTGTTTTAGTTCAAGTCCGATTTTGACGAGGGGTTTCCGTATTGAATACCAAATGAAAAACTCTGCGTGCAGTTTGCAGTCAGATCTGTGCTAGCTCTTGCGGTTTTCGAGATTAAAGGGGCAAAAAATCGCACTTATAGAAAATAAAAGGGATATGGAGTAAATGTGCATGGGACAAAATCGCGCACAATACACAGAAAAAATACAAATTATCAATGACCAGGGCTTTTATTCCTGTTTTTCATCTTATGTATATATCATACGTTATCTACGTTCATATCCGTAGATATGGATATTTTAACACCCTGAAGTACCCCCAGTACATCCTGAGGAGAAGCCGAAGAGTGTACAGGATGCTGAAGGGTGTTAAAATACCCATTTCTACGGATATGAACGTAGATAACTTATAATATACTTGTTCAACTTATCTATGTAGAAATTGTGCAGTCGTATCATGCTGCGACAAGATAGCCCAGCATTTTAAGGCACTGGCTACGAATAGGTTGACAACGTAATAATGACCAAAAATATTGTTACGTTGAACGCTAAATTAAAACTAGATTATTAACATAAAAGTCCTTCATTCAGTTTGTGAGTTAACCGACCCAGTTTACACATCGGTAACCTCTAGAAATATTTATAATGAATATTTGCATCAAATGAATCCTAACTGGTTGTTACATAAATTACAATTTTCTACTAAATAGTATTTTTCGTATACTTTAAAACCACGTAAAGAAGTAAATGCAACTGCACTTCAATCTGCACTTTAGCAAGTACTTATTCTATATATATCAATGTTACATTTTTCAGGCCATGTTTATGTACCTTTTAGTACCTCTGTTCATAGTTTGGATTGCCTATAGATGGATTCTTAGTTCTCAAACCGTAGGTGATTATGGCAGTCGATATGTCTTCATAACCGGATGTGACACTGGTTTTGGTAACATGTTGACAAAGAAATTAGATGCAATGGGATTCCATGTCTTTGCTGGCTGCCTTACAATGCAAGGAATGGAACAGTTAAATGGAGAAACATCTGATAAAGTTAAAGTCGTCCAACTTGATGTCTCCAAAACGGATAGTATTCAGACTGCTTTTGAAATGGTTAAATCAATGCTTCCAAAAGATAAAGGTATATTTTTGGATTGCAATCAAGCCCTAATTAATGCATTATCGGCGCTTTACAAGAATTCAAATCAATGTGAGGGGACGTCTTGACATTGCACTGGCGTGAGTGTTTTCTTTTTTCCTATGATTGGATGTTTTGCTGTGAGTTTAAATATGCACTGCATGCCGTATTCCCTTATTATATTCGTAACGTTTTATGGGAACTGGATTTCAACTTAATTTTAAGGCATTTTACGCATCTAAAGGGGATTACCGGATAAAGACAATACAAAGTTAGTCGGAAAAAATAAAATTTATTTGGGATCGCTGTGAAACTAAAGCTCAACTTTTCTCATGTTTCTAAATCTCGGCCAAATAAATTTTATATTTTCCGACAATGACTATGTATTTTATATTTACTTGTCAATGAGCGGGTTTCAGGTCTACGCCCTGGGGTAGTTAAGGGCTTGCGGCATGTTGTGGTTTTCCACCATTGAAAACCATGCTGTGATCTCTGGATGTTTGTTTGGTTATATACTGTATATAGATTCTGGGCTTTCTTTGTAACTTCACTTCATTTCCATTTTTCCTTGCATGAATACCGATCGTATCAAACATAAGCTAAAAGAAATCGGAAAGGAATTTGTTTTCGTCCCAGCTGATAAGGCTGCCAATAATATCGTTATTGTTTGACATAAATTTTATATTTAGGTTCTGCAAAACGAAATCACTAATTCATCTACATACCAACTGACTCAATTTTCCGAAAATGACATCGTTAACACACATAAACTTATTGCTACCTCTTTACAAGCAGAACGGAATGACATGCAAGTTCCTATTATGTACTGGCTTCCAAAGCAGCACAGAACACCTTATAAATATAAATTTATTTCGTCTTCAAGCTATTGTTCCATCACTAGGTAATACATTTTTAAAATAAGGTATACGAAAATAGTGGTATTAATTACTTTTGGAGTGGGAAAAATTCGTTTGAAGTACTTGATAAATTATATGCTCATGTTGGTGATTTCGAATCTGTTCAAAGTTTTGATTTTTATACGATATATACCACTTTGCCTCATAATCTTATTAAGAAAAAAATCACATACCTAATTAAATGGGCATTTAAAAATGTGAATATATATGTTCAAACTCTTTTAGGTCATTTTTTAGTAACGACAAACAGAACTATATCAATTGGACCTGCTTTGATATGATAACTGCACTTGAATTTTTAAGTAGATAATATTTTTGTTCGCCAAGTTATCGGAATTCCAGTGGGGAATAAATGTACACCACTTATTGCGGACCTGTTTCTGTATTGTTACGAATCACAATTTATATCTAAAATCAGCAAAGATCCAACGAAACGACATTTGATACACACATTTAATAACACTTTTAGATATTTGGATGATATTTTGGCTGTCAATAATGACGACTTCAGTATGTACATTAAAGAGATTTATCCTGTTGAACTTACTTTAAATAAAGCTAATACTAACAATGAACGCCGCCCTTTCCTGGATCTTGATATCTATATCTCTAATGGGAAGCTTAATACTAAAATTTACGATAAGAGAGATGATTTTTCATTTTCTATTGTTAATTATCCGTTTTAAGATGGCGACGTTCCCTTGGCACCATCGTATGTTGTTTATATATCTCAACTTGTTCGATTCGCTCGTGTATGTAACAACGTATTTGATTTTAACGAAAGAAATCTCTGTATTACTGAAAAATTATTACGCCAGGGATATCACAAACTTGTCAAAACTTTTACCAAACTTTATCATCGGTACAAGGACTTCACTCGTAAATATAAATCATCATGCAAACATCTTATATGTTCTGGTATTTCACATCCCATCTTTAATGGTAATTTTCTATACAAAGCACACAAATATCGTCATTCACCTGAAAAGCTAATCAAACCTTTTAACAGACTTATCAACAAGGGATGTTGTCAAGTCATTAAATATGGAATTTTTGGAATTAATATTGATTCACTCATAGGTTCTTTGCATCGGAAATAAACACATTTATTCTAAAACCAGTTGTTGGCATGATACGGGTTATGTTCTTGTCGTATGATTTATGATGGCATGATACTAAACCCCTAACGGGAGGGATTTTGGCCGATTTTCTATATGATATAGGCATAATCTTTCGATCAGTTTAATTGAGGTCTGGAGCTGGCATGCATGTCAGTAATTGCTACTAGTAATTTGTTAATATATATTGATCATTTTTATTTTTATTTTGCTTAGTTTCTTCTGTTACCTTTTTTAACATCGGACTCGGTCATGTCTTGAACTATGAGGGACATTTGAAGACAAAACTTTATGACAAACGTGATGACTTCAAATTTTCTATTGTTAATTTTCCCTTCTTGAGTAGCAATATACCAGCATCGCCTACATATGGCGTCTACGTTTCTCAGCTTATCCGATTTTCAAGGGCATCCGTCAGTTACCCTGACTTTAGACAAAGAGGATTACTGCTGTCACAAAAGTTTCTTAACCAGGGTTTTATCAGAGATAAGTTGATGTCATCACTTAGGAAATTACAGTGTTCCAATATCTAAGATGATGTTGGACCTGTTCCCACTGTCGTAACCTTTCATGTGCCTCCACCGATTTGTGACTTCCCCAGGATTGACTTTGTTGAACTTCACGACGGGTGCCGTATACGGAGCAGGAACTGCTTACATTTCCGGAGCACATGGGTTCGCTCCTGGTTTTTATAGGAGTTCGTGTTGTTTATTGTTTTTTAGTTTTCTGTATTTATTTCTTGTGCGTGTGGTTGTTCATTTGTCTTACCGGGTTTGTCTGTCCAATGGATTACGTTTTTTTTTTATTGCTCCTTAGGTATATTTGTCCTTTTTACTGTATCTGTAGCTGTATGTTTGTTTATTCCACATTGGCTAGAGGAGGGGGGGGGGGGTCAGATCTCACAATACATGTTTAAGTCCGCCGCATTTTCGCGTCTGTCCCAACGCCGGAACCTCTAGCCTATGTTAGTCCTCTGTTTTTTAATTTTGGTTCATTTTTATGTTTCGGAGTTTAATGTCCCGTCCATTTTGCTGAACGAGTATACTTTATAATTTAGGGGCCAGCTAAAGCCCACCCCTGGTTACAGGATTTTCTCGCTGCGTTAAAGACCCATTGGTAGCCTTGGGCTGTTTTCTGCTCTTTGGTCCCGTTTCCATTCTATTCTATGTTGCATCTAGTTATATTTTTTCAAACATTGTGTATTGGCAAAAAAATATGTCTTTCAACAACTTTAAGTTAAATTGATACGCATTGTAATAAACAGGATAAAATTAGCATTAAAAATTAATATTACACAACTGTGAAGGTTACATACTGACATAGTGACAATAAACTAAACGTCGAAAGAACTACAGCGGAACCTTTAAAACTTCAGCTAATGACACATTGCTTTTTAATAAAATTTTGTAGAGATGCCTTGCAAACAGATTTGGTTGTAGGGATGAGTAATAATTAGACAGAAAGACAAAAAGTTAGGCCTCAATCAACTGTTGATTGGATATCTTCTTGTTTTTCTGAAATACTACGAAAAAAGGAATTCTTGATACCAAAAACTACATACATAATACTGTAGATTAGTGAGAACAGGTTGTTCCGAAACAAGAAGACCACGGCTTGTTCAATTTGACCTTTATGAATCCTATGTGTTCCCCGACAAGTTGGAATTTTTGTCCGATTTAAAACCTCGTTTAAGGAGATCTTTTATTATAAAGCAGACGAAAGGATCGCGTTTCTTTATATGTAACTAGGGAAATATTTTGAAGACCAATCATATTCCGAGAACCAAAAACTCACTAGTGGGAATATCAATTTTTCCAACACGGGTCGAAAGACTGTTAAATTGGCTGAAAATTGGAGAAAAACTAATCCATATCGGATCCATTTCGAGACTCCGATATCGGATCCATGGAGGGGGTTTCAGAGATATAATTCGAATTGTAAATTTCACTTTTAACGTTTCTGAGTCGTTCCACTTTTAATCCAAAAATAGCTAAAAGTAACCTCACGAAATCAATGGAAATTTTGAAATGCTGATTTTGGACCACTAATTAATTGAAATTTGACATACATTGTATTTTAGTTTTTTTAAAAATATTATTTTCGAGTTGTATCCCTTAATAATACAGACCTTATTGGTATCAGTAAGTCTATAGTACTGAAAGATCCCATCTGTGTTCCATTGACATATTCTCTCTTAGTCCAGTCAGACTAAGTTTTAACCTCAAACTAATTGCAACAGAAAATGTTTTAGTTCTTATCTATAGCATTAAGCCCCAAATATACACAGAAAAAAGTCTAATAAAACCTAATTTGAGGAAAACTCAAAATCAGCATTTTTAATTTCCTATGGAAATTAACATTGGAAAGGGGAGATATATCCTCAAAAATGAGTATTTTTTTGTCAGTTTTTGGTTGATTTTCTTAAAATTCGTGTGTAGTATGATACTTTGATGGGGTTATAAGTTCGTATTTGACTATATTATATAATCGTCTGCTCATGAAATGTACAAAACCGAAATGTTAAGGTTATTTTTATTTTATTTTGCACATTTTTCATTAAAAAAATTGCAAATTTGTGGCTTTGTTACCATTTTGAAAAAATAATGTGAAAATTTGGTATTGTTTATATCTGTAAATTATATTTGATCAGCATCTACCTTCTTTAAAGAAACTTTAAACCACAAAAAGAAGAATATATGCTTAATTATTTTTATTAAATTTGAGATTCGTTACCTTGACAAGTTGAAAAATTTAATAAATGGTCAACTAATGAATAACGAAATCTAGGTTGTAGCTTGATAAAAGATATGAAAAAAACTTTAGAGTTGTTTGTTATACGTTAAAGACGGCTAAAATATCAAGAATCAATACATTCTGCTGAATCGAAGCGGTAAAGTCATAATTTTGTATCGATTTTTATTGATATTTCTGCCTTTTTTGCAGAGTTATCTTCCATTTTCAATGCAAATGTCCATAGGAATTTTAAAATCGTGATTTTCTAATCTTCCTCAAGTTAGATTTTGTTGGACTTTTTTCTGTGTATATTTGGGGTATAATGCTAAAGATTAAAACTTAAAAATCTTCTTTTGCAATTACTTTAAGGTTAGGGTCAAATTTATGCTAGATTGAATGGACTATCTTTATTTTAAATCTAAATGTTGAAAACCAAAACAATAACAAAAAACTTTTATTTTTTTGTAACTAAATTTAAAGTATCAATTTCAATAGTAGTATATTTCTAAATCTATGTGTAAATTTTTAACCTAGCTGTACATATTTAAAATCTGGCTGTGTGGTTTTTGCACTCAAAATACTTTTAATGGGAATGCCTTCATATAATCAAGAGGGTTGCTCAAATTCATATACAAGGTTTGGTTTCTTTATCTAAAGGACTTTGGGGTGTTGTGAACAACGCAGGTATTGCCGGTCCGTCGGGTCCAGTACAGTGGTTATCGAGAGAGGACTACCTACTACCTTTTGAGATAAACACATTAGGAATTGTAGAAACTAGCCGCATTTTTCTTCCAATGGTTGTTAAAGCCAAAGGCCGCATTGTTAATATCATAAGTATGATGGGTAGAGTAGCTGCTGTTAATGCCACTTATGTTGTTTCCAAATATGCAGCAGAGGGATACTCAGACATTCTCAGGTTTGTTTTTATTAATTGGTTATAGCAGCTTTCCTGGCTATCATTTTTGGAAAGATTGCAATTAGATTGCAAATATTTCCTAAGGCATCGGCCTCCAGAACCGATAGTGTGCCCTGTATCTACTGTTAGACTTGGTCTACTTCATAAAATGTAGTTCCAGTGATGATAGAGCATTTTTAAAATTACATGTACCTTCTTGTTGATATTATTTGAGATAATATTTTTAATTAACATGAACATATTTACCGAAATTACTAATTTGACAAAAATTATCTGAAATTTCTAAGGCTCTTCCTTTTGATGCAGAGGTAGCCCTTAGCCGAGTTCGGATACCTGTTTGTTTGAATTGTTTTGATTTTTAATGGTTGTGCTTATTAATTCATCATTATATCTTTAACCGGTTTTCCCATACTTTGATTTCGAGCACTGCTGATGAGTTGTCAGTCAACAAAATGGCCATACAGTGCATAAAATTTATTTCGGTATTTTGTGATATGTTTTATTTACATTCCGGTCCGAGAAAAGTGCTGTACAAAAAGTAAGCAATTAATTTACTCATTTGAATTGCTTATTATGAAAAATCTATCTGCCCAAAAACTCTGCTTAAATTTTCATTGATCATTATTTATATCACAATTTCAAAATATTGACGGTGAAATGGATATAGTTATTTAGTGTTTTTGTAACTCCGTGCCATCCCGGAAATCCCCAGACATGCGCTTTGGCACTGTATAGTTAAACTACCATGTGCGTGGTTTACATAATCGTTTATCTAAATAAAGTCGCTCTCCCCATTTCCATTCTCTATTCTATTGCAACATTGCATTTTTTGGAGATAAGATTTGAAAAGCAATAATGAATATTGAATCTTTGTTCTATGTATAACATACTTTTATTGTCCCAAATACATTCAAACTAACAGTTTGACACATTTCCATCCACGTTTTGAACTTTCAGCCATTTTGATTGTTTACCTTCTGTTCCATTCACGTATAATGGTGTAGCGAGTTATCATTTGTTGGTGGGAACTTTACTTTTAAATTAATTTATTGTCAAAACTAATTATGCATTTACTAATTTGACGATTGTTTTTTTAATTCACCCATTATAGGAGAAAAACCTTTAGTACGATTATCTGTTAACTCAGGCATTCGCATTGAATCGTAATTGTTTAAGTGATGTCAAGTAAAATTACGATACAATAACAAATATTTTAGAGAAAATTTGATCACTTGTACACATTGAAATCTTACTAAAAATTCCATACGTACCCCGGAATGTACATCGATTTTGAAGAAAAAAAATCAATATTTCAGGAAAAAAGGAATACATTCACTGTAATTGATCTCACACAGCAAAGAACAAATCTGTGATAATTATACACAACTATAGTTGCAATCTTTCTAGCAGTGCATTCCAGCATTTTGATTATTTCTTAATTTGTTACTATCATATTATAACTGTTCATGTTTTTGGTTTAGCTCAGTTTATTAAAATCCTGCAGTTCAACGGTTATTCAAATTGTGTTGCTTCAAGTAGTTTTGATGTTAGAATATGTTCTGAAGTACAATGTAATATATTTAACCTTCTAAATGCAGCTGAAGTCAAATTTCAATGGTTTCTATAAAAAAACAACAACCTAAAAAATATCACTACATACAGTTTGAATATTAAACGCCATGTATTTTTTCTATAATGTATCTTTTACATGTTTATGAATAAAGTTCTTTTTTCATACAGACGTGAATTATATAAAAGGGGCGTAACAGTTCATGTCCTAGAACCTGGATTATTTGCTACAAATTTAACCAATCCAGAAAATGTTTGTAAAGCTGTCGAGAACGAGTTCAAGAAATTGTCAAAGAGTGAACAAGATTATTTTGGACTCTCCTATGTGGAAAAAAGTAAGTTGTCACCAATTGTAAGCATTCACTGATAACGTTGAAAATGTTACGCATTATGTTGATATTTGAATATCAACAACGGTTATTTTAGACTTTTAGATTTATGAGTAACCATATTCAACGGGTCATTTTGTTCTTTGAACCGAAATTATATGTTTGCATATCTTGTGATTTTTTTGCCAGCTCTTTCTAAAAAAATCGATTTACTTTTTCGGTGCAGTGTATATTCATTTAAACATCCAATCAGTGTTGTGTTATATGACATTATTCTTATTTATTTACTTTTTCAGTGAAAGATAATATTCGAGAAAATCTAACTAAAATGGCTTCCCACCAAGTACATCTTGTTGTAGACGCCTATACACATGCTTTAACTTCAAGATATCCGAAATACCGATACATAGTTGGGAAAGATGCTAGATATTTCTTCCGAATTCTTTGCAACCTTCCAGAATGGATTACAGATTATATACTTACCAGAAAAGCACTGTTACCAGCTGCTGAAGAAACTAAATAATTTTGAATAGATGTGTTTTATAATGTACATCATTGTTGGTTAAGAGTAGTTTTTTAAAAACTAACTTGTATATAGATATAATTTTTTATAACCAAATATAATCTGGAGTTTGTTTTTCCATGTTACATTGGATATTTTCTCTTCATCTTAAGGGACCGATATAAATGGCTTTTTTTTCAATTTATTACCAAAACGAATATTAGTAAAGTTACCAAGATTCCTCTGACGTCATAAAGCTTTTATAGTAAAAATCTAATTTTTATGTGGAATAATTTCATAATATGATTATAGCTTGTGTCATCCTGTTTACATTTCTGTACGTTTTAAATTTGCAAATTAAATATGTTTAGCCCAGTCTGGTTTTATTGACTATAAACACACCCAGGAATTCTTTAACCAGGATTTTTAGTTGTCCTTTTAACGATCTATTGTGTTTCTTTCTTTCATGTCAGAGCGCACTGTTTAATTTTTCACAGGAAATATACTACAGTATTAGTGAAGTTAATGAGTTAGAAATATGTATTTGGCATTGATATGATCAAATATAGCAGTGTATAGGCTATAAATGTCATAAAGAACGAAGCGAAAAACTGGGTGATGTGAAAGCTAGTGACGGAATTTTCTACTCTACGTTAATACTTTCCAAATTCAAATAACTTGCAAATAATCTTTATGATATCAAACATTCACTAAAGGGATAAAAAAATATAAATTATAAAAATATTTTCAGTTCTATCAAAACGAATATTTCTTGTGTCTTGTGAAATTTAAATTTATGATAATGTATATTTACAACAAAGTGTTAAAGATCTAGGTTTTAAGAATCTACTAGTCCTGTGTAATATTCCGGATCATTAGTTTAGTACGGGAGTATAAGAACAATATGCTTATCTAATAAAATGTATCAGAAAATACCGAAATAAATTTGATGTATTGTATGGTCATTTCGTTGACTGACAACGCATCATCAGTGCTGGAGATCAAATTATTGGAAAACCGGTTTAAGATATAATGATGAATTATAAGCACAACCATCAAAAATCAAAACAATTAAAACAAACAGGTATCCAAACTCTGCTAAGGGTTACCTCTGCATCAAAAGGAAGAGCCTTACAAATTTCTGATAAGTTTTGTCAAATTTTGAACGGAAAATTTAAAGGCATTTGTGTAATGAATCATGCCAGGACAAAAGTTATGGCTACTGGGCTGATAATGCCCTCGGGGACTAACAGTCCACCAGCATTGACATAGACACAGTGGTAGTAATAAAATGTATCATAAAATACCGAAATAAATTTAGTATCAGTAACTTTGATTTATTTACTCTGCATTTTAAATACAGTACTGTTAAATTGATTACTCCATAACATCCCACACTGCATCAAGCATGACTTCCCTGACTTATTTTTTTGTATACTAGTACAGTTTGTATTTTAATATTATATATTTATTATAACACGTCATCGAGGTATTCTGGTATTGTGCATGTTTATATTTTAAGATGTTAAGATGTTTGACACAAGTTTTAAAATGTGACTAAAAGATATGAATCCAATTTTCAAACAGTTGTTACTTGTTGAGAACATTAAAGTAGCATCTTGGATCCGCTTTTATTTTTATATTATGTAAATGGCATGTCTATTGGCATTAGTTCAGATTGTAAATTATTATTGTATGCAGACGATAGGACACTTTTATTATCTGATAACCTTGGAAGGGAACTTCAGTCTTGCAGTCAATGGTAAAAAGACTGCAAATTATCCCTGCATTTGGACTAAACTAAGCGTATTTCATTTGGTTCAAAACTTACACTTGCAAACTTTAACAATTTTAAAGTCAGTTGCAATAACCATACTATTGCAGTTCAAAGTGTGTAAAATACCTATACATAGACAGAATCTTGTCTGGGGAAACTATTGTCAATAATATTTTACAAAGAGTGAATGCAAGCCTGAAGTTCGTTTACATACATCGTCGATGTCTATCGGAAAACACTAGAGAATACCCTCTATATTGCGTAGGTCAATGCCATTTTGTTTAAGCATATTCAGCATGATATTCCTTTTTAAGCAAAAGTTTAAAAATAAGTTACAAGTATTTCAGAATAAATTTGTTATATTCATTAAAGATAAAAGCAACTAAATTTCAGTATATAATAATGTATTAATTATCATTGGTCTCCACCATGTACAAAAAATATTTAATAACAAAAGTTCTTACTACATGCAAGTCAATTTTACTAAGATAAAATATTGTCATGATTATTAAACAAGATGTAGTGAACAATTTTATACCGCCTATAGAAGGGCAACATACTTCAACATTTTATTTTATAAAATAATGCAATGAAAAATTGCAACTCTTTTAAAGGTCAACAAATCTAGTGTCAAAGATTTTATGTCATAAAAGGAAAGCAATGATTCAAATAGAAAATTTTCAATTTATTGAATACTCGAATCTATCTATCTATCTATCTATCTATCTATCTATCTATCTATCTATCTATCTATGTACTTGAAAAACTGTTAATAATAAATGATAATTCAAATGTTGAAAAGAGTAAATTGTATACCTATTTTGATTAATTTAAAAGAACCCCTACAAGTGAATACCATATTTATTGCAAGTTAAGATTGTTCAGAACAGTAAAATACCGATTCAGTTTCGTATTAGGCCTCATAACCGAGATATCGAGAAAGACCAATACAAAGAAATTGACAAAGAAAAAGGTAATTGTAATATTATTATAATTTTGTAATAACATGTACCCTTATGAACTATAACAATTGGAACATTGGAGGTTGGGTATTATTTTTTAATGAATGTAATGTTAATGACAATGAAAGGAAATTAACCCTTGAAGTAGCAGGTATTAAATTTTGTTGTATTGACTGTAAATTTTTCAAATTTTCTCAAAGTGTGATAATTTACTTAGATAATGTCTGGCCAATCAGGAAAAGTCAATACTTAATTGTGTGTAAAGATTTTTAAATACATGTTTTGAAATAAGACAAAAATGTTCATTACAATAACTAATAACAGATGTGTGTACATGACTTTTGTGTATTTACATTTAGCTTAATAAGATATTTAATATTTTCTTACACGGGAGATATTTATTAATTTTAATATGCTTTTCATTAATATACATGTATACGAGGGATTGTAATAAGCTCTAATTTGCCTTTAATAAAGTATTCATATTCATATAGGTCGTCTACATTTATCAGCTTATTCTGTACTCGATAAAACATGCAAGTTACAGAGCATCAAATCTATTTCGGTATTTTGAGATACGTTTTATTACTTCCACTGGGTCTATGTCACTGCTGGTGGACTGTAAGTTCCCGATGGCATTATAAGCAAAGGTAGCCAGAATTTTGTCCTGGCATGATTCATTACTCATGTGTTGTCAGTCAACGAAATGGCCATTCAGCGCATCAAATCTATTTCGGTATTTTGTGATACGTTTTATTACATCTACATGTACCATGAACATTTCAGAAAGATACTATTCCAATATTAACGGATGAATAGTCATTAATACGCCATTTTAAGAAGGGTAGTCATCAAGAATTGATAGATTGTTAAATTTTTATAATCATTTGACTATTAGGTCAGTATGAAGTGATGTTGGAAGTTTTGTAGCATTTGCGAACCTCATCTTACCCACTTATCTCCACTTATTTGATTTCTGATAGTCCTCGGTTTTTTTCACCACATTTTTTAACATCACGATTTTTTTCTCTCCAAATTCTGGAATTTTTCGCCAACTTTGGAACGGTTTGTTTCTCTTACTTAAACCACTGCTACATTTGTATCAGACTTCTCTGGAAAACAGGTGACGTATATGGACAAGGGTGTGGTTTTACCATCCTAGAACACCTGGGTTCAGTTTTACATCGAAATATGTACATATTATCAAGTTTTTCTGCAAACGTATATCGTAAAATATCAGCCGCGAGACACAATGGGAAGCTTTTGCGGCGAGTGAGCGTAGCGAACGAGCCAAAAAGCTTCATATTGTGTCGAGCGGCTTATATTTTACAATATTTGTTTGAAGAAAACTTGATGATAAATTTATCGTATTGTTAACTAGCAATCATAATGGAATTTCTTACTTTTCAATGGTCATCCGCCTATAACCGGATGTTTTCCTGATATATTCGGGTCAACGTTGGGTCAAACATTATGACGTCGCTGATATATTCGGGTCAGCTCATATTAGGGTCGGGTCAACACTTTACGACGTCACAGTGCCGAAATACGGGAAATTCTGAAGGCCTCAGCAGGTCGATATAGCCATAGGAAAATACGATAAGTATATATATTGCCTTTGTCCAGTGCTTTTCGACGTAATTCGTTATAGCCTACCAAAATTACAGCGTTAAGCCATTCTGATAATTTGTTGACATGTGCATGTCACACTAGAATGATAATGACGGAAAACTTGATTATTTCTTTTTGCTGGAAAACCCAAAAAATAATTCAGCAAAATACAATGCATAAATCCATATTAACATCTTTCCCAAGTTGAAACAGACTTCGTAGTATAATTTGCATACTACTTCTAAATAGCTATCAAGTGTTTCCGAAGTTTGCCGACAATTACGCTGAACATTACCATTATGTCCCATGGGACACCCAGTACATTCGGAATAATCACGTCCGGATACCTTAATAAAATTTTTATCATAAAATATATCAATAAAATTATAGATACGATTAACTACATCATATATAATGAACCCCACGTTATTTTGTAGATTTTTATCCCAGGTAAAAATTTATTGAGCCTAACTGTTTGCCATAGAATTTTATCTCCGATCAAAATTTAAATCTGTACTCTTCCTCTCCAGGTAAGCTATAATTACACAAACGAATTCACATATTCATCTGGTTAAAGAACGCATAAATTTATGAACTAGATTCTTGTTTTTGTGATTAACGAGACACATGTAACATAGTTTCTGGACAAAACCTATGAAATCACAATATTTATTTGTCGAAATAGTCCCATAAGTGGATGGATAGGGGGAGTTTGGGTTCCCATAAAACCCGTTTAACCCAACCACTGTTCGATGTCTGTACCAAGTCGGACTATGCTGACTCTCTGTTGTGATCATGTTTGTTTTTGTACTATTTTATGCTATTTTTGTCGGTTGGGTTGCTTTTGATTGATTGGTATGTTATTTTTGACCTTTCGAGTTATCCATTTTGTTTTTTATTTACATATATTAAATGAAGACACAAAGGTGAGAATCGTAAATGTTAAATGTATCAGTTTTGTCTCTTGTACATGTTGTTTGAGATATTGTCCATCTCACGTCTACACAATATCCTTCGGAACGAGATCAAACGTTCAATGTAAAAAACTTAATTCAAATAGTTTGGGGGGGGGGGGGGGGGAATTTTTGCAAGTTTTGTTATCCGACATCGATTTTCGGATTGAAAAATACGAATTCAAGTGATTTCCAAGTCAATATACGGAACAACATACATTGTTGAGGAAAAACAGGACCCATGGTACAAAAAGGATACTGTCAAAGCATATGCCCATATTGGTCAATCAATTTTTCCCAAATTAAGTTAAGAGGGGGTGGGGGGGAGGGGGCAGTGAAAAAACTATGTGAATTAAGTTTTTTTTATCCTACATTGAACTTTTGATCTCGTCCCTTATATTTTCATGCGATACCGGTTTTGATGCAATATAAATGAATTTAACAATGAAATTGATTGTAAAATTAAAAAGATGTCGAAAATAATTACTGTATTGAAAAAAGTTGTCTCTCCCCAAAGATCATCAAATTAGCAGAATAAGATTAATCAATTAAGTTTCATTTTTGTTATCACAAGTTATAATTACTTAATAGACATTTTTCTAAGTGAAATTTTTATCAACTTTTCAGGTCATGCTGCAAATTTTATTAGTAATTCTTGTAGCCTGGATCACTTATAAATGGTACTTTAAATGCACGACAGTTGGTGAATATGGCTCTCGATATATCTTCATCACAGGATGCGATTCTGGTTTTGGCAACATGTTGACAAAAAAAATAGATGCGATGGGATTTCATGTCTTTGCTGGTTGTCTTACACGGAAAGGGATGGACAAATTAAACGCTGAAACATCTGATAAAGTTAAAGTAATCCAGCTCGATGTCACCAAAACGGACAGTATTATGGAGGCTTTTGAAGTAGTAAAGAAGTCTTTACCAAACAATACAGGTATTTGACTGTAAGAAATGTCAGGTCATTTGCATGACCTTAATCAGTCTTTTTGTATTGATTGTAAATTGAAAAAAATAATCTCCTACTTGTAAATCCCTCTAGATTTTATGTATATATTTATACAATTATTTAGGTAAACTAACGTAGAATGGTAAACTGAGTTATTCAGAAATGCTGTTTTTGTTCAAGATAAACATATGCAGTATACTTATCTTCAACAATCTGACTGTGATAACCACGCACCATTTTAAATTACTTCCCACACTGGCTTGAATCCTTTCCCTCTTGACAAGCTCTTATGCCTAAAATTTTATGAAAAGAACTTTGAATTATTATTTTATCTATAGATATGTTAAAAAGTAATCAAATTTGCTTTTTTCATGATGAGAATGTATCAGACACAAACTGAAACAAGAAATCTTTTTATGATACAGTTTTTGTTAAATCAGTGATGCATCACAATTCTACAAGCAGAATTTGCAGAGTAACATCGAAGCAATCGGTTAAAGGGAAAACACATTAAGTGTTATTATACTTTATGTAAATTTCTCTACTTTTAATGCATTTTCATTAGTTTACAAGAATGTGCTATTTTACTCGATCACCCGCTGGAAAGAAACAGCGGGTGCATTTTATACTGACACCCGCTCATAAAATCCAAGACATTCAGTATAATAATAAAATTCATATAAATAACAAATTTCTATGAGGTTGACGGTGTATATTTTCTCCTATTCTTGACGTGTTTAATCAGTGGGATAAAAATACATAAAATTTTAAACCTCTTCCCGCTCATTAAATTTCTACGTGGAAATTACCGCCGTTTTTTGTACAGTTGATGGAACGATGAACTAGAGAAGTCCCGAAATGACGTCGATGTAAACAAACTACATAGCAACGACATTTTCTTGAGGTTTTTGTCGAAAATCATAAAAGAAACATATTTCTCCACCCTCAATAATGAAATTTTAGATTTTTTGAAAATCGAAAATTTAACTATCTCGGGTAAAGAAATTCCATAACTCGCTCGTACCTGAAGGAGAATCTATATATAACACTTCGAATGACAATATTTTCTCGGGGTTATAATATAATCCGTCAATCTCTAAGAAATGTGTTATTTATATAATAACAACAAAACAAGAAACAACATTTAACACTGGAGCAGTCCAGACACGGGGATAATGAAAAAACAACATTTAACACTGGAACAGCCCAGACACAGGGACAATGAAGAAACAACATTTAACACTGGAACAGTCCAGACACAGGGACAATGAAGAAACTAACCCGCTTTCATTAGATACCGAGACATCGTGTACTGGACTTCAGACAGTACTGATAGGCTAGTATTTGTTAAAATTACCTAGTTGGTAATGTAGAAGTATTATCTGAAAATTCTGTCACAAAAAGCAAACATTTCAAAAATATGTCAAACTTAATCATTTGTAGGACTGTGGGGACTTGTCAACAACGCAGGAATAGCTGGTCCAGTCAGTCCATCTCAATGGTTAAGGAAGGAGGACTATAGACTAACATTTGAAATTAACACGTTGGGGATGGTTGAAACTAGTCGCATATTTATTCCGTTGATAATTAAAGCTAAAGGTCGCATCGTTAACATCACAAGCATGATGGGGAGGATAGCGGCAGCAAGTGCCCCTTATGTTATTTCAAAGTTTGCAGCTGAAGGTTACTCAGACACCCTTAGGTTTGTATTTTATTTTTATTCATGAAAAAATGTATCGTTATGCATTTAGGTATGAAGGTATATTTTAGTTAAATTTGACAAAAACTCCAATATACAATGACGGAAGATTTGATTGGAGTTTTAATTTTAACAGCATCGTCAGACCTTAATACAGAGAAATCGCAAACTTAACGTACTGCAAGATACAGACGCATAATTTAGGGCTCACCAAACGGTGTAGGGTTTCCCTCTCATTTAAGATACGTGTTGACGCTCTTAACACGTTTGTGAGGAATTCTGAAAATTATATTTCTTTCGGGATGCATTCACTATATTCTTATCTACTCTTCTGACAATCTTTTTTGTTATGTTGATTGCCATAGGTAAAATAGATGTTCCATGTCCTTTACGATTTGTTTTCTCAAATTCAACCAATGTTTCTTAACTATACAAGGTATTAAAAGTATGCTAATCCGGCATTAAGTATGAATAAGGCTAATGTTGCCATAACACGCAACGATTATACCAATAATTGCTCTGGGTATGTTTTGGTTAGCATCGTGGAATTTGTAATCGATAATATTTTTATGGAAAAGTTTCACGTTTTTCAACAAACTATAAAACTTTGTAGTAGATCAAAATAACAATCCAAAGATACTAATATTAGATATATTAGATTTATACTATGCTGTATACGACGCATTTCAAGGAGTTAACTTATAGTAAACAAGAAGTACTCAACCAAAAATACCGAAATAGGAAGCCAAATTTCAGCTGAGGAGATCTACCATGTGCAATACAAGGAATGAACACTTAGTATTTCTATTATTTTTGAATTTTGCTAAATACTGGTAATTTCTGTAACACATCAATCAAACTCTGCGCCGCTTTTGGCTGATTCTATCAAGAATCTCTTCGTGGTTTTTATAAGGCCGGATACTTTTTATAAAGACTACTACAGAGGATAAAAAAAGTAACAAGTCCAGTCCATTTATATTCAATTTTCCACTAAGTACATGAAGTACTGCATATTTCTCCTAATATTACCAACTTTAAGGACTAACTGAATATTATCTAAACCAACACACTTCTGATTTACAGCTAGACTTATTAAGAGACAAGAAATAGATTAAAATCATACCTTTATTAGACATTGAGAAAGATGAAATATACTTAATATACTTAATGTAGAATTTCTCTTGTTTATGTTATCTGAATAATGTACATTTACAGTTACAGTCATGCGTGTGATATGTTCGTTGACTTTAAAAAAAAAGCGAAATAACTACAAAACTCACGGAGAAGTCTAGCAGCTAAGAGATGGTTTTATGGTAATTCTCGGTCGTCACAACCAGTTGATTGACCGATACATTGTATTAAATTGTCTATCTAAAAAATGAGACTATAAATAATAGTATCTTCAGTAAGAATTCGAGTTTTATTTTGCTGAAGAGCTGTATTTGCAATCTGACCTATGTCGTTAACCGAGCATAGAAACCTTTCGGGAGCACCAGATGGAACGACATTGTTAACGTTTGTGTTTGTGCTGTCTTCTGCAAATTTCTTTTTATTTGCTATTTTTTCCCGGTTATATCTTTGTATCATTTTTTCCTTGTTTAATGTTTTCACGATTAGGTTTTGTCTTTGAATTTTATCTGAAGGTCTTCATCTCTTTTTGTTTCAAAATTATTTTGCTAATATCAGCATAGAAATACTAGTTTTATTTTATATTAGTATTTCGAGCTTACGTGAGTTGTATCTCTCCAATATTGTCTTCTTTTTCATCTTCCAGTTATTAAATAAATGAATAAACAAAGAGTCAACATAAACGTTTATTTACAATTTAAAACAATAGCTCTTGGGCACTGAATGTGAAAATAAATTGTTACAGCAATATATACAAATTGACGAAATTATTTCTTTTATAGACGTGAATTGTACAAAAGAGGAGCCACAGTACATATCTTAGAACCTGGGTTCTTTGCTACAGACATAGTAAATATAGAAAATATATATGATACCGTTGATAAAGCATACAACAATTTAACAGTGGACGAACAGGAATATTATGGACAGTCATTTCTAAAAAATAGTAAGTTGCTTTATTTATACCTTGAGATGATATACACTGTGTTAAACAAAGCAATATGACACGATATAACTTTCCCATGTATTTTATTCACACACAATACGTACTTTATTTTTTTTTTAGTTATTTACACAAATTTTCCACTTATCTATGTTAAATGGTGGTTTCTGTATGTATACAGTAATGTTTAACGTTTAAAAACATATTAAATGCAATTGTTATTATTTTTACAACACCATACAAAATAACACCTTTCTAAATAATTATATATTGTGATGATTAAATATTTCATGTACTTTACTAGGAATGCTTTTAAGAGTTGTTTTTGACTATCATTAGAAGTACACCCTTACCCTCAGCCTATAAAACCCACAGTTGAGAAGACCAGCAGCTGTGACATCGATCCAGCTGTAGTAGTTATATTTCATGTAATTATGAGTCACATTGAATAATACTTTTATTTTCTTTCAGTAAAGGATATTGTAACAGAAACCATCAGTAAGCTGGCCTCTCCAGATGTGCATCTTGTAGTAAATGCATATGTACATGCCTTGACTTCAAAAAGTCCAAATTACCGTTACGTAGTTGGGAAAGATGCCAAATATTTCTTTCGAATTTTATGGAATCTTCCTGAATGGATTTCAGATTATGTACTGACAAGACAAATGCAGCTGCCAGTTGCAGAACAGTCAAGGTGACTAAGAATTGTAGGACAAGAATATAGATTTGAAGGGATAAACCTGTTTAACCCGGCTATATTATAGACGTGACTTTCCTAATTCAGTGGCTATCTTTTGTATGCTTATATATGAACTGTATTGAATAAAGGGATTATTGGGATTTGTGGCTAATTTTGCTTAAATTAAATCTTTTAATGCGATAGGGGTGTTGCTTATTGTAATGGGCCATACTTACAGCATAGTTACTGATGTTGATGGCAATATCACGATATATATGGGTTGCCTTAAAATATTTATATTTTTAAATTTGTAACGAGTTGTTATAGTCTAATTGACAATATTTCAAACGCATTTTTAGTCAGGATTGCGAAGAGTTCACCACCTCACTCATCAGCAGTTTAAGTTACGTCCTTTCCGCAAATCTTCTGGTTCATCGTTGTGTTTATTTCAAGGGAAATAACTTTAATATGACTAGCGGTCCGAAAATATGGAATTGCCGAGAAATACTAGATTTTTGGACCGGCAGCATTCATATCATGGATTTTTAAATATCATATGATCGCACTTAAACCAGTGAATTGATAGATTTTTTTTATTGATGTGCAATTTAATGCAATCAATATTTCTCACTGAAGCTGTCCCATATCTTTATCAGCTACATGACTTGGGTCTTCCTTTAATGGACTGCCATCAGAATGTACCTATTGGCGCCAAACACTCACAAAGAAAACTTAGTTAAACATTGAACAAAAAATTTGCTTTAAGTTCGGTTTGTATTAAAACACTATGCTAAATGGAACTTAACCTGACATAGATATCTTTCATGGTCTTTTACAGTATTTAATGGTTGAGCCAAGACCAACGTCGCCAACAAAGATGATCGTAACAGCTTAACTTAATTACTTTAACATATGATTCTGCGAAAAAAATCTGTTTCAAGATCTTCTTATCTAAAAGCACTGCGCCAACTAAAACATACTTTGATAGGCCTCTGAACTGTACCTGTTGATTCAACCTGTTTCTTTAACTTTTCCATTAAATAGCCAAGTAAATGAGGTGTGTTAAATTCTTTAGTTGATTCAAATTATGAATATTTGGTAGTTACATATATCATCTGGTACTTTATATGATGAGTTCATGGCGGTTACATACATCTTTTGGTACTTTATATGATGAGTTCATGGCAGTTACATATATCCTTTGGTACTTTATATGATGAGTTCATGGCAGTTACATATATCCTCTGGTACTTTATATGATGAGTTCATGGCAGTTACATACATCCTTTGGTACTTTATATGATGAGTTCATGGTAGTTACATACATCCTTTGGTACTTTATATGATGAGTTCATGGCAGTTACATATATCCTCTAGTACTTTATATGATGAGTTCATGGCGGTTACATATATCCTTTGGTACTTTATATGATGAGTTCATGGCAGTTACATACATCCACTGGTACTTTATATGATGAGTTCATTGCAGTTACATACATCCTCTGGTACTTTATATGATGAGTTCATTGCAGTTACATACATCCTCTGGTACTTTATATGATGAGTTCATTGCAGTTACATACATCCTCTGGTACTTTATATGATGAGTTCATGGCGGTTACATACATCCACTGGTACTTTATATGATGAGTTCATGGCGGTTACATACATCCTCTAGTACTTTATATGATGAGTTCATGGCAGTTACATACATCCACTGGTACTTCATATGATGAGTTCATTGCAGTTACATATATCCTCTAGTACTTTATATGATGAGTTCATGGCGGTTACATATATCCTTTGGTACTTTATATGATGAGTTCATGGCGGTTACATACATCTTTTGGTACTTTATATGATGAGTTCATTGCAGTTACATCTATCTTTTGGTACTTTATATGATGAGTTCATGGCGGTTACATACATCCTCTGGTACTTTATATGATGAGTTCATGGCAGTTACATATATCCTTTGGTACTTTATATGATGAGGTGATGGCAGTTACATATATCCTTTGGTACTTTATATGATGAGTTCATGGCAGTTACATATATCTTTTGGTACTTTATATGATGAGTTCATGGCAGTTACATACATCCTCTGGTACTTTATATGATGAGTTCATGGCAGTTACATATATCCTTTGGTACTTTATATGATGAGTTCATGGCAGTTACATATATCCTTTGGTACTTTATATGATGAGTTCATGGCAGTTACATACATCTTTTGGTACTTTATATGATGAGTTGATGGCAGTTACATATATCATCTGGTACTTTATATGATGAGTTCATGGCGGTTACATATATCCTTTGGTACTTTATATGATGAGTTGATGGCAGTTACATATATCATCTGGTACTTTATATGATGAGTTCATGGCGGTTACATATATCCTTTGGTACTTTATATGATGAGTTCATGGCGGTTACATACATCTTTTGGTACTTTATACGATGAGTTCATGGCAGTTACATACATCCTCTGGTACTTTATATGATGAGTTCATGGCAGTTACATAAATCCTCTGGTACTTTATACGATGAGTTCATGGTAGTTACATATATCCTCTGCTACTTTATATGATGAGTTCATGGCAGTTACATATATCCTTTGGTACTTTATATGATGAGTTCATGGCAGTTACATATATCCTCTGGTACTTTATATGATGAGTTCATGGTAGTTACATATATCCTCTGCTACTTTATATGATGAGTTCATTGCAGTTACATATATCCTCTGCTACTTTATATGATGAGTTCATGGCGGTTACATATATCCTTTAATACTTTATATGATGAGTTCATGGCAGTTACATATATCCTCTGGTACTTTATATGATGAGTTCATGACGGTTACATATATCCTTTGGTACTTTATATGATGAGTTCATTGCAGTTACATATATCCTTTGGTACTTTATATGATGAGTTCATGGCAGTTACATATATCCTCTGGTACTTTATACGATGAGTTCATGGCAGTTACATATATCATCTGGTACTTTATACGATGAGTTCATGGCAGTTACATACATCCTCTGGTACTTTATATGATGAGTTCATGGCAGTTACATATATCCTTTGGTACTTTATATGATGAGTTCATGGCAGTTACATACATCCTCTGGTACTTTATATGATGAGTTCATGGCAGTTACATATATCCTTTGGTACTTTATATGATGAGTTCATGGCAGTTACATATATCCTTTGGTACTTTATATGATGAGTTCATGGCAGTTACATATATCCTTTGGTACTTTATATGATGAGTTCATGGCAGTTACATACATCCTCTGGTACTTTATATGATGAGTTCCTGGCAGTTACATACATCCTCTGGTACTTTATATGATGAGTTCATGGCAGTTACATATATCCTTTGGTACTTTATATGATGAGTTCATGGCAGTTACATACATCCTCTGGTACTTTATATGATGAGTTCATGGCAGTTACATATATCCTTTGGTACTTTATATGATGAGTTCATGGCAGTTACATATATCCTCTGGTACTTTATACGATGAGTTCATGGCAGTTACATATATCCTCTGGTACTTTATATGATGAGTTCATAGCGGTTACATACATCTTTTGGTACTTTATATGATGAGTTGATGGCAGTTACATATATATCCTTTGGTACTTTATATGATGAGTTGATGGCAGTTACATACATCCACTGGTACTTTATATGATGAGTTCATGGCAGTTACATAAATCCTCTGGTACTTTATACGATGAGTTCATGGCAGTTACATATATCCTCTGGTACTTTATATGATGAGTTCATGGTAGTTACATATATCCTCTGCTACTTTATATGATGAGTTCATTGCAGTTACATATATCCTTTGGTATTTTATATGATGAGTTCATGGCGGTTACATATATCCTTTGGTACTTTATATGATGAGTTCATGGCGGTTACATACATCTTTTGGTACTTTATATGATGAGTTCATGGCAGTTACATATATCATCTGGTACTTTATATGATGAGTTCATGGCAGTTACATATATCCTCTGGTACTTTATATCATGAGTTCATGGCAGTTACATACATCCTCTGGTACTTTATATCATGAGTTCATGGCAGTTACATACATCCTTTGGTACTTTATATGATGAGTTCATGGCAGTTACATATATCCTTTGGTACTTTATATGATGAGTTCATGGCAGTTACATATATCCTTTGGTACTTTATATGATGAGTTCATGGCAGTTACATATATCCTTTGGTACTTTATATGATGAGTTCATGGCAGTTACATACATCCTCTAGTACTTTATATGATGAGTTCATGGCAGTTACATATATCCTCTGGTACTTTATATGATGAGTTCATGGCAGTTACATATATCCTTTGGTACTTTATATGATGAGTTCATGGCGGTTACATATATCCTTTGGTACTTTATATGATGAGTTCATGGCAGTTACATATATCATCTGGTACTTTATATGATGAGTTCATGGCAGTTACATATATCATCTGGTACTTTATATGATGAGTTCATGGCAGTTACATACATTCTCTGGTACTTTATATGATGAGTTCATTGCAGTTACATATATCCTTTGGTATTTTATATGATGAGTTCATGGCGGTTACATATATCCTTTGGTACTTTATATGATGAGTTCATGGCAGTTACATATATCCTCTGGTACTTTATACGATGAGTTCATGGCAGTTACATATATCCTTTGGTACTTTATATGATGAGTTCATGGCAGTTACATACATCCTCTGGTACTTTATATGATGAGTTCATGGCAGTTACATATATCCTCTGGTACTTTATATGATGAGTTCATGGTAGTTACATATATCCTCTGCTACTTTATATGATGAGTTCATTGCAGTTACATATATCCTTTGGTATTTTATATGATGAGTTCATGGCGGTTACATATATCCTTTGGTACTTTATATGATGAGTTCATGGCAGTTACATATATCTTTTGGTACTTTATATGATGAGTTCATGGCAGTTACATATATCTTTTGGTATTTTATATGATGAGTTCATGGCGGTTACATATATCCTTTGGTATTTTATATGATGAGTTCATGGCGGTTACATATATCCTCTAGTACTTTATATGATGAGTTCATGGCGGTTACATATATCCTCTGGTACTTTATATGATGAGTTCATGGCAGTTACATATATCCTTTGGTACTTTATATGATGAGTTCATTGCAGTTACATATATCCTTTGGTATTTTATATGATGAGTTCATGGCAGTTACATACATCCTCTGGTACTTTATATGATGAGTTCATGGCAGTTACATACATCTTTTGGTACTTTATATGATGAGTTCATGGTAGTTACATACATCCTTTGTTACTTTATATGATGAGTTCATTGCAGTTACATATATCCACTGGTACTTTATATGATGAGTTCATGGCAGTTACATACATCCTCTGGTACTTTATATGATGAGTTCATGGCAGTTACATATATCCTCTGCTACTTTATATGATGAGTTCATGGCAGTTACATATATCCTCTGCTACTTTATATGATGAGTTCATGGTAGTTACATATATCCTCTGGTACTTTATACGATGAGTTCATGGCAGTTACATACATCCACTGGTACTTTATATGATGAATTCATGGCAGTTACATATATCCTCTGCTACTTTATATGATGAGTTCATGGCAGTTACATACATCCTCTGTACTTTATATGATGAGTTCATGGCAGTTACATATATCCTCTGGTACTTTATATGATGAGTTCATGGTAGTTACATATATCCTCTGCTACTTTATATGATGAGTTCATTGCAGTTACATATATCCTTTGGTATTTTATATGATGAGTTCATGGCGGTTACATATATCCTTTGGTACTTTATATGATGAGTTCATGGCAGTTACATATATCCTCTGGTACTTTATACGATGAGTTCATGGCAGTTACATATATCCTTTGGTACTTTATATGATGAGTTCATGGCAGTTACATACATCCTCTGGTACTTTATATGATGAGTTCATGGCAGTTACATATATCCTCTGGTACTTTATATGATGAGTTCATGGTAGTTACATATATCCTCTGCTACTTTATATGATGAGTTCATTGCAGTTACATATATCCTTTGGTATTTTATATGATGAGTTCATGGCGGTTACATACATCCTCTGGTACTTTATATGATGAGTTCATTGCAGTTACATATATCTTTTGGTACTTTATATGATGAGTTCATGGCAGTTACATATATCTTTTGGTATTTTATATGATGAGTTCATGGCGGTTACATATATCCTTTGGTATTTTATATGATGAGTTCATGGCGGTTACATATATCCTCTAGTACTTTATATGATGAGTTCATGGCGGTTACATATATCCTCTGGTACTTTATATGATGAGTTCATGGCAGTTACATACATCCTCTGCTACTTTATTTGATGAGTTCATGGCAGTTACATATATCCTTTGGTACTTTATATGATGAGTTCATGGCGGTTACATACATCTTTTGGTACTTTATATGATGAGTTCATGGCGGTTACATATATCCTTTGGTATTTTATACGATGAGTTCATGGCGGTTACATATATCCTCTAGTACTTTATATGATGAGTTCATGGCGGTTACATATATCCTCTGGTACTTTATATGATGAGTTAATGGCAGTTACATACATCCTCTGCTACTTTATATGATGAGTTCATGGCAGTTACATATATCCTTTGGTACTTTATATGATGAGTTCATGGCGGTTACATACATCTTTTGGTACTTTATATGATGAGTTCATGGTAGTTACATATATCCTTTGGTATTTTATATGATGAGTTCATGGCAGTTACATACATCCTCTGGTACTTTATATGATGAGTTCATGGCAGTTACATACATCTTTTGGTACTTTATATGATGAGTTCATGGTAGTTACATATATCCTTTGGTACTTTATATGATGAGTTCATGGCAGTTACATATATCCTTTGGTACTTTATATGATGAGTTCATTGCAGTTACATATATCCTTTGGTATTTTATATGATGAGTTCATGGCAGTTACATACATCCTCTGGTACTTTATATGATGAGTTCATGGCAGTTACATACATCTTTTGGTACTTTATATGATGAGTTCATGGTAGTTACATACATCCTTTGGTACTTTATATGATGAGTTCATTGCAGTTACATATATCCACTGGTACTTTATATGATGAGTTCATGGCAGTTACATACATCTTTTGGTACTTTATATGATGAGTTCATGGTAGTTACATACATCCTCTTGTACTTTATATGATGAGTTCATGGCAGTTACATATATCCTCTGCTACTTTATATGATGAGTTCATGGCAGTTACATATATCCTCTGCTACTTTATATGATGAGTTCATGGCAGTTACATATATCCTTTGGTACTTTATATGATGAGTTCATGGCGGTTACATATATCCTTTGGTACTTTATATGATGAGTTCATGGCAGTTACATATATCATCTGGTACTTTATATGATGAGTTCATGGCAGTTACATATATCATCTGGTACTTTATATGATGAGTTCATGGCAGTTACATACATTCTCTGGTACTTTATATGATGAGTTCATTGCAGTTACATATATCCTTTGGTATTTTATATGATGAGTTCATGGCGGTTACATATATCCTTTGGTACTTTATATGATGAGTTCATGGCAGTTACATATATCCTCTGGTACTTTATACGATGAGTTCATGGTAGTTACATATATCCTTTGGTACTTTATATGATGAGTTCATGGCAGTTACATACATCCTCTGGTACTTTATATGATGAGTTCATGGCAGTTACATATATCCTCTGGTACTTTATATGATGAGTTCATGGTAGTTACATATATCCTTTGGTATTTTATATGATGAGTTCATGGCGGTTACATATATCCTTTGGTATTTTATACGATGAGTTCATGGCGGTTACATATATCCTCTAGTACTTTATATGATGAGTTCATGGCGGTTACATATATCCTCTGGTACTTTATATGATGAGTTAATGGCAGTTACATACATCCTCTGCTACTTTATATGATGAGTTCATGGCAGTTACATATATCCTTTGGTACTTTATATGATGAGTTCATGGCGGTTACATACATCTTTTGGTACTTTATATGATGAGTTCATGGTAGTTACATATATCCTTTGGTATTTTATATGATGAGTTCATGGCAGTTACATACATCCTCTGGTACTTTATATGATGAGTTCATGGCAGTTACATACATCTTTTGGTACTTTATATGATGAGTTCATGGTAGTTACATATATCCTTTGGTACTTTATATGATGAGTTCATGGCAGTTACATATATCCTTTGGTACTTTATATGATGAGTTCATTGCAGTTACATATATCCTTTGGTATTTTATATGATGAGTTCATGGCAGTTACATACATCCTCTGGTACTTTATATGATGAGTTCATGGCAGTTACATACATCTTTTGGTACTTTATATGATGAGTTCATGGTAGTTACATACATCCTTTGGTACTTTATATGATGAGTTCATTGCAGTTACATATATCCACTGGTACTTTATATGATGAGTTCATGGCAGTTACATACATCTTTTGGTACTTTATATGATGAGTTCATGGTAGTTACATACATCCTCTGGTACTTTATATGATGAGTTCATGGCAGTTACATATATCCTCTGCTACTTTATATGATGAGTTCATGGCAGTTACATATATCCTCTGGTACTTTATATGATGAGTTCATGGCAGTTACATATATCCTTTGGTACTTTATATGATGAGTTCATGGCGGTTACATATATCCTTTGGTACTTTATATGATGAGTTCATGGCAGTTACATATATCATCTGGTACTTTATATGATGAGTTCATGGCAGTTACATATATCATCTGGTACTTTATATGATGAGTTCATGGCAGTTACATACATTCTCTGGTACTTTATATGATGAGTTCATTGCAGTTACATATATCCTTTGGTATTTTATATGATGAGTTCATGGCGGTTACATATATCCTTTGGTACTTTATATGATGAGTTCATGGCAGTTACATATATCCTTTGGTACTTTATATGATGAGTTCATGGCAGTTACATATATCCTCTGGTACTTTATACGATGAGTTCATGGCAGTTACATATATCCTTTGGTACTTTATATGATGAGTTCATGGCAGTTACATACATCCTCTGGTACTTTATATGATGAGTTCATGGCAGTTACATATATCCTCTGGTACTTTATATGATGAGTTCATGGTAGTTACATATATCCTCTGCTACTTTATATGATGAGTTCATTGCAGTTACATATATCCTTTGGTATTTTATATGATGAGTTCATGGCGGTTACATACATCCTCTGGTACTTTATATGATGAGTTCATTGCAGTTACATATATCTTTTGGTACTTTATATGATGAGTTCATGGCAGTTACATATATCTTTTGGTATTTTATATGATGAGTTCATGGCGGTTACATATATCCTTTGGTATTTTATATGATGAGTTCATGGCGGTTACATATATCCTCTAGTACTTTATATGATGAGTTCATGGCGGTTACATATATCCTCTGGTACTTTATATGATGAGTTCATGGCAGTTACATACATCCTCTGCTACTTTATTTGATGAGTTCATGGCAGTTACATATATCCTTTGGTACTTTATATGATGAGTTCATGGCGGTTACATACATCTTTTGGTACTTTATATGATGAGTTCATGGCGGTTACATATATCCTTTGGTATTTTATACGATGAGTTCATGGCGGTTACATATATCCTCTAGTACTTTATATGATGAGTTCATGGCGGTTACATATATCCTCTGGTACTTTATATGATGAGTTAATGGCAGTTACATACATCCTCTGCTACTTTATATGATGAGTTCATGGCAGTTACATATATCCTTTGGTACTTTATATGATGAGTTCATGGCGGTTACATACATCTTTTGGTACTTTATATGATGAGTTCATGGTAGTTACATATATCCTTTGGTATTTTATATGATGAGTTCATGGCAGTTACATACATCCTCTGGTACTTTATATGATGAGTTCATGGCAGTTACATACATCTTTTGGTACTTTATATGATGAGTTCATGGTAGTTACCTATATCCTTTGGTACTTTATATGATGAGTTCATGGCAGTTACATATATCCTTTGGTACTTTATATGATGAGTTCATTGCAGTTACATATATCCTTTGGTATTTTATATGATGAGTTCATGGCAGTTACATACATCCTCTGGTACTTTATATGATGAGTTCATGGCAGTTACATACATCTTTTGGTACTTTATATGATGAGTTCATGGTAGTTACATACATCCTTTGGTACTTTATATGATGAGTTCATTGCAGTTACATATATCCACTGGTACTTTATATGATGAGTTCATGGCAGTTAAATACATCTTTTGGTACTTTATATGATGAGTTCATGGTAGTTACATACATCCTCTGGTACTTTATATGATGAGTTCATGGCAGTTACATATATCCTCTGCTACTTTATATGATGAGTTCATGGCAGTTACATATATCCTCTGGTACTTTATATGATGAGTTCATGGCAGTTACATATATCCTTTGGTACTTTATATGATGAGTTCATGGCGGTTACATATATCCTTTGGTACTTTATATGATGAGTTCATGGCAGTTACATATATCATCTGGTACTTTATATGATGAGTTCATGGCAGTTACATATATCATCTGGTACTTTATATGATGAGTTCATGGCAGTTACATACATTCTCTGGTACTTTATATGATGAGTTCATTGCAGTTACATATATCCTTTGGTATTTTATATGATGAGTTCATGGCGGTTACATATATCCTTTGGTACTTTATATGATGAGTTCATGGCAGTTACATATATCCTCTGGTACTTTATACGATGAGTTCATGGCAGTTACATATATCCTTTGGTACTTTATATGATGAGTTCATGGCAGTTACATACATCCTCTGGTACTTTATATGATGAGTTCATGGCAGTTACATATATCCTCTGGTACTTTATATGATGAGTTCATGGTAGTTACATATATCCTCTGCTACTTTATATGATGAGTTCATTGCAGTTACATATATCCTTTGGTATTTTATATGATGAGTTCATGGCGGTTACATATATCCTTTGGTACTTTATATGATGAGTTCATGGCAGTTACATATATCTTTTGGTACTTTATATGATGAGTTCATGGCAGTTACATATATCTTTTGGTATTTTATATGATGAGTTCATTGCGGTTACATATATCCTTTGGTATTTTATATGATGAGTTCATGGCGGTTACATATATCCTCTAGTACTTTATATGATGAGTTCATGGCGGTTACATATATCCTCTGGTACTTTATATGATGAGTTCATGGCAGTTACATATATCCTTTGGTACTTTATATGATGAGTTCATTGCAGTTACATATATCCTTTGGTATTTTATATGATGAGTTCATGGCAGTTACATACATCCTCTGGTACTTTATATGATGAGTTCATGGCAGTTACATACATCTTTTGGTAGTTTATATGATGAGTTCATGGTAGTTACATACATCCTTTGTTACTTTATATGATGAGTTCATTGCAGTTACATATATCCACTGGTACTTTATATGATGAGTTCATGGCAGTTACATACATCCTCTGGTACTTTATATGATGAGTTCATGGCAGTTACATATATCCTCTGCTACTTTATATGATGAGTTCATGGCAGTTACATATATCCTCTGCTACTTTATATGATGAGTTCATGGTAGTTACATATATCCTCTGGTACTTTATACGATGAGTTCATGGCAGTTACATACATCCACTGGTACTTTATATGATGAATTCATGGCAGTTACATATATCCTCTGCTACTTTATATGATGAGTTCATGGCAGTTACATACATCCTCTGGTACTTTATATGATGAGTTCATGGCAGTTACATATATCCTCTGGTACTTTATATGATGAGTTCATGGTAGTTACATATATCCTCTGCTACTTTATATGATGAGTTCATTGCAGTTACATATATCCTTTGGTATTTTATATGATGAGTTCATGGCGGTTACATATATCCTTTGGTACTTTATATGATGAGTTCATGGCAGTTACATATATCGTCTGGTACTTTATACGATGAGTTCATGGCAGTTACATATATCCTTTGGTACTTTATATGATGAGTTCATGGCAGTTACATACATCCTCTGGTACTTTATATGATGAGTTCATGGCAGTTACATATATCCTCTGGTACTTTATATGATGAGTTCATGGTAGTTACATATATCCTCTGCTACTTTATATGATGAGTTCATTGCAGTTACATATATCCTTTGGTATTTTATATGATGAGTTCATGGCGGTTACATACATCCTCTGGTACTTTATATGATGAGTTCATTGCAGTTACATATATCTTTTGGTACTTTATATGATGAGTTCATGGCAGTTACATATATCTTTTGGTATTTTATATGATGAGTTCATGGCGGTTACATATATCCTTTGGTATTTTATATGATGAGTTCATGGCGGTTACATATATCCTCTAGTACTTTATATGATGAGTTCATGGCGGTTACATATATCTTCTGGTACTTTATATGATGAGTTCATGGCAGTTACATACATCCTCTGCTACTTTATTTGATGAGTTCATGGCAGTTACATATATCCTTTGGTACTTTATATGATGAGTTCATGGCGGTTACATACATCTTTTGGTACTTTATATGATGAGTTCATGGCGGTTACATATATCCTTTGGTATTTTATACGATGAGTTCATGGCGGTTACATATATCCTCTAGTACTTTATATGATGAGTTCATGGCGGTTACATATATCCTCTGGTACTTTATATGATGAGTTCATGGCAGTTACATACATCCTCTGCTACTTTATATGATGAGTTCATGGCAGTTACATATATCCTTTGGTACTTTATATGATGAGTTCATGGCGGTTACATACATCTTTTGGTACTTTATATGATGAGTTCATGGTAGTTACATATATCCTTTGGTATTTTATATGATGAGTTCATGGCAGTTACATACATCCTCTGGTACTTTATATGATGAGTTCATGGCAGTTACATACATCTTTTGGTACTTTATATGATGAGTTCATGGTAGTTACATATATCCTTTGGTACTTTATATGATGAGTTCATGGCAGTTACATATATCCTTTGGTACTTTATATGATGAGTTCATTGCAGTTACATATATCCTTTGGTATTTTATATGATGAGTTCATGGCAGTTACATACATCCTCTGGTACTTTATATGATGAGTTCATGGCAGTTACATACATCTTTTGGTACTTTATATGATGAGTTCATGGTAGTTACATACATCCTTTGGTACTTTATATGATGAGTTCATTGCAGTTACATATATCCACTGGTACTTTATATGATGAGTTCATGGCAGTTACATACATCTTTTGGTACTTTATATGATGAGTTCATGGTAGTTACATACATCCTCTGGTACTTTATATGATGAGTTCATGGCAGTTACATATATCCTCTGCTACTTTATATGATGAGTTCATGGCAGTTACATATATCCTCTGCTACTTTATATGATGAGTTCATTGCAGTTACATATATCCTTTGGTATTTTATATGATGAGTTCATGGCAGTTACATACATCCTCTGGTACTTTATATGATGAGTTCATGGCAGTTACATACATCTTTTGGTACTTTATATGATGAGTTCATGGTAGTTACATACATCCTCTGGTACTTTATATGATGAGTTCATGGCAGTTACATATATCCTTTGGTACTTTATATGATGAGTTCATGGCAGTTACATACATCCTCTGGTACTTTATATGAGTTCATGGCAGTTACATATATCCTTTGGTACTTTATATGATGAGTTCATGGCAGTTACATACATCCTCTGGTACTTTATATGATGAGTTCATGGCAGTTACATACATCCTCTGGTACTTTATATGATGAGTTCATGGCAGTTACATACATCCTCTGGTACTTTATATGATGAGTTCATGGCAGTTACTTATATCGTTTGGTACTTTATATGATGAGTTCATGGCGGTTACATATATCCTCTAGTACTTTATATGATGAGTTCATGGCAGTTACATACATCCTTTGGTACTTTATATGATGAGTTCATGGCAGTTACATACATCCTCTGGTACTTTATATGATGAGTTCATGGCAGTTACATACATCCTCTGGTACTTTATATGAGTTCATGGTAGTTACATACATCCTTTGGTACTTTATATGATGAGTTCATGGCAGTTACATATATCCTCTGCTACTTTATATGATGAGTTCATGGCAGTTACATATATCCTCTGCTACTTTATATGATGAGTTCATTGCAGTTACATATATCCTTTGGTATTTTATATGATGAGTTCATGGCAGTTACATACATCCTCTGGTACTTTATATGAGTTCATGGTAGTTACATACATCCTTTGGTACTTTATATGATGAGTTCATGGCAGTTACATACATCCTTTGGTACTTTATATGATGAGTTCATGGTAGTTACATACATCCTCTGGTACTTTATATGATGAGCTCATGGCAGTTACATATATCCTTTGGTACTTTATATGAGTTCATGGCAGTTACATACATCCTCTGGTACTTTATATGAGGAATTCATACATATATCCTCTGGTACTTTATATGATGAGCTCATGGCAATTACATACATCCTCTGGTACTTTATATGATGAACTCATACATATATCCAGTTGGTCTTAACAAAAATTTGCCTTAATATTTATGTACGATTTCTGACATTCTGTTTAGCTCGTAGTGTGATACTAATACACAAAACAATTCTCCTTCTTTTAGAAACTGTTTAGTTTTAAAGTTTTTAACTCATTAAAGGTCAAAGTAAAATATATTTGCATAATGCATGTTATAGGTAGCATTTGCAATAAAACTTTTAATTCTAATAATTAATATCATTTAAACCTAATTTGCATTAAAGTAACTGACAATAATTTAACTTTCTATTTGTTCAATAGGGTTATTGGACTTTTATTTAAGTAATTATTCCTGCACTTTCGAAGAAAGTTCGAGGATATTGGGATTGTCGCCGTCTGTCCTTCACACTTTCTTGTAACATCAACTCCTCCTTCGCTTTTGGATTTAGGAGTTTAATTTCTGTATTGAATGGTTGCATACTACCTGTAGTTGCGCAATAAGGTTTTAGAATTGTAAATTTACATGGGGTCCACAGGGGTCGAACTTCGAAAATTTTAAATTCAAGATTGTGACGTAATCTCCTCTTTCATTTTTCAATTTATGCGTTTTATTTCTATACGGTATTTGTGTGCACCATATTTATATGTGCAGTAAGATTCTCGAATTTCTTTTTAAATTGGGGTCTAACGGGATCAAATTTTAAAAATTGAATATTTAAGCTTGTGATGTAAACTCCTATTTCATTTTTCAGTTTATGCATTTTTTAAAATATTTCTATACAGTATTGTCATACACTATATGTAGATGTGCAATAAGGTTTTAGAATTTTGATATTCAAAACTTGGAGCCCATAGGGATCAAATTTTGAAACTTGTGACCTGAAAATGTTCATAACAATTTGGAATACTTCGGCAATAAGAGGCAAGACTTCCTTTTGGCACCCCTTGCGCATGTGTCTGTAACCGGCTTCCCTTGATTAATATAGAAGTTATAGAACCGTAACAGGTTTATAACCACCCTCCATTAGCTGCGCTAGTGGAGTACTCCTTTAGCTCAGTTGGTAGAGCGGTGGACTACTGAACCAAAGGTTCCGGGTTCGATCCCCGGTTGGTGCGGTAGGTAATTTTGGGAGACAAATGATGCTCTACTATGCTTATTCCGTCAACCAAGGGGTGCCAAAAGGAAGTCTTTCCAAAACTTATTTAATGTTCATAAAATTAAATTTTCGTCGATTTACTTTTAATATAAATTCATTGAATAGTGAAAGTCTGCTAAATCTATTTTTAGAAACGTCAGCTCGATCGTAACCAATGTGCAGAAATACTCGGTGCCCAATGAAAAAAGTTCTATAATTCACATTATCGCGAGAATTTCTACCCGCAGCCATTTTGTAGCGTACTATATTGGCGTTACTTTTCCCTTCCCATTGATTCCCCTGTCTTTATTCAGGCGTCATTTTGTAAACATGTCAGACGAAAAAAGAGGTAATAAAACTCTCACAAAGCGGAATATTTCTTAAAATTCATACATTTTATTAAATTATTGTCTGTTAAATTCATCATATGGCCGCTAAATTTAAACGTTCTTCTTCGATAAAAGGCACTTTCATTCTCTATCAATTCACAGGTATGTTGACCGTTGCCTTTGGCGTTGTATAGTGTATGGGGCTGTTATTTGCACAGGCGCTTGGGTACAGGTTGGTATGTTGAAATTATGTATATTTGTGTAATAAAATCTTTATTTTTTGATTTGACAACATATGATACCATAATACGCATGTCCGACCTAGTTTTTAGTCATTTTAACATGTTTGATACAATTAGTCATTTTAACATGTTTGATACAATCCCTTGTTTGTGTATCTATATATTATAATATATAGATACACAAACAAGGGATTGTATCAAACATGTTAAAATGACTAAAAACTAGGTCGGACATGCGTATTATGGTATCATATGTTGTCAAATCAAGAAATAAAGATTTTATTACACAAATATACATAATTTCAAAATACCAACCTGTACCCAAGCGCCTGTGGTTATTTGTAGAAAACGAATGCCTGTGTTCTCAATGTAAAACTAAAATTTTTATACATGTAACTTGTAAGGGATGCACGTGGCTCGTGAGAGTTTCTTATCAGTTGTTTATATATTATTATTAGATTTTCAGAACCCCAACGCTTTAACTTTTTCATACACAAGTCACAAATATTTTTTATTCATTCCATCAGAGATTCATAAATATTAAAAATTCTTTAACACAAATCTAGGTTACAGTGAACAAGAGTATCCCTTACAAGAGCCACCTCCAGCCTACAGCCAGCCCCCTCCCCAGTACAGTTGGCATGGACAGAGCTATGCTCCACAGGATCATCCTGCCTTTCCACCAGCACCAGTTCAAGGATATGAGACTGCATATAGAGTGGTATACACCAATATTAGTCAAAACATTTTTGTTGGCTCTGAATAAAAACAGAATACTACCACATAGATCAAAACCGATTTAAGAATTATATATATAGTTTAGTTGAACTAGTATGCATTACAGTTTAGGGGCCAACTGAAGCACCCTCTGGGATTTTCTCACTATGTTGAAGAACCAATTGGCGGCCTTGGGCTGTTTTCTGCTTTTTGGTCTGGTTGTTGTCTCTTTGACACATTCCTCGTTTCCATTCTCTATTCTATATACCGTGGATGATTTTATTCCTTTTTAACAATTCCATTTTTGGCAGTCCAGCTTAGGTCATTATGGTTTATAAGTCATATAGAAAATGGCTTCTGGTTGGTAAAATCATTCCTGACATACAGAGATGAGCCTAACAGGAGATCAATTGATCAGTTTAACCTACAAAACATGTAGCTACAATAATATATAGCTAATTTGACAGATAGCAAACAAATTATATGTGATATCCAGTAAGTTAGTGGAATCTTCTAAAACTACTGGGGATAGAAAGCTGAATTTTGAATCACAAGTCACTTTATATATGACAACTTGACCAGTGTTGTCTGTTTTTATACCCCGCCACGAATATGGCCATGGCATATATATTTACCCTTGTCCGTCTGTCCGTACGTACATCCAAACGTCCCGATTCTGGTTAAGTTTTGTGTTTAGCTCCATTTCTTAGAAACCTATAGTAATATATCAATGATATTTCACCACTACAGTCCTCTTATATAGTACAACATAGTTCAGCAACACTTAGGTTGCTGTGACCTACATTTCATGCTTCAGTGACTTTGGTTAAGTTTTGCGTTTAGGTTCATTTCTTCGGAAATAAGCATAGTGTATCAATTAAACTTCATCAGTGGATGTGCCTTGGATAGTACTGAGCAGTCATACAATAATTGGATCATTATGACCTACATTTTATGCTTGAGCGACTCTGGTTAATTTTTATGTTTAGGTTCATTTCTTTGGAACTAAGCACAGTGTATCAATGAAACTTCATCAGTGGATGTGCCTTGGATAGTACTGAGCATTCATACATGATGACCTACATTTTAGGCGGTTATCGGTGTCTTACAGACACAATTTCTAGTTTTTTATGCAATCCCTGAGGACACATTCCTTATTCCGTAGGGATCATGAGAGCGAAAAACAATTTTCCTTAAACTCATCTTACAGTATTTGAGATAGTGCATGTATCAGGAAAATTAGTACATACTGTTAGTACTACAAGAGTTGTCTGTGTTGAACTTAACTAAGTTTTTGGAACTTTGATATTTGGAATGAGACCAAAATTAATGTATTTCAGTTTATCTTGTAAGTATTGAAACCTTAACTACTAGGGATAGAAAGTTGGAAATAAAATCAAGACTCACATTATACATGCCAACTGGACAAGTGGTATCGGAGTTTTCATGGTACCCCTGCAGGAATATTTCATAAAGAGTCAAGAAAGCGAAAATCTATTGTTCTCAAATTCTCACATTATTTGAGATAGGATCATGTACATTTGTAATTTTGTAAGATTTGTTTACGCCAAAGGTTTGGAAATTTTGGTATTTGCCCAGAGGCCAGAATCATGAGTGATAATGTATTTCGAGTTATACAGTAATTAATGAAATCTTCAGAACTGCTAGAGATATAAAGTTGAACTTTGAATCACATTACACATTATAAATGTATATACATATTCCAACTTGATCAGTGGGGTAGGAATTATTATGTGACCTCTGGGGTTATATTCCTAAAGGGGTCCAGAAAGCAAAAAATAGATTTTCCTTGAACTACTTTTAGAGATGCATCCTAGAACATTTTGTACTAAGCACTGTAAGCTGTCTAGGCTTTAGGTTTCATAATTATGATACTTGCTTAACTGCTAGAATTATAAGCAAAAATGTATTTCAAGTTATCCGGTAGCAAAGAAATTTTCTGAATAACAGATGTACTGGCTATACATTGTACATGCTATAGAAATTTGAAACTTGAATCACAACTCACATTAACTATACATGTACATTTGTATCAACTTGACAAATGTAATTAGAATTCTCATCAGATATGCAACCCCTGGGAGTATATTCCAAAAACAAAATCTGTTGTCTTTGAAATCTTCTTACACTGTTTGAGATATTATCATGAAATTTGTTTGATATTAACACTTTAAGAGTTGTCTGTTTAAAGGTACATGTACTTATAGGAATTCTGACATGTTCTATATGGCCAGCAGTATGGGTGAACATTTATTTTGTGTTATCCAGTAACAAGTGAAATCTAAATTACTACTGGCATATATACATGTATGTCAACTTGACTAATGGTGTCAGAACTATCATTCATCCTCTATTCTTTAGGGGATCGAAAAAGAGAGAAATGGATTGTCTTTAAACTCAACATTCAGTACGTGAGATTGCATTATGAGACTTTATTTAAAATTAAAACAATAATCGTTGTCTGTTCCAATGATTTCACAATTTTGATATTTATGCAGTGGCACTTATATAATTTCACAATTTTGATATTTATGCAGTGGCACTTATATAAAATGTATGCCTTGTTTCATGTACATGTATTTTCTATCAGAATTACTTTGCTGTGATCATAAACACTTTGGTATTAATTGTTATATCAAATTTTCAGACTGCACCTGGTATGGTAACCATGACAGAACCACCACCTCCAGATTACATGACGAGGGCCATTGTAGTTACTGTATGCTGTTTCTGGCCAATTGGTATTTTTGCTATCATGAAAGCAAGTGAGGTAAGTGTAACAGCTGTGAAAAAAAATTGAATTTACCTATCAATATTTGGTGATGATCAGAAATTTAACACTTTTTCCAGAAATAAATTTCTTTTGACCTTCATTGCGTGCTAATTATGTCTCCCCTTCTCGAAGGGAGACATATTGTTTTAGTGAATTTTATTCTTCCTCTTCTAATCAAATTTTTTGTCCGGAACATAACTTTTTTGTTTCTTGAGCTAGCCTCATGATATTTGGAAGGTATATGCGTCAGGTCATGGCGGAGTGCAGAGTACCACATTTGGGTCCCTGGGGGTCAGTCCCCACCCCCTAGCCTGTAAAATGTAGGCTAAAATAACAAAATACTTAATATTTTGAAAACCATTGTGATCCCCACCCTATAACCATATATATTATTACTCCTTATGATAAGACAAATCATTTGGTACCATAGGGGGTCTGAGGGGGGTCATGCCCCACCCCCTCAAACGATAAAATACTAAATATTCTGAAAACCATTGAGATCCCCACCCTATAACCATATATATTATTACTCCTTATGATAAGACGAATCATTTGGTACCATAGGGGGGTCTGAGGGGGGTCATGTCCCACCCCCTCAAATGATAAAATACTAAATATTCTGAAAACCATTGAGATCCCCACCCTATAACCATATATATTATTACTCCTTATGATAAGACGAATCATTTGGTACTATAGGGGGTCTGAGGGGGGGGTCATGCCCCACCCCCTTCAATGACAAAATACTTATTATTCTGAGAACCATTGAGATCCCCACCCTATAACCATATATATTATTACTCCTTATGATAAGACGAATCATTTGGTACCATAGGGGGTCTGAGGGGGGGTCATGCCCCACCCCCTTAAATGATAAAATACTTAATATTTTGAAAACCATTGTGATCCCCACCCTATAACCATATATATTATTACTCCTTATGATAAGACAAATCATTTGGTACCATAGGGGGGTCTGAGGGGGGTCATGCCCCACCCCCTCAAATGATAAAATACTAAATATGCCGAAAACCATTGAGATCCCAACCCAATAGTGTTCTTCTTCCTCTTCTAATCAAATTTTTTGTCCGGAACATAACTTTTTTGTTTCTTGAGCTAGCCTCATGATATTTGGAAGGTATATGCATCAGGTCAAGGCGGAGTGCAGAGTACCACATTCAGTCCCCACCCCCTAGCCTACATTATCTTGAAAAGGGTTGAAATCCCCACCCTTAAACCATATATTTTATTATTCATGATAACAAGACAAGTTGAATGCAGTATACATCTGAGCCCCGGGGGTCATCCGCTACCCCTCAAGACCAGAAACCTTAATTTATCTTAAAAATGGTTGAAATCCCCACCCCTAAACCATATATTGTACTACTCATGGTTACAAGACGAGTTGAATGCAATATGCATCTTAGCCCTGGGGGTCATCCCCACCCCCTCAAAATCAGAAACCTTATTTTATCTTAAAAATGGTTGGAATCCCCACCCCTAAACCATATATTGTACTAGTCATGGTTACAAGACCAGTTGTATGCAATATACATCTTAGCCTTGGGGGTCATCCCCACCCCCACAAGATCAGAAACCTTATTTTATCTTAAAAATGGTTGGAATCCCCACCCCTAAACCATATATTGTACTACTCATGGTTACAAGACGAGTTGAATGCAATATGTCTTGGCCCCAGGGGGTCATCCCACCCCCTCAAGACCAGAAACCTTAATTTATCTTAAAAATGGTTCAGATCCCTTCCCCAAAACTATATATTACCTTATTCATTCCTTGTTGAAGCACATATCTGTAGGTAACTACATGTATTATGTACCATAGCTCTTAATTTGCCACCTTGATGATCCCTAAAAAATGTTTAAAAAACTATGGGTATGGAAGGGGAGACATCAGTTTTAGCGTGCTAAAACAGTCCAGCATGCTGGACTCCTGTGACAACAGTACCTCTAGTTCCTTTTAATTTTCAGTATAAGCCCATGTTTATTTAGATTATGAAATTGATTGAAATGAGAGATTTATAAGTAATTTTTTTGTAAAGGAAGTTTTGTTTGCAATAGGTATATTCAAAGAAAGTTCCATATTTTCTTTTTTTTAGTAAAGAATTTGAAATTTTTTAACAGGCTCTATCATTTGGTCTTATTCAAGTAAATAAATAGAGAGAGAAGTTCTTTGATAATTTCTCATTTTTTTTTTACAAGAAGAATAAGGGTACTTTAGTGTAAAAAAATCACAGTATAATAAACATTAATCCCAAATTAAATGTGTCAATCACGCTGTATATCCCCGCGCCACTGTTGTGTTGATTACAAAATTAAGTGTTACGAGTTCAATCAAAGGAATATTTCACAAAAGAACGATAACATTTTTTCACTGTTTCACTACCATTTCTTCTTTTTTAAATAATTCAGCCAGTGCTATGAATGGCAAAACACAAATGATCAAAGAAATTATACTCAGATGTGACAATAACTTTAGTAATGAATTGGACAGTTAAGATAGTAGTCATAATGTTAAATGAAGTGTGACTGATTAGGATATCATACATTGATAATTTAAATACATGTATTAAACTGTTTTTTAAGAGTGCTGCATTGGTGGTCTCGTGGTAGCGTGCTTGCCCCGAGTGCGGAAGGTCGCGGATTGGATCCCCGGCCGAGTCAAACCAAAGACATTAAAATTGGTATTTGCTACTTCTCCGTCAAGCACGCGGCATCTAGGAGTAAGAGCAAAGACTGGTCGGCTCGGAGTCAGTATAATGTGTCAGTGTGAGGTGATATGTCTTCCTGCGGACAGTTACCTCGTGACCTAGCACATTAAAAATCCGACTTAGCGTGTCGGTCTAGTACAAAGCAGGAATCATATTCATTATCATATCAACATGTTCTCGTCCTTAAATGCACCTGGTTGCCACTGGACGGTAAACAATAATTCATCCATCCTGTTTTTATGATGACATGTTCTACTAATTAAGTGTAAATTTACCAAAGTTGGAGTATCAATTTTGGAAATTAAATGGTTAGCCTAAGTCTTGTGACATTAATATGCATGGTTGCTACATTGTAGATACATTTCCAAAAAAAGAAGATCTTAGAATCTTTCAGGAAATTTACCAAAATTGGAGTTACTATTTTTTTTGAAATCCAAATATTCCATTTAATTTTGGAAATTTAATCATTCCCTATACAGCTGTTGCTTTTTTGTAAACAAATATGTATGGTTACTAGGTACTTTTCCAAAAATTCAGATCTTAGAGTCTTTCAGGAAATTTACCAAATTTGGAATTCCATTTTTGGAAATTGAATGATAACTTTAACTCTAATGATATTAATGGTTATTAATATGCATGGTTGCTAGATACATTTCCAAAAAATGAAGGTTTTAAAAGTCTTTCAGGAAATTTACCAAAGTTGGAATTTCATTTTTGGAAATTAAATTGTTACCTTAACTCTTGTGACATTAATGGTTATTTATATGCATGGTTGCTAGATACATTTTCCAAAAAATGAACGTCTTAGAGTCTTTCAGGAAATTTACCAAAGTTGGAATTATTTTTTGTGAAATCTAAATATTCCATTTAACAGCCATTATTCTGCTAGTGTCTGATAGTATTGTTGATTGGTAATTTTTAAAAATTAATAAGTCTGAGACTCTTCCAGAAAATTTTTTCTGCCCCAAGGGCAAATTTCAAAATTCTGAGACCTTCGGCACTGACAACTTTTAAAGTGCTAGTGATGCATCATTTTTTATGTTTCTACTGCTTAGGGTGTAAGAGGAGTTCTGTGACAATCGATTTTGAGATTTCTTAACTCTCTTGTTGCTATGCCCTCAGGGGTTTCAGAAAAATTCTCATGTCACTTTTGAATTTGCCATATGTAATATGTAATACAAGTCATGGTTTCAGTTTCAGCGTTTTAGTCCCAAATAGTTTAGAAGATTTCACTATTTACTGGATATCGCAAAATCTGTTTTTTGCTCATAATTATGCCCTAAGGGCAAATTCCAAAGTTCCGAGACCTTCGGCACAATCTACATCAACAATGCTAAAATGATGAAAATTTCTATCTCTTATGGTTCCTGAGATAATCCTGGACATTATGTACATACATACGGCAAATAGAAAACAATATCCCTGATGCTTCGCTAGCGTGGGGATAATTACAGTTTGCTTAATAATTGTTTAAAATTACACTAGAAAGAAGCATAATTTTTCATCTGTTCAGATAAGTGAAATTTGTAAATATTTTCCATACCAACGTTAGTAAATTTGACATTGGTTATAATTTTTGGTAGAGATCCTTGTAGAAATTTCCTGAGCACTTACAAACCTTAGTTCATTCAATTTTTTGCATTTTTGAAAGTCTCAGTTCTGAAATCATAAATTTTTGTTGTTGATTAATCAATCCTATTGAGTTTTCCAGATAATTGAATGAATATTTTTTACACTATGTAATATACAATTAATAGCAAACGCAATGTGTGAGATTTAAAAAAAAACATTGCATTCACCTTGTCTGTTCATTCGTCTGTCTGTCCATTCCTCCAACAAATATTTCTGTCACACTTTTCTCAGAAAATGAAATGGCTTTATATTTGGCCAGCAGGTTAATAGTGATGAGTTATAACCTGTGAGCAATTTTCGGATCTGTGGAACTCCATTTACTGTTTGCCAATACTTTGAATTTTTCAATATGTTAAATCAACATAAATTTTTGTCACACTTTTCTCTGATATTAATGAACAGAATGACTTCATACTTAGTCAGCAGCTTGACAACAAAAAGTTTTGACATTTTCGATACTGTCGGACACCTACATCCTGTTTGCGGATACGTCAAATTACAAGTAGGGGTATTCTTGGCATGACATTGCATTCAATCTTGTTGTGATTTTTATGCCCTTTTCTACCATTCATTTCTGAAATATTGTAAACGGTAATTTATATGTCCCAAAATCGAAAACTGAACTGTTTAAAAAGTCATTCAGCTACACTGGGCCTTTTCTATGGAACAGTCTACCAAGCTCAGTGCGAAACACAAAGAGTTTTGGGACTTTTAAACAAAATCTAAAGAATTATTTGTTAAATAAACAGTAGGTCTCAATCCTGTGTATTTGCCTAAATGTATTGTACTATGCAAATATTTTGACAATATTGTGTATTATTTTGTAATGTTTTTTATATATGCTTTAAATTGTAAATGAGGGCCTGAGGGAAGATTACAAATGTAGTTTGTACTAACTGTGCTACCCTCTTGAAATAAAGTATTATTATTATTATTAATGTACAGTGGTTGGTAGTGATAGAATGAAATGTTAGGCTTGTAATAAAATTCTAATGAAGAAAAACTTTTTATTTTAGAGTCGAGCAGCATATGCTAGAGGAGATATAGCAGGCTCCAAGGAGAATTCAAGGTCAGCCAAACAGCTGTCAAACATTGGAATTGCAGCAGGAGCTGTATCCATCATTATTTTGATCATCTTGATTGGAGTATACTTTGGTCTTATTCTGAACATGAACCAGCTATAGCTGATATCAAACTGATTTACAGTTATTGAATACATCCTTTTTTCTGTTTATGCTGTTTTTTTTAATGCAAATATATATTTGGAACTAATAATTTATACATAAAAAATCTGAAAATGTGGTTTTAAAATACTTGGCAACTGACTTGTCATTGTTAATTGAACAATGTTAGAAGTGTCTTTTGTTTCTTTATTATTTTATTTCTTCTATTTGCTTTAAGGTTGAGTATCAGTAACTGAGCTACATCTGGTGGATTGCAGTAATATTCCATGTAATTGTCACACAGTTTGTGTGGTTTTATATGATATTTGATGAATGTTATACATATATGTGTGGTGGTACATGATATTTGATGAATGTTATACATATGTGTGGTGGTACATGATATTTGATGAATGTTATACATATGTGTGTGGTGGTACATGATATTTGATGAATGTTATTCATATGTGTGGTGGTACATGATATTTGATGAATGTTATTAACATTTTCTTTTGATAGCTTTTGTAACACGAATTGTCCATGGCTAAACATAAATTATAGAGAGCATTGTTATTTTGTTTCTTTCTGGACCCATTAAATTATAATGATGAGTTTCAATATCTTGAGGGTAAAGACACAAAATTTTGAGTGTTTTTGTCAGTTTTTCAGCAATATCTAAATAAATTATAATGACAAAATTAGTATGAATATGGTGCTGTGTCTTGTATTTATTAGACCTTTGAGAATTGAGCTGTGTGAAAAATTCATGACTGTGTAGGGCATGACAACTGGTACTTGACCTTAATTGTAAAAACCCCAAAAAATTATTTTTTAAAGATTAGCTTCAAAGCTACACAAGGTTTTACTATTTTATATTTGTTTATGTATTCTATTTGTTGATTTTAAAACAAAAAGTTAAGAGCAGACTTTTTGAGAGAGATAAAAAATGATTTAAAAAGACTGTGCATGAATGGAATAATTTCAGGACAGTTTTTAGACAGGAGTTGTATTATATAAAGGGTTTATTTATAGTTAATTTTGAATATAAGCCAGTATTTTTTAAGTTTTATCTTTTTTATTTTTTTTCTCCATAAATTCATATCATTACTTTTATGTAATTTTTATTTAAACACACCATATATACCAGTACATAGATTTATACACTAGTTAATGTGCACAGTTTTTTTATGTTGTTTTATTTTGATTATAAAAGATCTGTTTCTTTCATATCTTCCTTTAAGGGGGTACAGAACACCTAAGGGAGTTAACTCTTTAAAAATCAGCTGAACATTTAAAGAGAAATCAAGCTTCTCAATGATCAAAATTAGTGTTTGTTAAACTGCTATATATCCAATGAAATTATTCCTGTAAAATGTGTGGTTTAAATGTATGGAAATTTTTATATTTTTGTCAACAGGTCAAACTAAATATTTCGCCAAAATTTTATGAAAATTAAAACGAGCCAAATCTATTTTAGTCAAAGTGTTGGGTACCCCCTTAAATAAACACATTTATTTTTAATTTTGTATCAGTATGAATTGTTTATATTGTGAAGAAATTTCTTAGTGAAAATATTTTATGTAAAACGATTGCAATGATATTTTTGTTTATTAACATTATTGTACTATGTTATGGTTTCAGTTTTATTCTTTATCTACATGTATCTACATCTCCTTTTTTTCTGTCTGCTAATATTAAGTATCAGAAACCACCAAATCTTTTGATTGTAGAAAATATTTAAAAATACAATATTGAAAATGAATCTCTTATAAATTAATGAAAATTCCCAATTTATTTTTGTTTGAAATGTGTATTTAATTCATATATCTATATATAATGTGTTTCTTAACATAATATAATCCTGATAATGTGATAGTTATGATAAGCTAATGTATAATTATGCTAGATATACTTAATCTCTGTTTTTACATCAATATGAAATTTTGTATTAGAATTTTTTATCTGTTTTTACATATGTACCAAAATATTTAGACATTCCAAAAATTTTATAAATATTAATATTATTTATAAACTCTTAATAAAGAGTAATTCTAATGCAATGAGAATGTATTACAAGTAGTTTGATTGGCTAAGAGATTGTGTAAATTCCATGTTTTACCAGTCTGTAACCAATCATAGTTGCCATTTTGAAAAGAGGAATTAAATCTTGGACAACAAGAAAAAATAATCTGAAGCTGCTTCTGAAATGCTATTCAATTAAATTTTATTTGATTCTGACATGAGGTTCAGAAATTACCCAATTTATCTGTTCAAACTTTCAGCCCTTCGGTGACGTCACAATGTTTTGTGTGTACTTCTCATACACAATTGTCCCGAATTTTTGGTTTTCACCTATAAATTGAGAATATTAAAAATTATTCATTAGATTGCATTAGAATGGGAATAACTGTGTTTTATTTGATGATGTAACTGTGTAAAACATGATTTTACTGTCACAAATATCCATTTACCTGGCTCTGCAGAGAGTCGCCAGGTGAACTCGATTTGCAACATTAAAATCTACATTTTACTCAGGAACAAAATACAACACTGTTATTCCCTGATTTACATTCACGTGTTGTGCAAATTACATACAGAAAACTATGCATCAATAGAATGTAGGACCACTAACTTCTGGACAATTATAGGACCACTTTTCTTTTTAAAGTTGTTATATATTTCTATGTTGAAGGTTTTAGTTAACCAAAGACCAGAAATGCTAAAAAATTTTTTATAAAGTTATTTTAAGTCTTTATATGTATATACATTTTTTTATGTCCCCAGCTCGAAGTGTCGACACAAGGGATCAATGTCTATCTTCTTGTATCATTGTCCATGTGTGCGGCCTCTCACTTTTTGCAATTTGTCCTTAACCTGCAAATAGATTTTCCTAAAACTCATGGAATCTTAAATGACAAATGACATGGTGATCCTCCTATTTTATTATGTATTGTAATTGATTGATTGATGAATTATTGTTTAACGTCTAGTGGCAACCAGGTGCATATCAGGACAAGAACATGTTGATATGATAATGAATATGATCCCTGCTTTGCACTAGACCAACACGCTGAGCCGGATTTTTAATGTGCTAGCTCACAAAGTAACTGTCCGCAGGAAGACATATAATCTCACTCAGACACATTATACTGACTCTGAGCCAACCAGTCTTTGCCTTTACTCCCAGATGCCGCGTGCTTGGCGGAGAAGTAGTAAATACCAATTTTAATGTCTTTGGTTTGACCTGGCCGGGGATTGAACATGCGACCTTCCACACTCGGGGCGAGCACGCTACCACGAGACACTGAGGCGGTTTTTTGTAATTGAAGTTACCCTGTTGTCTACACTTTAGTTGATTTAAGCAGTGATTGGTGGGAGCAGGCGACACAAGTGTTTCATGTATTTTTCATAAAGTTATTTTTTTGGTGAAAAACTTTGATGGAAATGTGTGTGGTGGGGAGCATTTTTATAGATTTATGTCAACCACATCAGTGATGAGATGACCTCATTATATTATATTTGATCCTTGACGAGAACTTTCAAAATTGATACGAGTTGTGATGGAAAGTTTTTTTTTCACAATATGGACATTAATTGTAGAATTTTATATTTGATCTCAGGATAAAGTTAAGTTTATAAAAAATTGTTTGACATTAAAAAGAATGTCTTATGTTCAGTGGAATATGAATGACCATATTAATTTCTTTCGAACACTGTTGACTGTAGTATATGTTTCAATAGGCTGCACATTTAACAATTTGAAATAAATGCTATTATAACATGTACATTGTAATAAATAAACTGCATTTTCTCTATAATTTATGCATTATATAGTGAATATAAGTATTTAATAATTTTTTTACGTTGTATAGCAGGGTATAATCTAGTTTTAAAGAGAAGTAAAGTTACTTTTCCTGCAAGACAGAAAATAGATAATTACAGACTCCTTAGGAGAAGTGAATGTATTTCGGCTTAACATGAAATTAATTGAGTGTATTAACATGGAAATATATGTCTTATATACTTATACAGTAGACTCCTCCTAATTTCATACCCTCTTTGTTGAGCCTGCTACTTTTATCGTGGAAGCAAGACATAGCAATCCTACATTCCGTCATCGTTGGCGTCAACATTTACATTCACTCTGTGGTTAAAAGTTTTTTAAACATTAATAATAAATTTTTCCCCATTTTTCCGTATTTTACTTATAAATGGACTTAGTTTTTCTCCCAGTTAACATTACATACAGTCTGCAATTAAAGTTTTTAAAACATTAATTACTTTCTTAAACTATCCTGGATTTTTACCAAACTTTGACAGAAGCTTCTTCATGATCAATAAATAACATGTGGTGAAAAATTATGTACATTCAACTATTACACTAAAAACATAGACAACAGCGAAAGCAGGCAAGACACTGGGTTCCATTGAACCCTTACAAATGTTTTTAGACTAAATTATACAATGAACAGGAGTATGCTTATAAGTGTCAAATTCTATATTTTTGTTTAAAAACACATTATTTGTCATTTCTGTTGTTACTTATTGTAATGATTACTATATACTGTGGATTCATTAATATTCGTTGTATACCAATTTTCGTGGTTTTTGTGGGTCCCAGTAAACCACGAATTTAAATATCCAACGAAAAATAATATATTTACTCATGTTTAAATGCACTGAAGTTTGAAACCACGGAGTTTGAACAATTGCGTTTTTACAGCATGTACTTGAAATCTGACATATGATGAGCTAGCTATGTCCACAGAGGATACAGTGTTTCATGTAATTTTGTCTTTGGTAACATATAAACGCTCAAACAATTTTCTTTAAAAAGATTTTGACTGTGTAAAATGTCGCGGAATTCACTTCCGGTTGTTTTTTTATTCAAACATTCAAGAAAAATCTTAATCCTAAGTAGACCTAAACAATACGGACTTTCTCATAAATTACAGTAAAAACATCTTGTCAAAAGATAATAAACAGAAATTATTGTAATCGGATTAAAAATATGTATGTATATGCCCCGAGGTATTTGGTGATAAGTGATTGCAATTTTGTCAATATATATTTCACACCTGTTTAACCTAATGAGTAAATAATTATGGATTTTGTTAATCTTGTTAAATTCATGACAAGCTTTAATTGTTCCCTTACAAATTTAAAGAATCTGTTTGTTAGACTTTTGTTTAATGAGCGCTTTAAATCAGTACTTTACTGTACAATATCAAGTCTGATCGGCATGTTTTGTCCCAGTATTTTCATGATATCTGATGTGCCAAGCCATGAATTTAAGTATTTCAACAACTTTTTATATATTTTTCTAAGCCAGCAATCCACGAATTTAGGTATCCCACGAAATGCCTTTTTTCCTCTATCCACGAAAATTGGTATCCACGAAAATAAATGAATCCACAGTAATCATGTGTATTATGAAACTTTGTAAACAATTTTGTTAATTGGTTTGCTAATTGATTTGATCTAAAAGGTCATTAGATTGTGTTTTATTATTTTCTATGAAATATTTTCAGTCAAGGTATCATGACTTCCCTCAAATTTTGAAAAATTTTGCAATCAAGAGGAGTTTCTTAACAATTCAATATGCAATTATCAGGAGTAATTAAAATAGACTACAAATGGTTTGATGTTTCAAAATCTTATTCAAATAAGAGAAATATTCTATTAACAGACATCCAATTACTTGGAGATTACTAAATTAGTCAGTTAAATCCTTAACTCTGTTAATTTTCTTGGTTCTTCATTCGTCTGTGTGTTTTCTTTCCAAACATTGTTTTGGTTGGGAGGAGGGGTAAAAGACCCTAGTTAAGTTCAATCAAGAAATGGATTAAATACAGTTGATATGATCATGTTAATATCTCCTGTTGACATAAAAAGGTTTTAATTTCCTATTTAAATATTTTCATGATAGAACAAAACTTTGGCAACATTTTGTTGGTTTTAAACTTGTCGAAAAAAGTGATAGTTGCTTTTTTTTCAACCAAAATTTATTCGACTTCTGTTCATTCTTTAGGGCATATTTTAAGTTTTTCTGTGATTTAAATCTTTTTGCCGTCTAGATTAGTTCCTGATACATGTATTGTGTTTTAAGTTGTTGGTAATATTGTAAATAAAAGAGAAAATCATAGAATTTGCTTTTAATTCTATTATATTTCATATGTACACTTGAAGATAGCTGGACACAACACAGATTGTACATCCAGAGAGTGAATTTAAATCATGCATTTATCAATTAAGCATACTAGAATTGGAGAGGAAACTGTTGTAAAAGTATGTCAAATAAGTGGATATCTGTGTTCCTTCTAGAATTATATATAGAAAAATTTTGGTAAGAAAGTCCATGCCATTATGTGTCGGTGGTATAAAAGGAATGCAGAATTTTAACAAGATACATAAGAAACCTAACTAGTCTCAATATTTGTTCATATTCTCAACAGAAAAGTAAAGCACCTGAAATTTTAAACACATTCTGGTGTTATGATTTATTGTTCCTCTACTGACCCTTGTAGAGTTGTTAAAGTATATAAGAATAATGGTTTACCACATTGTTATGAGATGAGGATTTTATTCAAATTTTTCTTTCTGAAAATTAAAGTTATCTCTCTTATCATGAAATATAATTCATTTGTTCTCTCTGATGGCGTCATGTTTTTATTTTGTTTTACATGGAGATGTATGTATTTTAGTAATTCAGTAATTCCATTACAAACTGTTCTGAACAGTTCACATTGGAACAAAACCAGATTTGATGATGGGATCCCCTGGTCACGCCATAAAATAACGTTCTTGTGAGAAAATTTGTGTTCTATTTATAGGTTTCACAAAAAGTGAGAATTAGATATCACTTGAGATCAACTTAAAGTGATTTAATTTAGATATAATAATAAACGAGCCTAGCAAAATTGCTGACCAATAAAAATAAATATGAATATTGCGCGACCTAAAAACTGATGACTTTAAATCCAAACCACCTGATTACTCCTGCTCCTCTTCTCCATTCACTTATAGTACTACTGGCCACGATATTACTGGCGACCTAAGCATCGTCAACAATACTAAATTGAAACAAAAGACATCCTTGCAAAAGGTCCCAAATATTGTGAACCCCTCCTATCAACTAGAAACACAACACCAGAATACTGATGGATGCAGTTGAGGACTATGTCAGAAAGTTAGCAAAGAAGGAAGACGTCGAAAACTTTCGAATTGGATCACGTCGATAAAGTCATTAATTATTGCTCGCATTCGACACCATAGAACGTCCATGAGTTCTAAATATGACATCGTTTTTAACGATCCCCAAGTTAGAAAACACTGTCCTACCTTCATGACAATTATGTCATTGTTCCAGCAGACAAAGCTCCAAACATTTTTTTGTCTGTAAAGGCACTACATTGATTGCCTGATGAAGGAGATGGGTATTGACAATTCACTTAGCAACCCCACTTACATGTACACTAAAATACTAAGGGAAGATATCAATAATCATATTTCTGTTCTATCTTCCTTTGCTATTGCTGTAAGTTGTGACAATTTTAACCTCCCTTCCATTTACTGGATACCAAAACTTCACAGTGTCCATACAAACAAAGGTACATAGCAGGCTCTGTCAAATGCAAAAAAACTTACAACTCTACTTAGAGCAATTAAGGATGGTCTCAACAGCTACTGTGATAAGGCCTACTCAACTAGTGGTGTGAATTAGATGTGTATTCTGAAAAATTCTAAAGACTTACAGTAATATCGTTCTTCTAGTGACCTTACCTATTGTAATAGCATAACAACTTATGATTTATATACACTGTATACACCCCTCTCACATAATAAATTAAAATCTGTTTTTCGTGAGCTAATTCACAAATGTCTTTGCACTAAATAAGGTTTACAAAGATATGCATACCTGGTATTAGGTAAGGACAAGGCTTACTTTGTCAAAAACCACACTGATTCTAACAAAAAGTAATTACTTTAAGGATTACCTACATCTCATATATTTCAGTAAACTTGAAATTAAAGAAACCCCAGACACACCAACGTCTGCTTAATATCTAGATTTGTACTTGTGCATATATAATAATGTACGGTGGAAATCAAAACTTGGTGCTTTAATTTTCCGATTGTGAATTTTCCCTTTCTTAGCAGTAACATACCGAGGTCTCCCGCCTATGTGGTGTATATTTCATGTTGATTCATTACTGCCGCGCATGTGATTTATATGCGGCAGGGCGAGATTGCTGTCACACAAACTTTTCAGACAGGTTTCTTCTTCTTTATAGTTCAGCACTCCATCAAAATACTGATGATAACATGCCGGGCACTGATGTCACTATGCCGCGCGTGCGTGGGATATAATTTATATTTACAGTCAAATATATACAAATAAAATTCAAGGTAATGTCTTTTTTCTTCTGTTTTGTACTAAACATTTTGGTTAAAACTATATACATTGTATGTTTAATTTATATGTGTAGGTGTTTGATGAGAACAGATATTGGGATCTGTTCTCGGAAACAGTCAAGTGTAGTACATTTTACTGCAGCTACAGGTAGAAGGTTCCATTGTAATATTGTTCTTGGGTAAAAAGAGTATTTATATGAATCTTTAGTGGTCTGTATTGGTTTGCAAGAATGATTGTGTGAATTTTGTCTTCTTCTTGTGTCGGACAGGATAAGCAGATCTGTTGGGTAAATAGCTACAAGATGGTGTATTATTTTGTAAAAGAAGATGATGCGTGTTTTTATTCGCCTTTCTCAAGAGTTGTCCAGTTTAGAGTTTGTAGCATTTCAGTGATGGAGCTGGTGTTGTCGTATCAGTTGCAAGTGTACCTAACTGCTCTGCGCTGGACCATTTCAAGTTGGTGTGTTTGAGATTTGGTATGTGGGTCCCAGCAGCAGCTACTGTATTCTAACGTAGGTCTAACAAGTGATGTGTAAGCTTTCTCTTTTACTGTTTTGGAGTTGACCTTTAGATTTCTCTTAATAAAGTTAAGCTTTTGTGTGGCTGAAGCTGTAATTATTGATATGTTTGTTCCATTTTAAGCCTGTTTATATTGTTACGCCAGGTGTATGTTCAGTCTATGTTAATTCCATCACTCAAACGTTTTACGGTCTTCCTCGCGATTTGATTGGCCGATACGAATTTCTATCTCTTGTATGAGACTAGAAATCGTTAGCTAGATTTCACGTCCTTCTGGAATTGACACCTCATCGGACTTGACACCTCACCAGACAGTATACCTCACCAGACTTGACACTTCATTGGCAATGTGACGGGTGGCGTTAACGGATCAGGACATGCTTAGCCTTACGGAGCACCTTATGTCACTCCCTGTTTTTAATGGAAGTTCAGAGTGCTGTTGCTTTAGTTTCTGTGCTGTCTTGTTCTAGGTTTTTTAGTTTGTTACTCTTTTAGTTATACATTTATCCCTGTGGTGTTTGTTTGTTGTGTTCCACTCTCCTGACTTTGTCTTTTCCTTTGGAGTTTGTGGATTTTTCCCACTGTTTTTTCGCTGAGTTTATTCTTTTGCCGATATCTATTATCACGAGTTGCACCCCACCTTTTATTTTTAGACAAGATGAAGATTTTGATTTTGGCAATCAAAACAGAGTTATTCTGAGAAGATTGATAGATTACCTGTTGTTTAAATTAATATCGACGCATATTGACATATCGTGGCAGATGATTTGACAAGAATTTACCTTAATATAAGTAGTATATGGGGACAAATCCAAGTCGGATTTGCGGAGGATCTACCCGTTTTCCCGCCATTTCTCGTGTTTTATTCTCGGAAGTGACGTCAATCACGTGCCCAAACTCGGAACTGTGTTCTGCACTCACGTGACCAGAACTGGAAAGTAGCTGTTAGTGGTTTGTGTGCATTTGCAACTGGAAATTATAGGTTTTCGCGACATTTTACCATGCTTTGTTCAAGGAAGTTCCACTCTCGTGACTTCGTCTTTTCCTTGTACTTCGAATTTGTGGATTTTTCCCACTGTTTTGTCGCTGAGTTCATTATTTTGCCGACATCTATTATCATGAGTTTTATTTTTAGACAAGATGAAGATTTTGAGTTTGGCAATCAATTCTGAGGTTTACCATGCTTTGTTTATGGAAGTGACGCTCAAACCCGGAACATTCTGCACATGCGTGACCGGAACCACAATTCGGATTGGATTATCTTTTCCCGCTCTTTTCATTTCCCCGTGGTCTGTTATCGGACCGATAGGGATAACGAGTCCCTAGGGTCTGATCATCACAACGTTATATCAAAGTTTTCACAGTACGAGAGAACTATTGGGTTATCTCCTCTTTTCCCGAGGGTTAGTGCATTAAAATTGGTATCAAAGAATATTCTTTTTCCCCTGAGTCGATGCCGCTGCCTTTGGACCCGAGGGTATTCCCAGCTCAGTCTCTAGTATTTCGATTAAAATTTACTGTTACAAAATTATAAAATCTGTGAAAACTAAAGAGTATATCCCTCGTGCATAGCTTAGATGGTTTTGGCTTTACCCCTTTTGGTCATTTTGGCATTTTTAAAATTTTCTCTTCAACTTTTTGGATTGTTGTTTTGGTTTTCAACATTTCAAATCGATGAAATGTGCAAATTTTGTGCATCAAAATTGGTATCAAAGAATTTTATTTCATTCCGGATGGTCTCTGTTCTCCACTTTGTCAAGGGCTGGATTGGATTTTGTCCTCTTACCTCCACTGAGGTAGTTCACTTTAGTAGGAGGAGGGACTACTGCTGCTGTTGAGGAGGAGGAGGGATTGCTTCTGTTGAGGAGGAAAAGGATTTTGGTCTCATGTTTTCCATCATGTATGAATCTGGATAATCGGAAATCAGGTATTGTCTGTAGTTGTTTGTTCAGGTTTTTGATGAAGAAGCAGAAGGTATTTTCTTTTCTGAGGGCTCACTCCTCGCTTTTGGTCCTAGCTCATTATGCTCTTTATAACTGTACTCATCACTGCTCTTCTTATCGTTGCTCGGGACTATACTCTCTTACTCATTTCGGGTTTTGAGGAGGAGGATGGATGATTGCTTATGCTTATGAGGAGGGAGCAGGATTGCTGCTGCAGCTACTGCTCCTGAGGAAGGGGGAATAGAAGGGTCATTGTCTTCTTGCTGTCATTGTGTTCTTGTAGTCGGTAGCCATTACTGAGGTCTCTGGATAGGTGGAAGTCTGGAAATGTCTTTCCTTGTTTCGTTTGGTGAAGAAGTATAGGTGTAGACTAGTTCTTGTGACACGGATGTGTTTCAGCTTCTGTCTTTCCGCCTTTGACTTTTGTGGTTTCGTTATGCTTCCCACGTCTATCCTGTTTATGGTGGTCAGAATGTACTTCCATTTCAACCAAACCTATATGTGGTGAATCCTATGGTACATGCATGTTAACATTAAGATAGATCCACAAATTTGTGACTGGTCAATCTTTGGACTGTTTAAAATTAATTTAAAAACGAGAATGTCGTCATCACCATTATTGTTTGATGTCGAGAAAATGAAATAATGTTTGAATTGTTAATATGACGCACGAAAGTTGGTTTTTACATAATTATATCAATTTTATGAGCTCAAATTTGAAAAAAGTTGATAAAAGATAATAGAAATCTTTTCCGCCAATAACGATAAATTGTAGTTACATGTACATCTGAAGATGTAAAGGCTCCTTTTTCCCTGAAATTGCGATTTTTAAATTTCAGAATTTTAGAGTAATGTTGCATTAAAGAGTTTGTATTTAAACAAAAGATCATGTGAGGTATATTAGTCGTCCTTAGCGCCATTGCTCAAAACCCCAAACTATACCAATCGTAAGCGCTATCCTACCTGCTTAATGCTTTAAAAAGTTTTATAATAGCTATCAGCATCTCGGCTTCCAGAAAAGAACTTATAATAAACGGGTGTTCCTACATGTGTATTTTCTATATGCAAAAGTCTTGCCAATAACGCTAAGAACCTTGGAAGTTAAAATGACTTGAAGAATTTAAATTTATACTAAACTCTCGCGAATACTGCAGAGTTCAATATTATTTAAACCGATTATGTTTTTTTTCTTTTTGTTCAATAGAGCGACTTTGAGATCCTTAGCTAGTTTTACAGTTAAAACGAGCAAATTCTTACCCTGCTATCTAAATAATGCACCATCAAACGATTTTTTTGCAATTCTAGCTGAGTCAACAATGGCATACCTCTCAATTCAACCAAAGACACCCAACAGACAGAAACACGGACAACAAATAACATCAAAGACAACAAAACACAAACAGGAACATAACACTTTGATGTTATTTTTATCCGAGTTTCTGTCTGTTGGGTGTCTTTGATTGTTTTATCTTAAAATTCTGAATAACATTTAAGAGTTATGTGTTCTCGAGACAAGCAAGTTTTGATACATACTGCTCAATTCGCAGCTAATATCCTGTTGTATGTATGCGTTCAGGAAAGGAAACATTATTGGAAATTCTTTCACCTGAGCTTAACATAAGAGAAACATGCATTAAATGCCTAATGACCAGCTAAAATGATTAAAAGGGTGTCAAAAATATGAAAATCTTTTATCAAAAGTGTCCATAATAAACGGGATCGTACACAATTCAAAATTATTATATTAATTTTAAAAATTTAACCACGATATAACCACGATATGTTGCATATAAGGACAAATTCTAATCTTGGAGGTATATGAAGCCTCCTTTTTGTAATTTTTGGTATCTGCCTGTTTTGAGCATTTATCCCATATCCATTTTGTACTGCAAGTTAGTTTCTTGTGTACACTAACTCTTATAAATGTTTATTTCCAAGTTACGTAAAAATTGGGTTACTTGTATGTAAATACCATAAGCGTATAGTGACTGCAATTACATTCCTACTAAAATTATGTGTAAAACGTGAAGGAGCAAACAGCTCTTTAATTCTCCATATCCAATCAGAAATAGATATTATTTAATACACTTTAATTCTTACAATTTGGAAAAAAGTCGTATGATCAATACAATGTAATAAATGAAAATGAACGATGATTGCCCTTTAATTGTTCTTCTGGCTGTAATAAATTCATCTTGCAATTATTAACGGCTTTTTTAGGCCACCGGCTGTCGTTTTATGTTGACGATCATGCAACAGGCGTCTACAATGATCTTGAAAAGGGAAATGAATGGCTTTTTGACCGCCTAAGTGATTGTTTTACTTTCAGAAGTATATTTGCCATAAACATTTACAAGTGATTTATGGGTAATAATGGTTTCTGACTATATGTTTTAACTTCCGGTAGTTGTAATTTGTCACAGTTGTCGTTTATTCAAATGTGTAGGAGATTTTGCATTGGTGATTTGACAAAGACAAATAAATTTCCTAATATGTTATATTGGCCAGTGTAACAGTTTTTTTTAAGTTAGTCGTTAAAAAATTACAGCAGAATAAATGCATATTTAGATGAAGAGTTTACACAGTCTGAGATTGCGCAAATGATAAAAGGACCTTTTATTTAGCTATTGGAGTCGTCCTATGGCATCAACCAGTTCGAAACATCTAAAAAACAAATGTAAGAAAAAAATGTTTTTACACCACTGGAATACTAAAGTAAAATTAAGCATATGTTGAATCACTAAAATCATTTAATTGACGTTTCAACTGCAAACATTGGTCAGTAAGATCCAGGGAAGCATAGACATGATAGATAAAAAAAAGGCTAAAAAAAACCTAACCTTTTCTAGAGTAAATGACAACTTATTTTTTTTTACAATAAAAAGATCATGAATTATAGATAGTGGTCATAACCAAAAGAGACATTTACCATCATTTCAGTGTTTATTTATAAAAAGTTAAATTCGTTTGAATCTCATGCAAAAAATCCATCAAAAAATAATATAATAGACGAAACTAAAAATAAATAAATAATTACAATATTAACAAATATATGTTAGTAGTAGTATGATAAGCAATTTTAGATTTTCAGACCGAATTAAAATTTTTGTGACGGAGATATAATTTTGAGACAGGCAAATTTACAGCCAGTTTTACTGCTATTCCTTTTTTAAATATAACATGTGTGGTCACAAGTTCTTTCAAATACCGGAACTCTTAACAATCAATGCATTAAAGTTGTCTTTCTTGGAATATTCATTATGTTGTGAAGTCTTAACGATGTTATACAATAAAAAGCTATTAAGAGTTTTTTCCTCCAAATTAAAAAAAAGATAATAGATGGTAAAAAGTTATTCCTATTTGAACTAGAACTGTTAAAGATACTTTTACACATTAATTCCTTATATCAATAAAGGAAAACCACAAAATCAGAAAATTGTAACACCAAATGTTCACAATACCCAGAGCACACACATCAAAATCTATGAAAATATACAATCTTACTTTGCGAGCAGTTAATCTTCGAAAAGTGGAATTTTTGTCGACCAAACAGCGATGGAGAACAACTTTTCACGCTTGTTTTCTCCAACTGATAATAACCAAAGAATAAGATAACACACGTAAACAACCCAACATGTGTGGAGAACATTCAAATTCTAAAATAAACAAGGAGCCATTAACCAAATCCAAATATAGGGAAGAGCTATCCGTGTATGATATATACTCTTTAGTTCTATTATTTTTTTAAATTTAAAAACAGTAAATTTTTCCTGCATTAAATTTTATAAAAGTAGAGATGTAAATTTAGCAGCTGAAGTGGTAATGGTTCAGATAATTTGAGTGTACTAGTAGAGGCATAAACATGATGATATCAATTTAAACAGACTTAGACCAATATTTTAATGTGTTGGATCTGCATATTTCGATTGATAAGCAGTTCTCAAGAATCAGTTTTAATTCAATAGAAATGATATTGTAATTTTTGCTGACTCAAAATTCTTTAGTCGTACTAGAAACGATTTGAAATTTATCATTACGGTGTTAAATTATATTAAAACATATATGATACCATTATATAACATATTACACTGTGTGCGTTATATTGGATTGATAAATGTTTTGATAAAGATTCTATTCAAAGGTAATTACTTTTAAATATAACATTTATCTGACCAAATCTGAGAGATAAATCGTGGCTAATTTTTTTTATAATTATATTTTCGTTCTTTTTATAGCATCAGAATGAAATAAAATACAAGTCCGATGTGAGATGGAAGACAGCTGAAAATTAAAATACCATAAACCTTTAAAACCAATCATGAAGGATGGACGGTTGAACTAATGACAAATTGATACCAAAAATTTCTGATATAAAATTGTGACCGTTTTGAAACTAAGGAATATCTTCTTAAGGCAAAACTCAGGATTTAGGTCTTTTTTGTTGTTGTTTTTACTGTCTCTTTTTTTTTTGCTTACCCTTCCAGAGCACCCGGTGTCACCTCCAGTTTTTTGGGGAATTCGTATGGCAAGTGTTTTAATTCTGTGCCGTCTTAACTTTTAGGTTGTAAAAGCTATGTTAATCTCCCCATTCAGTTTTTTAATGGTCACTACATTTGCACAGATAAATATGTCGTTATTTGAAACTGTATCCATTGTGAACATAGGACATGCTCATAAACCCTTTGATTTTCAAATTTCTTCATTGTGTATTTATTACATCCTTGTGTATTTTACAAAGATTTTAAATATCGAAATAAGGTACCTTCATAAAATGGAAATGTAATTATCAACCCGGAAAAATGTTGCTTTAAACTTAGTGGAAGTTTACATGTATCAACAGGCAGTAAGACTGTCTATAGAACAGCAAAAGACGGGTCTAGGGGCGACCATAATTTAAAAGAAAAGAATCGAACTAGTAATCTATAGCTTTATATGGAAAGAAATTATAGTTAGTTGTTTGTTTGTTTTGTTGACGTTACACAACTTTCTGTATAATTTGTGATATCATGACGACTGGTTTTTTGGTGGAGGAAGTACGATGTATGAGAGAAACCCCGATCTTGGCAATCCTTGTCAATCATGATCGGATTCAAACTTGCGTTGTTAAGAATGAGATTTTTTGAGAAACGGACAGCTACAGGACAACTCTACCACCGATGAATCGAAACATATTTTATGTAGATAGGAAAGCTATAGACAGAAACAAAAAGGAGATTTGTCGAAACATGATGAAATCGTTATGTTTTATGATTATATAATATCACGACTGCACTTTGTTTTGCACTTTCGGAAATATAAAATTAAATAAATAATTAAATTCATTCTAAATGTCTGTATGATGTTTGACGTTGTTTATTGTCACAAGTTACATCTGATATCTGATTGCCGTACGCGTTGCATTTTGACAAAAAAATATCTTTAGTTAGATAGACTTTTTATTAAATATAGTTGGATATATAAAATCAGTGCAGGAGATGGATTCAAAATATCACATTATCCGCTCTCTGTCAATGTCTCTTTTTAACCATCTGACATTGCGGTAATGTAAGTTTCTATATAAATGTATAAGTTTCATTTCTACATAAATACACAGTTTCATTGTGTGGATACATTGATTGATCGACCTTTATTTTATTTAGGTAAATTGATAACGAAGAATGCTTACTGTATGTTTTCCTTTTCTTGAATTTCTTTTCTTTGTTCGTATTCCCTGTTCTTATGTTTTCCTGTCGTTCTGTGATAATTGCTGTTTTATTCCTTGCAATGCCTCTGTACTCATTTGATGATATTTGGCTTTTCCGGGTAATCAAATAGGCTCTGGATTGGATTAACTGGACATAAAACCACTGATTTGACTAGACTTTTTTTCTGTGAAGACTTTTATATTTGGCGGCTTCTTGGTGATTACAATCTTTGTTAAATATTGGCAATGAGCTAAGTTATTTGGGATGAATAAATTGTTTGATACCAAATTTAATGCACAAGATGTGAACATTTCGTCGATTTACGACTTACAGTTATGCTCAAGGGCTAAATGTTGAAAAGCAAAACAATAATCCAAAAAGTTGAAGAGCAAATTCAAAACACAAATATGAACGGGTAAAGCCAAAGCCATCTAAGGACACAGCTTTGCACGAGGGAGATACTCCTTAATATTTAAACAATTGTCATTTTTGTAACAGTAATAATATACAATTATGGACTTCCGAAGAAGGTAATATCCATAATTATTAAATATCGAAAGAGTTATTTTTCCGAGGGCCTCTAAGAAGGTAATATAAATAATTATTAAATCGAGGATGGGTTATTTTTCCGAGGGCCTCTGGCCCTTTGAAAAATAACCCTATGGAGATTTAATAATTATGGATATTACCGCCTTCTGAAGGACATAACGTTATTATTATACTGAACTAAACTCCTGGACAAAATATCAGTTATTACGCTCTCGTCGATTCTCGCGACACAGTTATTTTGCTCTCATTGATTATCGCGTGAATCGACGAGAGTAAAATAACAGGTTATTTATTTGATTTGCACGCTAAAAACAACGTAGTTATTTTACCAGTAGTTGCTATAGTAAAGCATATTAATATCAAATTTGTAACCAGTTGAAAATATATCTCTGGTTCCCTTTTACATCTGATTATAGACTAATTTAATTTACCTGTGCTACAAAAGATTACCAATATATTTGATCTATAATATGTCTTAATGTATGTCTGAAGGCATCACATGGCAGAACCCGAAAAAGAAATTAAGACGTACATTTCGTTATAAGTACGTTAGCCTTATTACTAAATTCAAATTAAATTATACCTTGCACGAGGTTATGACGTCATTTTTCATTTTGATAAACCTCATATTCTTAAAAACGTTTATTTGATTTAAATATCAAAAGTATATCACTGAATTTATATTTAGGATAAAAAATAAACTCAATGAATATTATTTCATTTGGTCCAGTTATGAAAGTATAGTTTAATAATTACTGATTTTGATTGATGACGTAGGAAATCAAAGAATAATTGGCATCAGCAGCGGATGTTTATTTCATTGTTTCCGGTGCTTGTCACTTTTTGTTATCAAGGCAAGGAAAAGTTAAAAGCAATTTAAAAAAACGTTAGCAAATTGAAGAAACGAAAACGATCATCATATCTGAATAATTAACTTTTAATATCTAATAGAATGGATTGACAGGAATCAAGAAAATTTCTGTTTCATCTTTCAAATAAAATATATTTTATAATGCCTTATTTGACGAGAAATGACTTTTTGTTCCAATTTAATGAAAAAAGCTTTCGCATACATGACGTATATAAATTACGCATTTGCTGAATCCTGCTGAGAACCCCAAATGTAACAGTAGCTTTACATTTATGAAATATAATTGAAGGAAGAATGACCAAAACGACATCAAAGGCCAAGAAAATGCGATTTTAATTGGAACGTTTAAAACTGTTAAAGTACTAGTAGTTTTCATTTTTCCAACAGTGGATGCTTATCGGCAAAATGGCGCCAATTCTATATATCAACTCACTGACGTGAACAAACATCACTCAATTAACGAATTTAGAGGGTCTTTTTGTCATTATAGATATCGTTGATTGATTAAGAAAACGCACGTATTCGTAAAATATTTTTGATAAATGTATAAACAAAGAAATTTGAGAAGTAGAAGATCAATGTATATTCCAAATAAATCAAACAATCAATAGCAATTACGTCGTGGACGATTTTATTAATAATAACGTACATGATCGGACGGACCCGTTTATCTTCCGAATCTGTAACGATATCGCGTTAATCTCTGGGTAAATGTTTTCCATATTGCTTTCTTCTTTCATAACTAAAACAAAACTTATCGAACTGTTCATCTTATGTTTTTAATTATTTTATTAATTTTGTTTGCGAAGGAGTGTTCAATAAAGATAGTATGGAGGTTTACACTTTTGGAAACAAAAAAATGTCATAAAGAATTAAATTCATTACAAATGTCTATATGCATTTGATGTTGTTTTATAGTTTACATAAGATATCTGATTGTTGAATGATTCTATACGAGTTATTGGTTTCAAACGGTTGCATTTTGCCAAAAAAAAAGAGAAGATCACTAGTATGATAAGACTTTTTATTAATACATACTTTAAGTTGTTGAGGCATTTGATTGTGATGATAACATAGTGATGTCTTCACTCTGAAGGTTTTTGTGGAATATGAAAAACCTAATAATATCATTAATGACTCAACACAGATCTGAACATTGGAGAAAATTATTAAGTCTACTATCTGTAAATCTCTGCCTGTAGAATGGATTTTTCCAAAACTTGAGTACCTTAAACTTTTTTAACTGTCTTATCACTTGGCTGACGAAAAATGAGCTACATCAAATCTAGAACAATGAATAAATTTGTCTAATTTTCTTTAATCATATTTTCCCAAGAAACAAACACAGTTCGCCTATTGAATATTTTCAATGTAAAAGGGAGACAACTCTTTCTATAAGATTTTCATTAAAATATTAAAACCCATTGCAAGACAGTAAGGGTTGTCATGAGACGTTCAACTAAGAGCAACAGTCCCACCACACGACAGGCTAAATGGACCAGGAAACAATGGTGTCTAAAATTAAACAAAACTAACCACTTATCCCAATAAACATATTATTCTATTCAGTAATTATATAACAATAATATACAGTCAAATCTGTCTATAAAGGGCACCCAAGGGACCAGAAAAAGTGCACTTTATACAGAAGTATAAAATGAAATGTAATGCAGAAATGTCTTATATTATAAAAGTTGCATTTATACTACAAATGTGCCATTTTACTGTGTAATAGTTTGTGATACACTGTCACTGCCCGTTTAAAAATTATTTTCCGTAGATTTTACTTGTGAGGTCATGAATTTCAGTGTCCTTAGGTTTTAACGTCGCCCGCTTCATGTCAAAAACTTCATGTACCTTTTAATATCGTCTCGGAATTAAAATTTTATTTGTGCTTGACACAAAACAGGATGAAAATTATTTAATTTCCTCCTGTTTCTAAGCCTCGAGAAAAAAAATATCTACCAAGACAATAAAAAGTCATTCCCTCTCATGTTCTAGATTACTTAAATCTTTTATTAATTTAATTATTTTTTTTTCAGTTATGCCCATTGGTAATTCCGAAATTGATCCTACAAATTTACTGTACATGTTACAAAATGTTACAATTTGTAAAAACTAAGGATTGTATCTCTATCTATTGATTCTATAGCTCTGTTTTTACATGGGTTTGGCTTTACCCTTTCTGTCTAAGGAGTATCTCTATCGTTCATCGCTCTGTTTTTACATGGGTTTGGCTTAACCCTTTCTGTCTTTTTGGCATTATGCTCTTCAAAGGTTTGGATTATTATTTTGGTTTTTGACATTTGAGGCCTTGAGCACAACTGATGATTGGAAAATCGAAGAAATGTGCACATCCTGTGCAATAAAATTGGTATCAAAGAATTACGGCATACATTTGTAGTTGGTATAGAAAGCTTTAATTAAAAGAAAACAATTGTCATCATTGTTCATTTAAGTGCATTCTAAACATCCTGCAAATAAAATGAAAGACAATCCCACATCTTGCAACAAGTTATTCATGAGACAAATGCAAATAATTTAAGGATGATCGCTGGTCTAATAGGAAATAAATAGGATTTGAAATAGGTGTTTTAGTTTGACAGAAAATATGAATAGTAAACAAATAAGCAAGAAAAAAATATAGGTTCATGTGCTCCTTTTAGAGCTATAAGGCCTTGAAAATGTGCAGGAAATAGGTTTTCTCTGGATTTTTCATTGTCTTTGCATTGGCAACTTCAGTCTCTCAAAAATGTATGAAAAAATAAAAAGGATTTCATAAAATTTTGTCAAATACCATTTTAAGGTTTATATGATTGAATTATAAAAGAAAAAGTGGGGGTTCATGGGCAAAACTTTTAATGTTTAAGAAATGGATAAAACCAGAGGATTCCGAAAATCTGACAAAAAGACCAAAACATGACCAGCGAGCATCCTTAACTGCATAAAAAGTGCTATTTTCTGTAACGCTTACAAGTTTCATAGTTATTTCCTATGCAGTTGAGGACGTTAAAATAATTCAATTTGTAAATGCAAAATTTTGGTAAAATGGTTTACATTGTTAACGGCTGATTTTTCAAAAGTTGCATGGAAACTAAATTTAAATCACCATGTAAAGGTATTTTGTTTTCAGATGACAGGCTAACCAGAAGAATATCTTCTTAACCAAGTATAACAGTTCTGCCACTAATATGAAGCCATCTCCGTAAATGAACGATCTTCAAAGCACTGTTTTCCGGAGTAAGGTAGTTTATTCGTAATATGTCAATAAGCTGTTGATATTGACTGATGTGGTGACTCGATACACAGACTCCTTTTTATCTACTTAAGCAAAAAGAGGACAACATTATGTCAGAAAAGTAAAGCAGATAATGCAGTAATGGAATCTACCAAAACATTATTGCAGAATGTATGGACATATCTTCTATACAACACAAAATTTTGCCGAAAATCTTTTTTGACAAATACAAACTTATATTGGAGCGGTTATAAAAGAACAAGGAGCGCAATTCCCCTTGTTTTATATGTACTGAAGGGATTTCATGTGGAACAAAAACAATAAATCTTCTGTATTCAATGGCGGAATTGCAAGGAAGTAACGGTTATGTCACCAATTCATCGTGGCTCTGGTGATAGTAATTGCTATAAAGAATGATCATACAGGCAAAGAAGAAAAATATTGTTCAACCAGTTGTCAAACAAGATTACGATATTTATATTAAATAAAATGTTAAAAATATACCCGACATGTGTTATGTAAATATTCCATTAATGATAATCATGATCGTTAACTCCTTGGAATGCTGCTGTGGCAGATATTATAAGACAGTGGCTAAAGGAGCCTGGAAGAAAACGTAACAGAAAAGCAAAAACTATCTAAGGACCGAGCTATACACGAGGGATATACTCCTTAGTTTTCACACTTTTACAATTTTGTAACAGTAAATTTTACATATCAATTTCGGGCTAGTATCCAAATACTAGCAACTGAGTGATTTCAAGTTAAATGTCCTTAACATTTCTTGTTGATTATTCATTGATTTGTTACATAAATTACCTGTATTTAGCAAAATTAAAAAATAATGAAATACCTTTCCATATGTGCCGCCACCGATTTGTGACTTCCCCCGAATTGACTTTGTTGAACTTCACGACGGGTGCCGTATACCGGCCGGGAGCAGGAACTGCTTACCCTCTCGGAGCACCTGGGTTCACTCCTTTTTTTATGGGAGTTCTTGTTGTTCATTGTTTTTAAGTTTTCTGTGTTTATTTGTTGTGCTTGTGGTTGTTCATTTGTCTTCCCGGGTTTGTCTGTCCAATGGATTACGTTTTTTTGATTGCTCCTTAGGTATATTTGTCCTTTCTAATATAAGTATCTTTGGATTGTTATTTTGTTAACAATTACATAATAATCACAGCAAAATAATTCCTATCTACTGAACTACACACAGACAATACCTATTTATTCTATGGCCTAACTTGATCGCACTTAGAACATAGAATATTTTAAACTATACCCTATAAAGAACCCCAGATTTGTTGAAAGGAACCTGTTGTGAAAATGTTTTTTGATACTTGATTAAACAAGAAAATTATGAAGTCGTTAGAATTTACACAAAATGTAGGAAAGTTGTGCCATTTTCCCTGTTATTATATACTCGGGATATCACAGTTAGTGGGTGCAGGGTTCAGTATAAAAAATAAAAAGAAATGCCTTTAGAGAATTTCCTTCAACCGGAAGTAAATGACATTACACGTACTATGATTGGTCAATTATATATGGTTATATCTGTCAGAATCGATCGATGAAATTATTTAATGATATTTCATTCAAATGATTAAATAACTGTAATTTTGAACCATACGGCGAGGCAAAAATTTTCCACTCACAATTCTAAAGGTAAAACAAAATCCTTATTTTTTTCTCCGAAAGTATAATATTATCTTTGCATGCTTAAACAATACCAGATATAATCATGTTGTTTCCGCCGGCAGGAAAACATATTTCATTCGGAAAGAAACCATGCAACAATTATATTTCACTTTCAGGAATGATTTCCAAGATATGGAGTTAAAATATTAATTCTTATATAATTTCTGTCTAAACCGGGAAACAAGCATTCCCGTTTTTCATTGATAAACTGTTTAGTGGATTGATGTTATCTTGATAAGAATAGTTTAGTACAAACTAATACATGATGTATCCAGAGGAAAATCTCTTTGTATTCATTCATCCCCGTATAAATAACTGACATTTGTATTTTATTTGAAGCTTTCAGCTTTGAAATATTGTCTAAATAATATCGAAACAATGGCACAAAGGAAAAAGCCCATCAGACTAAAATCCAAATTGAATTTTTAATCAGTTCATTAATTTTGTACAAACTTTAGGTACAAAAATGTATATATGGAAATAAACATGTGAAGCAACCTAAAGAACAACCCTCTCGCCCCCCTCCTCCCCCCCCACCCCCCCCCCCCCCCAAAAAAAAAAAAAAAAAAAAAAAAAAACAAAAAACAAAAAACAAAAACAAAAATAGAAAAACAAAAACAAAAACTAAAGAATTGTAAGTTCAAACATACCGAAAGGATATCACTTGCTCCACAAGGGTCAATGAAACATTTCCGTTAACTTACATTTTAGGTGAGAAAAATTGTGAAGTATAAAGTCAAAAAAGATACCATTACAGAAGATAAAGCTAGTTGAATGCAGCCTTGAGACAGACCTTACAATTGAAGTCAAGTTATAGGAGTACCTAAATAACATGCTATCACATGGTCTATAAGTTTCGTTGTGGTATATGTGATAGCCCAAAACGATCGGAATACACTGGCACATGTTTACTTTCATTTTTGGGTGTGATGACAATATCAGAAAACACAAGGCTTGATAAAAATTCTCCTTGCGGCAAGCAAAATGTTCCTGTTTAAAACTCCACTCTAAGAATAAAAAGATATTGATTTATTCGCTTGGAACCTTTTGTGGAAAAAAATTGAATGAATTATAACTATTTGTTCACACGGTGCAACACTATTTTTATTCACTTACAATACAAGTGCACGATTCGTACATTACAATAAAACCATAGCTACACCATTTTCGAAAGAACTGAATCGGTGGTCTCTTGGTAGTGTGCTCGCCTCGAGTGCGGAAGGTTGCGGGTTCGACACCCGGCCGGGTCAAACCAAAGACATTAAAATTAGTATTTGCTGCTTTTCCATCAAGCACGCGGCATCAAGGAATAATACTAAAGGACTGATGGGCTCGGAGTCCGTAGAATGTGTCCGGGTAGGTTGATGTGTCTTCCCGCGGACTGTTATCTCGTAAACTAGCTCGTTAAAAGTCCGGTTTAGCGTGTTCGTCAAGTACCAAGCAGGGTTCATATTCAAAACATGTCAAGATGTTCTCGTCCTTATATCCATTTAATAATTGCCATTAGACGTTAAGCAATATTCATCCATCCATTTTCGAGAATGCGATTTCTAAAACTACGTGCATTCGTGAATTAATGTGTCGTTCGGTTTACTCGTATATTTTAGGTATTCGAATTTTAAGATAAGTTTTGGTATAATTATTTATGGAGGCGCATCAATAACGTAATAGTTAATATGTATTCTTCTATTCTTGACGTGTTTAATCGGTGGGATGAAAATACATAATATCTTTAACCACTTCCCGATGATTAAATTTCTACGTGGGAAATACCGCTCTTTTTTCTACAGTTATTGGAACGATAAACTAGAAAAGTCCCGAAATGACGTCTATGTAAACAAACTACATATAGCAACGACACTTTCTTGAGGTTTTTGTTGAAAATCATAGGAGAAACAGATTCTCCTTCAATTTACTCGTGAGTCATGGAATTTCTCCACCCTCAATAGTTCAGTTTTCGATTTTAACACGCTCGCTACAGGATCGCGTGTTGAAAATTGAAAATTTAACTATCTCGGGTGGAAAAATTCCATAACTCACTCGTACCTGAGGGAGAATCTATATTTTTCCTATTCTTGACGTGTTTAATCGGTGGGATAAAAATACATAATATTTTTAACCAAGTCCCGGTGATTAAATTTCTGCATGGGAATTCCCGTCGTTTTTTCTGCAGTTATTGGAACGATAAACTAGAGAAACGAAATGACGTCCATGTAAACAAACTACATAAAGACGACATTGTCGAAAATCATAGGAGAAACAGATTATCCCATAATTTACTGGTGAATTATTGAATTTCTTCACCCTCAATAGTTAAATTTTAGATTTTAACACGCTCGTTAAAGGCTCGCGTGTTGGAAATCGAAAAATTAACTATCTCGGGTGGAGAAATTCCATAACTCACTCGTACCTGGAGGAGAATCTATATTTATAGTTTGATGCGCAGTATAGATATGTTTCCCTAATGGTTATTGGATAAATATAGATTCCCCTTCAGGTACGCAAAAGTTTGTTTACATGGACGTCATTTCTGGACTTCTCTAGTTTATCATTCCAATAACTGTAGAAAAACGGCGGGAATTCCCATATGCAGAAATTAAATCACAAGGAAGTGGTTAAAAATATTATGTTTTTTTTATCCCACCGATTAAATACGCCAAGAATAGGAGAATAAGTATTCCATGGCGCTTCGTTATTTAAATACACGTGAACGTACGAGACGGCCTAATACAAGCAATATGTAGCAAACCGGTTCGATTTTCGCACTACGTGAACGCAGAAGTTTGTATGAGTATTAAGTATCCAACGTGGCAGATCATTAGACATCAAAAACACTAATTAATTTTCAACCAGACACGAGCGGTTGCACCGAATATTCAACAACAAGGGTCTGTATTGGTGAAACGAAATTGGAAATCTTCAAGCATGTGAACAAAAGTGTTTAAATAGGGTTGTTTTAACCTTATTTTCAGTAACATATAGATTTATAAACAGAGTAGTTGTTATATCGTAAATTTTCTTCATTTTTACCAGGGACCAAAGTCATGGACAAAAGAATTAACGAAGGCAGTTCGATATATATTATGCATCCATAATATCATTTTGCTAAAATCTTGTTTAAATAGTCTTATTCGTCACTTTTTAACATCTCATATTGATACATGTACCTCAACTGTCTATCTAGTTTGCACCTTTTTAAATGTTCTGATTATCATAAAAAAATGCGTTTAAAAATTATTTGATTTCAAAGGGAGAATTTCAAAACCAGCGATATCATATTTCTAAGCAGTTACTATAAAAAAGAAAACCTTACGAAAATCGAGATCGTTTTTTTTCACATTAAAGTAATCTGTTAGACTAATCATAAATTAGAAATATAATCAATTACAGTATCTAGGACGCCTGGGATAGGCGAAGAACCCATGCACCTTCTCGAATACAATAATCAAGCCGACATCTCTTATTTCAAGGAATTTTATCACATTTCCACCCACCACTTTAATTCTGTCTTCAATTTTATATTAATTGTTAGGAAATTATAATTGATTAGTGATTTAAAACTTCCATTAGACTTTAATTAATTCAGATAAATTGGACAAATAATGATATTTTTATATTTTATGCTATACAGTAAGAGTTATCGGAAGTACATGGAACACCCACATCTATAATACGTACTAAAACAGACACATTCGATTTGGAGAAATACCTCTTCTATATGAATAACACTAATGTCATAAAAAAGTGTCGAGACAAAATAATAGCGCTTTAAATGAGAACCGTAGTTTTTGGTCTTTTCACTTTTGGTTGTAGAATAACTGCTCCTGATTTTGTTGTTTGATTCTATTTGTTTTATGTTTTTTTTAATGAAAAACTAATTGGAAGCAATGTTTTATTATTTGACAGTTATTGTTCAACCACTGAGCAATGTTTCAGCGAGACGATTGAATACTAAATATGAACATAACCTCGCCACATTATATATATGCCTGTCAAAGCCAGGATAAAACATTTTCACTGGTTGAGACACTTATATTATTATGGAATACTCTGTATATTAAGGATACTTGGTTACGTTTATGAAATTCTTGTCACCATTATTTCCAGGGACTCTTGCATGTCGTGTTTTGATGGTAACTGTTGCTACTTATTGAAGGTCACACGACAAACCCCAATTGTAAACCCCCACATAATACATTGTTGATCTTAAACAGCTACAGTTGACTCTCGTTATTTATAACTCTTTTATCTCAAAACTCCTGATATCACAATGTAATGTGTTGGACTCCCGATCAAACTTTCCACTATATTCCCTCCTGATATCTCAAACTCCTGTTATCTAAAACTATTTTTGATGGTCACTTCCACTTTGAGATAATGAGAGTCAACTGCATTTCTGTCTTATTTCACCTTGGCTGTCTTGTTTTTTACAATATATTAGATTTCAGACAAAATCAAGATAACAAGATCAAAACAAGATATATTGCCTTGTAGTCAATCAAAACTGGTTAAGACCAGTTCATAACAGTAAAGGGTGACTGGTTAAGACCAGTTCACAACTGTTAAGAGTAACTAGTTAAGACCAGTTCATAACAGTTAAGAGTGATTGGTTAAGACCAGTTCATAACAGTTAAGAATGAATTATGCAATGTTCAACCGAACCGATCTAAACTTGTCTTAATCTTTATTGATGCAAGAAAAGGTATCTTGATTGTTTTAAAAAATGGGGATCCCGAAAATTAGGACAAAATAAGAATTCAAAGGCTCAGGGTTAATTTTAAGTTTTTTTTAGTGTTTACATTTACGTAGTACAACTGTTGGGTGTGTAGCTCTGTAGAATTTTTCACAAAAAATGTTAAGAATAAAATTACTCTTTTAAAAAGTCATGCAGATTTAAGTATAACTTACAAGTGATTTTACTCTTAAGATATTTTGTGAAAAAGGCGCCTGATCTTAACTGTTGTTCTTTAGAAAATATTGTACTTTATTCCAAAGTTCATTAAGATTCTAGATTTCTGACAATAAAATCTTATTAGGGATAATTTATTGGTGAACATATGACACAAACACATGGAAATGTAACGAATTCACCACTTATGAATATTGAAGAGAAACGTTACGGATACTTATTACCATTTTGTCGCCGTTTTACACGTTTTTAATATGAAGTGATGTAAATGTCCTTATGTACTACAACAAATTCTCATACAAAATATACAATAAACATCTAACAATGCTATCGAAATAATCGCTACATGGTAGATGATCGCATTGTAAAATTACGCAAATGGAAATTCACAAAATTTCAACAAAGACAAATGTTTTTATAGTGCATTTCACCTCACCATCTATAATTTTCTTGATTAAAACTACGAGACAAACGTTTAAAATATTCATAAGGGTATATTATATTTTGGAGGATATTGGTATTGTGCAATTGTGCAATTCAGAAATCTTAAATGCAAATTAAAATGTCAAGATATATTTATAGCCTAAAACTTTAAGAATTCAACAGAATTCCTAACTTTCGTATTTAAATATTATTTCTGTTCTTTTTTTAAAGGAGATATTCTATAAAAGGGAAATAATCATAAAAAGACATTGAAAGGAAAAGTCTACACTGAATGAGGAACCTGAGTGTGTTATCTTTTCCTAACCGATGTAGGTAAGGGAGATAATAAATTTGTCTTCCTTTTAGCCTCAGGACAAAAGGGAGAGCATTTAATTATCTCCCTTACCTACATTGGTTAGGAAAAGATAACTCACTCAGGTTCCTCATTAACATTTGGCATTTAAATAAAATTGGTAGTATTTGCGTGAATTAGTCTTCACCTATAGAATGAAGAAATATTGACTTTGATATCGCTAACTTTCACTTTTGAGTGACAGAATTACTGTGGTGCTAACGTTGATTTTTCATTTACACTGTTTCAGAGTATGTGTTTATTTAAGTCTCTAGTTTTGTTTCGGTAAATTTAACTTTATTTAAGAGGTTATATGTGTTTCCCTTGCAACTTCGGTTAATTTCTTGTTTTTATATTTATATCATATTATATTATACAATATTTATAAAGCGCATAATCTAATAAAACAATTACTCTAAGCGCTGTACATATACATACAATGTATGTGACAAAACAAATACAGAGAATCCTACAAATATATATTGAAACTTTAAAAAGTGTTTACATCCCAAAAAATTAAAAGTTCCTGTCTACCAATAATGTACAAATAAAACTCAGCTTAAAATAAAAATCTATAGAAACAAGAGTCAAGGGAAGAAATAAACGAAAAAACTGAAATGTGAATATACTCATAAAAGTTAAATGCTATAAGTAACTCTAATAAAATGAGTCTTTACAAGATTCTTTAAAATTTTGGGGAAGATTGTTACAATCTTTATTTAAGTGGTTACTTGTATAACTAGCAATTGTATTTAGGTGTATTTTTGTTTCAACATTGTACATCTACCTGTAGGGGCCTCGGTGGCCGAGTGGTCTAGGTATTTCGTCATGACTACTAATTATCACTAGCCTGTCATCACTGAGGTTGTGAGTTTGAATCTCACATGTGGCGGGTATGTTCCACTCCGATCTTAATTGAAAAGGATGGATTGCCAATTTTCCTACCGAAGGTTGGTGGTTCTCTCCGGGTACTCTGGCTTCCTCCACCAATAAAAGCTGGCCGCCGCGAAATAGCCAAATGTGCTGAAAACGGCCTAAAACCCCAACTAAACAAACAAACATCTATCAGAATGTAAAGCCTTTAATATTGAGACCAAAATTCAGATATTTCATACAGATTAAAACATTTATTTCAACAATTGTTGATTTGTTATACTGTCGAAAGTTTCAGCTTTCATAACTTATTTATCTAAAAAAGGCTACCAAGAGTCTATAAGATCATTACTTTCTCTTGTTTAGGCATTTTTGTTTCCAAGGTATTTAGATGTTTAGGTGGGTAAAAACCTCCTTCCGGTTATGTTTAAATTTTCTCTTTGTGCCATGTTATTTTGATTGTCACAATACCATCAAGATACCAGGAAACAATTAAATAAGGATGGAAGCCGTGGGTCTTAATATTTAAATTGAAATACACCACAATTTTCCCTCTGTGCAGTCATAAAGATGCGTTTAATGGCAACATAAAATTGCTGTTTCTACATTGCAGTTTCTTCAAACTTTGATAAATATCTAGAAACTACTTCCTTTACAAAATGTCAATTCTTATCTAAAGTAATTTTCACGTTTATTATCTACTGGTGATTCGTGAAGTCAGGTGAAAATAAAACTACATGTACTTGTATACGAATTACATTTGAATACTGGCATTGGATACATCGCGGCCATGGAGTTCACATAAAAAACGCGGCTTGATGGTATTTATCTACTGTTTTTTTGTTATTTTCATACTGATTCTTTTTTAAGTTTAAAATGTCAACGTTTATCATTATGTTATAACATCACGAAATTTAAAAGACAGAAAAACATGTTTAATTTAAACTAATGCAAACTTGGGTAGATTCTTCTGACTTCAAGAAAACATTTTTCGAAAAGGTTTTCTCGTTAGACTGCCTATAACAAGTTCGAGAAAGTTCATTTCAAGTCCTAGATTATTCGTACTTCGAAAGAATCGGAAAGGTACACTGTCATATCCAGTTAAAACGATCCTTCTCATGCTATGTATTGGAACGCAAAAACTGAATAAAATCCAAAAGCAATAGAATAATAATTTTCTATCAAGTACATTGAATATCTACTTTTTACTCCACTGTTCGGTGTCTTTACTAAATCAGACTACCCTGACCCTCTTATTTAGATGTCTACGTTTTGCGTTTTTTAATGTTATTTTTGTTTTACAGTTCGGTAGATTGGATGGCTTTTATTGATTGGCATTTCATTGCTGACTTTTCCTAATATCCGTTTTGTTGTTTTTTAATACTTCTCATCATCTGAGGTCTAAACTTATCTGTTGAACCTAGACAATATCAGACTTAATACTTCTCATCATCTGAGGTCTGAACTTATCTGTTTAACCTAGACAATATCAGACTTTGATGATAAATGACGCAAAAGAGTGTTAAATCAAAGGCACATAGGAACCCGAATAATAAATTGAAATCATTACAAAATATTGAAAATCAAAATCTATAAAAATTATACAGTGTAATCCTAAATTAAAAAGAGAAAAGAAAATGGTCTGAAATCTGCAAAAAAAATTTTTTTATTTACTGTAATTTTTAATTTTAATGAACAAAGCAGAAGAGATAGTTTGAGAAAAAACACTTTCCCGAAATAGTAAAAATAAAGAGACAATCCTTTTCACTCCTGCTCGTCATCCTGAAAGCCGCTTTAGTAATCTAAAACTCACATCTCATAGAAAAACTCCAGGTGATAATTTAAGCACATTTTGACAAATATTCTTTGATATCAAAATGCCCGAATCATGTCAATTTACATGGAAACATTAGGATTAAAAAAAAAAAAAAAAAAATACCGAAGCGACGAAACAGTGGGAAAAGTCCGTAAAATTGAAATCCAAAGGGAAGACTAACTGAAGAGAACGGAACACAACAAACAAATGCCACAAGGTTACATGTATTAATAACAGAATTGCGTGATGGTAATTTACTCCTTTCTACGCACAGTTCATATTCTTCGTGTCATTAAAAATACACCTTTCAGTGGAATCTCAATTACATTGTCTGTGAACTATAATTTTTTTTCTGTATTATTAATTAAATCCACCAGATTGTAAGTGACGTATCCTGTCATACAAACCAAGTCTATGATGAAGCCACAGATAAAATAATTTACAGTAGAAATTTTGTTACTTAGGGTTGTTTTCGTATAAAATATGAAATCATGTCTACGTTATAGAACAGTGGTGTTATAGATAATGATTTATCTTGTTTATAGGATTAGTACAAACCTAAAAGAAAAAAACAATGAACAAATGTTTGAATTTTAATGGTGAAAATTTGATCTTGTTTGTAAGTTTTGAAATTTTAAAAAGCAATTTTTGTATTTAACACTTATTTACATTTGTATGAGAAATCACCAATAGTCTAATTTTTCATTGTTTTAATATACCTTGTATTAACATTTTTTTCAATTTATACTTGAAAATCAGTTAAATCTGTCTGTTTATGCCTTGGTAAACTACAGAAAATTCAGAGCAATGACCCAAAGAGGCACTGTTCCTTCACCTGCCAAAGTTACTTCGAGGATGTGGTATACTATTAGACTATTCTGTTGTATAATATGTTCCTGAAAAAGTTTTTTAATACTAGTATATTATTTTATTATCTGACAATTAGATAAAACATCAATTTATGTTTTTTAAACGAAGTTTAACATTTTTGGTCAGTTCGGTTCTGATCATTGATAGGACTTAATTTGCTAAAATCTGGGTAAAGTTCATTGAAAGAAGTAGGATCACTTTTCACTGCATTTATTTTTACTTCCAGGGCCAATTTCAAAAAGTCGCCTAATACCTTTCAAAATCTCTCAGGGCATAGCATGATACGAGTTTTCTTAAGATTTGCTTATTATAACAAACAAATACGTTACCAACAATCTTCTACAAATCGAATATCGATTTGGTAGACAGTCATAATACAAAGTACATGGTATGATTTGGCCTAATATTTGGCCCTTGAATTCCAAAGTAAAAAAGTAATGAAAATCTTACTCTCAGTTATCATTAAGTACTCTTGAAATGTTGCATCCTAAGGAACATGTTTTGTTTTCAACAAGAAATTTCTGTAATCGAGGCAGTGTGCTGTCAAAGATAGCTAATTCTGAAGAAATTTTATGAAAAAACACCAAATTTCACTCACTTTTAGAAATTTGATTAAAATTTTGATATGAACAACAGCCTTGCCCAATAAGATATTTCTTTGAAATGTGTCTTTATGTAAGATAAATATTATATTAAAAAATATTTTTGGACAAGGCTATTGCTCATAGTTGTTTCGACAAAAATATACTGTAAAAACACTCAATTTTCATCAAATCTTTGACGCCCAGGATGATACTGTTGCATCGTGGGGATAGATTTTGTACAATTAAGGAATGTTTCTAATTCTTGAACAGGTTATACGATATAACCTGTATTGGGTCACTTTACGCATAATAAACCGCGCGCGGTTTATGAATGCCGTAAGCTAGCCAAAACCAAGTTACTGAAGTATAACCTGTTAAAAAATTCCTTATAACTTAATTTCCAAACAGAAGTACAATGATTACCCGATTCAAGCATTAATAATGACACGGGACTATTTGAATTTACAAGTGGCGGATTAATCCAGTGGTGATGTCACAAGACCAACCAGGTTCAGACAATCAAAATGAATTATTCAAATCAAAGTAAATCATTGATTGAAAGATTGTGAAGGTTGATCATTATACGCTAAAGATGTTAATTTTTCATGTCAGATGGGGCCAAATATTTGCTGAAATCATACCTTCTTCTTTGCCAAGACAGTTATTCAGCATGAAGGACTCTCATAACATTTGCTGTGAATCAGTTATATGTCCCCTTTGATGTGACAATAGAATGGCTTTAGTTCTGCGTTATCTTCTTAATAGCAATATTCAAACTTGAGACTCAAGTGGTGAAACTGAAGCGCTCACCGGGAATCCTTTTCAAGATGTCATATTTGTTCAATTAGCTATTCAGTTTGACAAATCAAGAATAGTGAATTGTTCATGGCGGCCAAGCATTTAGTCATCCTACCGGGAAGAAATATCCAAATTTTATACAGGTTCTTACATAAAATTTACATCTGGTCCTATGTTGAAATATGCAAATATTATAAAGGTCCTTCCATAATTGCTTCATACCAAGTTTACGTTCATTTGACTATATATAGTTTCAGAGGAGAAGATTTTTTTTTTAATTTGACAAGTGAGAAATATGATTTATTCATGGCGGCCATGTTAGTTGTCCGATCGCGGAATAAATTAATAATGTTGATAATTTGTTTCTTTTGTAGCGTTCCTGTGGTTGACTTCATGTTGGTATTCTGTTGCACATTTTTATCGGGACAAACGGAAAGATTTTGACATGGTTACCCAAATAAATATATGTATAGCAGTTTTCATTAAGTGGTAAATAAATTTTAAATTGTGATAGCAGTTTTTGTGACATTTAATTGTCCGAAAAAGAGCCGGAAAACATATATGTTTCATGCACAATTGTAATGCATTTTCATGCGGAATCTGAAAACGTAAGGCAACATAAAATCTAAACTTCCTCCATCGGCGAAATCGCATGTCAGTTTGTGTCCATTTTTCAGATACATTGTATCTACATGTATATATATGGATAGTATTTACTTTAAAACTCCCATAACCAATATAACAGAGAGGCCACTTTATATAAAACTTTCAAATCTAAATGTTTATCCAATGGTCACTATAGTGAACTTTCCCTTTCTAAGTATTAACATACCAAGGTTTCCAGCTTATAGCGTTTCTATAAGTGATCCGGGATTAATATGCAAACTTTACAAAAGTCCTTCCATAGATACTGCATACCAAATTTCAGTTAATTTGGCTATAACATTTCTGGGGAGATTTTTTAAATTTGACCTATGAGAAATGGGATTTGTTCATTGCGGCCATCGGGAAAAAATATGCAAACTTATCTAGGTCGTTCCATAGATGCTTCATTTCAAGTGTCAGGGATTTTAGAGGAAAATACCAAAATGTGAAAAAATAACGGACTCACGACGGACAGAGAGACGGACGACGGATGCAAAGTGAGCTATAAAGAATACAATATGATTAATCTCCTCTATAATCGACCTTTTCGGGTTAAAAACTTGAAATTATTAATGAATAAGCATATATTTTGGGTTTATTAAACAAAATGCATTGCATACAGTTGCTTACGATAAAAAGAAGGTAAATATTTAAGATTAAAAAATAATGGTTACGAGAGAAACAAAAACAGAGTAAGAATGCCCGTACTCCTTTGTATCACAGAATATATCTAAATTGTGTACCTTCTTTGAGATCACGTTCGTAGTCAAAACACGTAATTTTTATCTTACTTTGAACATAAGATTTTTTATCATATAATCTACCCAAGTACTTCCATGTACCGCATTATATTTATTAACATAATTAAAACAAAATCTGAATTTCTCCTAACGGTTATATTTATGACACCTTAAATGCTATCAAAGAATATCAATGTAATTGAAATCCTTATCAGTTCATAAAGGATTAAAGACTTTAGTAACCTTTTCGTCCTTAATATTCTTAAAATTATAGAAGAAAAGTTACTCAGGTGTCTGGAGGTGCAAAATTAAACAAATAATGAAATTATGTAATCGGCAATTGCGTAAAGCGGCATTTCATGGCCCAGGGTAATGTTGACTACAACGTCAACCAAGGGTTTATTGAAAAATACCTTTCCAGTAAAATTGAATTAAAAAATAATAATAGTAAGGTACCAGCTCTCTTGTCCAAATATGACTTTACCTGAATTTAGATTTTAATTTTTGTCCTTTTTACAATTAAATGTATTCATGTATGTAATTAGTATAATTCAATTCAGGTATAGTTATGCCTGTAAAAATAAAAGCAACTGCAGAATTATTACTAGTATTTGATTTTATACAAGCACAGTATATCAACCACCTACATTTGAGACTTCCTTTAACACCCAAATTAATATGAAATAATAAGAAATTAATCCTGAAGGCTTCTTTATAATATTGTTAATCTTATGATTAGTTGTACATAGGTCTGAGATCTGTTGTCAACTATCAAAAGAATGAAAAAAAATAAAGAAATAAAGTAATAACATTTTCAAAAGATATTTCCGATTCGAATGACAAACCTACTAAACCAAGAGTTCAAGTTTCGTGCTCACAAATCTCGACCTGAAGCAGACTCCTTGTGATGAACATATTAATAATTACCTGAGTATCAGATATCATCCTTGCAGCAGTCCTTATCTCTGCAAATTTACTATTTTTTTAGATTTAATATCCGATTCTTATTTGGAAATTTTCAACAGATAAATTTTGCTCTCAAATTCAAATGTTGTTTATTTACATGTACAACCGTTCTATCGAAGTAATTTGGAAAAAAAGAATCCGAAGTTTTGGTTACGAACGTGTCTGATGAAGGTTAATCCAGAAAGGAATTAGTATCTGGGTTTATTCTATTTTAATATACACATGTATGTATGAAAATAAACAACATAATTCATGCATGAAAGGTCAACAAAGACATACCAATTAATCAACGCCAGCCAATAGACAGAACCCCAAACACATAAAAGAGAACAAAACACCAAAATAAACACAGCACAGAGTCTTGGTACAGTAGTGGGGTAAAACCGGTAAGATTGTAATATAGTTTTCTCCGCTTCAATTAGCCACAATATATGCATCGTTTTATTTCCAACAAGTTTAGATTTATTATTCTAATATATTCTACTTCATGCAAAAATCTTGATTTCTCATTGGTTGACAGGGATGTGGCATATTTCAATACACCTTAAACTAGGGTCCAGCCCTCTTGACGATGGATGGTGTTCCATCCTAAGCGACAGGAATACCACCCTCCGTACCGGAAATGAGTTTTACCCTCTCCCAACGAGGAGATAATTGGCATTCAGTATGATATAACACATACATGTACTGCCTTCAATTGAGGGATTACCACACTCAATATAAAATATCACCGACTACGTCTCAGGAGATATTTTGCCCTCGCGTGGTAATATGGCAAATCACCCTCAACTGAAGGCAGTATGAGTTTAATAACGTCCTAAATATTGTCCATGATATATTACCCGGTATAGCCACTTTTAGCACATGCGTATAGAGGCTTTCATGTAAAAGCGAATCTGTTAAGCTTTAACGACAAAAAGTATCTTTTCCAAACAAAATTGTTTACCTTTACGAAGAACATGAAGAAAGCATGCTACACAACCACAATCGTTGTGTACAACAATAATTATGACCATTTTGTACACTGCAATACACATCTGCGTTGGCCGCCATCTTGCTTTTGGAATGACGTGACAGTTACCGGTAAACCTGTTAAACATTGTATTGTTATTGTGTGTTTAGATGATGAATTATATAACTCAACTGTGTAAACGGTTAATCTGACAAAAAATTTTTAATTCAAAATATGCTCTTAAAAGAACAGATTGCACTATATTAATGAAATTAAACTTGTTTGAAATAAAACGATGCGTATATTTTGGCTATCACTCGGTATAAAATAATCGAATTTAAAAGCCCAGCTCATGTGTAAATGACTTCAACTCTATAACCCACATGCATTATTTCTCAAGAGGACAAATATACATATACCTAAGGAGCAAATAAAAAAACGCAATCCATTGGACAGATAAACCTGGGAAGACAAATGAACAACCACAAGCACAACAAATAAATACTGAAAATTGAAAAACAATGAACAACACGAACTCCTATAAAAACCAGGAGTAAACTCAGGTGCTCCGGAAGGGTAAGCAGTTCCTGCTCCGTATACGGCACCCGTTTGCAGTTCAACACTGAAAATTTGGTGGAAGTCATACATAACACTATTTTGACATTTTGAACGGTAAATAATAAGTGTTTGTTCAAGTTATTCTGAAGGTAGTTGTTTTGTTTCATGTTTTTCATGGAAAATTCAGTAGTTATGTTAAAAGTAGTTGAAGCTGCCCATAGCAAAGTTGATCTTACGTTAATAAACCTTGCTTAATTCCGTTTGATTGTATTTTCCATAATGTCTTCATAATTTTTTCCCGTAGTTTTGGTAAAGTTTATACCCGATCAAAAATCAAATAATTGGAATAAAATTGTAATTAAGTTAATATAGTATCATGGAAGTTAATTTTCCTTGCATTAATGTGGTAACGCTGTTGGTACACTCTTGTTAGGCATTACCCCGGCAGTGATACGGTGTTTAGATGTGTGTGTTGATAATTTTGCAATTCTTTTAAAGACTCAACTCTGACAAATTTTAAAATTACTTTGACGTTTTCTACTTCGTTTGGTCCCAAGTTTCTCAATTGGTAACAATGTTTATATGAGCTTGAATTAACATTTTTAGTTGAGTTCGTACCTGATGTTCGGATATGCCCACTGTACGTACAATTTAACACTTTAGTTGAGTTTGCTATTGACAGTAATTATAAGATTCTTTTGACGAGATAACATTAAACCCTAAATTTGAGTGTTGGTTCTAACGTCTTTGTTTAACAGTGCGACAGTTTCCAACCAACAGCTATCCTAACCTTATCTAGCTTTACAATGAAATTGAACACTTTTTGCGGCTCTGTTATCTAAATTACATACAGTTAGACCAAATTTAGCTGTTCTAGCTAACGATGACCTTGTTAGTGATCATAGCTTTTTCTTTTGGGTTTTATAGTTTTCTTAATAAATATCAGAGTCAGGATAAATGAGGAGAAGGTTTGGTTACTCATAAACGGGTTATCACACTGGTAATGTGTGTTTGTACCTTGTCAGGTACCCCATTTTAAAGAATGTTATTTTCACCACTGAGTCGATGCTGCTGCTGGTAGACTCCAAGTCCCGAAGAGTATCCTCAACTCAATTGCTAATATTTCGCTACAAGCTCGAAATTGAAATTTAAATTTTCTCTTAAAAAACCCGGGAAGACAAGTAAACAACCAAAAGCACAACAAATAAACACAGAAAACTAAAAAAAAATGAACAACACGAACTCCTATAAAAGTCAGGAGTGAACCCAGGTGCTCCGGAAGGGTAAGCTGTTCCTGCTCCTATACGCCACCCGTCGTGAAGTTCAGCAAAGTCAATACGGTGGAAGGCACAAATCGGAGGAGGCACATGAAATGTTACGACAGTGGGAACAGGTCCAACTCATCTTAGATATTGGAACACTGTAATCGTCAATCAAATCGTGATGACGACCGTGAAATGTGCTAAGTGATGATATCCCTGATAAAACCCTGGTTAAGAAGTTTTTGTGACAGCAATAATCCTCTGTCTAGAAAGTCAGGGTAACTCACGCATTTCCTTGAAAATCAGATAGGCTTGGAAACGTAGACGCCATATGCAGGCAATGCTGGTATATTGCTACTCAAAAAGGGAAAATTAACAATAGGAAAGTTGAAGTCATCACGTTTGTCATAAAGTTTTTTCTTCAAATGTTCCTCATTGTCTATTTCAAGAAACAAATCTAAATATGAAGCGGACTTTAAATCATCTGTAGTATCCTTAATTTCAAGCTCACTGGGGTAGATTATATTTAGAAAGTCTTGGAATTTGTCGTTATTTAACGACAATACGTCATCTATATAACGAAAAGTTAAATAAAGGATTGGGGTCGTTTCTTTTTGTTTTCACGTAGTAACCCTTGAATGAAATCCGCTTCATATGAGTAAAGAAACAGATCGGCGAGGAGAGGAGCACAGTTGGTTCCCATTGGAATGCCGATTGTTTGTTGAAAAATTAGACCGCCAAATTCAACAAATATGTTGTCTATGAGAAAATCTAACATGTTTGTAATTTCATCTTCAGAATACTTTTTGTCAGAATCAATGGTTCTTCACGAAATAAGCCTTTTCTCTACCTAGAACTAGAAATTTATACCTACGTGTGCCATTTTTCTTGAAAAAACATTGATGAACTAGTTGCTTTCAGCGATCTTTTAATTGAGAATGTGGTATGGTAGTGTAGAGTGTAGAGAAGTCGAATATTTTACGCTGTTGCATGTAGCCAAAGATTTTGATTTTAGATATTGTAGTAAATGTTTTGAGTTTTTAAGAATCCACATCTGATTGACGCCAGTGGTGAAACATGATGTTTCGCAGTAATTCTGAAGGCCGTCTTTAATACATGTCAATATGAATGTTAAAATCTTTGAAAGAGGTCTTGTAGAGCAATTAGCTGACCCAGCAATTTACCTTTGTTTAAACGGATTCTTATGTAGTTTACGAATCCAATAAAGAGCAAGAAGGTCCATTTCTTCTCCCTTTGTAGAAATGCAAAAGGAATGAAGAACGGTCTTGTGGTGATCAAGGACTTCCTGCTTAATGAGTGTGGTTGGTGTATTAGTTGGGTTTAGCTTTAGTGCTCATAGACCCATGGAGGTTTTTAATTCGGATTTGTATCATTGACCTAATAGCCTTCACCCACTCCGAAAGTGTCAGCAGGTTCCCGTTCCTTTGAAGTCCATTTTCTGGCATAGTCCTCAACAGAATCCATTAGCAATTTCCAATTAATTGGCTGAGGTTCTCGGTATTTGGGGCCCTTAGCTAGCATATTTTTTAGCTTTTGATTATCAACTAGATTGAGATCCCGAGTGATAACATGACCAACAGGACTATAATTAAATGGAGACGTCGAACAGGAGCAGTCAGGGGGTTAGACTTGAGGCCATCGGTAAACAATTGTAAAATTTGTGAGCACTAAGAAGTATCTCCTTCGTGCATACAGTTATAGCTCTGTCCTTAGATGCATGATTTTGCCTTTAATCTTTTTGGTCATTTTGGCATTTATGGAATTTGCACTTCAACTGTTTGGATTGTTTTTTTGGTTTTCAACATTTTGGGCCTTGAGCACAACTTATGTGTAGTAAATCGACGAAATGCGCACGTCTTATGCATCAGAATTGGTATCAAAGAATGTTATTTGAATTGTTATTGTTTTCGCCCGAAGGGATGTCTTTATACACTTAATAAACTTTTTTACACTGACAAATGCATTATGAAATATTTGACACACCATTTAAAGCGCTCAAATACATGTAATTGGTGGCCATTGAAATCAAAGCTGTACGACAAACGTGATGATTTGCCTAGGATTTTGATCCTACAGACTTTTCCCACTGTCATGTAGCTTCGGTATTCTTTTGCCGATGCGTGTTGTACACGTGAATATTAAACAGCCACTTCCCCCACAAGACCTGAACTCAATGGCTTTAAAAATAACGGTAACAAAAATACAATACAAGTAACCACAAATCCCGAAGAAGTACAGGATTCCATACAGAATAAAGAGACAAAAGACGGCCATTGAAAACACCAGAGGCTGCAACAACTCATGAGGTAAGAGTTAAGATAAACAGACAATTATAACATGCCGGAAGGGAAATAAATTAACGTGTGGTTAATTTTTTGCGTGTGATGTTGAGACAGAACTTGGTAAATTTCCGTTTTTCAAATTTGTTTCAAGTCACGTTCGTCTCGTCATTTGTTATTTTATATGAAAGTGCCCTAAGTTTTTAATATGAAAAAATTACATTGATCAGTTTGTTCATGCCCTTTTATCAGGTAACCTTGTTCAACAATTTCAGCCATTGGCTATTGCTAATTGGCTTTAAAGTTTCAGGAGACAATGTTCATGTAAATAAAACAATCAGTACCAAGGACTGTTTCTTATACTATTCCAACATACAAATAGTTGCTAGACCGCTTATGTTCATTTAAAAAAATTCTTTGTATCGTCATACAATACTACTGAAATAGCTATACCATATTAAATGTCAGAAAGTGTTATCCAACAACCAACAAAGGATTTCGCTAAAAGCAAAAAGATACAATCATTATAATGTAATTTCATATTCCAGTCAATAAATATCAAAATAGCTTTTTGGTACCTAAGCTAGGACTACCATAACAGATAGCTCCATAGATAAAGTAGAATAGATACGTTATTTTTAAACGTGCAATTGTAGAGAAATTGATTACAGGAAATCAAATAAGTCTCTTTTTGCGTCGAAAAAGTTTTTTTTTGTGGTAAATACAGTGTAGCAAAGTAAAGTTGCTGTTGAAACAAATCAATGAGATTCATTAAAACCCTTTATATAATTTTCTCAGTGAAAGATGTATCGTAAATAAAAACGATTATGTGTTAATTTGATTAAATAATAAAATCTATGTTTTGAAATTGGAAATATTTGACCATTATTTGTTTTCTATAAGGTTTTGCTGTATAAAGAATATGGAACAAAACAACCAAATTTCCTTATTTCGTTAGAATGTCGAATAACCAATAGCTACATAAATGTAATAATAATCGTTACTTTACTTTCGACGGAATTTGTAAAATACATTGTTTATACGATATCTGCTTGACTTTTCTTATAATTATTATTGAAACTGCATCAGTCAACTTCAGCTTTTGGTAAAATTCTGAGTCATGTTATCATTGGATGGTTTTTGCTTGACCCACACCTTACACTTTTTCATTTTTACAATTATTACATTGTCGATAGGTCGTTATTTTGGTGAAATTGATTCAAAAGACATTTAAAACGATAAAACTTTAACGTATGTCCATTCGATAGAAGAAGAATGACAGATAACTCTTGATATTCTATAGAAATTTGCGATAAGAGGACTTTCGAGATATCAGAAGTAAATACAATGTAAAGCATGGTTTGAACAAAATATCTTTTAGATATCAGGAAGCATGAAATAAAAAAAGTGTGAGGTAACAATAGTCAACTGTATTTTATATAAGGTTTCAGGAAAATGGTTTAGGTTGTTTATTGAAAAGATTACACTTTTTACTGTCATAACAATTTGTGTCTGTGAGAAGTCGCTTTTAACTATTACATGATTATCTTTATAAACATTTGGCATGTATATTTAAGTAAAATTTATCAACATATACGGGAAAAAATATTTTGAATAAGCTGATACAAAGCCCATACATACACATAACAAAATTTATAGCAAAGAAAACTGATTCTACGGTGTTCTTCCTGAGACTTTCATCAATCGCGAGAAAAGAACATAATTTAACTGTTTAATTTTGTAATATTATACTTTAAAGATTTTGTCTCTCTATTTGTGTAGAGTGTATATTAAAGAAACCGTCCATATAACATTATATAGGTGGTTGGAGCTTAATTATTATATGGGCTGGTGGGCGGCGATTAATAATTATTATAAGTTTTGGAACGTGTTCGCATTGAAATAAGTATAATATAGCTAATAGGTCATTGCACTGAGGGTCAAATGGCAGTATATGAACCGGTTAGTCGCCCTAAAAAAATCATATGGACCGGTCTTTATACTGCCATATGACCCTCAGTGCAATGAACTATTTGCTAATTCTTGTTGAAATTTGAAATCAAAAAGAATACATAAGGATCAATCCAGAAAATCAAAGCAATAGAAATCCGAGAATGCAATAAACAAAATACTTATAACTACATTCAAAACAATGGTCAACACAAATTCCTACGGAATCTAGTATTTAACCCAACAAGACTGTTTCTGTTCAGTATACACTCTACATCGTACCATCCACGGGTCAAATTGGAATTCACTAATAAGTTAAGATACATGAGGTGTAATAACATGGTAATCAACACCAGTCTTATTTCTGGATATAATGATGGACATTTAGGTGATTTCTAATTAATGTCGTTTTTAGCGACAAAACCTGAGGGTATTTTTTAAGGCATAACATATCCACAATTTGTTTTTTCTGTTTCGTTTTTATTTTTGTGAATGTCTGTGTTATCTTTTCGTCCTTGTACTTATATTCTGCTTATTCTAATTCTCGCAATCAAATACATACATTTTTACTGTTTTAAAATAGTAAAATGTATGTAAGATGAGAGATATCACTCCCATGGAAAACTGTATTCTTAGAGGGGCCGTCTCTTCTAGGTTGTTTGTCGTAACTATCAATGATCAGTAGTCTGTCAACACTTATTATTCAAATCCAGCTGAAGGCGAGTTGTGTTCGACTCTGATCTCAACTTTAAAGGATTGCAATATTCATGCCGCAGGTCGGTGGTTCTCTCTGGCTTCCTTCACATTTAAAAAACTAGCTCCTACAATATAGCCAATCCTCGTTTCAGTGTAAGATCCCAATAAACAAAATCATTCAAATAGGCATATTCTTAGGTATGGACTCAATATGTTTGGTCATTTTGGCATTTGAACCTGTTATACAGACTGAAACAAAACATAATCGTTGGTCGTTTTGATACTCTCAACATAGCCAAAGATTGACCTATTCTTAACAGAAACATTGCTATTTTGGCTATGGCCAATCATTCTCCTAATCATATTCTCAAATGTGCTTTGGTTGAATATATTTGTAATTTTAACATTTAAATTTGCTCTTAAAAAATTGGTGATTTTGTTGCAAATTTCCAAATTTTCGGACCTGGGCACAGCTGAAGAGACAACTTTTGTTTTATTTGCATATATAGTGCATCAGAAAGTGCATTACTTAATGTGTATGGCATGATTAAGCTCTTTTCCACAATTTCATATATGTAGAACGTTATAGACTCCATTAACGATTTATTTAATTGATCACAGAGATGACATATACAAATGAGCATTTTGTACAAAATATAACATAATTTATATTTATTTTTTGTTATCAGATGTATATTTATTGAAATATTCTACATTGTAATAGCGGCTATCTTGTCCCGCAATTGCAGACCCATTAGAACCCATTCCTTTTAAATATTTCAATAATTTTGCATTGGTAGACATTTTGTAGAGAAACAAATAATATATATTATTATTCAATGAATGAATACGGTTAATTTATTGCTGACTTCGACCTAATCTAAGCATTGGCATTGCACGTTTGTCACTTCTTCCTAACCTCATCATTCGTAAATTTCGTTTTATTTCTGCTTCATCGTCTGTATCATATCTTTTGCCTAGTCTAAGCATCTTAAATGGACGTTTTCCTAGCCTCAACATAGGCATAGCACGTTTTGCATCTTCATCATCGAGTGATCCATCAGATCGACCTAAACGAAGCATATTCATTGGTCGTTTTCCTAATCTCAGCATAGCCATAGCTCGGCCTAATCTTAACATTGGCATTGCTCTTTTGTCTTCGGTCAAATCATTAACATAGTCATCTTCATTGAGGTATCTGCCAAATCTCGGAAGAGGAACAGTTCTTTCTTCGCTTTCTTTTTCTTCATCTTTATCATCGGAAAACTTGTCATACTGTGTCTGAGGTGGAACATTTGGAATGGAACGACGATAACGATATTTTCCAGGCCGTGGACCTGGGTTTATCAGACGTGGGGAGTTATCGTCTGAATCATACAAACTCATGGATCGGCGTTCTTGAAACTGTCGTTCACCAAGCAGACGGTTCAATAGCATTTGAACCTCAAGATCTTTGCCATATCTTGGTAAGGGCACCTGTCTGTCTGACCTTTCTTCTCCTAACAACGTGCTGATTATCATACGAATTTCATCTGGTGTATACGATTCTACAGCCCGTCCGAGACGGAGCATAGGCATGGCACGTTTCCCTAACCTCAACATCTGTAAACCGCGACCCAGACGTAACATACTCAACCCGCCTCTTCGAACTCTGTTATTTGGAGCTTCATCATTATTTGTTTCTGTTATCTCTGATGAACCTACAAAACAAAACAAAACCGGTCATTAAGAACGGTACAATTTACAATATTAATTTATTTTATGTCAATATCTAGGTATAAATGTAAGTAATGTAATGTGGTCATATTTAAAGTAGAATTAAAAAAAAGTTGTCATATTAAAAGTAGAATTGAAAAAAAGTAATATTTTACTAAGACATAATGATCAAAAACAGTTACTAGTACCAGAAGCAAAAACCAAACAGACGATGCACATAGCAACGTATCTTCGGGATATTAGACCCGACTTCATTTCGTGTTTTAGATTTCCGTGTGTTATTCATTTACACTGAGTCACTGCCCTATAATTAATGATATTCTTGAAGTTGTATCTATGACATGTATGATAGCAGTGATCAGCTGTGTAATTATTTAATACTGATTAACATGAAACAATATCATAGCTATCAGATAGATAATAGAATTAATTGTGTGCTGTTCATTTACTTTTTTCATAACGTCCTTGTTCGCATTACAATGATGTTAAAGGCAATGTCAGTGATAGTGGAATGTAATAAAATTTGATCTCACTGGTTTGTTAATCAAATAATCTAAATGAGAAATTTTGTTTTACATTGCTTAGAAAACGGCACTTTAGAAATGAAGCTATCATAAATCGTCAAGTAATAACGAATTAAGTTACCAAATAGAGTTTTAATTCACGTCGTATTTAATTTAATTATTCAAAAAAGGATTAGATTGCTGGCGATCTGTAGCAACAGGCTAGTCCTAGCGATGGCATATATATACTCTGCTTGATTGAAAAAGTACTAATAAATTGGTTGGAAACAATGCAACTATAACACTTTATAACCACTATGGATTAAATAAGATTACGATAGTGGCCACAAACTGATTTTTTATTGGTGTTTGGTTTTTGTAATGAATTGATAGCCATGAGAAAAGTCAATATTAACGCCGACAGTTTCCGTTATATTCTAATAACTCAAACAGTAAGATCATTACGCTAACTATAAACCATGCTAAAAAGACTCTAACGCGTGACGGCCATATATCTCAGAGAGGATACCATCGAGTGTAACTTCATTTTCAAATTATATGAAATGTTATTTAATCAAGTCAAATACCCAATATGCTATGCAACACATTTTAAGTTATAAAGGTGACTATTTCCTGAGGAAATTGAAAGTAGCACCATTTTGTTGGACTAGACCCAACCATCATGATATTGTTGGAGGTGTGAGTATTTAGCTCTCGATTGAATTCCTTTCAGTGACTTTCAAAACAAGAACTGGCAATTAAAAGTTTTTGCAGAGGTAAATTTCCCATTTTTATTTATATAAATCCATGTTTGTCTATATTTAAAAGGGTTCAAATTACGAATTTTGAATATTTAATAGACAAACACACAGAAATCTAAGGCAAATTTTAAACGAAGAAATTTTATTTACTAGTAACTGAAATCAGGAGATAAAAAACGGGGTCTTTATTTTCTTATTGAATTGGCACTATTACAGCATCATTTATTGGAATTGGTATTTACAGATTCCCTTTTATACGAGTTATGTCGGTCAAGTATGTTATTCTGTATTTTGCAATTTTCAAAGAATACATAAAAAGTGTGCAATTTTGTTACAAATTCAACAAAATGACGCATACACAAAGTAAGACTGTCTTTAATTTCAATGCCAGTATAATATGGTCTTACTTTGCTATTTCGTAATTAAGTTATTATTGACGGAGACAAATCTTGAATATCCATGATTCGCCAGACAACTATATCGTATTGTATATAAGGGCAATGAAAGACGTATTAAACCTTGTGTACGACGGACAATGTCTCTTTGATTGTAAATGAACTGTAATTTACGGCCATTTGACTTTGATACGTATGATATCTAACATCTGTTAACAAATGTTGGAGAATTAGCTTATGATCTACCTACAATATTCAACTACACGACGTAAACTATATCGCAATTCATTTTATCACTCAATTAAATGTCTCATGTCTACTATAATAAAATGCCTTCCAGACTTAAAGAAGTAAAATTCCTGACTGCCATAACAATTAACAGCTGATGAAATTCTAAAGAATATATCGAAGGATGCTATACAAAAATCCGATTTGTCTGACAGTAGGTTCAGGTTTGAAAGAACTGCAAATATTACAGTTGAAATTTAGGTTTTGATATTACAAAATGAACAAGAACATCATAATAACTATCCAAATTCAGAGGAAGAGCAAATCCGAGAATGAAAATTTACAAGGATAACACTGACACAGTGAAATATGAAAAGAAATATAGACAACAAAAAATGAGTGCTAGTTGCTCCATAAACGATACCAGCCATTTGGTACGACAAATTAAGTACAGTAGTAGTCGACAATCAACAGAGGAACATGACGTATTACGAAAGCTGAAAAAATGAAAGTTTTTTTTTTTCCAGCTATTGATATTTGATAATTGTTAGAATAGGTCTCCATATGACGATCCTAACCGTGACGACACTTCCATAACCATGATCTGAAGTTTTAATATTAAACAATCTCAACTGAACATGATGTTTTATTATATGAAACATTACTTTGATAGATCCGTCTTATTTGCTGTCATTACATGTACACGTGTAGGTAGAACTGATCATGCCCCTGTCAGTAATTTGACAGAAGTTTGTCACATATTAAAAATTGTTATCTTGATTCTTCCAAGTTGCAAAGTCGTCATCTGCAGATTAATATTTGAAAATAGTTTGCCCTGTCCAATAGCATTATACATGTAAGTCATTGTATTGTAAAGTGTGTTTTTGCGTTGCTTTGTATGTTTTTACGATGTTCAACGGAGTTGAATTTCGGTTCTGATCCATTGGGGTAGTTTTACCATACTTATAACCTTGTTTGCCAACCACAATACAACTTTCATTGCATAAAGTACCATCTTAATAGGCAATTACTGAAACGACCAGGAATGACCGAAGCAATAAGCTGAATTACAAATCTAATGCACTAAAATTATGAGACAAAGACGGAACTGGGAACAGTTATACAGAGATCTAGCGCTATAAGGACAACTAGTGTGGGAGTCATGAGTACGTCGTATTTAATCTGATAAATTAATTTCACCAACAATGAGAAATTTAACGAAGTTATATTTCTACTAAATAATTTTCTGAAGATATTTATTACCCTTTTCTCAATTTAAAGTCAATAATTGCATATGGTGGCCATATTGATCAATGTACGAACATTATAATATTGCTTCTCCGTTAACCTGCGTACTAATTTTTGAAAACGCACACTGCAATATCAGAACTCGATCAAATACATAATTCATTCTTTAATCGCACATAATTTGAATGTTATCAAATGAATATTTTATGAATGTTAAGCCTTGTTAGTTAAGCTAATTTATAACAGGACAAAGCGATCATAAACGTCTAAGAAATCAATCACTTGTGGCTGTATACTCATTAATGCAATTATTAAAGACGCAAAATGTGCAAGGTATTTCCTTATGGCTTCTTAATCAAGAAATATGTTGATTTCTTGCAAAACTGAATACGCCAAAACAGAAATTACTAATAATAAATGTGATAAAATATATAAATGTGCACTTTCTTCCCACTTTTTAAAAAGACGTAATCGATTATTTGTTCGGTTACAGTTTCGGACTACTACCATGATAACTATTTTTTTTCAAAAAAGATGACATCCAATCATTTACATTTTGTTCATTTTTTGTTAATGTTTTTGATAAAACAGAACATTACGCTTGATCAGGTTATTGCCAGATTTATTTAAAAAATTATCAACGAAGCAAAACTAGATCCATTTCAATCAAAATGAAATCCAGTTCACACGTATAGTATGTTTCTTTCTCTAATTCTGTGCGCATTTATACATCGTTTGAGCCGTCTGATAAATTTTGATATCACCACAAGTTGGTTAAATGTTCGTGAAATTCCCCGCGAAAAAACGTTCGGAAGACGTCTCTGAGCTTTACATTGTCATATAGAAAAGATTATAAAACTATTGACGCGTTAATTATGAAATGTATCCACTCTCGATAAATTAAATTTTCATTTTTTAAAACTTCTCGGACAAGCCTCTTAAACATGAAAATTTAAACATCTCGAGTTGGTAAATTTCATAATCAACTTGTCATCGTTGTAGAATCTATATGTAGTTCTATGAAATTCTCGGTACTGTATTACATGCTTACCATATGAATATGTTTTGGCATTCCTAAATTTTCTCATCTAATCCCCTGGGAATTGTCATAATTGATCTTCGGATATTCTTATTCCGTGCTAAGTGCAGAAATTTGAACTTAACAAACTAACGAGGTGTCTTTTTGAAGTAAAATTAAACTGACAGTTTTTGTTTTCATTTTTAGGTTTCACACTTCCGCCTTTGAAGATTAATTTAATTACATAATCTGTAACCACTTGCCCAACCCTAAAAATAAATTTAGTAATAAACCCTTAGCATATGGTGTTTCATCTTAAAAATAATAAAAAATAATATTTCGGAAATACCAGCCTGGGGCGGAAGTTTATTTGCTTGGAAGAATTTGAGAATGCTCTAATACTCATTTCCCATATGAAAGTCAAGAACTTGTTAACATGTACAGCAACAGTAAAAATCCCAAGCTCATTTTTCAGACAAATCTGGTACCGATTTTCTATTTACTACAGTGAATTGAGAGTAAGGCAATTTATAATATTCATCACAGTTTTCATACTATGAAATCGAAAAAGACACCTTTGTGGTTTTGAAAATTTCAGAATTTTTAGCGATATGAATGTACACAGCAAAATTATTCTTTCCTAGATATATTTATAGTTTACGACGTCATGTAAACATTTCTGAATGTTACAAGTCAGCCTTACATGCTTCTGTGAGCATTTTTCCTCAAAGGCACTACCTAAATTTAAAGTATTTTGTTGTAAAACATATAGCTTATATATATTTCCAGAGAAAATATCTTTTTGATGCTTACTGTTGTTCACATTTAACTTTTACTAAAACTATTTACAATTCCTTAATTTTTTTCTCAATAGTACTCATATATTGTAATTTTTCAACATTTTGGCGCTAAAATCTATCGTGTACCGAATGCAGAATGGTAAACTAGAATACACGTATAGTGACAGATCTTCTCGCCATTTTTAAAAAGCATGTAAATTCCCGTAATGTTTGACGTCCCAAAGGAAAATTTGTACTTTAAAAAGACATTGTTAAACGATGTCATTTGGGTCACGTGGACATGTTATAATCTTAATACGTATATAATCCAAATTGTTATAAACAAATCTAGAGAAGGTTAATCCCAAACCATCTTATGATAAAATTAGGCATGGATATGATACTGCTTATCATGCAAGGATTCCACAATTATTTATCAACCAATTTTAGGAATCAGCTTACGCTAGTACCTAAGGTGAAAGTGCCCTAAGAACTTGAGTGTTCGGTATTGACGCATTGAATGTACTGTAAACTTTCAGAATAGGGGGCAATAAAATCACAGTTAAATTTAGTAATCAGGTCTTTTTTTTCAAATGACACGTTATCGCATTTACAGTTAAATAAGTATGACATGCTTATCTACTTGAATTGTCATTGGCAAATGCCTTAAATTTGTTTCATTTCGCCCTTGTGGCTTTTTTTGTTTGTTTTGTTTTTAAAGTAATTTATCCTTTGTTGCTTTTCTCTGATTTTACATTTATTGTCTTTAGATTTTCATCTTGTCAATTTCTTGTCGTTGCAATAAAGTACATGAATATGTTTACGTTTGGGATTACAGATTTAGTTTAATTAGTTTTCTCTGTTTGTTTTTAGTTTTAATTGTTTACTAAACGAAAGTTTGTCCCCTCGGACGTAAAAACGTTTCACTATATTGTCGATACTTCTCACACAACATATAGTTTAACGATAATAAATTTAAAATGTAAATTTTTTAAATAAGAAAAAATGATTTAAAACATTAGAGCCATTAGCAAATCATTAAACGGATGACAATGATTGATAATTACCATAAAAGCTTAACACTATGTCACGTTCAGCCATATTGAATCGTGCTTTCGAATACGAATATGGGGTCTAAATGCTTCCTTTTCGAATCCGTCATCCAATATCATCAGTTTCCTTTATATCACGATCAATTTTCATTTATCAAAAAAAAAAAGAAAAAAAAAGCGTTCATTCAAACGGGGGTCTAAGAATTAAGAGTATAAATTTTATTTTTATCAGTTAGTCGTTTTGCTGTAAACAAGAACACGTTGATATTCGTAGAAAGCAAGTTATGCCTGCGATAAAACAAGCCCATGCAATAAATAGTTGACCATTATCCACAACGATATAGATCAAGCTTCCTTTTTTTATTATTTCTTACAATAATTTCTATGATACATTTGTACTAATTTCATGCACAAAATTTGCACATTTCATCTATTTACAACTCATCAGTTGAGCTCATTTTTGAATTTGCTCTTCTCTAAAATGTAGAGAAGGGCAAATTCAAAAATGTCGAAATCACCAAAAAGATAAATCCAAAAACATTCAAGAACAGAGATATATTCCAGGGGGATACTCTTTGATATTGGATTCACTCGAACTCTTGTTGAAAAATCATTTAAAAGGGTGAATTTGTACCAGAATTCTGAATCCATAACGCGACAGGTATATCTATATTTGGAATATTGAATACTAATTGTCTTTTAACAACAAACGGATCGGATCGGAAATGCAAAATGAGAATTTAAAGCGATTCTTATGTTGTCTTTATCTATACACACTCGTTATTAATGAAAGAATATTGGATTCGGTGCTTCATGATCAATTATAGTTCATTTTATCTGATAAATTGTCCCCAAGACCGATAGCATTTACAGTAAAAATGTGTAAAAATTAGAAATTAATTGGGAAAGGTTGAACATACGACTTGCTGTCAATCTGATCAGATTATCAGTAAAGCGTTTAGAATCATACAAAATTATGCAACGTTACTCAAGCATCGTAAATAATCTGATCTGAGAATAATGACAGGTAAATACGGCAACTTATAACAGACGTAGATCGGTAATGACAGATTACAACACGTTGATTGTGTACATTAGATAATGGCCTGTCATTAATGGATTCCAAATTGATTGTTTGCCTGAATGAAAGTTAAGTTTTACCACCAATTGTGGTAAAGCTGGGAAATCTAAATTAGAATTGTTAATACGGCGTTGTAATAATGGATACTGATGTTTTTGTATGTTTGATAAAATTTAAGGAAAATAAATGTTACTGAATGTTATGTAGATGCCAATTGTGCCAAGAATTCAATCAAATCAAATTTCTCTCGATTGTTGCTAAAAAAAAAAAACAAAACAAACAAAAACAAAAAACAAAAAACAAAACAAAACAAAAAAAAAAAAAAAAAAAAAAAAACAAAACAAAAACAAAAACAAAAACAAAAAAAAATAAAAAAAATACTACGATGTCCACTTGTCACTTTCAAACTACAAGCGATTTCAGATAATTGTCATATAGTTTGAAAGGGGAATTTTATGAATCACTTTATCAAAAGTTTCGCGTTGACAAGATTTGTCTTTCAAAAGACACCAAGAAATACACGTACTTGTCATTTATTAAAGATGTATCTAACGATGTTATTAAGAATTTCGGACTCCGAAAAACTGACATAAAATATGGAAAACATGTACGAAAACATAAGTACGGTTTTATTATTAGCTTAAACAAACGCGATTGAAATAACAGAATTTAACCGAAGAAACACAACACTTATAAACGAACTTCGAGTAGCAAAATTTTAATTTTTTCAATTCATTAAGGAACAAAATAATGGAAATATGCATACAATCAAATGTAACCAAAATCAAGAAATAATATTAAAGTTAACTATGGCAGATGACACATTTGTCACGTTTCTCAGACAGGGGTATGTTGCTCCTAAGTTAGAGTCATCCTTATATTAAATTTTTATGGACGTCATCATGACTTGGTTGACAGGTATGAAAAAACCGTTTCCCAAATGAAAATCGACCAGTTCCATTGATGTTGTCCCATCTTCATACCGAATTTGACATGGGCAGCATGACGGGTTTCCTGCAGGAAGCAGAGACTGCTTACTCTTCCGGAGCACCTGAGGTCTACCCCAGGTTTTTCGCTGGGTCCATGTTGTTCATGTGTTTTTAATTTTTTATTGTAGTGCATGTATTGTTTTGGTCTTGTCTTCGTTGTTCTCCGGAGTTTGTCAGTTGTTTCGATTTTCCCAACCTTCGAATATCCCTTTGGTATTTCTTGACTTTACTTAGTCGTAAGAGACATATAATTGTATAATGTGGAGAGACATTTCTATTTTATCTATCTACAATGTAATAGATGCCATTACCGGAACATAGCATGGTAACCCTTCCGGAGCACCTGACATCAATATTTGGATTTTTGTCGTATTGACTTTTCCCTTTACCTTATTGCTTCGTATTCAAAGAGCCATACATTAATACAAAATGTATACAAGCAGTAATAAATATCAAAATAATTGGAATGTATAGGGTTAGGATTTTCCTTTAGAATGAATCGGGAATGATCCTTTCACCGCTAGGTCTTGGCAATGACTAGAAGCCTTAAATAATGTATAAACATCTTTTTTTTATGTAAAAGTAGTCTTAATTTTTACTACCGAAACATTATCAACCCGATCATTCACTCGGCGCCGTGTGTTTATAATCAGAATCCAATCGCATTTACGTATTTTTAAAGGAATGACAATTTATATCCAGATAAAAGACAACATCCTTAATTGCACGTGCTATATATACATGTAACAACGTCTGTGACTCTACAACAGAGCTTTCGGATATTGCAATATGACCTGAAGAACACAATTCTAAGGGCCCTAAATACACCATATAGAATATATTTATATAAATAAAATATTTCTTTTCGTAGTTTTTGAGGGTTGCAAAACATTTATAAGGAGAATATAATTAGTATGAAAAACGTATATAAAGTGGATATATTTAGTATGAAGAGCTTCTAACTTGGATTTTCTTCTCTTTAACATTATAACAAAACTACAAAAAGACGAAATCAGTTCTTTAGCAATATGTTTGTTGAGTTCATATAAGTACACAAAGCCAGGATATAAGGCTTGATGATATGGTAACGACCACCATTACGTATTTTTATTCATGACTGACCGGATACATTTATATGAACGTTAATTTACAGGAAACGCACGGCTGAGAAATATTTTGAATGTATAATTTTGTTTATGAGTAATTTTATTTATTCTTATAATACTTTTGACTTGATTTAGCCTGAAATACTATCTTCTTTTTGTAGATAACAATACTAAATCTTCGGTTATTTGACAACTGGAATGGTTTCTAAAACCCTTATTTAAAACTGCTATATTATAAGGTCGATATCATTCGTATAAATCATATGCTGTTCTAATTCTAGGAGTATATCAAATTTCACGTTTGACTAAATATAACCAAAAATCGAAACCCCTTCCTCATTCTAATTATCGTCGATCGTGATATTGATATTAGAAGCGTTTTTTTTACTATTACAACATTTTTTTTTCTCTCCTACTGTATTTAATGACATTAAAATATTGCAATAATTCTCATATTAAATGGCCGTTTTGATACTTTAATTCACACCTTACCAATTCTAATACCGACATTTTTGATTGATTGACCAAAATATTCCTTGTGTCAAAATGAGCGTAAAATATATAAAGAGGAGAATTAATTCTGTGTTGAGTTACTAAGACTTTAAACATCAATACACAGTAATACGCATTAAATGTCTTTTCAATGTTTTATCAACAGAGGGAGAAAATACCATAAAATTAGGGCTAAATGAATCAAATTAGTAAGAAAAGGGGCATAAATATATAAATGGTTCTGTTTTTCTGACATACGGGTTCACGTTTCTATTACTAATAAAAGGGTCTTTTAGACTATCTTCTTAGACCAAAGAAATTCTTAAAGGTGTTCAGAATTGTCTTTTGTAATTGATACTGACATATTATAAGTCTCAAGGGTAAATGTATCGTCTGCTTGACAAGTCTTTGCTTTAGATGCACGAGTCGAAATTTTCAGTTGATAACTTTTTCATTTCTATTAAAGTGTGCTATCAACTCCCTCTCGCAAATTAAAATTTACCTGGAATTTAGTTACCCTGTTGTTTTGCTTCCTAGGTTAATTCAGAAATTATTCCAATGTTGTTTTCAAAACATCAAATGCAGTAATTTTATTGGGTACATGTAACAGCAACATCCGGTAACAAAATTATAACTTGATAAATTCCTTTCATGACGTTGTGCGTATGAATACGTACGCATACAATATAGTACATGAGAAAAATGTTAATTTCAAATGGAAAACGTCATATTTCTGCATTATTCTGTAATAATAAGTAATACAGGTTATTTTTACGGAATTTATCGATGTGTAAACTCGGGCTTATAACTCACAAACTTTATATAAAGTCCTTCGAACTTCATTTAGTTTGTGAGTGAATCACCCGAGTTTACACATTGATAAATTCCTTCAAAATAAACTTCATTACTATAACGTATCTTATACGTTGAAATTTTGTATCTTGGTTTATTTTAAGCCTCGTTATGTCTTCTGTCATTAGACATGTTAGAGATCGTATAAACTCATTTATCTGCAATAGCCTATCTAGTAGACAAATAAAGGGTGTCGGATATTCGTCATGTAGGCGAATATCATATCCTGGTACCCCTGTCTTCCCTTGCAATGATATTTTGTATTATGTGCTGGTGCAGAGTGTTTATGACGTTATGTTATCCTATATTACGCGCCAAAAAATAGCCGTCTGAAAATAAGCTAGAAATGTGCCATTTTCATGATTTTTCTCGATAAGATAACAATTTATAATAATACTTTGTATGTACATTGTCGGAAAATATACAATTTATTTTTACGCCGCGAAATAGGTGTGAACTGCTCGGTGTACCTCTAATTTCTACCTGTTTCTAAGTCCATATATTGTATATTTATTTACCATATTTTTAGCATTATAATCGATGTTATTTAGTGTTGTTTATTTGGTCTTCAGACTGTATGTCTGCAGGATGTATATGTCCTTCACTATATATTTTCTTATCGTACATGTTAAACCTTTCTTTGAAATGAAACGACCTTTGTTCTAATTAATAAATTGCACATTACCATCCCACACCAGAAACCCTTATCATTTTATTACTGTCCAATAAGAGGTTAAGCAGAAAACGTCAGACTTTTTCACAGATTTATTGCTAAAATTGGTAGGTTTACCCATTGTTTTTCGTCAATAGTTTCTAAACTAATTGTGATTTTATTGTTAATAGATAGTCCGTTATAGTCTCTAGCACTTACTGGCGGGAAATGGATTAACTGGATAATGTCGGAGATCGTAGGAATGACTGCATCATCGAATTTAATAAGAATCTACACCAACACAAGGAAGTGTAAAGTGATTTAGTGAGATACAACGTGTTTTACATTGGACCAAATAAATATAAGCCAAATCACCAAAGCATTAAGACAAAAGGGGGAACTGCAAAACCAGACTGGTAATAAAAACGCAAAACCAAAGACCAAAGAAAGTAATTAACATAATTGTAAATATTATGTACAAACACTGAGGCACTTGCAAGTCAACATGCGTAAAATGCATTTTGAAGCGAAAAAAGTTTTTCAGCTAACCCCTGATTGCCTTAATGTATCAATATTAAATTACACATTAACTGATTATAAAGATTTAAGAAACATAGAAAACAAATACTACAAAAAAGAGAGAGGATTTTAAAATTGCCCCTCCCCATTTGCATACGTTAATTGTTAATTTGCTTTCATTACTGTTTAACACTTTATGAATCATTTGAATTTCCAAAACCATGGTAGCAAAATAATAGTGATGTGTAAGATTTGTTTAGTGCCTAAATTTTACTGTTCTGAAGTGTTGCTATAATGTACGGATGAAGCTGGTGACGTAATTAATTTTTGGATATAATTGCCACAGGAACTTTGCTTTGCAATTTACAATGGTTCTATGATTTTACATGAATCTTCTCACTTAATAATTACCGCACGATCGTTTTACTTTATATCATTAATTGCCCGATTACGACAATCAAAGTGGTTTTCTGTCAGATAAGAGGTCCGTTGTTTAAAATTTTCTACATTTATGGGTTTGAATGTCTTTTAATATATCTGCTTAAAACGATATGTTAAAATTTTAAACGAAGTGGAACATGCCATTAATCTATTTTTCATTCAGGAAAAGTGTTTCTTTTGAAAGCACGGAATACCTCCTAATCGGACCCTCTTGTACTCTTTAATTAGATCAATGTCATCTATTTCCGTTACTCCTACAGTTATGCCGTGGACAGTTAGATTAAACCTTATCGGATAAATCTACCCAACACTTAATTGTAGCAATTATGTGATATGTATTGTCCAAGAAGATAAAAGTGTAATTAACATAATAGTTATTTAGATGAGAAAGATTCAGTCCTTCTAGATTCAAGATACAAATATGACATACGATTTCATCTACTGACGCATACGGAATGATCTTAATGAAGACGATTTCGATGTTACCTTTTGGAAAATTTATTTGATTGTTCATTCATATACATTAATCATGCTATTAACGAATAACAACATGAACAGGTAAAATAAATTCTAATTTTTAATGAACTGTTCCCTGATGTTAAAATTCGGTTGTCTCTCTAAACAAGCTATCAAAGGGAATCAAGTCTACACTCCCAGTTTGGTTTTAAGGCTGTTGTATTATGGTAAAATGACGGTACACGTACATGTATACTGTCTCCAGCGAAAGCTCATTTAAATATTTTCATTTCAGTTCGGATTCTTTCTATAAGGTTGAACTCTCAGTGTCTTTAATTGTTTGTAACTACATGTAAGGGAGTGTTATGTAGTGACAAAAGGAACTTGAAAAAGGCAAGCTTAATAATTAAGTGAATAAAGCCGGCTAAAAAAGCTGTGGAAAAAAGGACTGAATATTTACTTGAATCAAATGTTATTTTGGGAAAAAAAATGGACTCGCTTGCCGAAAAAAAAATTCACGCTCATGAATGCAGCAAAGAATATTTCTTGGATCCAAAATCGTTTCATCGCTTCCTGTGCCCACTCAACCCCAGCCTCCACCGACCCCATCACAAAGTAAACGTTTGCTCCTAAGATGAGGTTTCAATTTACCACTCAGTTACTGGTACTTGGAATAAGGCAGAGATTTCCATGACAAGGTTTCAGCTTTATAATTATGAACGTGAGATATTAACACACATCGCACTGAGTTAATGCATATTGCAAGTGAAAATGGATATATTTTCCCTTCAATCTAATGTTTCTATTTACAGTTGTTGAATATTATATATATATTTTTTGAAAATTAAAGTAATTAACGGTTGCTTTATTCAACACTAATGTTTAATGAACATATCCATACTATCAAAAGGTTTTAAAAAAGCATTTTACTGCCATGAAAATGCAAGTTTAATCGTTTTAAATTGCAAACTTCAAGCTTCAGCAAATTTTGTTTCTCTTTTATACCTGTAAAAATCCGTTTTCTTTGACAAATGACTGGAACGACTAAAATAGTTAATATTTATGCAATTATAAGCCGTTGTCATACAACAGGAAGGATATGGAAGAACGTTAATTTTTGATAATTTTCAGTTTAATATCTCGTTTTTTAAATGCCCCCAATATATATTAGTTTTTATAGTTTTCCAGCAATTACTATGGAGTCGTTAAATCATTTCTGAATGTGAAGCAAATCAAAGAACTGTTTAATTACAGATAAGGATAATGAAATTATTAACTGAAAGTATGTTTAAAGACAGCTTTTATGTTTTCTTTGAAGTCAAGAGGAATAGCTCAGAAATGTAATGAAGTGAAAAATATTGGAGGAGGTGGCAGAGAGCAGAACGAGTCTTCAGAAATCTCTACAATAAGAATATCAATATTTGTAAGGCAAATAATGTTATATTTTATCCATTTTAATGTTTTACAGTTTGCTGCGTTCTCTTAATAATCTTTAATATCGGAAATAAATGAATGGGAAGGACTTGTGACGCATGTCTTTCGAGGTCAGCTCGAACAGTCTGTGATAGAAATGATGATAAGATTAGTTATTTTGAAACTCCTTGGACGATGCCTCTGCATGGTGGACCCTAGGTCCCCGAGCGTATTCGCCAAACCAGTCGTCAGGCTTGTCTGACATGATTATTCACTGATTTGTTACAGAAATTACCAGTATTTAGCAAAATTAAAAAATAATAGAAATACTAAGGGTTCATCCCTTGTATTGCACATGATAGATCTCCTTAGCTGAAATTTGGCTTCCTATTTCGGTATTTTTGGTTATGAGTACTTCTTGTTTAAAATAAGTTTGATTTTTGGTCTTCCAAATGTTTCGGTTTTAATGCTGCTGATGAGAGGTAACTCCTTGAAATGTGTCGTATACAGCATAGTATAAATTTACTATATCTAATATTAGTATCTTTGAATTGTTATTTATTTAGCAATCATTTGCAAAAAGTGAAGAGATTCTTGAACTAAAAGCATCTAGATAGCACTAGATTCATTTCTTTTTGTTAAACTAACTTAATAACAACAATCCAGAAAAAGATTTAAAGAGGACATGTTCCTAAACGGATAGCAAAAATACATTTACTTTAGAAAATATTCTTTCGTAGGTAAACCATGTAGATTAAAGTGAAAAATACCAACAAAAGGTCCCAAACTTTTCTGGCATAATTTTAATTTTCTTCTTTAGAAACTTAAAAATTGCTAAATTTGTGAATGGCTGCAGTATGTTTTTATTTTTATTTATTTTTTTTAATTTTTTATTTTTTTATTTTATAGTTTTTTGACTTAGCGTTGACTTTTTTTAATTTGATCGTGATAATTTTATACTCTGGATATTACATTTGTGGTTCATAGAATTTGTCTATGTATTTTATTAATTTATTAGGAGTATATCATGCAAACCTAACAAAGAAAATACAAAATTTGATACCAAATAGTTAAATAAATGAATGATTGGATAGATAGAGGATTAATAAATTTGTCAACTATTTGCAATTTTGCTCTAGAATGTCAGGTGGATTGTCATTGATTTCATTAGCCATCATTTTACAGTCAAATTATAGGGGATGAACACGTCAAATGTGTCATTTATATATTAACAATTAATTCCCAGACACTCAAATTTTTTTTTAGATAAACAATTTTATGTTATTTCTTCCTTGTTAGTTTTTTTTTTTATATATATCATCTTTAAAAAATATTAATACCCGTTCAAATGATTTTTAACAAAAGTTTACAACTCACTGCTTTTAAAATGATTTCTCAAAAGTGGCATTCGTAACGTTATTGAACAGAACACATTTAAAATCTGTTACAATAGAAAGTAACAATGAAAATGGCATTTCAAAACTTTGAAAAAGTAACATTTTTCAAGATGTTGATAAAGACTAATTGTATCAAATAAAACATAATTAAAAATATATGAATATAGTGTAAAAGTGAATTCAGATACTTTATTTCTTACGTAGAGTGCTTACATTGATCCCTATATAGGTATGGCCGTGGTCTAGTTAGAAAAGCAAAAAATCAGGAAAAAGTTAACCGCAACTAAATCAACTATGATAATCATAATCTAGGTATTAAAGGTAAACTTTGCCCGAAGGAGCTAAAATCTTTCTTCTAACAAAATCTGAAGCTATTTTGTTGTCTTCAGTTTTTTTCAAAACCAATTGATTACGATTCGTATTAAGAGTACTTAAAACACTAAATTTTGGTGTATTTAAGTCAAGAAATAATATTGAATATAAATTATCATTCGTATTGAGGCTTTTGTCAAGGCATTAAATAAAGTTCTCATTCAATGTATTCGGTGTTGAATTAAAGACGGAACGTGTTACGTTCAATTTAAACAACGGAGGATTAAGATGCATTCTTTAAAATGATATTGATTCCAAAGTGCATTTCTAGACATTTTTGTAAAAGGAACTTGTTTTTGAAGAGATATTTCCTTATTGTGAATAGAAATGATTTCTAAAGAGAAACATTATTTCCGATACGCAGAATTCCTTCACAAATATAGTTTTATGGCAAGGGAGGATAAGAGAATAAGATGCATGTATCTATTGTTATCTAAACCAAAGAGGTTTTGTCTGTCATTAGAATAATATCAAGGAATGTTGTTTTAAAGACTCTTTTCCATTCAAAAATCGTTAAAATATCAATTTTGGGATAGTATCATAATACTAGCAACTTAAATTAGGAAGCCCAATTCTTTGACTAGCAACTTTTATTTTTGGACGGAAATAAGTTCTCGTGTTCAATAAGGAAGCCCAATTCTTTGACCAACAACTATTATTTTTGGAAACGACGAAACGATCTATAAAATAAAACACAAACCTGCCCTTCTATGGATTTTGATTCAGTTTTGCACATGAATCTAGCAAGCTGTTTTGCAAAATAATTTCTTACAATTTCGGCTTTCCATGTTTGAGCACTTAATGTATAAATTGCACATCTATTGTATAAAAGTGTTTATACGAATATTTCAAACTAATATTCTACATGTTCTATACACCGTAGAAATTTTTCATATACACTTTTAGATTTTCTCACTCTTAAAAACTTAAAACAAAAATTCTACAGTTGTATGTAAAGTAAAGTAAAGAAATATCAAAGGGATATTCGAGGAGGCAAAAACCGAAACAACTGACAAACTCCGGAGAAAAACGAAGACAAGACCAAAACAATACAAGCACTGCAATTAAAAACTAAAAACCTATATGAACAACATGGACCCCACCAAAAAACCAGAGGTAGACTCAGGTGTATATTGTTCAGGTCTTTGTATTTCGATGTTACAAAAAGTTATATAATAGATTATGTTTTGTCGAATTATATACGTCGCAACTCTTCTCCTCCCCTCATGAAAAACATTCATAGGCATGAAGATACGTCAACGCTATATTCTTCTATAGCAAGAGCGGATTTTATGTAAATAAGTTAACATTTTTTAATACCATGTAATACCCCCACCAAAATGCAAATTCTATGATTTATAAAGTATATGTGAACATAAAACATCTTAAAAATTGGACTTGTGAAACAACGTTATATCCGTAAACAAAGTTGCTTATAGGGCAAAAAATATTATGCCATTTGTCCAACAAGTAAACTAATTCCAAAAACATTTTATTACTTTTTTTAATATATTTTCTGATCTGTAAAAATATCCTGACCGTCTGAGTTCACTACCACAAAGACTTCTACACAATCGACACGACTTGCCTGGCAAGAGTTCATGGGAAACTCTATGAAATTTAATTATTGACTTATCAGTTTTCAATATTTTCTTACAGGTTTTATTTACCAGACAAATATTTGAAAACATTTTCTTTACAATAAACGAATGCAGTAATTATATAAAATTTTGTTTTATTTTTATAGCGTGTAAATTTTTATTTACTTTGCAATTAATATTTCATTATAAAACGGTTTTATCAGATGCAATTCTTGAGATCAATACACGCGCTTAGATTATCAAATTGATATTATTTACTTTTAAGGTTAAGTCTTATTAAACACGTATTTTGGTTTGCCATTCCGTTTTTGATTTTACATGCTAAACTAGAATAATATTTAAGATCAATATATTTTTTCTGCAAATCGGAAGGTGTTATTTTTTACCTTAGTTCTGTAAGAAAAGTTCACTTGTACCCTAAGAATTTCAATTTTGGTTCAATACAAGTGGAAACAATCATATACAGGTATGTCCGGCCTGTTTCTTTTTGCTAATGTCTTTAGTTTAACCCGTATACTATTGCTAATATTGTGTTTTCAAGTGGAATGTTCGAAACAAAAAATCATGAATATTTCGATTTTAAAGGGATTTCTACTGTCTTTCTGAATATATTTTTTTATGGATACGTCTTAATGTTCATTTTCTGTTACAAAAATGTTGAATTATGTGAAAAACTAGTAACGAGTATTTTCTTTTGAGCATAGCTCTGTCCTTAAATGGTTTACACTTTACCTTTTTATTCTTTTTTGCATTTTACTTAATTTGCTTTTCAACGTTTGGATTATTGTTTTGGTTTTCAACATATAAGGCATTGAACACAACTGACGAGTCGTAAATCGCAGATTTTATGTATCAAAAACGGTATCAAAGAATTTATCTTTGTTAAAAAATTAATCACTTCAAATAAGAATAGGAAATAAATTTTCACGTTAAATAAAAAATATTATCTAGTATCTTTTTAAAAAAACGCAAAAAGAGCTTGTTGATTTCAAGCTCCGTTCCAATCTGAAAGATGAAAGTTTTCTATCTGGACATTTATTCGTGCTAAGTGAAAGGATAAATTTACTAAAAGGCTATGTACAAAAGACTGCTTTTAGTGCTGACGAAAACACCCCCAAACATCAAAAAAGGAAAATAAAGGACACGTCTGAAGCGATGACGGATTGTTATTTTATTGATGCTAGCATCCTTACAGAATAATATTGATGAAATGGAACTGTTATTCATAAGTACAACAGAAAGACGGCGTTTAAATAGATGGTTCCTCTATATATAACTTTACTTGTCAGTAACGCAAGACTCCATCAGTCACGGTGTAAGTTGTGGCTGCCATGTTGACCACCCTTTATCACGTGACCATATTTAACTGGCACAATCTTAACGTATCTCAAATTTAAAGAAAAAGATAAACGAGCGGTATGTTCAAACTGTTTAAAGGTTCACTATTAAATACATTTTTTGTTGCATGTTCAAATCGTAGAGATCAACAGGATTCCTAGATTTGATATAGAATTAAATTGCTTACAGCAGATATATTTCCCCCGTGGCGAAATTGTCTTTATAGTATACGGTAACACGCAATCATATATAGTCCTTTCATCATGTCAAATTTTACAGTTCGTTATGATTTTTGCGTGACCAGTATATTTGATTGATTTCTATAATTGAAAGCGTTAGATTGTGTGTAAGCGTCAATGCATTAAAATACTTATATATCATTTTGATTTGTGATTGTCATCATTGTGTTCGGTTTTCTTGCCCTGTTTTATACCTCGACACAATCCAGTTGTTTGTTATATTCGATATAGATAAAAAAAAATAAGTATTTTGGCCTAAAGATTATATACCAATTTTCTTTTCACAAGTTTGATAATAAATTTTTAATTCCAAACAAAGGGTTATTAGACACTGAAACTACGTCAAAGAAGAGATATTTTTTTTGTATTTTAGGATAATTTATATATTTATCATGCATCTAATACTTATATTTTAAACAAGACTTAAAATAGTCGAATTCGACAAACAAAACCACACGTTCCTTCATGTGCACAAAAACGTTCAACAAACTACGAATTAAAATTCTAATCAAACGATGCATAAGTGATGAACTACAATATAAACTACCTAATCAAATCCTTTATCAATAAATGTCTTGTTTTAAAACTCCGAATAAGAATTTAGTATAAATTATCATTAAAACTTGATTTCTGTCAAGAACTGTATCTGAAACTGTTCAATAAACATAAGCTTTCTCAGAATTCAAAAGTGCAATAAAAGTTCATTTTGAAAATATTATAATAATAACTCACCTGCTATGACATATGTATAAAATACTACCAATAACGTTAAGATGTATTTCATTCTAAGAGTTTGTGTACAAAAGTCTGTAACTTTTCCGCCGCTTTATACAAAGTTAGTTCGAATTAGATAAATTTTGTTCCTCCTATACCATTAATATACCATTAATGTCTTGTTTTTAGCGTTACAAATATTATGTCCAAAATACTCTTTTCGTGCCTATGTTCACTCCTAATGGAAGCAGTAATTTGAAAACACCTATTTATAGTTTGCTGTCCAACCCAGGCGAAAGTTCTTTGACGTACAAGATTAAGAATCAATCCCTCATTCAGATGGTGACGATTTCGCCTCCAAGCTCCTCCCATTTTATCAATCTGTTGAATATTCATTAATTGATAGAGCTGCAGCATATTCTTCTGACTTTAATTGAATGAAAGACTTATTTGGTCATTTTAATAGGCGCAGAAATAGACATTCCTCAGTTATAAAAGAAATTAATTGATTATTTGAGGAATGGAATCAATCGAAAGTTATTTTGTTGTTTATTTCATGTTATCACAGCACCTACAGAAATTACGTATGTCGTAGAGAGACTTGGTATACTGGAATATAGAATTTAATAGCCAAGTTGTGGTGGGCGAAATTTCCGCTGATGTTAGGATGAAAACCGGATATGCAAATTTTCGAAAATGTCCCCCAATTACCAATTTAGGTAAATATATTCCTGTGATTTATTAAAACAAAATCAGAAAAGTGCAGAGTATCGTTAAATAGTCTCATTTTTTCTTACTGTCAATGATTAAAGTACAAATCATCTTTTTGCTAATATAATATCATACATTACGTATAAAATCTGCTTTTATGTTGCAATAAAACAAGAATACAAATTTAAAGGATAATATAGAAATTCTCTTGCAACAACAATACAGGTTTCTGAAATTGTTACGTTTCTTTTTCATTGATATACTAGTCAACAAAAGTAACGATACACGAGTTCGGAATCAAATACCTTGGTAATTCCATTAAAAAACAGTGGTTTGCTACTTCATTTCTTGGTCTAATGCGTCTCATTTTGAAATTTGGATAAAATTTGAAATGGTGGAAAATGGAAATTTCCAAAATAGGGTTAAATTAAATTCGCCAAAAATCAAGAAGAAAATCGACACACATTTTGTAAAATGAAAATCCAGTGGCCGAAATCAGTAGAAAAAACTCAATCCCACAGACATTATGATTCACATAACGGAGTAAAAATACTGATTTTTTTAATTTTGGTTTAATTTTGGGTTAAAAAATGTGATTTTTGAAATCTTAAAAATTGGAATTTTTTATTTCAATTTTTTTGCACAAAATCCATGCTTTTGATGAGAAAACAATCTACTATGAAAATCAGACATGTGAGTTTTTTTTCTGCTTAGTACAGCTATTTGAAATTATGAATATATGAAAAATGCATTACCCTCTATCGTTGTTGACTAGTATATATATTTTTTAACACATAGTCTGAGTTTTAACAGACTAAAAATCATAACTAATTTTTATTTTTTAATTTAAATTTCAAGTGAAACCTATTCATATTCTACTGGCGGTAGTGGTCCAGTGGTCTAGATCTGAGGTCAGAAGTCTATTAATCTGAACATGTACTGTATTAATCTGAACACGTACTGTATTAATCTGAACATGTACTGTATTAATCTGAACATGTACTGTATTAATCTGAACATGTACTGTTTAAATGTTTATGCGTTTTCCTGGTTTGTTTTGAATGTGCTATACTATTAATGCACTTTCCTTCCAACATCGAGGTTGTGAGCTCGAATGCAGTTTCGGTCAAGGTGTGTTCGACTACGACCCTAATTGACAAGAATTGCCAGTTTTATCGCGTAATTTGGTGATTTTCTCCTGGTTCTTTGGTTCCTCCACAAATAAAACCTGACCACTGTGATATAGCCATATAAACTGAAAGACAAATAAAAGTAAACCCCAACAAATACTAGAAACTACATGTATATATGGCAAGCCGTTTTACTATTTATTCTAACTTTAAGATATATAATAAACTTTATTAGATATCTCATATAGTTTGAAAGATATCTCATATAATTTTCTTTACAAGATATCTTATATACTTTATGGGATATCTTATGTACGTTTAATTTTATAAGATATCTTATATAGTTTATAAATTATATGAGATATCTTATAAAGAAAATTATGTGAGATATCTTATAAACTTTCAAAGATATCTTATATATTGTATGAGATATCTTATAAACTTTATAAGATATCTTATAAAAAACAGATTATATAAGATATCTTATATATTATATGAGATATCTTGAAGTTAGAATAAATAGTAAAACGGCTTGCCATATGTATATGTTATCTGCATTTCAGTCTGACCTGACTTAGGGCTTTATTTAAATATTATAAATGGTGATTTTTCAATTATATTTTATTTATTTATTTATTTTTAACTTTTATTTCAATTTATTCTTATCCCTTTTTTTTAATCGGAAATTTAAATACTTATCTTAAGTTTCCTTATGATTAATTTATTGTAAATCTCAATGGGTCAATATGAAGTCTGTAGCTTGCACTATAGAATAGAGAATGGAAACTGGGAATGTGTCAAAGAGACGATAAACCAAGCAGAAAACAGCCCGAGGCCACCAATGGGTCTTCAACGCAGCAATAATATCCCGCACCTCGAGACGGATTCAGCTGGTCCCTAAACAATAATGCATACTTGTTCAGCGAAATGGACGCCACACTAAACTGCGAAACATACAAATGAACCAAAATTAAAAAAAACACACAAGACTAACAAAGGCTAGAGGTTCCTGACTTGAGACAGGTGCAAAAATACGGCGGGTTAAACATGTTTTGTGAGATCTCAATCCTATACTTCTAGTCAATGTGAAATAAAGAAACACACAGCGATACGCACAGTAAAACTCAGTAATTCAAAAGAAGTCCACGTTAGGTGTAAGAAAAGGTAACAGAAGAAACTTAGCAAAATAACAATGATCAATATAAATTAACAAAGGACTACTGGCAGTTACTGACATGCGAGTTCCAGACCTCAATTAAACTGATCGAAAGATTATGTCCTTATCATATAGAAAATCAAAACTATATATTGATAACCTTCTATAACCCTTTGTTTATGTAACATATGCAAACACTTCTGTCGTATTCAAATTGATTTTTTTCAAACATTTTGCCATTCTGTATTTATTTCTCTTTTTGTATCTCTTTTTTGGTCCTCTGTGACATCAGATGAGGATAACGTCCAACATTTATTTTAAATTCAAAGAATGTCTTAAATCCGCGGTTATGTTATGTAATCCAGTTGAAGTTTAAGTACTGATTATTTTACCACGTAAAGTATGACCCACAAACTCGAGATTTGTACGAAATTAATTATAACATGCAATTAACAAGCTAAATGATTTACTTGTAAAGTTACTCCACAATCTGTAAACAACACAGAGATGCATGCCTCTAAAGAATTAAATTTCGAACGTTTTTGCAGTTGTTGGAGTTTTCTGATGAATGGAAGTTATAGGTTTCACAATGAGTGAGAATTAGATATCGCTTGATATCAAATCGAGTTGTTCGATTTGGATATAATAATAAACGAGCCGTTGATATCAAGCGGTATCTATTTTTTACGAGTTGTTCAACCTATTTCTCTTATGATTCTTCAGGAATTTTTGTTTTTTTTTGTGATTCGGCGTCCGAACCGCGGGAAATCTTAACGTTCATTTTTCTGTGACGTCAAATGTTGCAATGCAACGGTGGCTTTCAACGATGATCGCGCAGATTTCAACCAAACAGAAAACAGCGACGTTTGGTTCAAGGACAATCAAATAAAAGAATTTCTCGTAACGCTTCTTCATATCATATGATGGGGAATTAGTTACGTCAAATAATTCATAAATATTGTCGTAGCTTGTGCAGAGTAACATATGAGATAAAAACAAGCATTACAATAATACGTATAGTTTCATGATATTTTTTTGACGGATCAAATAATTTTTTGTAGATTTTATATAGAAAGTCATAAAGTAATTCTAACATGACCTGCTTCAAACGCTTTCAGTCTACATCCATGGTAAAATATGGATATATTGGTTCCAAGGTCACAGACGTCAGACAGCTTCTTTGGAAACGTCATAGTAAAGTTTCCAACAAACATTAACGACGTCATAGTATAACTTGCGTTGTGTAATGGTGTCTTCGTGTCTGAATACTTATGTTGCGGCGTTTCAAAATGGTCCTATTAGAATAAAAAATTCACGGCGGCTTGAAAATATAATGATTTTACCACATGTAGAGCCTTCTTGCCGATATGTTACCACTCGCTATCGCTCGTGGCAAACCACTGGCATAAAGGGCCTACCCGTGGTAAAATCGTGATATTTTGAAGCCACCGTGAATTATTTCTCAAGTATACCACAGTTGTTTTTTTAAATATTAAGTGAGACTGGGAAACATATAAGACAAACTCGGAGAATTTTAAAACCGAGAAACATATCCAAATTACAACAAACTTATCCTTTATGTACTTGAATTCGTCCTCTTTTTGTTATCTAACAATTCTCAATTCAGACGTTTCTAATGTTTTCTATTAAAATCAATATGTTTACCTGTCTTGACAAAATTATGTAATAATAGGTAATTATTTACTTGTCCCTTCACGTCTACTCCCACACCTTCAGCAAAACTGATCATATTTTGTTCAGAAATCACAAGAATTTAAACAATAAACTATATTTGTGGATGTTTGAATGAATCATGTTAAATATAGCTTGTATATCAGATATAATTTTCACATTTAAACAGACAAAGTAGGATAAAATTTGTTTCTGCATTTAGAATTTATTTGTTTCTACATTTTAAAGTTAAGAAGAAAGGTTTGGTTTTCTATGACTATTGAATCATCATGTGTGCACTATATGAAGTGAGAATATGGTGAAACAAATAATAAAATAAAATAAAAAATAAACGAAGAAGCACCTTTTTATTTGCATAAAACTTCATATGGACCATATAATAGAATGACAAAATATTCAGAAGAATCCTAAATGCTAGTATTTCATGGTATATCGTGAAATTTATACAATGTACTAAAAATGCAGCGTTATAATATTGACAAATGTTTAGAAACCAAGGAGCTTTTTCTCTCACAAATAGCTCTATCCTCAGATGATCTTTGAATTTGCTGTTATGGTCATTTTGGATTTGATTCATATCTATAACGTTACCGATTTCACTCCCAACATTTTGGCCATAATTTAACGAAAAGGGTAAATATGAAATTATAGTGAATCAAAATTAAACTCCAAAATTGTTATTTCTATGGTACTCAAAAGCACTTTTTATAGAATTCTTCAAACCCTGAAAAGGCAGTCTGAAAAGTATACTAGTACTAGAGAAATCATACAAACGTTTTAATCCAGTTATAATAAGTAAAACTATTATAAGAGAGGTTTTCAGGTACATATGTAAGTTAATAAAAAATTAAGTAACACTACTTCGAAGAAGGCTGTATCAGGCAATATAAGTCTTTGTCCCATCTACATATTGATATGTGTACATCTGTTTATAAAAAATAGTCCTTCAAACTATGGAAGAGAAGTTTCACGAACATAAAGAAAATCAAATAATCGTTGTTGTCAAATTAATAACCTTCAATTTCAAATACTCCTCTTGTATATTATAAAATAATTATAAATAATACAGGTGGGTGAAATATATCTAGATTTTGGTTCCAACGTTTAGGCCAGATTGTTTGTGTCCCTCACACTGCTTAGATGGCTTTCGCTGCTCGAGTTGCTTGACCTGATTTCTCAAGACATTTGGTGTCTAAGGTTGTGTATTACAACCAAGACATGGTTAGCGTATATGAATATTGACGATCCTGTTTGACCCGTTTGTTTTTTTTTCAAAGTGTTTTTTCACGTTATATAAAAGACAGTAAAACAAACTTTTAAACCGAAAACTATGGGCAACAAAACCGTCTGGACACATGATTAAAACCAGTATCATAGGTGCACCAGTGTGTTAGATATCTTCTCTTCCATCATTTTGCAAATCTGAGAATAGTAAAATTACTAGGAGGTATTACGACGTTGAGAACAAATAAAACGTTTTGTAAAAAAACAATAATAAAATTATTTGAACTTTTATCGATAATTCAATTTCTGAAGACAACCATAGACATTCTGATTGATGATTTCAGCGTACCATCCTAAGGCATATGATGTCGTCTGTTTCAGTAAAGAGCACGCTACCTTTGGTTAGCGATCGCGTGTAAACTACCGGTAAACTGTACTAAAGCAGTTTATACCAAAGCATGACGCAATAAAACGGTATATGACCAATTATTATAATTATTATTT